>CM052703.1:97756372-97898354 GCA_028551405.1 Uromys caudimaculatus | reverse complement strand
GCTGTCACGTGAGTTTTTGATCTTAGCCATTCTGACTGGTGTGAGGTGGAATCTCAGACTTGTTTTGATTTGCATTTCCCTGATGACTAAGGATGTTGAACATTTCTTTAGGTGCTTCTCAGCCCTATGAATTTCCTCAGTTGAGAATTCTTTGTTTATCTCTGTTCCCCATTTTTTGATAGAGTTATTTGGTGTTCTGGAGTCTAACTTCTTGAGTTCTTTGTATATATTGGATATTAGCCCTCTATCAGATGTAGGATTGGTTAAGATCTTTTCCCAATCTGCTGGTTGCCATTTTGTCTTATTGACAGTGTCCCTTGCCTTACAGAAGCTTTGCAATTTCATGAGGTCCCATTTGTCGATTCTTGATCTTAGAGCATAAGTCATTGGTGTTCTGTTTAGGAACTTTTCCCCTGTACCCATGTGTTTGAGGTTTTTCCCCACTTTCTCTTCTATTAGATTCAGTGTATCTGGTTTTATGTGGAGGTCCTTGATCCACTTGGGCTTGAGTTTTGTACAGGGAGATAGGAATGGATCAATTCTCATTCTTCTACATGTTGACTGCCAGTTGAGCCAGCACCATTTGTTGAAAATGCTGTCTTTTTTCCACTTGGTGGTTTTAGCTCCTTTGTCAAAAATCAAGTGACCGTAGATGTGTGGGTTCACTTCTGGGTCCTCAATTCTATTCCATTGATCTACCTGCCTGTCACTGTACCAATACCATGCAGTTTTTATCACTACTGCTCTGTAGTACAGCTTAAGGCCAGGGATGCTGATTCCCCCAGAAGTTCTTTTATTGTTGAGAATAGTTTTTGCTATCCTGGGTTTTTTGTGTTTCTGATGTTTCTATTCAAGTTTCTCCATTTTTTATTTCCTGTTTTATCACAATTTGGCATTTCTTTATTGATCTTATCGATTCTATTTCCATTATCATGTCTTTAACAGTTTTCTTAATTTAATTCCATGGTTTGTGTTTTATAGACATCATTAATGGATTTACTCATATCCTCTTTAAGGTTCATAACTATTTTGAAGTTCTTGTCTTCTATTTCAGTTATATTGCATGTCTCAATGTCTAATGTATGTAGTAGGTTGCTAGGTTCTAATGGAGATATATTGTCCTCATTGCTATTGATTGTGTTTTTAATCTGCTGTGTAAGCATCTGGGTTCAGAATAATGGTAACTCTATGTGTTGATATCTGGTCTTGTCTTTGTTGGCTGAGTTTTCCAGCTCTTGGCTTCTGTTGCTCTCTAAATCTATGGTGCACATATGGCTATGGGTTATTGGTGAGAAGTGTTTCTGAGTCCTGGCCAAATGTAATCTCTAGGGGTCTTAAGTAGAACTTGTTTCTATGTACTGGGAGCTGAAAGGTAGGAATGGGGATGAGCTAGAAGGATGGGCAGGGGTGGAGGAGCTGAAGGGGTCACTGGGAGGGAAAAAACCTGAATCTGCCATGAGATTCTATAGAGTCCATAGGGAATGGAAGAAGAGAGGGAAAACGGGCCCCTGCAAGTAGTCTGATATAGCACTGAGGATAAAGCTAGAGAACTGGAATGAGCGGATTGGAAGGAGCATGAGGATTGCCTGTTTTATTCTCTGGGTGGCATGACCAGCACATTTTCAGAGAAAAACTGCCTTGGGTGAGATTGAAGGTTGAAGTGATGAAGGGAGTATCTTGGAGAAGTTCCCAGAGAGTTGGGCAGACAGGAAAAAACAGACTGAAGAAGGAGTTCTGCTACCAAGTTGAAGACAAGATGGGGGAATTGAAATGGGGGATGGAAAGAAAGTGAAAATCGCCCACCTGATTCCCTGTCCAGCATGGCTGGCAGGTTTCCAGGAAGAGACTACCTTGAGTATTGTGGGGGTGAGACAACAGGAAAGGGTGAGGAAGAAAGCTTTATAAATATTCAAAGTATAATATTTATACTTATATTAGGACATATGTTATATACAAGACATAATATTTTATATTTTGCATATAGAATCTTCAATAAAATAATACAGTATTTTATATTTTGAATATTATTTATCTTTTAAAAACAAGTAAATCCTGTCATTATAAAATTATAGGTGAAATCTTATTGTATTATGATGAATAAAAGAAGTCAAATACAGAAAGACAAATCATTAATCTTTTATGGTCTCATACATTGAATCTAAAATATTTGAGCCCATAGAAATACATAGTAAAACGCTGTTTTCACGGATTTGGTAGGAGGAGGGTGTGGTTGTCCAAAGGAAGGGAAGTTTCTGTTAATTAGAGTGAGTGAGTTCTGGGAACCTCTTGTATAGCATAACGACTTTAGTTAATGTTTTATGATTGAAATTGCTAAGAGAGTAGATGTTAAATGTTCTCCTCACATTAAAGTGATAACTACATAAGATGATGGATATGGCAGGTTGACTGAATTGCTCATATTAGTGTGTGTGTGTGTGTGTGTGTGTGTGTGTGTGTGTGTGTGTACAGAAAGAGAAAGAAAATACATTACATAATTTGCAAAACCATATACACATTTTTGCTTATAAATTATGCCTTAACAAAGGTGGAGGAAGAGAAAAATTCAGTGGAGAAATAATACAAAAGCAAAGACTTAAAATGTTGGAAGGAAGAAACCTGGTTTGAATAGTGTATACTAAGTTGTTTTCTCATCCTTTCTATTGGTGTCTTCTAGGAAGTGAAGAATCATTTTAAGAAAATTCTTTGACTTGGAGAAAGAAGTGCTTGCACGAAGGCTAGATGAGTGAGAAACTGTTGAAGTCCAAACAGTAGTTTAGATATCTCAAGTTAGTGAGGAGAATTATTTGTTATAATCACAAGAATTACGACCAGAACTGGTACAAACATCAATAAATTAATGTGTGTTCACCAAGTAACAGCATTTACGGACTACTCAGCATGAACAGGCTTTCATGTTAGCTTAGGAGGCAATGTACAGGGTAAATGTCTTTCGTCCATTCTATCTGATTTGTTGAATGTACATAGCTCTTAGATTGCTCAACTTACACACAAAGAGAAGCAAACCTATTATTTTACACTTAACCTAATAAAATATTGAAAATTGGATGTCTTCTGTTCAGTGTTGGCAATAATAGCATTTGAGTCTGCAATTCTGTGTGATATAGAATTTAGAAGGAACCATGTTGTCAGAGAACAGTGAAAAGGACTTGATATTTTGAAAATTAAAAGCTCATGAATAGGGCTGGCATGTTTTGGGCATTCAACCAATGCCAATTGAGTTGCACTTGTTTTGTTCATTTCATTGAATTTTTTTCCTTATATATTGGTAAAGAGAGATACCTTTTTTAAAACTGAAAAGAAAATAATAAAATCTCTCACACACATACAAACACACACACACACACACACACACACACACACACACACACACACACACAAATGCTCCAAGAAATAAGTTAATCATGAATTATTTTATTCAAGTGGGTACTGTGGTCTAACCCCACTACAGAGGAAGGCAAAAGACAGGGACAAATTTCCTTCAGACATGATTAACTGTCAGTCATTTTCCTGTTAGTGGCTGAAGGGCAAAGGAAGTGCAATAGTCTTGATCCTGGTGATTAAATCAAGAGTGTATAGGATTGAAGGGCAAGGATGGAAGATTGAGTTAAATCATAGGACTTCAACTAGAGGAAACAACAATTAGGCTGATCGGACCGACTCCCGCAGGAGAAAGGAAACCTTTCTAGAGTGCTACCTTGTCCCTGGCATTAACAACCCAATTGTGTAAGCCCAATTTGATTCATTCATCCAACAGATATTTATTAAGTACCCACTATGTCACAGAGACTGTTCTGAGCACCGAAGATACAGCCAGGAGCAGTCAAGCAAAGTGTCTGTCTTCATGATCCCTATAATACAGTCCAGGGAAAAGACATTAAATAAACACATACATAAAGTGTCAGTAGCGATGAGTGTGAGGGAAACTAAAGTCGTGCACAGAAGTCCCAGTACATTATTATGTCACATTACATTGATCAAGCAAGTTATTAAAGCCAGAAAGGATTAAAAGAGAGGAGAACAGAATTAGACTGCACCTTTAAAGGGAGGGATTGCCAGAAAAATGACTCATCTCCAGAGGCTCTGAACAGAGGCCCGGCAAGAACTGACTGCTGCTCTAAAGGGATCTGACTGTTGTCATGCGCACACAACCACTGGGGGGGCAGGTGCAAGTGTGAAATGCCAGGGTCACTTATCTGTCGATAGTCTAAACTCACTGGTAATTTATTGGACATTTAGATTCTCTTTAGCAGAGTTGTGGGGAAAACTAACACAACAGCGAACAGGTTACTCAATCTTCTACTGCTTAAGCCAGGAGCAGTGGAACACACTTCCACTCCAGGCACTTTGGATACCATGCAACAGGATCCAGAACAGGAACAACTACAGCTACCTTGTGAATTCCAGGCCCACGCAGGCTACACAGCAAGATGGTTTTTCCATATCTGTTGAGTTTTCCATGGGAAAGAAAGAGTAATGGGACTTCACCCCCACACTTTAATAAGCACATACTATACACCAGTGCTGGGCACTCTGATGAGAGCCCATGGCCCCTGTCTCCAAGAACATTTATTTGTGGAAGTTATTCAATTCATGAAAATATACATTAATCAAACATTCAGTTTCTTCATGTTCACTGTGAAATATTGACCAATGCAAGCAGAGGAAATAACATCAACTCGCACAGCCTAGCTCTCACAAGGAAGTACGTTCACGAACAAATTTCTTGCCATGCAGTTGTCTTTTGAAAAGAAGGCTTCAACTTAAAAGATATTGATTGGGGGTGTGAAGAGCAAGGATAGAGGCATAGCTCCGTTGTGAAAGGAGTGAAATACCGAACTCCTTCTCTATTGGCCACCCTTACCCAGTTCTCGGTAGCTCATCTTCACTTCTCACTCAAGTGAAGTGTGAGCACTGCCTGGGGGTCTCTCCCATGTGGCCAAATCAGGTCACCACCATGGGAAAAAATAAACACCTCACCTTTCTGCCTTCTCCCTGGGAAGGGTGAATCACTTACACTTGTGTGAAGTAGGTGAAAGTTCAACAATTTGGTATTTTCACTAGAAGCCCATGGTTTTACCACTTGGAAAGCATGTTTTCCCAGGAAACATGTAACATGTAAACAGGTTAACAGAAGATGGGTGTAGAACGGAAGCGTGTATGGGCATAGATAGCAGGGTTGGTAATTCTTGAGTAAATGGTACCCTGCTGTGCCCTTGACTTAAGACTTGTGTTCGAAAAGACCCAAAAAGAGTGTAACCAAAAGTGTACATTTCTAAGTCACTGAATATCAGTGTCAATAAAAATGTTAGAATGTAATACACACCTTATTTTTAAAAGGCTACTTACAGACTGGCAAGAATTCTCTTGAATAGATGTGGAGATCCAAGACCTAGAATTCTCATTAGCCTGATTCTATTAGACTGGCTTTCGTGGACGGGAAGAGCAGGTTCCAATACATGACAGCTGTCTGACCTTTTTCACGCAGGGCATGCTGCAGTATCTTCAGAGCTCATTTCTATTCTGATAGAAAGGAAGCCCTGACCAGAACCTAAAGAATAAGGAAAAAAGAGAACTGTGTACCAGCCTTTAGTCCCTGATCCTCCATAGGACCTGGATCACCAAAAATAGCCAGGAGACAGAATCACAGGGACTAAAGCAATAGTGTGGACTTTCCAGAATTCTTTCGGGGGGGGGGGGGGATTCACGGTACCAAACACAAGTTTCTGTTTCAGTGACCCGTCCATTGGTGAGAATGGTATGTTGAGGTCTCCCACTATTACTGTGTGAGGTTCAATATGTGCTTTGAACTTTAGTAAAGTTTATTTTACAAATGTGGGTGCTCTTGCACTGGGGGCATAGATGTTCAGAATTGAGACTTGAGACTTCCTCTTGGTGGATTTTTTTCCTTTGATGAATACAAAGTGTCCTTCCCCATCTCCTTTGATAGCTTTTGGTTGAAAGTTTATTTTATTGATATTAGAATGGCAATCCACACTTGTTTCTTGGGACCAGTTACTTGGAAAACGTTTTTCTAGCCCTTTATAAACTCTGAGGTAGTGTCTGTCTTTGTCACTAAGGTGCGCTTCTTGTATGCAGCAAAATGCTGGATCTTGTTTGCATATCTAGTCTGTTAGCCTGTGCCTTTTTATGGTGTTAACTGGCCTGGGTGCCTTTGACTGGAGACAGCCTCCTTGAAGGCAGTCAGTGGTGTCTTTGATGGTGGTGGTGGTGGTGGCTCCTGTTTCCCTGGTTAGGGTAGACATTCTATGTTCCTAGCCAAGGCAAACCTCTGGAGAGACAGGCAGGCTCTGGGCTCCAACGGCAGGATCTGCCCTAGTTGTAGATGGAGATACAAACCCCTGATTAAAATGCACCTCCTGTGTCACTAGTTATTGCAGACCCCCTGGGAGGCAGGCCAACTGTAGGGTATGGGATGGTACTGGGCTGCTGATCTGGCCTGGGTGGGGAAGCAGACCTAAAGAAAGATGGAGCTCGGCAGGGCGGGTAGGTCCCTTGACAGCTGGGCTCTGTGGGTGTCCCTGCTGGTATGGGAATTTGGGCAGGAAGGAGTCTCACCTATGTCACTGGCTAGTGCAGACCTTTGGAAAGGAGGCAGGTTGTAGAGTATGGGTGGATATCGAGCTACTCTTCTTTCTTGTATTTTAAAGGCAAGTGTTCATGTGCACATCTGGGGGGCGGGGTCTGTGTGTCTGTATGCACATGGAGGTTGTAGGAGTCAGTTTCTCCTTCTATCTTATGGGTCCTAGGAATCAAACTAAAGTCATCAGTTTTATCCACTGAGCTCTCACCAGAACTTTTATTAGGTTTGGAAACTGAGTCTTATTAGGTAGTTCAGGCTGGCTTTGAGCTAGCAGCCCTCTTGCCTCAGCCTGCAGGTGTGAGTCATTGTGCCTATCTGGAGCTGTTTCTTTCTTCATAAGTAGACCGCTGATATGCATCATATGGTCTAGACATTTGTGGGTTCACACATTTGTGTCAGTGCTTAAAAAGATAGGCAAGGGGCTGGGGGAAGATACAAAGAATATGTCCACATTTTGTCCCTATTTTCACATGAGGAATAGCACATTGCTGTCTCCCTCACCTCGGGTGTTTCAATATATTTTACATGTTCACCTCATTTCATCACCTCCAAATTCCCCCTGCCACATTATCCTTTCTGTGAGAAAGCAGGATGTTAAAGGGCAGCCCATTGGAAAGTGGACCATTATCTCTACTTTGCAGATGAGCAAACTGAGGCTCTAAGAAGTAAGGGAATAACTCAGGGTTATAGTAGTCTGTTCTGTATGTGTCTGTCTATTAAGAATGTGTGTGTCTTACACACATACACAAACATACTATGTAACATGTAGGTAGACAGATAGTATAGATCTTTATTGCATAATGGCTACTGTATTGAAGGCTTAGTGCTCACTGCTTGGTGCTACTAGGAAGTAGAGGAATCCTTTAAGAAGTATAGCTAAGTGAGAAGTGATGTCATTGGCGGGTGCTCTGTCACCAAAGCGAGGAAATACCTATGTCTCCTTTCTCTCTTCACCTACCCATGATTAAGACAGGTCTGCCATGCACGCCTAACACGAGATACTGCCTCACGAGAGCTGCAATAGCAATGGAGCCAGGCAGCTGTGGACTAAAACTACCAACATTACCAACCAAATAATAAGTCTGTTTTTATGAATATATTTATCTCAATAATTTTGGGTAATGGGAAGCTAGCTAATATGTGGTGTATAATGTGTCTGATGCTCCTCATAGCTCTAGGCCCTTATATAGTCATCTGCCCCAGGTCTTTTTTTTTTTTTTTTTTTTTTTTTTGCATTTCTGGGAGATTTCACCTCCAGGGCTAAAGCCATCAGAACTCAACTCTCTTGTCTCCTTCCACCTCTGCAATTCTACTGCTTGCCTGTATTCTAATAACTAACAGTGCTACATCTAATGTTAAAGCTACTACTTAGACTAACACCTGAGAATATTTCTGAGAAAGTTGCTTCTAACCACACAATATAACTTGCTAAATTCTATTTTTGACCCTACATTGAGATAGATGGTGGGTGGCTGCCTCATCTATAACAATCTCAGTCACTTAATTTTAAATACGTTTCTAGGAGACTTTGATTTCAAGGCACAAGGCAAGCGTTGTATTGAACATGGTAGCACTGGGGATTATAACAAGTAAAAATTATGCAAGTTGTTCAGCTTGTGCTCTGTGCCAGGCGGTGCACTCCATCCTCCAGATGATTTATGCTCCTCAATCATCAAGCAATCTTGCAAAATAGTAACTTTTATTCAAACTTTAATGATGAAGCTGTGTTACAAAGATTGCGCTAGTGACATTACACACACTAATATGTCCTTGAAGGCTAAGGTGGTCAAATGCATGTAAGCTAATGCTATATGTCAAATTCCTCAGCATCCCATCTAGATTAACAATACAGCAAACGTCTTGCTTCTGCCCAGTTCTCACAGGAGTGAGGACATCAGAAGAGAGTGATGAGTTTTGCTGAGGACAGAACTGTGCTTCGGTCATTGTGTATTTGCTATGTGCTGATGACATGGAGAAGAGTGATGAGCAGGAAGCCACTGTCCCTGCCGCCATGCAGCTTATGTGCTTTATGGAAAACTTTCATCCATTTTCAAAGAAGATCATTGCAAAAGAGAGTAGGTATCAAAAAGCTGGGGTCCTGGCTTTGCGGGAATAGCCGTGAAGTGGGTGGAGTGGGAAAACCAAAAATCCAGATGGGGTAGTTCTTGAAATGAGCAGTTGGTAGCTGTGGTTATCTGAAACCAAGGGTCATATACTATATATATATTATAGAATAAATAGAACAATAGGTAAAACAAAATAAGACAGAGTACACACAGTTGGGAGGAGAAAGTGAAGGGATGGATGGATAGGGAAGGGAAAGAATTGGAGGGAGGAAAATGAGTGGGTTTGATCAAAACCCATTAGTTAATTAATGACTAAATAAATAAATAAATATAAGAAACCCAAAAATATCAAAACCAGAATAAGATATTTTCCACTTAAGAAATATCACAAACAACAAGATAACCAAAGAAAGGCTAGATTGACCTTGATTAAACAAGAAAATTAAAAAGTATTCCAAGATTAGAAGAGAGATAAGCAGAGGTGGCTACTGTAAGGTGCAATCAGGGCAGTGGTAAGCCCTAACCTGTTTAGAAACCTGGATAGTGCTTAAAACATGGGAGGTGTATGATCTGACTCATATCTTTAAAACAACCATCTGGGGGCTGAGGGCTGAGGCCTGGGGCTCAGGGATGTGGACTGGGGACTGGAAAAGTAGGAGCAAAGAATCAGGCAAGAGGTTGTCATGTCAAGGTGAGGTGATGTGTGCCTCTGCTCAGGTGATGTAGGAAGGGTGGCCAGATTATGCCTTCTTTGCTCCTATATTGTCAGCAGCAGCTATTTGCACATGCTCAGTAGTTGATAGGCGACTACATAAATTAAGATGTGATTTCAGGTTTCAGTGGGCCTGTCATCTTGCATCTCTAATGTAATTAGGTTAAGCAATCAAATCAAACCAGATGTTGTGGTTATTACTATTATTGCTATTATTGCCATCGCATTTGAGCACTTGTTAGACGCTTATTTTATGAGGTACAGTGCCAACCACAGTACATATGCTGTTTGATTTAATCAGCTAAAACATTATATTTGAGACACTGAAGTGGGGATTGCTCCCCACTTTAAAGATGAGAAAAGCACAGCTGAGACTTGTTAAGAACAGAAATTTATTCAGTCGAATATCAAGCAGTAAATGAACGCATACTTCAATTAATATAAGAGAGAATTATAGAAATATGGAGGACCATTAGGATGCAGCATAGAGTGGTGTGCGAGCCTGGGAGTAGCATAAAAAAGAGCAGTTACCACCCTAGATTTGAATAGTGGCCAGAGGGAGTCATCCCTGGAGTCCAGAATGGAGGAGGGACATGGATAACTATAGAGAATAGTGGCTCTTGATCCAGAGCCTTAGCCATCCATCAGAGACCTTTTCAGGAAAACCCTTTGACCTGGCTTCCTTCTGTCCCTTTGATCCTTTCTCTCTTGGGCTCCCCAGTAGTTGGACCCAGTAATGACTAGAGGAGGCTAAAGCACAAGGATGTCATTTGTCTAGGGCTTCCTCCTAGAGCAGAAAGCTATGTGGACAAAGGTGGAACCCACATAGAGAGGTAAGCAGAAGATATCTAGATGTATGCAGGAACATTGTGAGAATGTACCATATGTCCAACACTGCTAAGCCTTGGGAGTACAATAGCCTTCCCAGCCCCCAAACCAAGGTTTGTCCTGTGATAAATAACATGATAGAGGATGACTTATGAGCCAGTGGGACCTTCTAATGCAACTATGGCAGGGAAGTGAGGAAGAGGAAAGAATGTGAAGGTACTGCTGTTGGGAAGTTGGTGAAGACAGTTGCTACTTGGAGTCCAAACACCCGATGGTCTAACTCTCAAAAGGGACAGCAGAATGGTGTGCAAACCACTCTCCACCCTATGCTTCAAGTTACTGCCTCCCTCCCAACCTTCACAAATGATGTCCATATCTGACTTCAGTGTCATTTGTAAGAGACTGTAGAACTAGGCAAGACCATGACAAAGGATGCCAAAGCAGCTTAGCAGGCTAGCAGCTCTCCATTCCTTAAAGGTAGAGATAAAACTGAGTTTTAAAGGATTTCTTTTCCCTTTCGCTTGAAATTGCCAAAATTTCTCATTTTAATGTCTCTGTTTCTATCATATGAAACCACCTGTGCCATAACCCTGATTACTTGATTGTTTGAGACCCAGGGGTTTCCTGTGATTAGGATTCCGCTGTAACAGTTCTGTAAAGGCTGCTTCTAAGGGTCAGCTCTTTTGAGGATGTTTGTCCACTAATCACTAAGCAGTAGTTCACATATGGATACATTTCAGAATATAAAACACATCAACCATATACGCCCAATAATTGGCTGCCTCACCCACTCCACCTTCAATTCTACACTCACATTCCAACACTCACACACATGCACACAGACAGGCATGCACAGGCACACACGTGCACATACGCATGGTCATGACTTCTAGCAGCATTGTAGAGCTGGACAGGAGTCCAGGCTCTGTCTGAGGTTACTAGCTATCTTCCTTTTACTAAGAGAGCTACTCTGCAGTCTGTCGTCTGCCTCAGAGGCCCTTGGCTGACTTTCTTCCAGATATACATCAGCAGGCTTCATCCAATTGCCGACACTTGTTGGCCTGACTGGATACCCACAGCCTCAGACTTTGAGTCTTACATGAATGGTGTTCGGATTTGTCACCAGCTAACACTTTTAGACCCCTGTTCCTCTGCTTAACCTTCTCACCAGGGCCTCATGGGTTAAGGTGCATCTTCACTTTCAGCATTGATCATCTCTAGGTCCTTCATGCCATAAGATAAGGATAGGTCACAGAGCATGACCTGGGCCTTAGAATCACCCTTGGGACTCTTTCCTCTTCCCATGCCTTCCATGTCTTAAAATTGTGAGTGTAGGGACTGGAGAGACATTAGTAGTTAAGAGCACTGCTGTTCTTCCAGAGGTCACAGGTTTGGTTCCCAGCAACCATGTTGTACAGTACACAGCTGTATATAACTACTGCTCTAAGAAAACCATCCAGTTCTTCTGCCCTTTGCATGTGCGTGCACTTATGTAGCCCACTCAGACACACACACACACACACACACATTAACACAAACAAAAATTTGTAAAGACTATGAGTACTACTTTTCAATCATTCTCTATGCTGCCAGACAGCAAAGGGCTATTGTCCTGGTGTGTCGAGAACAGGAGGCTGGCACAGATCTCATCCAACCAGAGTGTGGTACCCACCCCAGGATCTCTTCCTGTTCTCATGGAGTGAAACTCCATTTCTGACTCAATAGCTGAAATAACCCATTTGAAGTGGTGCCAAACTAATGTTTATTAGTTTATTTCATTTGAACAAGGCACCTGTTTGCTTTGAAACTGAGAAGGCAAAATGCAGGTAATAAAAAGGCCCAACTGCTGCTGTTTTACATTTTTTCCCTGTATCCTCTGTCTGCAAAGTCAGAAGTGCATTAAAAAGTAATATTGTGCTGAGCTCAGACATATGCAAACGTCTCTAGATATCTTGTCTCAATAAAGTTTATAGAATGCATTCCCAAAGGTCTGACAACAAAACAGAATAAATCGCAGGGCTCATAAAAATATAATGCATGCTTTTTTTTTTTTCTTACCTAAACAGGAGGAAATGCAATGAGAGGGAGTGTCTGGACTGAGGAGGTGGCCCTTTCTCACAGTAGTTTTTTATAGTTAACCCCAGAACAGAAGGAATTCACTCTGAAATACACATCAGCATAGAGTCATAGAAAAAAAAAAAAAAAAAGGATGGTAACATTGCAAGTGGTGTGGTTTTCCCAGGCACTCTCAAGTTCATTAAATTCCTGGTAAATTCCTTATTCAACCTTTCAACCAAGTTTATAGAGGACTCACTGCGTGCTAAATGTGACATGGGATACTCTGAGTGCAGAAGAAAATGAAGCAGCCAGTTTTTAGGGATTCCATCCTGCAATAAAGAAGCATGTGTCCAAAAAAAAAAAACAGCAAGCAAACAAACAAAAAAACTAACCACAAAATAGAATCACTTTTAATTCTCAGCACATGAAGCAGACTTGTATATGGGTCACTGTGGAACTATTTGCCACTGAGATTCAAGGAGGGAGATGGAGTCATGGCTTTCAGTTGTGTGTCCACCATAACCCCACCAGGATCCAATCCAGTGCACAAACAGTTAAATTAAATGGGTCTCAAAGCAAAACAAAATGTCAAGTGTATCTGGAAAAGGAGTAATATGGGGTGGGTAACTGGAATACGAAGGACATCAGAGAACTGTGGGGGGAAGTAATCAGATGCTTTATATATGTGCATGAACCTGCCCAAGACCAAGCTAATTAAATAATCATGCATAATTTCAGGAGCTGAAGCTTATTAGTACATGTATCAACAGTAGGGTATAATACAGGAGACCTAATTGTTTACACTCTTGGATTGCTTCCAATGTTTGCAGCTCCCTTTGAACCACACCGAGGTGTACACTTTGAGGCACCAGAGAGATTAGGTACCACTTGTTTCCAAATGTCCATGTGAGGAAACTGAAGCTGAGTGGGTTTGAGTGACGTGCTCAAAACGCTGGTCTCTAATGTGAACCCTGACGGTGTTGCTCCAGAAGCTCTATTGTGTGTACCACTTGTCACGCCTACTCTAAGCAATGTCCCAAGCTTGTAGGTCGTATGCTTGTCCCTATTCCCTAGCCTGGCCTCTTTGTCGACTGAACAGGGTGAGTAACAGGGTAAAAGTTGTCTTCGGTGTGGAGAAGATCGTCATCCTCCGAGCTCAATGTTGTGGTGACTTTCTAAGGGGTGGGGATACCTCAGCCGCTCACTAGCCTGAATCCCTGTCCTTAGCAGGTTGGCTCCCAGACAGAATTCACACTATGGCAGAAATGCCATATAACTTTATTGTGTTGGCAATTTCATATCGTGTTCTCTCAGGATCTCCCTGTATTAGGACTGTCTTCTTCTGGAAGATGACATTTTTCCCTGTCTTCATCACATTCTGCTTTGAGTTTCCTCAAAGTGAGACTTGTGGGCTAGCACAGTTCCGCACATATGCAGCCATTTTCGAACTGGTGTAGCATATTTGTGAGAAGCCTTAAGCACTAGTTCACACAGGTTGAATCCTACTTATGAGACTGTGGGTACTTCTAAACCAGAATAAAAATTAAAAGGGATAAAATTTGTCAATATTCCTATGTGATGAATGTGGATAACTGCACATTGGAAATTAAAAGGCATCACATGGAAGCACTTTACCTATTTTCTCTGTTTGTCATGGAGAATTAACTGAAGGCAACATTAGCTATGCTGCCCATTTGACAAATAAATTTAGAAGCTACTATGGACAGAACTCCAGACATGAGCCTCATTCCACATAGCCATTAGGTAGCAGAGATCTGTGAGATTGCAGGGCCTCCAATTAACTTGATCTTAGTCTAACTTCTTAATAAAATCTCCAGAGGTGAATGTGTCAGACAAGCACAAGCACATAACACTCACTCAAGACATAGCCGGGCCTTCGAACCAATGGACCAAAGTTACAGAAACTGGTGATCTGATATTGCTGAACACAGGAAAGCAAAAGTATTAGCTGATAAGCTTTGCTCTTTCCGTCATAAATACCTCACCCTAACAAAAGGAGCAAGTAAAAAAGCCTAATCCCTTCAGTGTGCAGAGCTGTCTGCACATCCTCCTGTGGTTGGCTAAGAGCTCCATGGGACCAAGAACATGAGGCATGCTGGGAAAATCAAAATAAGTGTTTCAAAGCCCTCACCACATGTAATCTTGGCATGGGGAAGTCCTCTAATCACTCAGTGAATGGCCTGCCATCTGGTTGGTGTGCCGTTCATTGTTAAATCCATGTATCAAACAGACAGGTGATGGGGGAGTTAAACAAAGGGACATGATTAGATGTGTATTTGAAACTCTCTGAAATAAATTTGTACTATCTTTCAAGTTCATATAGGAGTCGAGACAAATTAAGAAATAATATTTACTGTGTCTGTCTGAACTCTAATTGGCCTCAGAGACTAAAAGTCACAAGTTCCAACAAACTTCTGGAAGGCATGGCTAAAGTTCATGGACATAAAAATGCCAATGTCATCATCAAGAATTAAGCCACTGCAATGGGGAGCAGTGGGAGTTTTCACGACAGTATTAATTCCCATATTTTATGTGACGTCCCAGACTCCAGGTATTTAGGCTTGAATTATAAGGAAGTTATGGATGTCTCAGTGGACTGTGCTAACAGTTGTCTGGCTGATAAGATACCTTGACACGTTTTAGTTTTGGGGGCTGCTCCCGCTTGGGGCAGCTGGAGAGGCTAATATGCAAATGATTTTCCTGGTCATAGACAGAAGAGCGAGCATGTTCACCTACACAGGAAGGCTCAGGCAGTCAGTGAGGAGGAAGGAGTCCCACTGAAGACAAGGAGAAGAGAAATACGGAAAATGTGCCCCTTGCGCGTCGTGCATCTGATAGTATGAGGTGACAGATCACGTGGATTTCGGTCTCCACCAGACCTGAGCTCAGGTGCCAGCCTCGATCATTCCCAGTTTCACCGGGCCAGGCATTCCAATTTTTAAAGTCTGTGTTTTACTGACCTAAGAAGTATATTTGTGTCTTAAGTTATTTTTAGTAAGTTTAAGGAGAGAAAAAAAATAGAGTATGATAAATATTAAGGAAAATTAAGAAATGAATATTGTATGCCTTATAGAAATTAATTTATTTCTCTTTTTAAAAGACTGGCAAATATTTTGAGTTTCCTTATAAAAGGAAAATTAAGAAACAAAAAGTATCCATAGGCATGTGACTAACTTGCCTGAGCTTAGAAGGGTGAAGGCTTTGTTTATTGCTTAGGCAGAGCCACTCCTGGTGTAATACATCATATAATTCGTGAAGCCCACCTCTGAAACCTCACTAAATTACACACACACACACACACACACACACACACACACACACACACACACATACACATACACACACACACACACACACACACACACACAAGAGAAGGCTGGGAGAGGGAAAGGAAGCTGATTTTCAGAGTTTAGCAACACCCTATGAGCTGACCCCCCCATCCCCATTGTACAGGACAGCAATGCTACGTATGGCACATACTATGCTACAGAAGTAGCGGTTTCCTGTCCTGTAGTCTGTAAGCACCCCCACTCAAAGGCTGTAGTATAAATAGAATTAGTTTTCAATAAGAGATTATTTTATTCTTCATAGACCTAAATTGTATCTAATGCTTGGTCTGATAAATTGATTAGTTATACTTTTATTAGACCCTTAATGGAAGAGGGTGGTAAAAAAAGGAAAGCTGCCTAATAAGATGCACTTGCGTTAATGGAGAGTCAACCTTCTGTTTGAAAGCATCCTGTGTTAATTGAGTGCATCCTTGACTTTGAAGAAGTCCTGGGACTTTCTTATTTCTCAAAATTGTCAGTCTATCTATTGAATAGGAATGTCAGCAAAAATCCACACAATGGATAAGGGGGCTAGTTGGGCTCAGACTCAGCTTTTTTGAGCATTTATTTATTTCTTTACTAGTAAAGTGGGAATATAATAGCTATTAAAAGGATTTTGTTTGTCACGGTGTTGATTTGCAAGGTGATTTAAATCAGTAGCAGACAAGAAATACTCGTTGATTGGATTCACAGTAGAAGCAGTAGAGCTAGCTTCCTATAGTCTTCATTGAGTAAATGTGAAAATGGAGCAGGATTGTGACAGATGTGTCCCCAAAATGTTAAACATCTACAACCATGCAAGCACACTGAACCTGTCCTATTTCCCTCAGATAGTTGGGTAAGATCCTTCATTTGCTCATCATGATGCCCAACCGACCGTAATTAGTAGAATTCCATGGAGCACAGTCAGATGGCTAGGTATTCTAAGTCAGCTTTTCTCAAAGTGTGCTCTAGAAAACACCAGGCTTACCATAAATTCCAAACGAAAGAGGAGCAGAGGCTGCCGTTGTGATGCGTGGTATGAGAGAAGAGTAAGTACCATCAAAGTTAGCAAATATAAATTTGAACAATAAAAGAGTGCTTGCCAGGCTGAGGAGACGGTTCAGCCATTAAGTCTTACTGAACAAGCAAAGAGGAGGGAAGTTCAGACCTCCAGCACCTCCATAAATGCAAATTGTGTGTAACTACTCTCATTTCAGCTGCCGAAGCCAGAGTGGATTCCCTGGATCAATTGCTTCTCAAAACTAGCCTCTTCAGCTAGCTTTGGGTTTGATTGAGAAGTCCTGCCTTAAAAAGATGGGGAGAAAATAAAGGAAGATTCTGAGGTTCCCAACATCTATCTCTACCCCCAATAAAATATATATTATGTCCATGTGCATACACACACACAGACACAGACACACACACACACACAGACACACACACACACAGACACACACACACAGACACACACACATACACACACACACACACACACATACACACACACACACACACAAAGATGGGAAAGGAAAGGATTGCTCACCAAGAAAGTTTAATTCTTGATCTATATCTCATCCCATTAGAAAAATAATCCCATGAGAGGCATGGCGGTGCACACCTTTAATCTTAGTATTTAGGAGTCATCAGCAGGAGGTTTCTACGTCAGCCTGGTCTACACAGGAACTTCCAGCCTAGCTAGGGCTCCATAAGTAAATGCTGTATCAGACTAACTAACTAACTAATAACTACAAACTGAAAACTTTTCCAAAAAAATTTACATGTGTTTGGCTAGGATCCCAGTTTTATTGAGCCCTAGAGCCTCTTGCTTATGAAGAACTTTCCCATGTCAGAGAAGCTGTTTGCTTAAATGGCTCATGCTCTATCAGCCCCACACTGGCTTGGAGCAAACAATAAAATGTAAACACGTTGATTGCCTGCCATTTGTTTTTATTTTTTTTCTCTATCAAGGTAAAGACAACCAGTAGTTGTCTTTCTTTAAGTGGCATTTTTGAAAACTGCAGGCACAGAAGCACAGAGGCAGAAAGGCCACAAGTCTTATACAAAGAATAAGAATCTGTGAGAGGAAAAGAGGAAACATTGGAAATGTAAATAAAGTATCAAAAAGAAAAAAAGAAAAAAAAAAAGAAGAAGAAAAAGACAAGGGGTAAACAGTATTTTCACAGTGGTCTGATGGATTATTAACCTGTGGTCCAGAGATTTGGTGTGGCCACTTTCTAGTTACTGTGACAAAATACCTGGCAAGAAACTTAAGAAGTGGGCAGCACTATCAGGCAGTGTGGCCTTGTTGGAGTAGGTGTGGCTTTGTTGGAGGAAGTGTGTCACGATGAGGGCAGGCTTTGAAGTCTCCTGTGCTCAAATTCCACACAATGTGTAATTCCAGACTCCTGGCTGCCTTCAGATCAAGATGTAAACTCTTGACTCCTCCAGCACCATGATTGCCTGGATGCTGCAACATTTTCCCACCATGATGATAGTGGACTAAACCTCTGAAACTGTAAGCCAGCCCCAACGAAATGTTCTCCTTAGAAGAGTTGATATGGTCATGCTGGTTCTTCACAGCAATAGATACCCTAACTAAGACACAGCCACAGAGGAAATGACAGCTGAGGTCCTCTAGTGTACACGTGCACGTGTACACACACACACACACACACACACACACACACACACACACACACTCACAGACAACATGGGAGAAGAGACTAATTTAAGGAGCAAAGGATTATTCTAATTTATAGTTTGGGAAGATCCAGTTCATCATGGAGGAGAAAGCATGGCCTCCAAAATAGAACCACCAGGTGGGGACAAGTGTTCAAACACACGAGCTTATGGGCAATATTTAATATTCAAATCACAGCAGATCTAAAGTCAAATCTCTCAGCCTCTACTGATGACATTTTACTCAGACAATGTTTTGTTCATAGTGGCTGTCTTGTGCAATAAAAGACTTTTCACAGTTTCTGGTTTTTATCCACTGAATACTTTTAGCACCTATCCCCATCCATCAAATAATAGCAATAAAAAAAAGAAGAAAAAAGAGTGGAAATGTGATACCTGTTATCTCTAGGACGTCTCAGCCACCATCGGACTAGTGTCCGATTCTTACGCCCGGAGAGGAAAAGAAAGAACAAAGAGAAAAGGAAGTATGCCAGTGCTGGGACTGATAAGGAACCTTGGCAAAATTTTATTTCTCTATTGAAGTTATCTAAAACGATGACATAGTATGTAACTGTTTCTACAGTTCCTCAGCATTGAAACAAACCGCTAAGCTGGGCATAGTGGCACATATTTGTAATCCTAGAGCTGAGTCGACATGATCAGAAGAACAAGGCTATTTTGGATACAAATATGTTCAAGGCAACTCTTGGGGTAGGGTCAAGGGGTGGGGGGCAGGCTATACCAGACACTATCTTAAAAACAAAACAAAAAAAAAAAAAAACAAATTTTAAAAATGGATTAAACCCTCTAGTTTATCTGTTCTGCTTCTCTCTTTCCATGAAAAAACTAAAATAGCGGGGAAAAATGAAGAGAAAGAAAAAAGACAAGGGACAAATAAAGGATTGTGTTTTGTCCACGTTAAACTGGCTGACAGTGGACCCAAGGCTTCCCAAAGCTACCTTTGATCACTGCGCTAAATTGGGCTCATCATTTAAATGAGTTAATAACTACTCTATAGTGTAGTGGTGAGGATTAAATTTGGAACGCTCAGCTTTTGTGTCTGGTATAGGACAATGTGTGTGTATGTGTGTGTCTGCTGCCCACCCTTCTCTATGTCTCTGTACATAAGAACACTTATGTGTTTCTTCTGTCTGGTCCCCGAGACATATTTCAGCCCAGTCCACATCCACATGCATATATTCTTAGGTCCTTCCCTCTCCTCTGTTCTACCTTCTCACTCGCTCCCATCCCGTCCCCCTCACTTCTTAGCCCCACAATGCCAGAACAGGTCAAGATCAAAGCAGAAAAGTCCAACAAGAGGGCAATGACCTAAGACATTGGAACCTGGCACCCTGTTTAGTCTCAAATCCCTCTGCCCTCTATCCCAGATTGTATACTCGCAGGAGATAACTCCTGACCCCAGCTTTCATAAGTCCACACAAGCCTCATTTCTAGTTGCTATCAGTCATTACCAACTTTCCCTTGCTAGACATTGGAGAGGAATATATAGAAAATGTCTAAGACTAGGCAATGTATTCCATATAAAGTCCTAAGATCTGTGTGTGTGTGTGTATGTGTGTGTATGTATATATATATATATAAAACACAAAGAGTAAAATCATTAAACAGCCTTGTCTCCAAAGCCAGGATGTAGCTCTGCCTATCACTACCTGGAGGAGGCTAGCCCTTATTCCCACTCTCACCTTCCCATGCTAGTATCTCTGTGGCAACTATTGAAGAGGATCTTGGGAATTGCCACTGAGAATTCATCTGTACATGAGAAACAGAGTAAGCCCATTATATAAAAAAGTATAATCATAATAAAAATAAAATAAAATAAAAATAAAAGTAATGCATTTATCTTCATTGAAGTAAGAATTGCAGAAATTCTTACTTCAAATTGGGAGAATATTATAGTGAAAGTTTTAAACTACAGAATCTGAAGAGTAGTAAACATATCTAATAGTTGAATCTTCAGTCCTGGACAAGATAGAAGAGACCTAGGGATTTCCTGAAGCCTTCTTATGGACCATTAAGGAGTGTAGTCTCCTCTCAGCTTATATACCTGGACTTGTTCCTAGGCAATGAGTTCCCATTCAAATACACACACACACACACACACACACACACACACACACACACACACACACACAAATGATAATTGTTAGCAGATATAGCCCTGAAAATCTAAGACATATGATCTTAGTATCTCTACATTATTATGAGTTTTAAAATACAATATATATTGTATCTTTCCATGGAAGAGCCAACTCAAGTATTAAAATACAAATTTTCATTATTGCTAAAATGAGGTGGCATTATTCATTTGAACAACATATTAATGTATTTTTAGAACATTATATAGTACAAGTGCATACTGTTCTTCAAAACAAACTAAGGCAAGGCAAATAATATTTATCTTAATTTGATAGGATAGCATGTTATTGTATTAGCATAAATGAGCTATCTTAAAGTGTATCACATAATACAAACCCTAATACAGGGAGAAATAACACCCATTTTTAGCTCCTGCCTTTATCTAACTTGGTTGTAGCTTACTATATATATTTTTTTAATCTTTTAATCTATGATGCCCTGATATTGTTAAAAGCTTTGGAAAAAAATGTTATAAAAACAAAATGGTAGAACTTGTGGAGAAAATAGATGACTAATATTCCAGTAAGATGCTTCGGGAATAGATAGAAAGCAATGAATGAGGAGCTGATAGTATAGCCTAAACCATGTGACTTAAAAAAAAAAAAGGGATGCGCAAATGAACTGTAACAAATGCCTCAGTAGCCAAGCATGGTCTCTTACCTCTGACTAATGTACTTGTGATTCCTGTCTTAGTCAGTGTTCTGTTGCTGTGAAGAGATACCATGACCATGGCAACTCTTATAAAGGAAAAGTTTTAATCAGGGCTGGCTTACAACTTCAGAGGTTTAGTTTATTGTTATGGCAGGGAGCATGGAAGCATGCATGTAGACATGGTGCTGGGGTGATATTGTACTGGACAGATAGATGCAAGCTCTACATCTGATCTTCAGGCAGCAGGAAGAGAGAGACACTGGGTGTGGCTTGAACGTTTGAAATCCCAAGGCCAGGCCCCCAGTGACACACTTCCTCCTGGGAGGCCATACTTCCTAATTCAAGAAGTACTACTCCTTAATGACCAAGCATTTAAATATATGAGCCTATGAGAGTCATTCCTATTCAAATCACGAGTGTTACATTCTGGAAAAAAACACACAGATACTCACACACGATGGGACAAAGCCACAGGGGAAGGCTCAGCAGCTAGGGTCACGGAAAGTGTAGGAGGCCATGCTGGCCTGCATGACTAAATCTTGCTGTCCAGGTCCTGGGACATGCTTTTGCACAACCCTTAGTTTCTCTGTGAATTCAGTGCTTTATGAGACTCTAGTTCATTTCCTCAAGAACAGGACTACGACGGACTTAACCTTACTTCAAGACTCAGATGTTCTTTTCCCTGACAGTCTTTTGAGCCTGTTAGTTGCAAATCCCATCGGTTTTCATTTACCTAGTAAATCCAGCTCCAGGAGACCCAGCAACGTTTTTGGATCTTACAGACCTCTGTACTCACATACATATAACCACAGATACAAACATACACACACACACACACACACACACACGCACACGCACACGCACATTACACACACACACATACGCCTTCTCCCCATACATACCCCCACACACACATATTATACATATACAAATGCAGTATCTCCCCACATACCTCACACATGTTTCACATACACACAAACATAAACACACACACACCACATAACATGCATACCAAACATATCCCCACACACACACTTAACAAACGTTACACATACACACACACCTAAACACACATAATTGCAGTACTGGGAATTGACGATAAAGCATGACTTTGCGGAAGCTAAATGAGCACTCTACCACCGAACTCAACACTGGCCACTTAGTAGTTTGACCTTGCAGCTGTGTTTGAAAGCACACCATTCTGTTGTCTTTGAACAATGTTTCTTGGTCTTCTCTCCCTGGTATTATGGCTCAAACACTGTATAATTCATATATCATAGACACTGTAGATTCTATTATGTTTCCTTGGATGTATTTACTTGAAGAATGTTCATTTCTTCAATAACTAACTTCTTTGACCTCAGAATCCAGATTCTGGCTTTTCCTGGTACAGAATGACTAAAATCTTTTTGCTAGTTTTTATTATTTGTGATGATTGCATATATCCTGTCTAAAACATTCAAAGGTTAGCCAGGTATCTGAGCAGAGTTTTGGGGTAACATTTAGCACTCTAGCACGTGTACTTTTCCTTTATTGAATTATATGCTTCTCTTTATCAATCACTGTTATGTCCATTACCTTAGACAGAGACTACCAAGGACACCTGTGAATAGAGCATCTCGTTTCCTTCCTTATCCTGCATTATTTTGATTGTTCTCATGTGCCTTTAGAAAATTTTCACATAGTTTATAGTTGCTATGCCATAATATTGTTCCAATATGAGCATTTCTAACTGTCAATCAGTAATAACTGCCATGCCTGTGTTTTCGGGGATACTGTTACTCTTAGTTACATCTTGTTATAATTCCTATCTAAAGTGTACATTAAAATAAAGTGAAGAGGGCCTGAAAATATAGCTTGGCATTAAGAGCATATACTACTCTTGAAGATGGCACTAGTTCACACTGGGTTGTAGTTGTCTGTAATATGCCCTCCCTACATACACACACACACACACACACACACACACACACACACACACACACACACACACACACACACACACACACTAAATCATGAGAAAATCTAAAAAACATTTTGAACACCAAAGGGGAGGCAGAACCTTTAGGAAAGGAAGTAATTCAGTGGGCTTAAAAGAATGTGGCTATTCATGCCCATGGGTAAGAACAGGCCCCAAGTCAGGGAAAACCAGAGACCTGAAGGGAGGAGAGACAGCATACTCAGCACCAGGACACATGACAGAATCTTCTGTGGATCAACCTGACCTCAGACTGGAGGACAGTGGCCATCAGCATGGTTTTAGACTGTGCAGAAAGTATGCTTTTCCTGAGGACTTGTGCAGAAATGCTCAGGCCCATCAGAGTTTAAAGCTGAGCAGTAACATGATCTCCGGAGTATTTTTCCAAGTTCACATTAAGTGTGAAACAGAATAAGTGTAAGACTAAAGAAAATCAGACCATCTAGGAGGTTCCAACAACGTCCAAAAAAAGTAAATGAAGGTAGAACTTAGGGAGTACTGGAGAGAGGGTAGAGGAGAAACTATGCAAATCAATTCATTCATTCTAGCACACTGTGCTGTGGGATTCAGTAATGATTTGTATATGTTTGGGCCAGGGAGTGGCACTATTAGGATGTGTGGCCTTGTTGAAGTAGGTGTGGCACTGTGAGTGTGAATTTTAAGATCCTAGTCCTAGCTGCCTGGAAGCCAGTATTCTGTTAGCAGCCTTCAGATGAAGCTGTAGAACTCTCAGCTCCTCCTGCACCATGTCTGCCTGGATGTTGCCACGATCCTGCCTTGACGATAATGGACTAAACCTTTGAACTTGTAAGCCAGCCCCAATTAAATGTTGTCCTTATAAGAGTTGCCTTGGTCATGGTATCTGTTCACAGCAGTAAAACCCCAACTAAGACAGATTCCAAATGATAAAGACAATAATTCTAACTCGGAGGATGGCAAGATGGCTCAGAAGGTAAAAGCAATCAGCACACAAGCCTGAAAACCAGCCTTCTATCCCTGAGTCCATCCAACATGGTAACCCAAAGAAAGAACAGACACTTAAACTTTGTTCTCTGGCCTCCATACATGTGCTGTGGCATGCTTGTACACACACACAGAGAGAGAGAGAGAGAGAGAGAGAGAGAGAGACAGACAGACAGACAGACAGACAGACAGACAGAGAGACAAACAGATATTTAAACTAGCTAGGAAAATGAAAACTCAAGATAAAGACATCATTCAAATTAAAATTTATTTTTATGGACTGAATTGGGCAGATGGCTGTTGAAATCCAATGAAAATGGCCTCCAAAGATACAACCCCTTGATCCACCAGAAAGTGATAAAAGTAAGTTGTAACCAATAGATAAAGATACTGTTAAGCACACCACTTGGCCTCTGACACTGTGTTATAAGAACTGAAAGACTACTGAATGTGAGTTCACAGTTTAACCATGCATCCATCTGTAAATTCTTTTATTCAATAATTTATTGTTGAGGCTCAGTCATTTTGCCATCTAGGATACAACCAACACACACACACACACACACACACACACACACACACACATCTCTACTTATCATTTTTCTTCCTTCTCACACTGTCAGTGCTAACAGTGGCTCTTGTGCAGTCCCTGTGGTGACGGTGATCATTAGCACGGGCCAGGAGCATGAGCCACATGGAAGAAACCTAGCTTAATTACCCCCGACCTGTAGTTCCTGGTTGAGGCCTTAGTCTGAACATCTGTGATAGCTGTTAGGAAAATTATCAAAGCTGGCTGTTGAAGTGACAACTCACAGGAACATAATGCAGTGGTGTGTTTTTCTTTTCAGAATCACAGTATGCTCTAAGGGTAGTTTTGAGCAGTTATAATCACTAGCCATTCTACCATGACCACTGCAGGCAGTCTTAACCCAGTGGCCCCAAAAATCTTAACTAGCCAATGATTTTTTTTTAAATTCCAACCCCTATGCACACCATCAGAAGAGTGTTTGCAGGGAATATGTATCTCTCTATCAGTGCTATTTAAATAATTGAAATTTTGGTACTATTTTTCTCTTAAGCAAAGTAACTAGGGCCTCAGATCACCCAGTGGGGATTTTTTTTTTTTTTTGATAAAAAAACATGTTTCAGGGAGGTAGTCTTCTACAATGTTCACAGGACAGATTTTCTAATTAGGTAGATCTTAGCTTAAATACTTACTGGCCTTGCATATGCAGTACTGAGCTCACTCTTTAGGGCACTGATTTTCTCATCGATAGAATGAGCATTAATGACATGCAAAGCATGATGTGCAGAGTTAATTCAAAATTATTAGTGCTCTTCTTTCTGTCTCACTACAAGCAATGTAACTGGGTAGGTACTTGGCTCTCTTAGTGCTTTAGTATGCTTGAACTATGAGATGGTTACACACACACATTCGTACACACGTACACACACACACACACACACACACACACACACACACACACAAACCCGCTGTCATCAAGCTGATCAGAAAGGCTGATCCAGACCCAGAAGGGATGAGGTTAGCCCCATTCAGCAACATGTGGTGTCTCTCATAAAGGCGCCAGCCCCTTGAAGGCACCTTATACCTCATTCGCGCCCAGAGAACTTGATATTCACACTGCTACATCAAAAGGTTGGGGCAGCTATTATGTATTAAAATGTGTCATTTTAAATTGCCTTTTTTGCTAGCACTAGCAATATAGATATTGAAATTTCTTCAGGAAATGCTTATCTCATCAAGACTAAAATTATAGTATATGAAATACTAATTACAGTATTATGAGCAAGGTTGAACTTTCCTGTGGCATTCTGTCTATTAGGAGAATACTAATTTTCTCTTTCTTAAGGCAGATAAAGTACCTATTACAAGAACTGTGATCCCCGTTCCTTCTTCTCCCACCCTGTGCCATTTTCACGGAAGGGCAGGATAAGACCTCCAGTTCTTACCCTTACCCCATCACTCACACCTTTCTATCTGCTTCCAAAGGAGGCTCAGTAATTAAAACCAGATATGCCCTCGACAGCAGTAAGAAATGCAGAGGGCAAGGAACTCTGTCATTGGCCACATACACGGATTATATGGGAGTGTGTTCGTATAGATTTAAATGAATATTAAATGTATTAATACTCGCAAAATTATTGTTAATCCATGTGATATCATAGGCACAAATTCTAGCTAGCATTTTTGGTTATTGTAATTATATTCATATGGAATCCTCTTGATTACCTAAGACATGCATTTCATCTGCATTTGCCAGTTCCAACGAAGTATGTGCAATCAGATAGCTAACGACTGGAGGAAGTAAGACACGGGTTAGGATCCTGGGAGCACAGATTCCACCCGTTCCCTCATTCGTTTACTGACCACTGGGCATCTGCTCCACACTACGCGCTGCTCCAGTGCTGCAGACACAGAGAGCAGGAGAGCGCTGTGATTTTAGTGAACCTTGCATCCAGAAGCCATCCACAGGGATGCCATCTGGTGACAGATACAATAGGGCAGCCCACAGCACAGCCATAACATCCTTGCTCTACTACTTAGACCTTAGGTGAGGTCTAACTGATAGAGGGACTGTCTCCTCTCCAGACAAGGCCTTCTTAAACATCTGAGTCCATCTTATCATATGAACAGTGTAAGGCTACACTGTCTGGTAGATGGCCCTTAAGTTAAAGCATTCTGTTTTAACAGGATGCAGGGCCAGTCCCAAGTTCTTTAATAATGGTCCTGAAATCGTTGAACAGAAATTTTTTGAAAATTCAAGCAGAGGGTGCTGACTTATTGCTACTTCATACCATAATATACACAGATACACGTGATATGATTGGCAGCTCCAGTCAAAGGCCAAGGTCCCAGTCCTCTAGCATTTCTGAAAACTGAAGATGCCAAATCTGTCTTAATACATTACTAACTCATGTGAGACACAGCACTGTGGCCACCGGACCCTAGCAAGGGCGTACTGAATAAAAGGATGGTAGAAAAACCAAAGATGTCCTGGGAAACAGCAAAACCAGATGGCTTAGAGCCCTTTGCACCCATGTCACATAGACATGAGGGCCGGGATCAAAGCCTCACTTACAGTGGAATTGAAAGTTAATTCTTGGCCTCCCTGGTCCTCCATTTCTTCATCTCAGAACACACTGAGTTGTGGTTAGTATACAATGGAGACGAATCAACATCAGCTTCCTTCCCCAATCTTTTCTAGCAGATATGAATGTGCCTAAGCATTTCCTCGGGCCATTTTGTTTTGGCAGTATTCATATTTTGAAGCTTTAATTTTCTTCAGAGATTCTTTAAAAAAAAAAAAAAAGTAACCACAAAGAAGGAGACTACTCTGGCATGTACCCATGGTGAACAATATTTAGAAATCTCTGGGTTTTCAGTACGGTAACTTTTACCACCTCCCCATGCACAGATTCCCATTGTTGAAGAGTTATTTAAGCCTAACGTTGCTCAGTGGCTGACCCATTCATTCCTTGCTTCTGTGAGCATAATCTATGTCCCATGGAGTGTGAAGAGCTGCAAGAAACCCAAGTTTAATGACCAAATTTTATAGCAATATATTTCTTTTCTTTCTCAAATATGGAACATTTTTGTTTTAATTTTCTGAATTCATATTTTACTGTTATAAAATTGCCACATGAGCATGACTTAAGCAGTTAAATAGTCTTGAAAAGACGAAAAGTGAGGTGAAAGGTTAAACCCAGCCAGCCTCAACTTTCAGGTTCAACTTTTCACTTTTACTTATGTCAACTATTAACACATTCTGTTGCTCTTCCTCTTGTGTGTTTATCTCTGTGTGTTTGACATACGGAGCATATTATTATTATTTTATTAAGTCCTTTTAGACTTTAAATTTATCTCCATTGGTAAAAACCAATAAATTGAAGAAGTAAAGAAAATTATTGTATGAATGTCATAACAGTAGGAAGAGGTGGGAAGAGTCAGAGCATCACGGCAGGCTGCTTCTGCCATAGGCTTCATAGGGAGCAGTCAGTCTCTATCCCAGGTTGTTTTATACTCAGAAGATATCTCAGTCATTGAACTGGATGCGATTATCTCTGTGAACTATGATTCTGGGAAACAAAGAATATTCTCTTCTATTAAATTTGGTCTTTGACAATTACACACACACACACACACACACACACACACACACACACACACACACACACACCTCTGCCAACCTCTCCCATTTTTATGTCCCTCCTGCCCCATGATACTCTCCACATTTTCCCTATCAAACTGTCACACTTTGTTTTTGCAAACTACTGACTTTACAAAACTTTTAATGCATATCTGTTGTGTTGTTCGATTTTTATTTGCATGTATGTATGTAAAAGTATGCCACATATGTGTGGGTGCCCATCAAGGTCCAAAGATAGCCTCAGATTCCCCAGAGTTGAAATAACAGGCAGTCCTGAGCCTTCTGATGTGGGTCTTGAAATTCAGGTCTTCTAGACACACAATAACTGCTGAGCTATTTGGGGATGCAAAACTATTCTCTAATTGCATGCATGCTTAGAGTGAAAGAGTTGTAAACCTCAACTTCTTTGCACATAGATTTGAACCAAGTCCTTACTTCCGTTCCTCTCTGCACTCACATCTTCTCGGGTGGTTTTCACTGGAGATCTTCCTTGGGTCTAGGGAGGACGAGCTCATTTCTTCTGTCTGCCTGGGCGTTAGAGGCCACAGCAGGCTACTGTCCTGTTGTGTGGCCATTAACACCATCATCACCATCCACACTCCTAAAAATCTTTGAAAATCTCTTGCCTATTCTGGTCTGTTCTTTATCCCCTTCTTAATGTTGCTTTTTGAACTGCTGAAACATCCTTTTAATTTCATTTTAATAGAGTTTTGAGAGAAAGTGAGACCTAGAGAGTGAGAATAAATGTGTATAGTCATTTTATTCTTTTATAGCTAGAACTCAAATATGACATTTATTATCTACTTATTTTTACTTTTTCATTCTCTAAGACACATTTAATAGCCATTGAGTGACTGCTATAATAATAAAATGTTAAGAACAACATTAATAATGTTCATTTTTTAAAGTAATATGGTGTTTTAGAATTTTAAAAGCTCTTTAACGTTTAATCCTCTATGTGGAGTGAATGTTTTTTACCCTCATATTATATAAGATAATTGAGGTTAATAGAGTTTAAGTAATACATTTATGGTCATGTAGTGAGTCAATAATGAGCCAAAATTGGGACCCACAAATCCTTCCTCTGATATTATTTTAGAATGTTACCAAAGTATTTTCGCTTGAGTGAAACGTCAGTAGGAGTAAGACTTAGTATGTGTCTTCGTGGGACCCTCTTTCTAAAGGGGATACTATTCTATTTTAGCTTTATTATTTCAAATATGGACAAAGTATATCTGTCTATATCAATAGGTTGTACTTCTAAGATACTTAGAAACAAAAGAGAAATATAGGTCTGTTGCCCTAGCCCTCAGCCCCTCATATGATCCTTGGGAATAGGGAGCAAGAAGACAGGGAATCAGTGACAAAGATTCTGAGAGTTGGTGAGCAGCAGAAGAAGACTCATTTATTTCAGAATAGGGGTATACCTTTATACCCTCCACCCATGCCCATTGACCCATGGTGTCGGTTTCCTGTAGCTGGCACCATCCAATTAGTTGTTCTGGTCACAAGATCTGTTGTCATTTTGTCTCCAGGCATCAGGCAGATTTCAAGGTTGCCGAATGCGGAAGTAAAAGTTGTACGTACGTGGGCCACAATGGGCAGCCAGGCAGGATATGCTGACTCATTCCTCCTACATAGGCCAAGACATAATAAATGAGGTTAAAATAAAAACCAAAGAGAATTTTCTTCATATGTAGAATTGATTTGAAAATTGGGGAATGCTAATCGGTTTGGTTGAAAGGGCTGAGGAAAGGTGGGCCATGAAATGCATACATGAGGCTCTGTATTCTTTGAGGGAACTAACCAGGCTGTAAATAAACACAAGTTTGGGTGGTGGTAAATTTTATGGATCATTTGAGTGAACATGTCAAAAGACAAATAGGCCACTGTGGTGTTTCTAAAAACCCTTCGAGATACAGTGCAGTACCAAAAAAATTGTTCTTTCTGGTAAATTCCATTTGTAACAATACAATTGCAAGGTCATCTGACCCAGTCAGAAAATTCCGAAGTCTCAGAAAAGGATTCTGCTTCTCTTGGGCCAGCCACTGTGACTTGTACTTCATCAGAAGACAACTGGTTCTGAATCAGAAAAATCTAAGGAAGTTATAATTTGAGTTTGGACTATGAAAAAAAGTCAGTCCTTTATGCAGAGTTAGGAAAGGGTCAAGGATGGGAGCAAAGAATAAGCAAATAGATGAGTGGTGGCATCTAGCCTTCGCCAGCAAGCTGAACTGGTGATGAACTTAACAGTGTTTTAGAGCTACTTCACAGGGTTAGACATCTTGATGAAGAATTCAAATTATTGAATTTTGTAAAGAGAAACTGCATGCAGTGACATGAAAGTGTGATTGCTTTTCATGTCTCTCAACCATTTTTTGTCCAAATAACCATCATGCATATGCCTGCTCCTACTAAGAAAGAACTAGACATCTGTGTGCTGCTTCCTTGTGCTTAGCACCCTGGACAATGTGGATAGCGTGAGGGGTTAGGGCAGAAGCAGCTTTAACATCTTGGGAGTCTATCATCTTTGCTCACATGCACAGGTACACTGAAAAGGGAACTGATGCCCGGGAGATCTGTAAGTTGCCACCCTTTGTGTTTCTTAGCCTGCATTAATTATTGCTTTACTTCCCATACAACAATGGAAACAATAACACACCTTTATGATGGAATACAATCCTTACTTTCCAACCAATTGGATTACATGTCTAAATAAATACCTTGGAGGGATGGCTTATAATTCACGAACTCAAGATAAAATTGAAAAAAGAATCCTTAATGGGAAAGAGTTCAGAAGCAAACCACTGAAAGGCTTTATTTTTTGTGTGTGTTTAGTAAAATAAAATAGTAATGACAGAACACTCAATATACACAATACTAATGATATTTCATGCATCTTAAATTGGGAATAATGGCTTCTGTGCAATTAATTTTCACTTACTACTTTTTCCAAATGTCCAGAGCATTGCTGTCCTGTATTTTCTAAAATAGCCTTGCAGATTTGTTTGCTGAACATTATACAGAGCAAGAAGCATTTGTTTCATTGTCTTTCTCCTCAAACGACAATGTATTTCTGTTCTATCCCTAAAATATATTAATTATTTCCCATGTTCTCCTCAAAAGATCCAAGACCTACAAATCTGTGAAGTGCAAAAGAAATAAACTAGAAAAGTGTGGTGACTAATAAGTAGTTACATTTTGTTTTTTAAGATTTATTTATTTATCTATTTAGGGTGTGTGTGTGTGTGTGTGTGTGTGTGTCTGTATTTGTGTGGCATGAGGATGCAGATGCCCACAGAAGCCAGAAGATAGCATCAGATCCCCTTCTGTTCACCTGACAGGTAGCTGTAAGCCTCCCAATACACGTGCTAGGAGCCAAACTCAGGTCTTATGGAAGAAAAGCAAGGAGCCTTAACTGCCAAGCCAACTCTCCAATCCTTACACAGATTTTAGAAAACCAAGTTTGTGTTCTGAGCTCAAGTCCAGAGAGACCAGGTCCAAGCTCTGTGTTATGGTTCTCTCCCTGCATCCGGAAGCTTGGTTTCCTTATCTCTCCCAAAACACTGAGAAGAAGCAAATGTAATCATTTCTACTATTGTTCAGAGGTGTCTATCATTCCATTATTTTCAACCTTTATTTTCATCTCTTCTCATTCTCCTCAGTAGTAGGTCACTACATTTCTAAAATTGACAAATTCTCTTGGTCATTTTAGAGGTATACAAAAAACAAATCCTTTGCAGAAGAGCTTCATCGAGGGAAGCCATCATTAGAAGCAACAGACCTCCCCATCTGAAATTGCACATCACTGCAACTTAAGTACTCAATGCTGGAGGTGCTTTGTTCCCTTGGAAATCATCTCTTCAACCCCTTAGTGTATACTTAGGTGACAGGCAAAAGCAATAGTGAATTAGTCCAAATCAATGGGCAGAGTTTCTCTAGTTTATTAAGGTTGGAGGTGCATGCCTAGTACCCACCCTCCCTCTCTCCCTCCCTCCCTCATGTGAAATGGCCCAGAGTTCTCCCAGCAGAGTGGTTCTTCCGGTTACTTTCCTCAGGACCACTTCACACCACTGACAAAGAAAAACCACAGTCTAGTCTCTAGTATCTAGACAAGAAGCTACATTGTTGCTCCTTTTATGGAGACAAAAGCATACAAAAGATGCAATAGAACACATGTCTTGTCATGAAAGAAAGAAGCATCCTACAAATCATCTAGTGTTAGCTGGGAAATGGTCTTGAAACCACAGAAATTTTGAGGGGAACAAGGCAAATAAGCAGTCTGAGGGCACAGCTCTGCTCTGCATACTTCCATCCTTCCCCAGGATATCCCTTTGAGTCATAATAAAGTCACTTAAAAACAGACAGAGCCAAGCATTTATGATGGTCTTTCAATCTATAGTCTTGCTCAAGAAATCCATTGGTCTTTCCTAGTAAAATAGAATATTACTATTCCCTTTCCTACTGGGAGAAACAGGGGCTCAAGGAAGGTAAGGACGGTTTGGGATTGAAGGTGCTATGCTGTCATGTGCAATCATATGTGTGTACACGCACACAGTAGGTCTTTCATTCTACAAACTCATCAATAAAATATGACTATGGTGGAACACACTGGCTGTTGTCCAGAGGGAGCAACCATTGATACTCAATTATCTTGCAATACCTCGCAATATATCAAACAAGGTTGTAATAAGATACAAACAAGATTCTCACAAATGGCAAGAATTCCTTCAACTTTCTGTAGGTTCCATTTTCAAAACTTTACTGCTGTTTTATTGAATGGTGACAGAGTGGAATGACCAGAATTTAAATTCATAAGACAATCATCTGTGCAAAATCCATGCATCTGTATAACCTCCAGCCCTATTGAGACAGTGCATGTCCTTCACACAAGAAAGTGTCTCCTGTTTCCTGCCAGTTAACACTGTCATCTCCAGCATCTTTCCTTTAACTGCTCTGTAACCTTAAAGGACTAGGAAAACAAAGCCCATGGTTCCTCATAGCATGTAGAAAACTCCAGAATTTTTTTTTATCAGTCTCCGAACACAGCCCATAAACTGAACCTCAGTCTTTTCTTTTCAGACACATTTCATGGAATACATTTACTTGAAAGACATTTGGGTCTTTCCCATACCTGTTTCTCAGTCTAGCTAAGTATACTGTCTGGATGAAAGTATGTTGCCTGATATCACAGGAGAGACACCCCCTGTGCATGCATTATGAATATACCCGTGTTCCTCTGTGATAAGTCTTATGCACTGACTTTCACTAACTGACATATGAAACAATATACTATGTATTTTGGTAACATTGTTTTATTTTTAAATTATTAAGTTGATTTAAGATAACTCTCTATTGTCTTGAATACATTTGTTGTTGGCACTTTCAGAAATGTTTTAGAAGAAATAGTCAAGGAAGCTATTTTAAGGCCAAAGGCTGATTACCAATTGGACATAGGTTTCTTTGTTAAAATAGCATGCCAGATATTAAACATCATTACAGCATTTTAATAATAAATAGATTTTCTTCATAGAAAAAAAGAGAATCTTGTGAAACATGAAAATTCCCACATACATTCTTATTGGAAACCTTTTCTTAAGCATGACTTTATTGAGCAGTGGTCATTCAGATGGACATCTAGAGTTTATAATATATTTCATCATATAACCAAGTCTAGAATCTGAATATCTAATTTTCTCTTTTCACCTTTCATTTTATTGCACATGTTTTATGTACATCTGATAAATAACAACAAAACAACAAAAAAGTTTGCAAGGGTCAGTAAAAGTCTTCAGCTGGAGCCAGAGTGGAAAGAGTCTATGTCACCAGCCAGAAGCTTTGAAGCATCCCAAAGTGAATAAGTCTCTTGGGACTATAAGCCATTCCACCAATTACAGCTGCCTTCTTCAGTATTGTACTTTTAGAACTGAGTTTAGAGAAAACACTCAATATATGTTGAAGAAACAAATAATCAAAGACAGAATACTGGTTCCCAGTTGTCTTACTCTGTTTAGACTGCTAAGACAAGAACACTGGAGGGCTGAACAGCAAGGTGTTCTGTCATAGTTCAGGAGACCAGGCAGTACAAAATGAATGTGCCTGATCAAGACTAACATGGACTGTGTTCCTGCCTCACTGTAGCTGCATGTGGTGGAAAAGACTAGAGACATTTCCAGACTTTTCTTTCCTAACAGTAATCTACTTCCTGTGGACACCAACCTCATGAGCTAACCCCATGTAAGGATTTCAGTGGTCGTCCATCATCACAATGGAGGTCAAGATTTAACATGTTAGTTTGAAATGAGAAATACAACTTTTAGTCTATAATCCTATGTATGCACACAATTCTGCCAACTAGCCTGCTACTTGCTACACCAATGCCACTTGGCTCCTAACTAAATAGAACTATCCACACTTCCATGACAGAACACCAGAAAGGGATGAGAATGTTTGAAGCCCCACCTTAGAGATTTGTTAAAGGACTAATCTTGGCTTACTACTGGGCAGTAGGAAGAGTCAAAATCTAGCATGACTTTCTCGGTGTTGGAATTGGAGGCTGATTCCATAACCTATTTACCAGGTAAGCAAGGGGAAGCCTCCTAACCTCTCACAAACTTATATGATCTCAACTGTAAAATAGAAGATAGGCACTAAGCAACATGTTTTATGTGGGAGCTTCTTGTGTAATGATACTCAGTACAGAATGGCTCGAACGTCTGCCTCTTTTCGTGTTTTCTTATGAAGTAGCATCTCCCTCAAAACAGAAACACTTACGGGGTTCTGGAAACAAGAAAAGCTGGAGATAGGCTTCTTTCCCTGGACACATCCACAGAGTGTGGCGCCTTTAGTTGTGTTTGCTTAGAAATCAATGTGGAAAACAATGGCTCCTACTGAGCTGTTTCCATCATTCTAAAATACAACAAATTCTCCCTGAATGTGATCTGTCAGCTCAGTTCATCCTTGGTTCTGTCCTCTGCTGCAGTTTCTGAGAACAGGAGCATAGCCTTGGTCTGAAGCCCTCATCCAAAGCTTTAGAACATACATACATGAGATCTTTCAGGACCCACTGAAATGAAAGGTTAGATTGAGATGCTGTCATGTGCTTACCTACCTATACTATCATGAAAAGATAGTACAGACTGACTCTTTTACAATCAACAAAATTACCTTAACCTTACCCATTGTGGGAAATATCCCTTGGACACTCAGAAACTGAAGGTAATACCAATCTACCACAGTCTGAGTGGAGAGTAGAAGAACATAGTTTGGAGGTAAGCTACCATTTCAAAACACTTGACAGTCAATTGGTGATACTTACTCTAAGGTTACCTTGAGCTTTTCACTTGTAATACACTTGGGATGCTTAAAGTGACCAGATAAGGCCACTAGATCATGGTCTGATCTTCCTGAGTTTCTTTATTCCTGTTTCCTTAGAGAAGATAGCCACCTACCTGAACACCAAACTCTAGGTCACACCAATATGTACCTGTTGATCTTAAATGTAAGCATATGGCACACAAACACATCTCGTTCTCCTCAGTGCCTTCACTTTTACATGTATTAGTTCACAATCTGGATTATTTTTACTGTTGGTTTTTAGAGTTATCTGACACATTCTCTAAGGTTCTGGGTTTTTCCTCAAACACTCACAGCATACTCAGCTTACAACTTCATAATAGCATTGACATATTCCGTCTTCCTTTGTAGACTTGAATACTGACACACATACGGGGGGGTGGAGGAGGAGAGAGGAACAGAGGGTTGGAGGGAGGGAGGCATGGAAACAGAGAGAGGGAGAGAGAGAGAGAGAGAGAGAGAGAGAGAGAGAGAGAGAGGGAGGGAGAGAGTTTGCAGGCAATGTTGATATTACAAAATGTATATTGTACTGCATGTTTAGCTAAATCACAATAAAAACTCAAGAAACACTTGAGAGACAAATTCATCAGTATTTTTTTGTTGTTTTCCAACCCAGCATATAAAGCTCCAAAGTTTGCATGTGGAAAGGTAATGAGGAAACTGAGTGAGTTCAGAGATAGTGCTGAATGCCTGTCTCTGCAGTTATAGGTTTGAGACTGACAAACTAGTCTGCTTCGTTGTCAGGTTTTAATGTAACACAAAGATCAGAACTGACCCTGCTGTTCTAAACACCATCTATCACACTCTTACTAAATAGTAGTCATGCCGTTTGACAGTTAATCATTTCAGCTTCTAATTAGATTTAAAATAGCAGGCATGTGTGTTTGTTTAATTTTTGAGGATTTCCTAAATCTATGTGCACTTGCTGTTAGATAGAGGCTAACTTCACCAGCTTCAGCATTTTCTTAGATTCTAGTCTTAGCTGTGCCATTTATTGGCTTGTAACCTTGGGCACATCTGTTAGCCTCTCACTCTGTCTTCTTGACCACAATGTGCAGCCACTGTGTAGCGCATAGGCTGATGCCACTAATGGAACATCTCTGACCCTCGAGGTGTAGATCATGTCTGTCTGTCGGAGAAGGCACACGAAAATCTAAATAGTGATAATAATATTTGTGGGATTTTATACAGAGTGCTGGGAAACAAAAGGAGAGATTTCTTTAATCTCCATTTATAGATAGAAACATTTAGACTGGGATCATAAAGCTTCTAACATGTATGTCACATCCCCGAGGACCTAATTATGACATTCAGGTGGAAATTGAATCCCTAGTTTTCAGATTCTGAGTTCAACCCTTCCCCCTACTGTAAGAGGTTCCCTACAACTAAAAAGAACAGCCCACTGTGCTCTTGTTGGCTTGCTGGTCTTTGTAGTATCAGCCTGGGCTCAGGTCTATGAAAAGCAAGTGCAGGGAAATGGAGAGAATGATGTTCACATGAAGCACAGTTATGAAGGAACAGTTAGGTATTCATCCCCACTGAGCACACTTGAAGGAAAGCAATTTTCGTATTCTCTGCAAATCATTTCCAGATACCATGAACGGTCCGAGATTTAAAAAAAAAAAAAAAAAAAAAATAGTCCCGGCACTTTATTAAGCTTCTTTTGAAAGGATATCAAAAGAAATTCATTTATAAAATCTTGTAAAGGTATGAAAACACTAGCAACTACAGAGCAGACGGTTGAAGTAAAACAGGCACTGATCTTTTTTGACAAGACTTTCTCGTCTGATAACCCTGTCTGCTTTTCCCTTAAATGTGCCATCTGAGAATCTGGCATTAATCAAACCACATTTTAAGTAGACGGTTCCATTAAGGAAGGCACATTTGTCCTCAGAGATAATGCTGAATTTGTGTCATTCTCTATCAAAGCACATTTAACTGACTGGGAAATTAAGAAATACGTTCCCTGCATGTAATATGAAGGTTCAAAAAGTAAATATAATAAAAAGATGTTTTCACCCAAAGGATATAACGTTCACTAGCTGCAGAATTGGATAAATTGGCTCTTTCTTGGGCTATATTCAGTTTATTGTGACTTGGATCAGTTACAGGAACGCTATGGCATGGCTGAGAATAAATAGGACTTTATGTACAAACACATATGTGATAAATCATGTACTATAAATAAATAACATAACATGACATTGGGCTTTCCTTAACTAACAGTACTAGATTGTGCTTATGTATGAAAATATGACCAAATAGTTGTTCCTATCTGTAAACAGTCTCAACCGATTCAGCCCCATTGATCCTATAGAGAGGATGGGGGAGGGGAAACCATTCTTCGGCTAGGAGGACCTTTACTGAAACACACTCCATGTTCAGGGGATGTTTTCATATGCTTTGTTGTTAGAAAAATGAACTATGACCAAGGAAAAATTTTCCACTCCTATCCCTTAAAGATCAGAACTAATTCTAATTAGCTATGTTGAAAATTAAATACTACATATAATAACAGAATCCACAACATATTTCAAAGGGCTTTTCCTTTTTTAATGTATTTATAGCCATTATTCAAGGATGTTCATCAGTATTGTTGAGTAGAATTTAAGCCAACATTTCTGCTAGGAAATAAGTAAATAAGCAAGTGCTATTTTAAGATCTAAATTATGCTACTAAGTAGAACACCTTAAGCTTGAGTCCGCTGCATAAAACCATGAGACAATGAGGCTGTTAAAGCTTACTGGTCAGGCATTCAGGGAAAGCCTGGAAGTTAGGAAAATGCATTTGTCTCGTGAGTTGACTCAGCATGGGTAGACTGTCACACTTTCCAAAATCAAATGCATCTGTATGCTACCAGACTGTGCCCCTTGTCTTCTGCCATGGTGTACCCAGGATATAGTAAAATTAAGTATACTTCTTTGGTTTCTACAAAGCAGGAACAAGTAGATTGTTATTGTGCTTCCATCCCAGAGTTATATGGTACTGTCTGCTTCTCTTCCCAGTCTGAAGATGGGAGCCAGCCGGTTGTTGCACTCTGTGCAGTGGTCCATTCCTAATTAGAGCCCTGACAGTCACGCATCTTGTTCTGGTCTTAGCATCAGCTCATGCTTTTCATTCTGAGCTTGGTACCTCCTCCTTCTGCAGTTCAGGAGTTCCCTTCCTGAGCTGTTCTTCCTTTTAGCAGGAGCAGAGGAGCCTCTGCTTCCTTATCGAATGCTCTCATTACTAGATACCCCTGTTCTTTCATTCATGTTGAGAATCAGCCCCTTGGCATCGTGCATGTCATCTTTGGAATTAGATAAGAGACTTATACAGTGGGTGCGCCTGTGGTAGAGATGTGATAACAAAAGGGTCATCTTTCCATGTGCCATCATAAACAGTCCAAATCTCATTCCACAGAGGTGCTCTCAGAGGTGCCACCTCTAACGTGACTTATAACCATCCAGATTACAACCCACTTCTGATACCTGACCTTGGCTGTCTTTTCTTAATATAGGAATTTGGCTGTGTTTTTTTAATACACAAATGTCTTTGTTTTTTATCTTATTTCCCCGTCCTCACTTTTTTTTTTTTTTTTTGGTTTTGTTTGTTTGTTTTGTTTTGTTTTTGCTACTGATCTTAAACTTAAATCTAGTCACTAAATTTGTTTACCTATACTTCACTGCTGCCAACAGGTCATGTCTGTTGAGATGTATTTCTACATTTCATCACAAAAGCATACCAATGTCTTCATATACTTTCTTGACTCATTTGAAGTTTAAAAGTAAATTATCTTTTAAAACCTAACTATTCTAGAGGAATTTTAAGGCAACAGCCAAACTAGATAGAAAGTATAGCATTTCTCATGTAACACCCACACCCTGCTCTCTCTGCACCCTCCGTCACTGTGGGCATTCTACATCACAATGGAGGGTTTTTTTATATGACTAATAAAAGTGCCCTGGTACATCCTAATCGCATCCTTACTAGTTTATAGGAAAATTTGTTCTTGTTATCATCTGTTCTATGGTTTTTGGCAACTGTATAATGATGTATGTCCACCACTGTATTATTATGTTGAGTAGTTTCCTTTTCTAACTCTCCGGATAGTCACAGGATGACTGAAGTCCTTACGTTCATCTTACAGGTAGAACAGTGTAGTTCAGAGCTTGCTTGGGTTAGGCTTCTACTTGCTATGTATATAAGAACCCCCCAATGTGTTTTCTTTTGATAGCTCCTGTCCTTTTACCTCCTAATGGTACTTATGATATATTAATGATATTAATAGTCTAGATGTCTAATTTTTACTGTGCTTATTCACCTGCAAAATGATATGTTGATTGTTTCCAAAATCAGTAATTGTGAGTAAAACCTTTTTAGAATATCTGATATCTGCCTGATACCTTTCTGAGTTTTGCAAAATAGATTATCAATGGTTCTTAGAATTACTTATTATGACAACTGCTTGGAAAAGTCATCAGAGATAGATGGCATGCCCCAAATCACCAAGTAAAAGCAGTTGTCAAAATAAAGCTGCCTGTCATTTAACACAAAGCCAATAACTCCATACACTAATGCCTTTTGCTGTGGGAAGATTTTGCTGGCTGGCTAAAGTATACTTTGCTGTGAAGCCTCATGTACTGCCAGTTGCCTGTATTAGTGAATTCCAGTTGACATATAAGATGGAATCCATATGAAATATGTGCCAACAAAGAGTGCTGTGTGCCTCCTTAGAACAAAAACTTTCAGTGTTTTGCCATATTTTGACAGACACCAAGTCATAGGTTTTAGTATTATCAGTGTAATAGTCTCATTCTGAAAATGCTCCATATCTTCACAGTCTTTTTATAGCCTCTGATACATTGGCAATAAAGCCTAAATTGTGTTAAATTATTTCAGTTCTTACCAACTTAACCCTACCTCCATTCTTGAAGGTAGATAGACTGTTTTACTATTTGACCTTTCTGTCTCTTTATAAAAGCTCCCTGTGTGTGCAAAAAAATGAAGCTTCACTTACTAATTCATGTATAAGTCTCTTTTAATTTGGGACTGAAGGTCAGCAGACAGGCTCAGAAAGAATATAACTCTAAACTTGTTTATATTTGATGTCTTTCACTTTTGCATATTTAGTTGAAGTTCTCAGGATACTAGTACAACATAATTCATGCATATTGTCTTTAGTGTAGGACTAAAATTAGTATCTTTTAGAAGAAAAGATCATAGTTTCATGTCTTGATTTATTAAAATCTCGTGGATTTTACTGGAGATTTATTTCTCTCTAGGCTGAATTTCCATACATCTAACATCATGGAACATGATTTTCTCATAGTTTCTATGGAGTCAGTCACTCTGTACAAATTCATTTGTACTCTCTGCTTAGGGTCTCAAAGGTTCAAGTTAAGGAGTCATTTTGTACATTCTTGAGTAGGGAGGAATCTGTTTCTGTTTCATACAACTGTCAACAGAAACACACATGATCTACAATAAAACTCTAATGTCATCTAGCTTAATCAGAGGGGCACCTTTCCACAGCTTTTGCCATAATCTATTAGCTAGAATCAGTTCACAGGTTCTGCTCACTTAGGGGAAAAGTGTAGGAATATGAATAACCAAAGGGACACTCTTTTTTGGCATTCTATTCCCTGGAACTCGTATACCATGATGGAAATAGAATCAGGGAGAATTCATAAGGCCTGGGATCTAATCTTGACTTTCACAACAAAAAGTATTTGGTTTCTGAAACAAATCAGTATCTTGTCAAGTTGTTGCCTATATCTGTTATGTGAATGCTCAGTGAGATCGTCCCAAGATTCCCTACAAATTCTAACATTCTAAAGTCAGCAAGTCCATGCAACTAATAGGTAGGAAATAAAATTTACTCAAGGTCAATGACTGAATTCTGAGTTTGCTTATTTATATATACTGTGGATTTGCTTTCGCTTCAAGGTTGTAGTTATTATAATGCCTTTATAATCCAAGGCATTCTAACACAGACTTCATAAACACTCCTAATGTAATAACTGAAATATTCATTCTGCTGGGACTGGAGGCAAAGGCGTGTTCTCAGTTGTTTCTCTTAGTATCCGTACTACCTCAGACAATAGCCAACATATGCTGAGTAGTTGGGAAATATATTAAACAACCATTGTTGTCCATTATAGAATATCAAACAGAACTCCAAAGGATTGTCTTAACAACTTTAGAAGCAAAAGAGATTTCAGTAAGTTCAATTTCTTTGAAATATTTGCTGGAATCTCTGATTTTGTATTTACTACTGATATGTGTATAATATTATTAACAAGCTAAATTATTGTTTTCCTAAAACTATTTTTTCATTCTAATAAAATAATTGTGGAAGAAATGGTATCATGTGTTGTCAAATATGCTTTAAGTTGGTCTTTTGTAAGAAGGAAAGGGGAACAGTTATAGATTGTATGCCAGAAAGTGAAGTATATTGTAACAAGAGACCGAGTAAACATCTAATATTTAATTCTGCTTCTGTTTTGATTTTTCACTTTTAAAGATTTTATTTATTTTTAGTTTACATATATGAGCTTTTTGTCTGCATGTATATAAATACCTGTGGACCCTCAATACCTGTGGAGGTCAGAAAAAGATGTCAGATTCCTTGAAACTCGCATTACAGATAGTCGTGAGTCACTATGTGAGTTCTGGGAAAGGAAGCCAGATCCTCTATAAGAACAAGTGCTCTTAACTCCTGAACTATCTCTTTACACCCTGCTTCTGTTTCTTTCTGTGTGCTCTTGGGAAAAATCACTAAGCTTCTCTGGGATTCAATTTCTTCATCTACAAGGCAGTGTCATGTTTGAAAAGTGCTTCTCAGCCTTGGTAGTTTGTAATCTGAATCATCTTCAGGCCAATACTTCAGCATTCTATGAAGTCTACAACATGGTCCTCAATTCCCCTGTCCACCTGCCTCCCTAGATAATATCTTGATATCCATGACATCATTCCCAATGAATACAGCTTTCAGGAGATGTGTATATGCATACAAATATACACCTGATTTATTTGGTTTTAATTTTATAGCAAAAGAGGTCATGTATACTTTTTGGAGACTATGTTTAAGAACAGTATATATCAAAAATACTATATTGTAGTGTATAACCATAAATTATTCATTTGTCTGTCATATTCCACTATTCAAGCATTACTTATCAATATTTATACATTGTGCGCAATGTGTTGCTTGGTAATTCTGTTCTTGTGAAAACATGTATTTTCACGAACTAAGATGACTGAGATGTTACTAGGTAATATAATCATATGGGGCCAGTGTTGTGCATGCAGACTGTAATCAACTAAAACCTTGTTCTGCTCTACGTGTCTATACTACATTTTCTCTGTCCTTTCATCCAAAGGCAGATGGATTGTGTTCAACATACTGATACTATAAGGAGCGCTACCATGAACATCTTAAGCCTAATTCAAACTACACATATGCAAATATTTGTCTCCGACATTAATTAGACATTATATTGTGAGCATTCAGTGTTATAAAATAATGCTAGATTTTTATCGAATCTGCTAGGCCACTGTACCAACAAAGCAGGAAAGCTCCCATTGTTCACACTGAAAACCTCAACGTTTGCAATTAGATGATGTAGTGATGTATCTCATTATGGCTTGCATTGCGATGATTTCATGACATCAGAACGGCAGGGGCTGGGCTTGGGACTTGGTAGGTCCTCCTACTCAGTATCTACCTGTTTCCCTGACAACTCCCAGAATTGAAGGACCCTTGAACACTGATTCCAAGATGAGACTCCACCTCTTTAGTCCTTTTCTTTTCCAACTTCTTTGACAGTGAGTGTAGAAAAAAGAACATGGCATTTACAATTGCACAGATTTGAAATGAATTGTAACTTCAGGTGCTTAATGAACTGAATAGTCTTAGGTGCATTTCTGTATCCGATATCCTATATCCTATATCCTATATCCTATATCATTTCTATATCCTAGCTTTCTCACTTGAAAAACAAATGTAATAATTCTATTTTTTATTGAAAGACTTACATGTGGTGACAAACCCAAGGGGACAGGCAACACAGACTGTGTAAAATGTGCTCATAATCAGAGACCCTGCCAATGCCCCCAAGATCCCTCTGCTGGAGTTCCAAGGGAAAGGAGCAGACTTTTACAGCATTAAATAAGTAGACTAACCTTGACCATACTTAAATTCCTTTTTCTGTATTCAGTCATGTCTAATGAAGGAGTGATTTCACTGTGGTTCATGAAATTGTAGTCAACTCTGATAAATTCAATCTACCAATGTTTTACAAAAAGGTTCAATGGTTGCAATGTAGGTCATTCTTGGAAATTCCATCTGTATATGAACTATGACTGATCTGTGGCAATAAAAGTAAGATAAGTAAAGGCTCCACCTGCTATATAACCACCATGGAGGAAGAGTGCTATCTGGGCACATACTAAGCAGCCAGCTAGCCTGAGAATCAGAAAACTTATGTTATAAACCTGGCTCATCCAAGAACTCCTTGGGTGTCTGAAAAGCCATTGATTTCTTTTGTTTGAAGTTTCCTGAGAAATATATGTAGAATGCTTGCTGAGCTGAAGTAGTTAAGTTCTGAGAAATGGCCATGGTGAACTAAGACATTCCTGGTATCCATGGTGACCTCAACCTTTCACTTTACCTTTGGACATCACTGCATAAAGTGTTCACTGACTGGTCCATGAAAGAACCAGGGTTGCATAAAGGACTTACAAAGATGGCTCCTATTTTTTTTCAAGAGCCCACCTTTATGTTGCAAATGACACTGAGAGGTCAGGGGACTGAATTCCCTGATATTATAAAGAATTTTGGTGACTTTGCTACATTCTATATTTCTGTTCCCATGGCCATTATGAATGAATGGCTCTTCTCTGGGACAATCTTGCCTCCTGAAGTTAACACAGACGTTATTGCTACAGCAACATTGATTTGTGTGTAGGATACTTGAGAAAAAAAAGAATGCCTGAAAGTCTGTCATTTGAACTCCCCTTCAAGGTAAGTATATGGATGCAAAGGTCTAAATTTTTCTCCTCAAACTAGGGTGCAAGCCACAACTCTCCTAATTACCTAGGTAATTTACAGGACTTCGGTTTCCTTACTTAGAACACATGGATAATAATGGTAATTCTACCACCTTTGTATAACCATTTGATATTCCAAGGAGTTCATGATCATGATGTGTATTGGGGGTTGCGGTACCATCTGCATCTGTCCCTGCAGGGGGACCTGGCACCCAGCTCCAGAGAGTGCTCACTAATCTTTAGCTGATGAGACACGGTCCTAAGGATCATCTGGGTACTTTATGTTTACACAGCACTTACCCGGAGGAGTCGAAGGCAATGAGGCTTCTCTTCTTTACCATCCCTGGGGGCAATCTCGTCATGTAGCAGTTCAGAGCCTGGGCCTAGTTTGAAGGATAATCATATCCAATTCTCTTCCATTTGGTTTCAGCCCATTTCCCTTTGCTACGTCCCTGGGATCAAACATTCTGTCTTGGAAAAAACGGGAAGAATGCCAGGCGACTGGCTCACAGAGGCCATTGCTGTTGCTTATCTATACTGGGATCAGATAGATTTTGATTGATGCCCTGATACTGGAGTCTGGAAAATTGTTATCACATTGGTGAAAGGCAGACTCCGATCTACTGTGTGGCACCTAATCCTCATGACCCTGCCCTTATGGTAGGAAAGGAGAAGCTATGTGCCAGATGAGATATATAGAACACATCTACGCCTTTGCAACCATGTTCCAAGGGATACAAGATTTAAATCTGTCTCTTCCTCATTAGGTTGATGACATGCTGCAAACCACTAAATTTTGATTACATGTAAACAGAGGTGATGATTTGTTCCTTTCTGTAATTAGAATTAAGTGACTTAGGTTTGTTGTTTATTGTTTGTTTGTTTGTCTGTTTTAGTATGGTTCTTTTAAAAAGTTCTTTTGTGAGAGCTCAGAATTAGTTGTGATTATTAGTGAATTATCATTTAATCAAAATGATCTCATTTGCAACTTGAGTCTCAATTGTGTTAATGACTTTGTTTTCAAATATTAGCAGTCATGCGCATGCGTTCTTCATGGGGAATTTGATAGCTCTGAATTCTACCCTCGCTTCTCCTATAAAGTACCCCAGAACTTTGGTGTGCATCAAAACCAAGAAACAGAACAAGGTGCAGTTCCCTCATACCATGGCTTTTAGATATCAAACATTAGGGTTCATTACTTTCGGCAGCATCCTGGCTTCCCTTCTCCCATTTTTAAGGTGAGTTGTGAAGGGGAGGAACTTTATGGAAGTATGAGTTTGAGCTCTGAGTGTCTAGTTGACTCCTATGGGAGGGTTTTCTGTGAGAAAGAAAAAAAAATAAGTGTCCCTGCCCTCAGCTCCTGGCTCAAATAATACCTCTATTCCCTGCCTGTTTTTCTGCTGTTTCTGACCTCTAGGGCATCCCTCAGTGTCTCACAAGCTCTTCAGCTTACCACCATGTACAAAATTTCTCTTAAATTAAATTCCCACTGTCTTTAAAATTGCTTTCCTGATAGGACCCTGATTGGTATAAACTGCTGGAATCCTGCTAGTTTTATATTAGTGTCAAGATAATATTTTCTATTACCCACACATCTATGCTTATCTGTTGCTTACACAAATAGGACACTGAGTCAGGATTATGAGTCACGTGGATTTTTAATCTCATTATTATATAACCAAGTGAAGCCAGCAGCAAAGAGCTCAGGCATCACCTCCTCTCTGCGGCCCAGGCCATGTTTAATTACACACCCCTTCACACAGCCGCAGTGCCTTTCCATGCTTCTCCTGTGGCACCTGTTTATAATTGTGTGTATAAATATGTGCTTATGGAAGTGTCTAATCATCCAGTGAGATGATCAGAGCCATGGTCATGTTCCATGAAAATATCAGAGTGTCTGCTTCAGGGGAGGCATTTGCCATAGGATTAATAAACAAAGGAAGGGATACATAGATGATGCCTGAGTGGTTTACCTATTAGTTAATGATTCAAGAATGGAGGTTTGGATGGATGGATGGACAAAAAGAAAGAAAGGAAGTGAAAGGAGAAGCCATAAGATGCCAAGGTGTCTAGAGGACTTACAGCCTAGTCTCAGTATGAGACTGCTTCTACTCCTGCTTTAGAGTCTATCCCAGAGAGATACACTGCAGACTTGTCTGAAGGAACAAAAGAGACCGACTAATCCACTTTTAAATGTCACAAGACTTTTCCAAAATTATAAGATGGCCACTCAAGATGAGGGCCCCACAAATGACCATCCTACTGACTCTGCCACACTCAGGTTTCTGGGGAAAGTAATTTAGGGGGCTAACAACTAGGGATCAAATACTGAAAGTCATATACCCATCACTACAGTGACAAGGAGGGTGATCCCTGATACGCACACTTTATAAAGAGACTTTAAGAAAAGTTGCCCAAGATTCCCCCAGTGACCAACTAGTCTAATTTGGATTTGTCCTTAGCAGCATGATATGGCTCCTGTTCTTGTCACATTTATCATAATACATTGATTGCGATATAGCTGTGTAACTAAGGGAGATGTGTATCTATCTGCCTCAATATGACTGGATCAGGGACTCTTGAAAATGTCGTTCTACATAAATTGAAAACAGCACCCCTTGTACACAAGAGTTTTTACCAGGTAATCAGTAAGCCTCAACAACAGAATTGTATGGCCACACACTGCCTTTTTAAGAGCTTAATCCTCTTTTCAGTAATTTTTAGGTCAATTGATTTGATTCTTACTACCCCAACCCCAGAAACTGTGTGAATACCATCTGGGCTCTACTGTAGAGTCATCCCAGAGGCCTCAGGAAGGATCCCATGCCACGCCCCTCCCAAGTCAGGAGACCAGCACCCAGCCCACTGCAGTGCTTCTCTATGTTTTCCCTTCGTCAGGTGGTTCCTTCTTTGCCCTGCTTCTTTACCTAAAGGCTCAGACCTCCCCTTTATGGGCTGGAGACATCAGTCACATGCATTGCTCCCTTGTCTATTCATTCATTCATCCATCCATCCATTTGTTTCATCAAATCCTCCCGAGCTCAGGGTAGGGTTTTGACAGGAGAGCAAATATGTATACACATCATCTCAATCCTATTTCCCAAGACTTCACAAAATTAGACCAAACAGTAAAGCTAGTGCTACATAGCACAGAGAAGGAGAGCGGATAGGAAGCATTTTCTATTTCATTTGGGGGAATGCATGAGGGACTCCCCGGTTCAAGCAGAGGGCACTGATGTTGGGAGCAGATTAAAGATGCAGCTGCCAAACCCGGGGCTGGGGTTCTTGGGACCCTAGCTTCATCCTGTGTGGCCAAAGGAGATGATCTCGGTGTGGAAACTTCCAAAGACAATGCAGTCCCCAAACAAAGAAGCTGAGTTCCTAGGGTCAGCTGTTGATAGCAGCCACCCCCTTCCCTTATCTCCTTTTGGTTTTGTCTGCAAGTCCTGTTCCCTGGCAGACCATGGGACACATGCTAGAGAGCAGCCCACAAAGGCAAGAAAAGCCTCATCCCTCAAGGCTGCAGCCTCTGTGTGAAGCTCAGATACCCTAAAAACGTCTTACTGAGGTAAGAATACTCTCCAGGTATCTGCAGCCTGTACTTAGAGCATTGCCAGCCTTCTCACTTCTGTGTTTTACTGAGGAATTTTGGATAAAATAACTTTGTACAAATCCTTCATGCGTGTATGGGGGGAAAATACACAACTATCCTAAATTTTGGGGTTGTGTCCCGCCTTAGATTCTTAGAATGACAGCCTTTCTGTCTGACGATAGGGTGGGATGGCAGAGAGGAGAACAGTCCAGACTAGAATGTACTCCCAGGGACCCCAGTCAACCCCTGTGGCATCCTGGGACCTAGAATGCACCTGGTGTTTGGTAGCTGTCTGAAGTGTGTGGTATCTTGAGTACAGACTTAAGACCTATTCAGGAATAGCTAACGCTAACACTCAGTTAGTTTTTAAGCACTATTTGCAGACAAAGCTCCACGCCCAGACTGTAGGACATGGAGAGAGTTTCACTAAAGCTTTCCACTGGTAATGCTATCTACTGTCCCTTATTTCCACTTTGTCTCTTGTACCAGTGAAGCTTGCAAATTTTTTATTCTGCTATACAAGATGACTCTGGTCCAAAATCAAAACATAAAAGAAAGAAAGGGGAAAAAAAATCCTAAGTAAACTAGATTACAGAACTGTAGCAGACTTTCTTCATCTCCATGAAAAATGATCACAGGAAACAAGATACATAATCAGGAGGAAGATGAATGCCATGTAAAATTGCCTTCTCCAAATAAAAGGCAAACCACACGGCATTCTTCCCATCCCCGCGTCACGGAAGCATGCACATCATGGCTTTGAGCCTGGGGTGTGTGAGGAACCCCTGCAGACACAGAGATTTGGGGAGCTGTAGGGTGCAGAAACCCACAGTGCCAGGAAAGCAGAGATATGATGGTATTTTAAATGTTTTGACTGCACAGAAGATAGGATCCAAAGTCGAATCATCTTCGGAATACTTGATGGGCTGTAAGCAGCTATGTGAGCTGTACGCTCCCCAGCCATCAGCACTCAATCCAGGACGAGTCAGAAGGGGGAGATGGGCGTGGCAAGGATATGGACCACCCACTTTGTGTAGGGACTTTCCTGGACCTGTGATGCTTTTTGCAATCCTGTGAGGTCTGTGTTCTGAAACACACGTCTGGTCAGAAAGACAGTGAATGTTGTCCATCACTTCCTGTCATTCCTCCATAAGAGAATAGGATGTCCTGGAACATTTGAACTGTCCATGTCCCCTATTCCAAAGCAATATATCAGAATATCAATGTTTGCAGATAACATTATGATAAAAGGATTCTCAATTTATTTTGTATATTAAACCTAAATTATTCCATATGTCTGTGTTCCTAGTAGTATCATTCTTAACTGGCAAAGGCTAGAATAATGTGGTTGTCCATGAAAATGGATGAATCAATGAACAGAATGTGGGATATGACCTACATTACATTATCACAAGTGAAAACGGTCAATCAGCCATGGCTGCACACTCTACGTCCTGTCTGTAAGATGAAGAGAATAGGTGAATTGATACGGAATTAGAAAGTCAGTGACCAGAGGCCAAAGAGAGGCAGTGGCATGGGGTTGTGAAGACTGGGCGCACAGTATTGTGGGTATGTGGGTATGGCTGAGCCCCATGCTCAGTGATGACAGCAAGAGTCACAGTGCATGGTATGTATATTATGGAATGTGTATTATCTTATGTGTCTTTTATCACAACTGCAAGTTAAATCCTTCAAACCTGCTTTTCATGTTCTCAAGATTACTTATGATATTTTATTACCTTAGACATGTAAAATGGAAAGAAACAAAGCTAATAATAGTCACAGTCTCTGGAGGCCATATTCTCCCATTCTCAGGAGGAGCTTGCTTGGTTCCCTTGCTGCTATCCCCTCTCAGAGTAAAGTCATGCTCTTCCTAGTTTTCAGGAAAGCCAGGTCTTCACATGAACAGTATGAGGACCAGCACAAGGCCTATCTTACAGCTCTGCCTCTTAGCCCCTCTTCAAGGTGGATAAATGCTCTTTGCAAAACAGGGCCATTTCATTAGGGACCTGCTGGTTTTGGCAAGAAACACCCTTAGGATTCTCCACTGCCTAAGGTCTAAAAGTAAAGCAAACTACCTCTGTCTGGTACCTCTTCCCTTCTTTCTAGATACAGGAGCCTGGCTGCTACACTGTAATCATTCTGAGCTTGAATAATTCTGGCTTTGAATAGAAAGGGCTGAGTTGTGTTGTATAAATGTAGCAGTCTCTCATAAGTCACTGTTTCAATCCGTTTTCTTCCTTCTCTCCCTTGCATCTCCTTTGCTCTTCTCTCCTTTTTGCTTTCTCTCTCCCTTCCTCTCTCCACCTCAATGGTTCTCAAGTCTTTTCCAGGCTACAGATGCAGATGTGAAAGTCCTTGCCTGCTAGGACCCCAGAGTCCAGCCTCGGAAAGTTGAAACAAAAAGTGCCCGGTGACAGCAGGGCAGGTGCAGAACAGATAGGTTTGTGGTGGAGGCTGGGGAAGAGCAGATCTGGAAAGGTTTCAGGGACAGTGGGAAGACTGAGATACTTAGCAAGACCAAGGGAGGTGCTGGCCACTGTGATAATACTGGGAATATGAAGGCTTTTTAGTCATGGCTTTAGCAGGCATAGAAGTGTGGAGCTGACCACTAGGAGAGATAGACAGTCTAAGGAGAGACAAGCTGGTACAGGTGTTCATACACAGGCTGGGAAGGAGAGCCTCCCCATTCTGTTCTTCCTGCGTGGGAACATCTTTGTCTCCAGGCTACCTTCATTCTCTCTCTCTCTCTCTCTCTCCCTCCCTCTCTCATCTACCTATAGGATATAAACCTTATAAAAGTATATCGGCCTATTATTGTGATTTCCTGTGTATATCTATAATGTATAGATGTGTAAATGTATAATGTATTAGAATGTATACATGTCCAGATGTATAGAGCTGTATGTGTGTACACATGCATGGATGTATAAAGCTGTATGTGAATGCCTAGGTATATGCATGCATAGAGGAGCACAGGAAAGGGAGCCGGGAGTCATGTCTTCAGGAAGGATTTAAAGCCAGACTTTATTTGTATCAAACCTACCCTGTTAGCTGCTGGTAGTCACTTTTGTGCGACCCAAAGCAGTTGAAGTAATGACTCCAAAGTGTGGCCTTTTTATTTTCATCTCTAGAACACTAGTCATACAAAAAGAAAAAAAAAATGACTCTCATCTTAAAGGGAAAAAAATAGTTTGTTCCGGGGCCATCTTGAGTGGCAATAGCCCAGGAACACAGATTGAGTTTACGCCACACTCCGTGTCCCAACATAGTGGTGGTTTACAGTGGAAGTTGCATTGGTTTACAGAACAAAGCAAGCCATAAATCAATGTGAGTTTCAAATACATTGGTGGGTATATTAAAGAAGCTGTCGCATCAAGGTGACAAAATCTTCTGTAGGCCTAAGATGCTATTTGATGCCTTTCTTAGCTTTGGGGATGGTGGGAAATAATTGTTTGCTAAGTTAACAAGTTCCAAATGTTTCATGTTATTCAGGTTAGTTCTGACACAGGGGTGGGTAAGGAAAAGCAGTTCTGCCCAAGATAAAGTAACTAGCTTCAGATCTGCAACATTCCAACCTCTCCCTAGTACTGAAGTTCTTTCTGACCAATCACCCTCTGCTGACAAAGCTTCTTTCCAAAAGTTTCAGTTTGCAGTACCAAGTAAAAAATAGTGGAGGTTTCTAAGTCACTACTTACCTAGTCTCATCCTTGGTCTGTTTGAAATGCAAGTCTTGTTTCCTCCACTTTTCTCAGCAGGCCTACACCTAGCATTTTTTGACAAACACCAGAAGTTCCAGACAGAGGAAAATGAACTCAGCAGACACCGCCCCCCACACTTCCCCACACCCCACACTGTGCAATACATGCCTCTGTTCTGAAAACCTGCATGTCCATCACATGACATGGCCACACCTGCATCCCTTCTGCGTATCCCTCACTCCTCGGTCACTGCCCATCCTGGTGGGACATGGTTAAGGAAGGGAAGCCACTCTGAGGTTCTATGTGACTCTTCTCAGTGTTTCCATGGCACAAGGTTGTGTCTGCTATGTCTGCCTCCACATCAGCATGAGGACCTTTGGGAAAAGGGCCACTGTGTTTGGCTTATCATGTCAGCCCTCTCTCCTGATAGAGTTCCTAGCACACACACAATAGACTTTCTGTATTTGAGTATTGCTCAAATTATGCTCATTGAGACAGATTTTCCAGGAGAACAAAAGCAAAGACTGCATCTTGGGAGGCAGTGATGGTGAGAGAGGTTGTCTTAAGTTTGTACTGCAGATAGAGAAACTTCATTTATTGGCATAATATGCACAGAGTCCTGGTTCAGGATACTGGTTTATAGGGAACTGAAAAACAGAGCAACATGTCAACATTTTCATCCTAAATAGAATGACTATGATAATGATGATAATAATATAATAATAAACAGTGCCCACATTAAGAACTTTATATTTTAAATAAGGATTCAAATAAGAAGAATTATAACTCCAAATATAATAACAATACAAGTAGAGAACCCCAGTCCCCAAATGCTTGCTACATGTAAAGTTTCTGCTAAGCCTTTTATTTCATTTGTTTGATAATCCTTACCACAGCTCTCCCAGGTAGTCCTGGTTATACTGGTTTGATGGAGGAAGAGATTGAAGTTCAGAAAAGTGAAGCAAATTGTCCAACACCACACAGCAAAGAAACAGTGAAGCAAATGAAACAGATCTGATTAAGGACTCTGACTGGAATGGATCTGCAGTATGTTACTGCCTGCATGGCTCCGTGCGATCCCTCTCAGCTTCATGTCTCTCTTCCTTCTAGAATAGAATTACAAAGGTTTGCTCTCACTGAATTTTGTGACAATTAATAAACGTTTTGGACAGCGGAGTGTTCCCTAGCTGTACAGTTCTTCAGGAAAGATGCCAGAATTCCCGATGTCACTGAATGAAGGAGAGGTTTTGGAGACCCTGCACATTGTAGAGTAAAGAATATTCCCGGGTTTGTGTGCCTCTCTCTTGTCAGTTCCTATGAACGGTTATGAGGCCAGTAGCATATTCGTGAAATAAGGTGACCCCTTGTCTTTCTAATCATGGATGGTCAAATTTTCCTTTTGGACGTTTCTCCTCCATGACCAGCAGGGAAAGCCCACCAAAGGGGCTATTAGAGGGAGGGTGTCCGAACAATAAGGCATTGTCTCATTATGTGCCTGCAGCCCACACTTGAGCTCTGCGTGGATGATTCTTGATTTTATGTTATCAAATCTGTACAGTAATCTCCTTTTGCTTTGCTCTTTGTGATTAGCTACCCATGATCAAGCTTGGTTCCAACATATTAAATAATTTCAGAAATAACCAATGTGTAAGTTTTAAATGACACATCACACCACTCCGTATTGTCCAGGACTTGTGTTGGGCCTGTCTGTCATATGTACATGGTCTACACTATCCAGCTGCTAATGTGCTAACAGCGGAGCAACCTGCTTAGTTATCAGATAGGCTGTCATGGTACCACAGTGCTGGTGTTCAAATGAGCTTGATTTTTCCTAACAATGGCCCCAGTGTGCATGGGTAGTGGTGTGAGTACATTGGATATGAGAAAGAAAATATAGTAACATACTTCCTCCCAGTGACGGTGTGAAAATTCTTGACTTGAGAGAACAAAAGAAAGGAAGAAAAAATGCTTAGCTTGCTCAAGTTTCTGGCCAGAATGGATCTTCTCTCCCTGAAACTAGGAAGAATAAAAAGGAATTTGGGTTATTTTTGCTACCACGACTCCTATCCCTGCAAAACTCACAGCCATGGTGCCGTAATGAGCCGGGCTAAATAAGATGAAAATCACATTCAATGTGAGCATGTACACACATGAATAAAACAGTGTGTAAAACTTAGTACTGTGAAGTCCCAGACCTTGGGGATCTTGGGGGGTAACCCTCACAGATTAGATGGAAATACTGGTATTACCCTCTCTAGTTTGCCTTGCCAAGCCTACTGCTATCCTCATTTTGCAGTTAAGGCAACTCCGGTGTGGAGGATGAGGGACTCCCTGGAGACCCCATCAGGAGGAAGTGATAGAAGACACTTCCATTCAGACCCTGCCTCGCCCCCCCCCCCTCTTAATTACTACAGAGTACTGCCTCTCCCATCAGCAGAACAATTAAGCTGTTACGATTTTCCACAGTGTCCAGGAAAAAAGTGCTGTTTACCCTTTTTAATGCAATTCACCTGACACACTTAGAAAACACAACGGATGAGCCAATTTACCCTGACAAAAGGAGAAGAGTAATTAGTTAATGACAATTGATTTGGGCCTCCTCCATCATCCCCAGGGGGCTGACACTTCAGTGTGCTCCTCAACCTTCTGCACCACTCTGCATTCACAGCTAGCCACCCCACTCCCACCCCCACCCACTAACACCAAATGAATGAATCGAAACCTTGGACACATCGTTAGCTGGGAGGAACGTTCCCTCTTCTTTTACATTTGAACTCAGCATCAATTTCATCCAGTTGGGGGTGGAAACAGAAAACAGAAAAGAAAAGAGAAAGAGGGACTCACCAACATGTTGAATGGGCAAAAGACGAAAGAAAAAGAAAGAAAAAGAAAAAGACATCTCTCAAAAGGCACTTTTATTTCATTGTCTTCAGACCGAGCTTTGTGTGCTGTCAGGGCTGTGATTAGCCAGCTGTTTAGTTAGCTGCAGTATCGATCTGCCTGTCACACATTCTTTGTCTGTCCGGAACAAGGGAAGGTGCTGACCCTTCCGTGGAAGCCTTATGATGGATCTGAAATCTGATAATCGCTTGTTCCAGGAAGGTTTCATTTTGTTCTTTCATGTATACTCAACAACTAGTGCACCTTTGAGGTCTCCCCGACATCGCCAACTTTTACCACCTCCACCCCCAGTGGCTTCTATGCTGAATAAAACAGGCACCCATTTCTCTTTACTGGAGCTTAGGCGTTATCATGGTTACGCTTTTTTAAAAGTATTTATTATGATGTGTGGGTTTTGAAATAAAGGAAAAACAAGCATAGAGACTTTGAGTGCAGAGGGTAGCCATTTGTTTCGAACTAAAGGGATAAGATTTTAGATGAAGTGAAGTGTGATTATGTAGTAGCTATCAAATTCCCTGGCTTTGAAACCAAAAGCTGCACGCTGGGTCTGGTTTTAAGCATAAAGCCTAAACAGAGAGAAAGGAAAACATTCTTCCCTCTATCGCTTTGTGTTCTTTACACAATAGAATAGAGATGAGTGAGCCTGGATTTGTTGAACAGTGGGAATTAGAGTCCAACCGTGTGGGGTTTAGTAAAACCCACAAATAGGCAGTTTTATCCTGTGCTTTCATTCTGACTGTAAGCTTCCTGATATTTTAATAAAACTTACCATAGGCTGCTGATTGAATTATATTTATCAAAGGATTGGTGAGGCAGTTTAGAAGGAACTATGCAACTTATCCTGAGACCCTGCCTTGGAGCTACTCAAAGGAATGTTCATCTCTGTCGGGGTTTGTAATCCAGTCACACGTGAGTCTTCAGTTTCCCCTTCTGAGGGGCATGAATGAACAGAGGTGAGAGTGACTGAAAGAGTTGCAGGGGCACAAAATAAGACCGGGCCACCTTTCTTGTCGGGAAAAAAAAAAAAGCCATGCTCCAAAACTCTGTTATGTGAGTCTTTTATGCCTTATTCTCTAGAAGAAAAGAACTTAGTTAAGAGATAAAGACAGTTCAAGTAGAAGTTTATTTAACAAAGTCGAGGAAATACTTTAAAGAAAGATCTCTAAAGAGAGATCAGGCTCCCCCAAGGAGGGAGCAGTCCAGTGGGTTCTGAGTTGTGGATTTTGGAGACATTTTTTATCTGAGGCGGGGAGACCTATTCATGGGATAAGATAACCTATTTTCCTTAGGAATTCCCCAAAGTCTGGACTTCCTCCTTAGAGCATTCCTTCCCATGATTTTCCAGAAAAGCCCACAAAGGGAGAGTGTTGCTACCATGATCATCACTGGTATGCATGTAGGGAAAAAAAAAAAAAAAAAGGCCTTAGTTTCTGATATAGTGGGAAAACCGCCTGTACCTGCAAAGACCTTGAATCACAGGGGAGCGTTCTGCCAACAGATGCAGTCATGGACGTGCAGCTGTGGCTCTCCTCAGTCGCCAGGTATCTAACTCGTTGCCCACTTAGTATCAGCCCCAGAGCAGTTCGGCAGGTTCAGAACCCTGAACCCTTCATATTCTCTCTTAGTTAGGACACTGCATCATGCCTCACAAGCTGACATAATCAATAGAAGACAGAAAGCCAGTTGGTTTGGCTTAAAACCCATGTCCCAAACTATGGTGCCTCATCAGACAGAACATTATGGAGGGGAAGGTTGACTACGGTAGTGACAGCTGCGTAGCATTGCCAGGATGGTGACTTCTTCTCCTCTTTGAATCTTCCTTAATTGGGATTCCATCGAACTTTGCAGAAACCTGTAAGATAGAAAATCCATGGTGATCTGTTCTTCTCTCCTTTGACACCTTCTTACATCTCTGAAGTAGGCAGACCAATAGTTTTATATATTACAATCTCACAAGGAAACCTTGGGCCCAGCCTTTGTGAGTACCTGAATGACTCAGAAATCTTCTGTATTGCTTCTCATTTCCTTCAGGGTAAACCTTAGCTTTCTTAAAATGATCTCCTGGTGTTTTTTCTACCATCAGTTTCTCTGCCATTAAAGCCTATGACTTCTTTTTTATAGCATATCATCGTGAAGAAGACTAGCAGAAGGTAACTCCCAAATGCTACTCTGACTCCTCTAGATGATTCAACACTTGGACCCCTTGGCCAAATACATGTATGATATGAGTCTATTTAAGAACCTTAAATATTATGTACTATAAACCAGCTGTTTCACAGATACCAATTCATTTAATCCTCAAGATTATACTATGAGATAGTTCCTATGGACCTGATATAGAATAGAGAGACTTAGTATCTAGTCCAAGGCCGTTCATCTAATAAGATATTGAGTTAAGGTCATGAGCTCTTTCATTCTGCCTTAGATCAGTCCTCCTCTTGTTGATTTCCTAAATGTTATTAAATTTTTAAAAGTGTCCTATGTGTTAGTAGTTCATAATTTCAGCTTTACGGTTTTTCTTCTAACAATTTAATGTTCAGTCTTCAGGCAGAAAACTTTCCTCTGATAAAGCTAATATAAAGGTGATATTTTGTCACTATGTGAAAGGAGTATGACTTCACTGTAGCTATGTTAACCCAAGAGGCTGGAATACAAAAACCTGACATACATATCAGAGGGATGCATGTATACACAGTCATTACATTCTGCAATGGGAAGAAATAACCAAGGTAGAAAGTCTTGTAAACCCCTGATTTTTTTAGTACAGAGAGTAAAAACACTTTAGTATAACACACACCAATCAAGGTTGTGTTCTGATTGACACTAGCTATGCACATTACCCTGGCAAAGTTGTACAAACCTGAATCTCACTGGTCACTAAAGCCATACAATTCAAACTCTAAGAATTATCCAGAAGTTAATTTGAGAGGTGGCATGGGGTTACTTTTTCTATCTTAACTTTGTGTGTATTGTGTCGTAACTCATAGTACGAATGAACTGGACAAATGTTCACACACTGCATAGATATGGAACCACCCAGAATATATGGAAAGATAAAGAACAATGGGGACACTTCAGTGGCTGAAGTCAGAAACATTCTTTTGACTTCTGTCAGCAGAGGTCAGGTTTTGATGCCAATGTCATGTCTGTGACATTGGATGAAGCAAATGTCACTAAGTCATAAACAGATGCTTCTTAAACAGCACTAGAGAGCTTGGGAAACATCTGGGAAAAAGGAAATAGAGAAGATTCTTGAGTCATCATGGGAGATTTGTATCAATGGGAAAAAATTAGTAATAGTGGATCCATGATGGAAAATAAAAGTCTCACCTTGCCATAACTCCACACAGAAACGAAGCCAGCTAGTAAGATATTAGATCCTACTCCTAGAAAGGGAGAGCATGGCGATTTCTGTGCATTACTAAATAAGGAAGAGAGACATATGCAAAGTTTAGCGAAGAATATACGATGATTTATATAAGGTGGCACATGACATTGGGCACTGGATTAGCAGAATCTTCTAAGCCTCTCCACACACAGTCTCGAGAGCCATTTCAACTTCGTCTCTAACTGAACAGCTTCATGTCCTTCTCCAGTCCTCAGCCACTGCCCTCCTATTAGTCTACTAGAGGACCTTTCTAGGTCGTACCTGCTTAGATCAGTCCAATTCAACTTCAGTGTGATTAATCTCAAAACAATACTACCTGAGCCTTCTGTGACCACATTTTCCTGAGTTAAATTCTAGTAAACTTATGTGTGACCTCCATCTAATTGATCATTTAGATTCAATCTAAGCACTCTACTTCTGTTTAGACTCACCTTACACTTGCCTTTCCTGCACTCCAGAGTTTCCATCACTTTTCTGTAGGTGATTGTCTTATTCTCTAACAAAATCCTACTCCTCTATCAAGTCTATGACACTCTTCTAAAAATCTCTTCCCTCTTAACTTTCTTTTGCCAAAAAGGATCCACAATCTCCACATTCAACATATCAAGATCCTATCTATGGCTTGAAGCCATTGTCACACTGTACTATATTAGCTGGCTGTATACTGGTCACTGCTTATGCTGGCTCCACTTTGAGGCACGTGACAACTATAGGAAAGAGAAGGAAAATGTGAAGAGTCTACACTGGGTTAAAGAACTGAGGTTGCTATGTAGGCTGGCTTCCTGGTGGGAGCCACGTGCCCAAGTCTCAGGTTCCATTGGTGGGTGGCAAGGATCATAAATTTGGTCTTAATAAGTTTGGGCATCATTCTCTGAAAGGTTTTCATAGGAGGGCAGACATAGCAGCTATAATCTCTAAGTCACCTATATCCATCTTCTTCCTGCCCCTCATATGTTACTGTCATATATTAGCTTCTATTTTTATATTTCTTATGTGTGGTTTTTATATAGCACAATTAGCCTTAAACTACAGACTCTGTAGGTCATCAAAGGAGCCCTTAAAAACAGAGAGATTTCTCTGGTGCCAATAAGGTTTGCCAGAGAAACTGAAGTAATAAAAAACATGTGATAAGAATAAAGTTTCCCATTGCTGAGTTGAAAGAGCCCATTTTCGAAGAGAGGAGAGTGGCTTCTAGAAGTGGTGAGTAGTCCCTGACTGATGGCTAGGATGAAACCTAAGTCCTATGACTGTAAGGAAATCAGGAGGCTACCAGCCTGAGCAGGTTTGGAAGAGATTATTTCCTTAGTGGAACTTCTAGATGGCGAAGAACCTGGAAGACACCTTGACTTTTGCCTCTGAAACCCAGGGTAGAGAATCCAGATAAAATGTGTCAAATTTAACACATACAAAGTGACATAATAAATGTGCTGTTTTAATTCCCTCCATTTGTGGTAAATTGATACTTGGCAATAGAAACTAGAGGCAAGATGCTACTTACAGCTCCCTATAGTAGGATTTTTTTGTGGGTTCCCAGCATCTTCCTAGATTGGTATGCTCCTGACTAACCTGTCCAACCCAGATCACATGGGCTACACACAACTTAAGGATAGGCACGAATGTGAACCAGCCAAAAAAATCATCAACTATGATTTCATAAATCATGAAAATAAAATGAACTGTATTTTTTGATTGTTTGTTGGTGGGTAGGGTTTTTCTTATGATTTTTGGAACTAGATAGTGCAGTCCTTGAGTGTGGATTTTGGACATGATGATGTCATCTCCCAATGTCAAAAAGTTGGACATGTCTTCTAGAAAGCAGTATATAAAGAGGAAGAGGCATTGACCCAATAGACATGAAACAGGTCGTTTTCCAATCCTTGACTCCATTTTGAGATCTCTAGTAATGAAAGCAAAATGATGCTTGGAGAAATAGGGTTTAAGTGGGGATGGTTTTACTTGTTAGGCATAGAATGCCAAGAATCATTTGAGACATAGGCAAGGAAAATTACGGTAGCCAGATCAATGGCAGAGACCACCCACTGGAAACATTGGGCCTTACCTCCTACTGTTCATGGACTATTCTTGACTGAGTCTGCCTTGGAAATGTCCTCAGCACTAGAGCAGGAGAGCTGGGAAAGGCAGCCTAAGGACCTCTCCCCCTCCCCCTTTAGAGTGTCACTTGAAAATTCTTCTCTGCAGGACTATCTCATTGATCTTTGCTTCCTTAGCCCTAGTAGCAAAATCTAGAATAAGTGAGTTCACACTATTTGTCAAGTGGGAATTGTAAAAATCCCTTGTGGTGTGGAATTGAAAGTGGCCAAGCGACCTATTTTGTCGCTTTCATAATTTATTGTGCTTTAATGGAAAGATCTGAGGTTTGTAGCCAGAAAGACACAAGTTCAGGTCTTGGTCAGCATTATTAACCTCCATGAACCTTATTCTCCTGAGTCTCTGCTTGCTAGGCTTGTAAGACAGCAGCACCGAACAGGAAAAATAGCTTGTGCCTGCAGAGCTGCTCCAGTCAAGCCTGTGTGTGCTTTCGAAGCATACTGCTGCTGAGTTAATCTAAGAAATATTGCAGCATTTGAAACAAATATGTGGTCTGGTTTGTGTCTTCCATCATTCTCGTGGCATTTATGTTCTTGTTCTTCTGAGATGAGGATTAAGTCTTGATTAGTGTCAAATCATTACACTTTGGTTCAACATGGTTTGAATTCAAGGTACTGCAGAATTTAACCACCTCTGCCTTCTCTAATTGCGGTTCTAATTGCAGTGTTGGAAATGGTCCACACACATTGTTATTAGGCTTCATCTTTAGACTTTCTTTGTTTAAGCGAAATGAGGATGTCTAGGACATCTCAGAGACACAGCAAGAATATAGCCCTACCATGAGCCTTACTACAACCAAGAATATAGTCTTCTTTTCTTTCCAATTAAGCATGTGTACTTAGTAAATTAGTCTGGTTGACTTGACCTCCTCATCCATGATGTAGAGTGTAAGTAGAATATACCCAGTGGGGACATGGAACCTGAAGTAGCCAGGCAGAAGCCCCAGGGGAGGGCTAAGGACACCGCACCACTCACAAAACTTTAGACTCAAATGTGTCCTGTCTAAAAGAAATACAATGATGGAGCAGAGACCAAAAAAAAAAAAAAAAAAAAAAAAAACTGGCCCAATTTGAAACCCATACCATGGACAAGCACCGATCCCTGACATTGTTAATGATACTCTGTTATGATTACAGTCAGGAGTCTAGCATGACTGTCCTCTGAGAGGCTCTACACAACAGCAGACTGAAACAGATGCAGATATCCAGAGCCACACATTAAATGGAGGTCAGGAACACTTATGGGGGAGATGGGAGAAGGATCAAAGGCCCTGAAGTAGATAGATGGTAACCTCACAGGAAGATCAAGAGTCAACAAACCTCAGTCTCTGGAACATTTCAGAGTCTGAGCTACCAGCCTAAGGACATGCATGGGTTGGAATGAGGCCCGTGGCACATGTGGAGCAGTTAGGTAGCTCAGTCTTCACAGCTGCCTTGTCTGGCCTCAGTGCGAGAGGATGTGTCTAATATGAAAGAGACTTGATATGCCAGGGTGTGGGGATACCTAAGGGGGGGGTCCCACCCTCTCAGTGGAGAAGGGAGAAGGAATGGGGGGAGGGAATCTGTGAGGAAAAGATTGGGGGAGCAGTGTATGGGATGTAAATAAATAAATGAATAAAAGAAAAAAATCTTTGCAAAGTATTGGTTGACTATCTAAGTTTTAGAAAATAAAAACACCTCATCTTCACAACAAACCATAAAGTTAAGTACCCTCACACTCATTTTGTTAGGGAAGATATTGGTAGTAAAAGAAGACAGGAGATTTATATTTTTTTAAAAAGTTACCAGGAGGACTAGAGAGATGGCTCAGCAGTTAAGAGAGCTTCCTGGAGGATGGCCTTGCCTGACAGCAGTGGGAGGGGTGGCCCTTGGTACTGGGGAGGTTTGATGTCCCAGCTCCAGAGTAGGGGCATGCTGGAGCAGTGGGGCAGGAGACTGTGGGTGGGTGGGGGAGCACTCTCATACAGGCAAAGGGGAGGGGGAGGGGGGATGTGGGATAGGAGGGTTGGTGGATGGGTAACCAGGAAGTGGGCTATCATGGGATGGAGGGTTGGTGGAGGGGGTAACCAGGAAGTGGGCTATCATGGGATGGAAGGTTGGTAGAGGGGGTAACCAGGAAGTGGGCTGTCATTTGAGATGTAAACTAATGGAATGATTAATAGTTTAAAAAGGAAAAAAAAAAAAAGAGTGCTTACCACTCTCCCATAAAATCCAAGATTTGTTCCCAGAGTACTTCAAGTGACCCACCAAGCCCCACAACTTGAGCTCAGGGGATCCAAATGCCTTATACACACCTCTATGCGATACTCTTACACAGAAAAATACACATACACATAAATAGAACTTAAAATGATAAGAATAGCTGAAAGAGACAAAGCCCTGGAGATAGCTGTTTGTCTTGCACAAAATCTAGGAAATGACGATCACATTGTCATATAGCTTTAAGTATTTCATTTCCTGTGTACATCCACCATGATGTTTTGACTTATATAAATGTCTCTTACACTATTCACATTAAAGGAAAGAATACGCATATTTTGTATATCTTTCAAAATAGTGATTTGAGATTTCCTCACATCTATAGCCGAGCTACACAAGTAAGCTCATTCTCTTGTTTCCCACGTAGGCTCTATCAGGAATATTAATGCATGGTACTAGATGTAGGGAGTTAGCATCAATCCAGCATCCATCTCTATACCTCTAGCAGTGACCTTAAAATTTAGCATGTATGAAGCACGTATTGCCCTCTAGATATAGCTGTGAAGTGCAAACAGTAGCAGACAATGCTTCATGATGAGAAGACAGTGCAAAGAAATCATGAGCCACAGAGCAATTAGGGAGCAGTAATCCTGAAGTCTGTGGCTGCCAAATTCACTATACCTGTCACTTCACAAATACAGAAACATTTGTTCATTCGCCCACTCTTGTGTTCAACCATAGAAGTACTATTTATGGTATCAGTAACTACAACAGCCACTGTTTGCATGACAGACAGCATGGTAAGACCTTTCCTTGCATAATATCATTGAACTCAAGCAACCACTCTCTGGGATAGGTGGTGTGTTTTTCAAATTTTGTAGATAAAGAAGTGTATCTCAGAGAACATAACATTTTGCCCCAAGTCACACCAACAGTGAGTGGTAGCGCCAGAAATGGAATCCAGGTTTTGGGTTGGTTTCCTTTTACTTCAGTAAAGCACATATATATTTACTCCTTTGTGTATTTACTCATTCTTTCAACAAAGAGTGGGATCTGCTAAATAGCGTACACTAGTCACAGCTTGAGAGACAATAGTGGTAAAATCTTTCCTTTATGTCAACCTGCCTGGATTCAAAAGAGACGCAAGATAATATTGGATTTAACTGAGTTACATTGGATTAGATTAAAGAGACTTATATTTGAATTTACTTGACTGACCTTGACTACAGCTAAGTGTACTTCTTATAGAGAAATGAGGAGATAAGAATAGCAAAGGTATGTGGCTGGGTAGAGTACTCACTGGCTAACAGGCTTCTTAGGAAAGTATAAGAGGTCAAGCCTGTGTCTATGTAAAGGATATGAACATGGTTGCACATACTGGTAACCCCAGCAGTGGGAGGCAGGGACAGGAGGACTTCAGGAGCTTGCCTGGCGAAGTAGTCTAGTCAAATGACTGGGCTAAAGGTTTAATGAGAGACTCTGTCTCAAAAAGACTGGATGAAGAAGAACTGAAGGCACGGCTTCACAATTAAGAGAGCTTGCTGCTTTCTCAGGGGAATGAAGTTCATCGCTCAGTACCCCCGTTAGGCAACCCGCATCAGCCTGTAATTCTACCACCAGGGATTTTGGTGCCCCTTTCTGGCCTCCACGAGCACCTGAATGTGTGTGTATACACATACATGCCTACACAAATAGATGATAGATAGATAGATAGATAGATAGATAGATAGATAGATAGATAGATAGATAGATAGATAGATCCTTAACAAACAAGGTGGAGAAAAATGATAAAGATACCAGATCTCAACCTCTGACCACATTTGCTCATCCATGCAGATGTCCATACACACACATACCACATACACACAAATAAATATGATAGAGTAAAAAAGAAAAAAAAAAGAATAAATGTCTTTTATTCTGAAAATGGTTCCCACAGGAAGTGAGTAACCGATTATTAATTTTCCATGACCCTTAAGCAAATCCAGTGGCACTCATCTATGACAGCAAAGGCATTTTGGTATAGGTTCAGTGAAGAGCATCTGACCCTGGTGTTTAACCTGATAAACATGGCATTCCTTTCTATAAAGATCACCAAGTACTAAGTCTAATGCCCTACAAAGAGAAAAGACTTTATATAGACAAACCTCATTCCTTGTCTGCACTTTCAGCTTGCTATTTATGTGCCCTTGTGCTGATTAATCACCAAGGCCCCAAGTATGCACTTCCGCAAACTGGGACTAATGACATCTTACGTTAGCGTGCTTTTGTGAGAATTAACGATTTTCGTGCAGATGTACAAGCCCTATTACTTGACACAAAGGAATAGCTCACTAAATATTACCTTCACCTTCATTTCAGTTCTGCCCCCAAACATAGGCCCCTGGTGATCCTGAAGAGTATCTACTTAGCATTTCATAAACTACAGTCTATAAAACAGGGGTTTAGGGACAAATATGCTTAGAAGCCCTGACTACCCTGCTCCCACTCTGAAGATTCGTAGTGGATATTGGCATACAATAGTTGTAGGAAACCCTACTGTACAAAAAAATCCTCAAACCTATTTGCTATGAGCTGTGCATATTAATTTATCACTGAAATTTTCACCACTCATATGAAGACCTGCCAACTCAGTTTATTGTATTTTTTATTTGTTTATTGATGCATTTGTATATTACTTTATGTGCTGTTTAATCAGGGAGTGAACAGACGAATGGATGAAGCTGTCTGGAGGAAGCAATGCCATGGCACATTTACACAGTTAATGCGTTCCAGCAGTAGAGTCAAGATTCTAACAGTTCTTTGCCCGTCAGGAAGGCAAGTCTACTTTTGGGAGCGCTCCCTCGCTTCTATTGCCAAGTTCTCTGATCTCTTTCAGAGCAGATGGCTCCTCTCTGTTACCTAATACACTGGTCATGGCAGATTCTTAGGAGCTGATTCGTCTTTACATTGCAAATTGATGAGGGTGATTAGCTGTGTGCTCTCTGAGTTCTTGGGTTGAACACACATGCACAAGTTTTTGTCTGACTTTGTCTTTGTTCAAGCAGTTCCTGCCACATAACCCACCCTTCCGCCGCAGAACTGGAGGTTGGAGGCTAGCTAATACATGCCCCCAGTCTTTGCCTGTGTTCCACTGCCCCTGCAGAGCTTTGGCCTGGCAGCATCCCACTGGAGTTTCTTACTCCCCGTGGTGTGCCCATTCAGCATTTCTGATATCAGATTGAAATTATTTGAGTGGATTTTCTTACTACACACATGTTAGCAATGTTACCTGTTAGGTTGGTGGGTGACTCAGTTTTCCAATTGTGAAATAAGGTCATTATTGACATTGTTTGCGTGGAATTATAATGGCTACAGCATCTATATGTAATCCCTTTCAAAGACTTATTCTGAAATGAATGTTATCAGCATCACCATTGCTAAGTCTGTCACATGATTAGTTCTATATAGGTTGCTCTACCAGTTAATTAATAGCCAATACTTCTTATAGTGGTTATTTGGATGTTCAGCCCAGCGCATAGTAAACACACGTGGATTTGAATTGAACTGACAACTAAGCCCGGTGAACGTGAGGTTGACCCTGTTTTCCTTCCATGCCTATGAAAGCTCTAAACCTGTTAACTCTAGACTGGTAGTGTTTTTCAGAAATTGCTTATTAACTCTGGAAGTTATCAAAGAGTTTAGATGTATAACCTTTCGATATGAGCACATGACTTTGCCATACCAAATTCGCACTCAAGAACTGTGCAACCAAGTTACAAAAAGCTCATAAAGCATCAGTGTTTTAAGTAGGTTTATGATTGTTTAGCTACCCTGAGGCTCAGGCCTGGAGACCACGGAGTGGATATGCCTGCTAGGTTCTACTTAAGCAACATGAGTTTTTTCCTCTTCTTTACTTGCTTTTCAGGACATAATCTAGCTATGTAATGCTGGCTGACCTAGAACTCACTATGTAGACCAAGCTGGCCTTGAACTTATAGCAGTGTTCTCTTCTCAGTGTTCTCTGACTCTGCTTCTCAATGTGCTCCATGACAAATTTGTACCACCCTGCTGAGCTGGGTATCTTACAGACCCTAATTGAGAGCCCCCACGTTCTCAGTCATTGGAATCTGAGAAGTCAGTGCAAATCTTTTCCCATCATCGTTTTCCTGGCCACTTTACTGTGGATATGTACTGTCCATTGATTCCAAGAGAGGAGCCAAGTGTATGGTCCCCACTGAACACCTACTCATCATTGCTTAGGGACACAGGATTAGCCTGGGGTGGGTGAGCAATAGCAGAGTATTTTCTTTTGAACCACATTCACTATTCAACAAGACTTTTCTAGGCAAGACACTGGCTTAGTCGTTGTTAAGAATGATGAAAAAATGTTAAAGAAAGCAGTGATTCTAGATACAAGACACACCTTTCCTACTTGCCTTTACTTCTCAACGCTTTGCAATGCACTGTACCTACGTGACTCCTGCCTGACCTTCCATAACTACACACCCCAGGTTTGGTTACTGCAATGGAAAGGCCAAGTTCTTATTATCCTCTGGCTATACTGAGATAGAAACTAATATTTATAGAGAACACACTATGTATGTCTACAACTTCATATAACAATCTAAGAAATTCTTACAAAACCTTGGGCTCTGGGTAGCATAATTCATTTTTGATACATTAAATGAGAAGATTATAAATAGCACCTACAGAAAATGTGTGGCTTCTCGGGCTCAGCAGGAGCACAGAGTGGGGATTGTGGTGTGCAGGGGAGGGGACGGGGATATGCAATAATTATCCAAAATACGTACTGTCTTTCTCCTCACTAGCCTGGCAGCTCAATGATTCAGCAGTAGCTCTGTTTATAGATTTCCAGTTTCAGACTAACCTTAACTACAAAGAATCTCTCTGAGATAGTAAAGGGAGTGGCAAGTTAGGTGTTTTAGATGTCTAATAGCAGAGGTACTTTCCTGAAATGTAAAGAAGTAAAGGAGGGTAAGACAAGATAACATCTTGTATACCTGGCAGTATGGAAGTGGATTTGGACCAGAAAGCCAGCAGGCAGAAGCTGGGAGGGGACTGAATGCCACTGAACCGTCATGGGAGGGGGTGACTCTAATGATTCAAAACAAAAGAAAGCAATCAATCTATAATGAATGTGGGGACAGAGTCAACATCACTTCAAACACCAGAAGAAATAGCATGTGACAGAAGCGTCAGGTGTGGCTGTGACAGGATATAGGATGATTGCTGTCTGTTAACTCTCTAGGTTCCATGGCTTGGTCCTCAGAGATGCTGATGTGGGTCTAAGTCTGAACTTTTAAAAGCAACCAATGTGGCTATGAAATAAACTGTCCAATTTTGAGAAATATTGTTAGAGCGAATAAAGAGATTTAATAACAAAGCTTTGCGGAAAAAAAATGTACATTTTCAAGAAATGAGAGAGGATGGAGACAGCAAAGGAAGTAAGAAGGAAGTGGAGGTGAGGAAAAGTAGCCCAGGGCAGAATTCCCAGAGGATGCCTGCTGTGAGTAAATGAGCGTGGAAGGGAGCAGAATAATTTCCAGAATTGTGTTTAAACGGTAAATAAACCAGCTGCAATGATTGACAGTGTTCAGTTTATTTGCTAAATGACTCTGAACTTCAACTCATTCCCTTGCTTAGAATTTTCAGTTGCTAGGATAGAAACAGAGACTGGATTTCCTCTCCCCAAATATTGTAATAGAAACTTTCAAGAATACGCCAGAGTTGAAAAAATGTTCTGATGATCCTAGAATAAGTATATCCACTTCCTCAACTTTTCCATTAATATTGACTTTCTTGACTTATAGCTTATCTATAAATCTACTCTCCCATCTGCTTTTCAGTACATTTCAAAGTTAATTGCAGATATAAACACATTTCTTCCTAAATAATTCAGGATGCACATCACTAACTAGAGTTCAATATTTGTTTACAGTTGTTAATGCACAATTTCTGTGCAATGAAATGCATGATTATTAAGTATACATTCACTGAATATTGACAATTGCATGCACCTGGGCAGCCCAACCATCCATCCAAATGTGGAACGTTGCTATCGCATCCCCTCCAAGCAGCAACGCTATTCTAACCTCTTCTGCTCTGTATATTTCTTCTGTTTATGAATTTCATATAAATGCAATCATACACTATGTTCCCGGCTACATAAGGCTTCATTTACCCAGCAAAATGGTTTTGAGATTCAACCATGTTGTCGACAGCATTTTATTCATGAATAATCAATTAAATGAGTACACTGAGGTTTATCTGTTCTCCTACTGAAGGTTAGCTAGGCTGCCTCAGCACTGAGTGACCATGAACGAAGCTTGTGTAAGTCCTTTGTGAGTGTTTTCCTTTGTCCCAGGTAAATACTCAAGAGTAGAGATTTTTCTATGTCTCAGTCATAACCCTTTGTCAGATGTGTGTATTTTAGATTGTTATTGCTCTCAGGGCTTATTATTCATCTTATTTACAGGATCTTCTCAATGAGCAATAAGTTCATTTTTATGAATTCAAAGTTGTCGTTTTCCTTCCTTGGACTGTGTAAAAAGTGTCTGCCTAGACCAAATCATGATAATGCTCTGTATTTCCTAAAACTGTATCCTTTTGTTCTGTATGTAATCCATGAAGCTTCATGAATGCTTTTAAAATACATTCCAATTTCATTTTGTCTCTCTTGGTCCATTTACTAGGTAGGACATAATAGCTCCTTTTCCCATTAAATTAATTTCACGCTTTTCCAAATTTTAATCCTCATGATAGGATCTCTGTCTAACTCTAGGATCTCTGTCCAGGCTTTGACCCATCTCTTCATTCCTATGCCAGGCCATAACTCCAGAACAGTCGTCCCCAACCTTCCTAATGCTATGACCCTTTAATAAGTTCTTCAGGTCGTGTGACCCAACCTTAAAATGATTTTGTTATTACTCCATAACTGTAGCTTTCTTTCCATTATGAATCATAATGTAAATATCTGATATTCAGGATATGGGCCATGACCCACAGGTGGAGAACTGTAGCTTTAGATCATTGCAGCCTTCGAGGTAGTGTGTCCAATTCTATTTATCATTTTCAAGACTGACTTGAGTACCCTGTGTATTTATATCAGTTTAAATTTCCAGACTACATTGTCATTATGTAATTGCTTCCTCAAAAAGCACCCTGTATTGTTAAGAGAATTGAGTTTAATGCAATTGCACCAAACCCTATCTTTGTATCTTATTTAATTCCTGCCCATAAATATGTCTTAGTTTCAGTGTAGAATCTTGCAAAAATCTTTTCTTACACCCCCTTGAGATATTTTGCATCCCTAAATAAGGATTGTTTTAGTTTTCCCACCACCTGCTGCTATAATATGAAAAAATATGTAATTGATCTTTATGCATTAGTCTTTGATAGCCTAGCTAATTTCAGTCATCAGTCTCAATAGCTCATAAATTTCATAGCATTTTCTGCCCAAGCAACAAGGTCATTTGTAATTATATTTTGAGTCTCTGGCTTTGTGGTTATTCATCTTGCTTTCTTACCATTTTTGAGAATTTTATGAATGATCCCTGTATTTGCATCATTTCCCCCTCCTGCCTGTGACCCCCTGAACAATATCACAAGTCCCTAGCCTCTTATTCTTTAATTATTACACTTTCATGTTATAAACATGTAACACATGCATAGCAATTTCAAAATATAGCTTATTGAGTCTCTTAAGTGTTGCCCATATGTATATATTTTAGAGCTCCCCTCTTGGGATTGGATAACCTATCCGGGACCTCATTCTTGAAGCTATTGATTCTGTCTCTCCAGCAGTCATTAACTGTCTGTAGCTCTTCATCTAGGGGTGGGACCTTATAAGATTTCTCCTATTTATGTTGACATGTCAATTTGTGTTGTCAATATTTACTGGGTTTTTTAGGCAGTCGTAGTGCTGAGATCTCATGGTGCTCAGATTTTCAGAGCCCTAACATATATAGAAGACACTATCTCACAGCAGACATCCTGAACCCTCAGCTCTTAAATTTTCCTCTTCCTTCATGTACCTGGAGCCTTGGGTAAGGGTATTATATTGTAGATGTATCAGTTAGAGCTGCCTTCTTTGTTTTCTGCAAGTTGGCCAGTCGTGGCTTTCTGCAGAGGTCTGAGTCTATTGAAAACAAAAGAAAAAAAAAAAAAGGTTCATTCATGAGCTACACTTGCTAGTGGATATAAGAAGAAGTTAGAAATTATGCTAGCTTGCAGAAGTGGCAGTAGTGAGATCTCTTGTAGAGTCCATGGTCATACCAGACATAGCTAGTAGTCTGTATTTATAATACCAGAAATACAGGCCACTAAACTGTTAAGCTTCTTAAGTCCTTTACCCAAATCAGATCAAACTTTGTCTTCAGAACAATGCATTTGAAGAATGAAGCTAGTTTAGCCAGAGATATGTTATGGATTTCACACTGTATTTCATTAAATGCCTCTTTGAATTTGCTTGGATCCTGGAGTTTTTCAAGGATTCGAAATTCTGAGGATTAAAGCTAGAAAAATATGAGTGACCTAGTCACATCTTTAGAAATATATATACTACTACCCAATATCCCAAACATATACGGGCAAGTGAGGGTAATACCTCAGGAATTAGATTTTCAAAGTATAAATCTCAGACACTGAAAGATGAGGGTGGCTCCTCACAGCTTACTCAGTGTTGAACACAGATAAGGAGCATACTCGCACTGTGAAATCAATTCAGCTTAATATGATCTAAAAATAAGAACTACTTACACATGCATGATTATACCTTTGAATTTATATTCAACCCACAGCATTTGTTCTAAAGAAATATGAAATTTAAAACAATTAGCAGTGCTTGCTTAAATTTTGTTCAAATTACTTTATAATATGATAAATTGTGCCATCATAGCTCTGGAACACGTTATTCTATAAGTAAGCACAGGCAGGAAAACATCTACCTTCAACACAGAAACAGCATGGAATGAGGCGAGTACAGCCATAGTGTTGTGGACCTGTGTAAATACATTGAGCTGCAATTTACAAAACAGCCTCCAGTAAGAGAGTATAATGAGGCCTGCCTTAGTCAGGGTTCTATTGCTGTGAAGATACACCGTGATCATAACAAGTCTTATAAAGGAATGCATTCAATTAAGGCTGGCTTGCATCTCAAAGGCTTAGTCCATTCTCGTCATGGTGGGAAGCATGGCAGCATCCAGGCAGACATGGTTCTGGAAAGGAGATCTGCAGGCATTAGGAAGAGAGAAAGAGAGAGAAAGCAGGACCAGTGTGGAAACAATTTACACATTTGTTTTTCGACCCAGTCAGATATTAAACATGGGTCTTCAATGTCCATTAAAAATTGGAAGTGAGGCTATTTTTCTTTTTAAATAATTGATATATTTGCATGAAAGCATATTACATGTAGGGCTCATAAAACAATGACACAAAGAGTATACTCAACAATCTTAGATAATACTATGGGAAATGGGAAGTGTTCAAAAGAGATTCACTCGAAAAAAAGAACAGACATGGCCAAATAATAATAATAATAATAATAATAATAATAATAATAATAATAAAAGAGGTCCTCCATTCCAGTTGTTGCTGTGTGGTTCTATATTATTCTAACTGATCCCTGCATCAACTGCAGAACAATACTATCTGTATCCTCAGAGCCCCTGATCCAACTGTCTTTTGAGCCCTCTGACCTTGGCTCTTTGAACTCAAGGTCAGGGTACCATCCGACCAGGCTTGGCTGAGCCTGAAACCCTCTCAACGTAGCCAACTGTGAGCATCATGGCATTCATTCCATTTACTTTATTCCTCAGGCAGTAGTACCTCTGTCCTTTCTTGTCTGACATCTACTTTCTTGAAGACCATTGATTTCTAGACTCTGTCTGTCCTTTTATTTGCTTCAGTGTGGTGAGTAAGTTTAGTCATTTTTATTCCATAGTGGATGGTAGCAAATGTCCAAATGTTTAAAAAATTAATTGCCATTTAAAAGTAACAATCAGAGATGAGCATCAGATGTTCCATTTAGAATGCTGGCTGTTATGTTCTCTTCCACAGACTCTCACTTTTGTATCTCCCATGATTTTTCCATTACTCACTGAACAGAGTCATTTGTCACAAGACAAATTTTGTATTTGTGAACATGCAGTTGGAAAGTGGCTAGCATTTTTTGAGCTATTATAACCAGGAAGCTTATATATTTTATCTAATTTATACTTGGAGGGGAAAGGAAGGAAAACATATATCAAAGAACCATATAAAACCAAATTCAGTTAGCAATCATCAGCATTGAGACAGAATTAAAGCCAGATCTGACCAAATCCAGAGTCCACTATCTTTTTCCTACACTGAAAAAGTGAACATAGCTTTAGATTTTAAGTGTTAATGATGCTATGGACTTGGTAAAAATGAAGAAAAGCAGCACCAACCAATTCTTGCCTGCCCCAAACTGAACTGTGACTTCATCTACTATGTAGCCCTCACATAGGAGTCATTGTCACGGTTAAATAGATAACAAAAAATATATGTCCATTCACATTACAAAAGTATTACATTTAAAATCAGGTGTCACCAAATGAACCATGATACTTTCATATGTTAGAAATGGTGTTAGAAGTATATATTGCTATCAAAACCTACATTAATTCTGCATTTGTAGATAGTGTCTTCTTTTCTAAAACTTCAGATGAATTCATAGAAAGCTAGTGAGATGAAGGTTAGAAACAATGGCCACTTAAAATTTGTTTTTTCCTGCCCACATTCACTTCCATGCATTTCATGTGCATTTGCAGTCCGTAAGACTGAAAGCTTCATTGTAACTAAATGTTAAGTGGGGGTTCATGGTCCCAAGAGAGGTATTGATGAGTATTTCCCTGAATTATGCAACTGTTGATTCTTCAATTTCTTAGTGTCAATAATAGTCAACTTAAAGGTTTTTAAATCCTATTCATTATTGTTTCTCTATTAACACTATGGATTTCATGTCCTACTCTATTATATCATTATAATTTTTCTGAAAACCTATTATCTTGTCATACTTGTTCACCTGCTCCCAGACCCTTTGGGAATTAGCATAAATACAATTTCTGGCTTGAATTAAGAATAGTGATTTTTTTGTGTGGAGCTAAAGAGGTAGTACAGACTGTTTGCTTAGTGTGCACGTGCTCATGGACCCACATAAAACCAAATGTGATGGCCTAAACATGTAATCCTAGACCTTGGGAGACAAAGGGTAGGGAAATCAGAATTCAAGATCACCTTCAGCTATACAGGGAGTTTGAGACCATCCTGAGTTAGGTGCAAACCTGTCTCCAACAAAACAAACAAAAACCATTGTTTTTATTGAAATGAACTAAGTTTTCCCTTAAAATTTCTTCTAAGAAAATATCCTAATATCACTGTAGAACTAGACATTGAAATCAGTGAATGAACATCATTGTGTCAACAGGTGAGGCCAGCAGCACAATACAAACACACCTGGATTAACAAATTAGTTAGTAGACAATAAGACTTACTAAGCTTGAAGATCTGAGTAGTTATTTCTAATTAACTTGTACAAAATATATACCTCAGCCCATATCCTTGTGGTTGTTTTACATTATACCATTTATTAGAAGCTGCTATGTGCTGGGAGAGACCAACAAGCATGACTATCATTTTCTGTCTACCCAGTGATTACTTCAGAGAATGGAACACGGTGCTAGGGGAGGGTTTGTGATTACCCAGTAATATCACATGAGCTTACTATATGTGCAGCTAAGGCAAGTACCAGATCTAGAGTCATTCAACTTAGAGATCTGAGCATAAAGACCTCCTGCAGAAAAATGAGGTCAAGACATGAAAAACAAACTGGAGTCACAGCTGAAGTTATGTGGACAAGGGTGGGGGATCAATAGAAGCCACAAGGGCAGAGAGAGGAAGAAAGACTCCATACTGTTAAGAAAGTGTCATGCTTGTGGCCACATCTCCAGCCCTGAGGGAAGGGGCATGATGATGTCCCCTTTAGGCCTAACTGTTTCAAGAACTGTCACTCTCTGTAACTCTCAGGAATTTTAATCTACTGCTGCTGACTTTGGAAGGTGAGGGGATATTAAATATCCTTCCATTGTTTCATCAGCTCATAAGTTCATAAATGTTTAGGACTTTGGAACAGTTTGGAGTATTGTTTAGCTATTACTGTATAAACTCAGGGAAAGCAGTTGTACTCATAAAGTGCTGTTTGCTCGTGTATGATAGGAAAGCCCTGACTTCATTGGTTGTTATGAGCAACATCTCAAGAACTCTCTTCTTATGGCTGAGAGGAAGACTCTCTCTTCCTCATCTTTCAAGGAAGCCCCCTGTCTACTGATTAAAACTTGTCATACAAAGGACTCCAAATATCTTGGTAACTGATTGTCAAGGTCCTCTTTATGTAGGGGGGAGAGGGAGAAGGAGAGGGAGAGGCACACACAAATCTCAAAGGTATTTTTGGAGATTTTGTCCCATAATGCTTTGTTTGAGCATTTTTTTAATACCTTACTGCTCTTTTGCTTGCATATTATGATTCCAGATTTGTGTTTCTATGGAGTGTGTGTGTGTGTGTGTGTGTGTGTGTGTGTGTGTGTGTGTGTGTGTGTGTATGTGTTTCTTCTGCTTCTTTTCTTCTTTCTTTCTTTCTTTCTTTCTTACTTTCTTTTTAACCCCGGTTTTTATGATTTTATTTGCCTGTTTGTTTTCTAAGGAGAGAAAGAAAGAAGACATGGGGTTGGGTGGGTGGAGCAATTGGAAGGAGATGGAAGGGAAACCATGATCAGAATAGATTTTATGAAAAAGTATTTTCAATTAAAAAGAAAGAAAAGGATTATTTGAAAGAGGTAGCAAAAACTACAACCCCCCAAGAATTATGATGAAGAAACTGGTTCATGTTTATATTTTATAAAGCAATTTATTTGACAACTAAAGATTTCTGTTCTCTTTTCCTGAGTAAAGTTAAAATGTGGAGTGTAGCATAGTGGTGGAGCATTACCATGCCATGTACAAGGCCCTGAGTTCCACCCCCAGTGCCACAACAAGCAAACAAATAAACAAACAAACAAATAAAATAGTGCAGAGTGTGACTTCTTTCATGGAGTTCGATGGGCTTCACTGAATTAGCAAAAAGCAGTAACTCTATATCTACACTTTGATCCTAATTAGCAAAATTATTTTGCTCCATCATTCTTCTTGCTTCAACCTCAGTCTCTTGATTTTCAAAACAGGCTAATAATATCTACAGACTGAATTGTTTTGAGTTTTGCAGAATCACCAGAGTACCAGTTTCTGGCCCACTGACACTGACTATGGCCTTCCCTTCTGCTCCAAGTCCACCAGGTCTGGCCTTTGCCCTCTCTTCTTTCTTCATTCTTCTCCTCCTGTGGCTGATCTTTCATTGTACGTTTTGTGTCCCTTTGCTTCCCAGTGTTCCAGTCCTCCCACCTGTCAGATACCATATGTGATTAGAGAAGGCGGTACCTGAAAGTTTAACGCTTATAACAAATGTGTCTGTACTTCCTCCAATACCTTAAAAAACAGATACCAAAGAAAGGGGACACAGATGTAGCTTTTTAACATCGCTGATCTAGTGTCTTCTGCATTTGGGAAAGTACTAATGTAGCTCATGCCCTGTTGTCAGTGTGTTCTCCAGTGGATCACAGCAACTCCGGCATCTCTCTAGGACACATTTCAAAGCATCCCTGGATAAGTTCTCTAAATTGCTGTTTATTGGGCAATAAAAGGCCTTGTATCCTTAAAACCAAATAAAATGGTACATCCGGAGTCATATGACCAGCCAACAGTGGGACATATAGGAAACTAAGCAAGGGAAGCCAGTTAATAGCTAAACTTGAAAAGGAAAGTGTTCTGGATCCACATGACTTTCCTGTCTCATGGTTGTCCTTGTAAAATATGTCTCTCAGATATGAGTGATGTGTGCATAAGATACAGATAGAAAGCCTGAATCATTCTATATGGGAGAAGAGAGAAGAAGTCACAAGAATGGCAACCTATGCTTACACCTGCAGAGCCCATCTGGGAGTCAATAAGTAGACAAACTTCTGGGTCTCAACTCAACCCAACCCAAAGTTACTGGTGCTTGCCGAAGAGAATGTTGTCATCCATTGTAACAAGGATTCCATTCTTACCCTTGACAAAGGATACAGACAGACAAGAAGCAAAGAGTGAGCAACCTGGATGATGGTAGGTATATTTTCCCTTGATTATGGATCCCATACCTTGAACAGTTAAACCTTAAGCAGCAGTCTGCTGATCAGTAATAGTCATCATCATGTCTATCTCATGTAAAAGTGGTCAGTAGAAATCTGGCATGGTATACCTGCTTTAAAAACACCAGTAACAACAACAAAAATAAAAAAGCCCATAAAATGGTTTGAATGAAAATAGAAACTTTCCAGAATACACATTCCCATCTACACACATTCCTATCTGATGTCCCATGTTTCACAGTCTCCTGAAAAGGAGCCCCATGCTTATGCTCTGGCCCATAGCATTATTACCTGAATGTATTTCTAAAGACAGCAAAGCCAGACTCACAGCATCAGGAAGACCAGTTTAAACAAGATCTTTTTTAACTTTATCTTTAATTGTCATTTATTTTCCACTAGCTACATTTAAACAGCTTTAGGGAAAAAAAAATCCCATGCAAAAACTTGATGAATAGCAAAACTTTGTTTGAATGAGTCAGCTCTTCGAATGGGGAAGTAATTTAAGTGACATCAATGTTGTTATTAATAACAGCACCCACATTGTGCTGGGAAATGCTCGAGGTACAGAAATGAAATATTGATTTCAACTTAGTCCAAACAATAATCCCATAAAGGAAATACGAGCATGCCTGATCTCCAGACAAAGAGATGAAAACTCAAATATGTTAGTAATGAGATTTGGTTTTTTCTTTGTTTGTTCTTGTTTGCTTGTTTGTTTGTTTGTTTGTTTGTTTGTTGCTCTCAAGCACCCAGGGAGGAAAAGCTGTCTTGTGAGCTCAGATGCATCTCTGATGCTCTCCTTTCTCCAGCCCTCTCCTTCGTGCCTTTCTCAGTCTGTATTTCACTCTGTCAAAGGCTTACCTTCTATCTTCCTAGAAGAGTTTATGTCTAGGGGAGCACGTCCCATGGCAGGCTCCTTAGCAAGCCATGTAAGCCCAGGAGAAAAGTTTAAAATAGGGCATCCAGCCTTTATGGGCTGATGGTTCGTGACAGCTGCTTAGTATTACCTCTGTTTTTGCTTTTCTTCCTGGAAAAGGGGAAAAAGTCAACAACTTCAAAGAAATTAAAATGATCTTCCCTTGGGATAAGCTCAGGACAATGTAAATTCAGTGACCCAAGAAAGACTACATGGAACCCATTCTAAGTTTGAAAAAAAAAAGAAAAAGAAAAAAAACTCTTGTAAAAAAAAGTGATATCTTACTTAGTTGCTCTTTTAAATAGCATTTTTTACAAGATTTTCAAGAAAAAAGCCTCACATTTTTTTCATACCTGTCACAAATATTTATTGAACATTTACTAGTATCTGGCATGTTTGAATACCTAGAACAAAGCAATTAACAAAACATACAAGTTCCCTACTCTCATGAGAGCTATTTCAGTGAAGGAAGAACAGACACTACTGGGTAATGCTAATACCTGAAAGGAGATTTCGAATTAGATTGTGTAAAGGGAAGTGCAGAGACCACCTTGGTGAAGGCTGGAAGGCTAGAACAATTAGTTCTTGTGAGTATCTCATGAAGATCCTTCTAGTCAGAGAAAATGACTTAAACAAAGTTCTCATGACAGTAGGAACTTATATGTTCAAGGAATTTGAAATAAAGGGGGTGGGAGGGATTGCCGCATGTGGAACGAGCAATAGAGACAGTGTTATTTGATAAGGCAGGAATGGACAGAGAGCTGTGGGTTAGAAAATGTACATTTTCATAAGCTATGTTAGGATGCTAGTCTTATCCTATGTGTGCATTCTGGAGAAGGACAGAAGCTGATGATGTGGTTGTGCTCACCTGTGGCACAGACGGCCATGGGACTGAAAAGGAAAAGGGGAGAAAGCAAAGAGAGACCGGGAGAATGAACGGTAGACTGTGGTGTTGGTGAAGCCAGGAAGAGCACAGTTCACTCCAGAGACGGGGAGAGCCAGCCATGCCAGCAACCGCCAGAGTGCAACAGGCAGCGACTGTCAGGGGTTATTAACAAACCTGACAGGAACTGTTGATATCAGAGATGGAAAATGGATAGGAAGGAAACTCTTGGAGTAAAAGAGGCTCGGAAAGATGCTACAAACATCTACTTAGAGAAGTTTTCTTATTAAAGACATAAACAACCCAATGTTGAACAAGCATATAGAAAAAATAAAGGAAAAATATTTTTCTTAAACAAAGAAACTATTCATCGATTTTGTGATATGTTGGTAGAAATGATCTAGAAAGAGAGAAACTTAGGAAAAGGGAGGTTAAATCCCAAAAGCCATGAAGTAAAGAGAAGGCGATGATGTGGAGAGCATTGCAGAGGAGCTGACTTGGGCAGCACCTCCTCCATGTCCAACTAAACTAAGGCAGCCTAGGCAGCTGGTAGTGTGGTTGCTGTCCTAGAATTTTACGTCAATGAATGAAGAAATCAAGATGCTCCCATTATTCCTGATACTCTCATTCATAGGATTCAGATACCCACATGGAGTAGTACGCTGAGTTACTCGGTGGGAATGTCGACCTCACCTTCTAGACCCGCTCCTGATAACTCATTAAGTGTCATACTGGCTTCTCGCTTTTGTTACCAGCCCAACCTTGCCATTCGCAGACTGGGTCCTATTTTTGAATTTGAAAAAAAATGTGAAGGTGAGCCATGTGCACTGAACAAAGGAGAAAGCATTCTGTGGTAAGGCTGGAATATAGAGAGAGCTATGAACTGGACATGTTTAATTTCCAAAAGCCATGTTAAGAAGTTAGTTTGATTGTGTTTGTGCATTCTGTAGCCTCTTGAGACCATTCCCCTCTGCATCAAGAACACTGTTTCAACTCTCCAACATCTGGGTAGGTCCTGCACATCCCTCGGGACAAGTCACATTTCCATTCCTCTGCCCAAGCATGCTTTGTTTTCTGGTTTTTTTTTTTTGTTGTTGTTGTTTGTTGTTTTGCCTGCTATTGCACAAACTTATCTCACTCTACTGAGACTAGAGGTGGTATATCCTGGGCTTTGAACTGAGAAGGAAAAGTCATGGTAGAGGAGCATGATTCTATTTCAGGGCATGACACAAAAATGGGACACTTGGTAAACACTATGAGAGAAGGAAAAGTAAGAATTTATCTAATTCTTAGCATCCCAGGAAATACATGTTCTTCTTAGAGGATGTAAGTATTTAGTAAGTACCAACTGGCAGGTCTTCCCTTATATTATTGGCTAAGGAAGTACTCTTACTTTTAAAATCTGCTATGTCTGGGGACCTGGGGTTCACCTCCATCCGATACAAGAACTTGGAAAAAAAAGAGGAAGAGAAATCTCACTTAAAAAATAGATGTGTCCAAACATACAATCCCAATATAAATTATATCGATACCTACATCCTTAGAGGAATGCAGTTCACCCTAACCTGTCCTGCAGTGTAGGTTAATGTAAAATCCATTGTTCAACTATTACTAAGGTCTAAGGATGGCTGCTACTAATTTTAAATTTCAAGAGATAGAATAATTTCATGTTTTGTTAAGTTTTAATCTTTATATAGTTACAGGAGAACATAGGTAAATTATTTCATGCACTATAATAAAATAAATTTATTTAGTTTGCATATATTTTTATATCCTTACAACACCTTTATAAAATCAAGGGAATTGGAATGTAGGAATCTTGGCTTTAAGCTTCATGTCACTACCAACAATATATAAGTTATAGAACAAGAGATAATATCGTCATTTCGCAGATTAGGAAAGGACACTGAAGTTGTCATAGCCAATGGAGACAAAAACTTTGGAGATACTGTCCTTTGAAAATGAATAGACCTTTGACACAACATCTACAGAAAACCATGAACAAAAGTGGCGTGGATGAAAGTTAACAGTCATTATGTGAAAGAGAAATTTCCGGTCCCTAAGAGGTTGACATATGACATACTTACAAGAAAAAATATCTAGAAGTTAAAGTATGACCATTGTTTCTGAGGAGGATGCATGCATGTGTTGTAATGAAGACAATCATGTGAGCCCCAACAAAAATTTGGGTTTTCTTATACCATATCTTGGCCCATACATCTATCTATACTGCCCCTGTTAACACAGTCCAATTTAGAAGCAAAAACAGAAACCCCAGGACTGCATTAGCTTTCTTATATCAGAATCAATGAAGTATGGGCTATGCTTTTAAAAGGAGCCACTTCATATTAAGAAGCTTAAGAGGTGAATAACAAGCTCATAAAATGTTAATAACTATGATAACTATAGCTTGGATAATACCTTTAACAGTGTGGAACTGTCACATGACCAAAGACAATAAAATGCCCTTGGGAGGGTAATGGGCATTGGGAAGGCTTGGTTGGACTGAAGAGGAATGTGTTAACGGCCACCCTCCACCTTTAGTACCTTGAACTTGATGACATCTGGACTGTGGCCCAAGGTTTTGGAATCAGCCTCATGTGCCCTGTTATTCCTGAAGAAACAGCTGGAGTCGATCCATTCAGGAACAGTGAACAACAATCAGCCAAAGTTTTGAGCCACAGGCTTTTTCTGGCTGGACTGCATCCAGAACTTGGAGTCTCTGATGTCCATGTCCTAACAAGTGGAATCATTCCCATTTCACTTCCATTTAATTAAACACAACTATTGTCTCTGTTTGGTAGGCACCAAAATCATGTGTTGTAACCAAAATCCCATCATAGCCTTCCTATGCTGACAGTCTGTAAACCAGCTAAGTAGAAGGGACATTTTTCATGTGGGAAGTTTTGGGACATAGCTCTTACCTCAACACCTTCTTCACTAACATAGCTTAAAAATGTGTTCCTGTCCAGAAGTCTTATTTTCCGCTTCACTAGAGACTCAACCTCAGTACCAGTTCTCAAAATTCAAATTACGATTCCAAAGCAATCGATCTGACTGGTTCCACGCTACTTTAAGTGGCACTGTATAAAAAAGCTTCATTAGATGGTAACAGGAAAACTAGATTTATTTTTTTTTAAAGCATGACAAAGAACTTGTGTTTTAAGGGTGTTTTTTTGTTGTTATTGTTTTGTTTTTTCTTGGCTTAGAATACAAGAAGTAAAATCTAAAGCCGAGCAGATTGATAGCCGTAGGGGAAGTAAACACCTTTGCCCGTCAAATGCAATCTTTCTCCAGCTCAGCAAGCTGTGATGCTATACCAGGGGTTTCTTTGTTTGAGGGGAGCGTCTGAGAGTTCCAATCTGAGGAGGCGTGTCCAACTTGAGGGTAATTTATTTCTCTTTTAGTCATCCTCTTTTTCTGAGCACTAGCTACATAGTGTTCCTGGTCAGTTTTCTCATGGTGTGAAAATCAGTTTAGAGTCAGGCTGAGCACTGGGATTTGACAGTCTGAATTGAATTGTAACCGAATACTTGCCTAGGAACCAATGACATGTGACGTGGACACCTTATGCCTCACTTTCCATTTCTGTTCTTGATGTATGGAAGGGTAATCATACCTAATTTTAGAGCTGCTTGAATAAAGGAAGTGAATTCACATACCGAGCAGAGTGTCATATATGGAGCAAGCACCTAGAGGTGAGTTATTATTGTAGAAAAGGAAGGTGTGCTGGAGTCCAATAGATCTGAGTTGGAGCGATAAATCCTATTCCATCTCGGAGTTGCTATTGCTAACCTGGAGGGGAGGGGGAGTCACGGCAAGACTTATGTGCAGCAAGGATGAACCGCCATGCAGTGGAAGCTGTTTAGCAAGAATGACTATTGTGTGAGTGGAATGTGGCTCACTGGGTACTGAGGACTGTGATGTTCCTCAAAGGGGTGACAAAGATGGCAACCGATCTGGTGGTACGGTAGGTCCTTACTAGCACTGAAAATCAAATCATAATTGTGTTGACGGGCATGGTAAGGTAGAGACATTGCTGGCGATGGCCATGGTGATGTGGATGAAACAATTATACATCTGTGTGCTCTATTAGAATTGAGAGCAATTCTTTCTCATCTTTCTGTCCTCCGTGTCAGTTACACTGCAGCACAGAAACAAGTCACATCAACAGCTTGTTGGTCAGATGCTGAAGGAAAAGGCCCGAGTTTGGGGTGGCAGGGGGTGGGGAGATTCATCAGAAGATCTGGCCTTGGTTGTGGAGAACCAGATGAGGGTATTTGGAACCCTTTAGTGTTCTAAAGGAGTTTGAGATTGCATAAGCTTCTAAGATTCACCACAGGCCATAAGTATTTGACTGATTGATGCTGTCAACATGTATGAGCAACAAAAGGGGTACCCATGGGAATCCTTCAAAGCAAGTCCCCAAGAAGTGATATGGACTGCAGAGAATACTTACTGCAGACATGAAACCGGTGAAGGAGCCTCAAGTATCCTCCCTCCAGGGGGTATTCTGCCCAAGAAATCCATGTAAAGCCCTTTGATCAATTTCACAGAAAGCATATGAGTCAGTACGTACCCATAATCCCAGTACTACAGGAACTGAGGCAGGAGGACTCTAAGCTTGAGGCTGGCCTGGGGCTACAGAGTGAAACTCTTTCTCAGAAGAAAAGGCATAAAAGGAAACTCCTCAAATGTCTTATCATCACCATCATCATCATCATCATTATATATCAATAATTATTGTGTTCTCTATCTGGCCCAGACACTTGGGCTGAGTTTGAGAACAAATACAAATCCTAATTTCCTAAAAGACCTGGTTAAGAGGTTAACTATAATGTAGTCTTGAAGAGTTAAGAGACAACCAGTGATAGTAGCAAAGGGAATATGGGAAGAGAAACTTCACCTACAGTCTAAGCCCTATGGCTGCCCATATGGAAATGCCCAGCTCTTCCGCCATGCCTGAATTCATTGGACCACAACCCAGCCCTGGTCCTTTTGGCCTTAGTCAAGCTTGGCTGGTGCTTAGATTCTAGAATCAAACTCATCAGAGAAGTCTGAAAGATTCACAGTATTGCCATTGTAGAAAGGAAGACACTAGCTCAGCTCTGGCAGGCACGAAATCACTAAGCCAAATAGAAAAAGTCCAATTGTACTTTTAAATGCAAAGCACTTTCCTTTCCAATGAGGAACACAAAAACCCCGACTGCATTATTTTTTGTCAAAGGTAACAGTGTGAAAAATGATGGCACCAGATTATGAGCACGCACGCCCCAGTATTTACTCCAAATACATGAGCAGAAATATGATGTGGACCATGAATCTCTTGTATAAAATCCTCTCAAGATATTAGCTATAAAAGTGGGTGGATGTCTGCATAGCTGAACAGAAAGAATTTGAATAGACAGCAACACTGATGTTTTAAAAATCTGAATATTAGGAACAGAGGACTTTAAAGAAATATATTAATTACCAAAGGGGAAAATGAACTCCCATTAGGCTTGTTTCTAGAAATCGTGATTAGGAGAATTGAGTTTTAACTGTTTCAGCCAATTCAATCCTCCTCCCACACAAATGTATTGCTTTTGCTACACTTATAGCAAAAAACCACTGATGGATTTAATGTCAAGAAGACACAGCACAAACTGTGGTCCTCTAGGGCTCATATATGGCTCACCACCTCCCATTTTTCAGAACACAGGGAGTGCTTTGTTTACACATTATCTGTGGCTGTTCTGTTCTACAGTTGCAAAACTGAATTATCAAGATACACTAAGGTGACCAGCTAAACCTAATTGCTTTCATTTCTATCGCTTTACAGGATGCTGCTTCAGCCCTTGTCTAGACCAAGAGTTCTCAACACTAACTACATATTAGAATCTCATGGAGAGCTATGTGTGTGGTAGACAGGGTGCATGTCTGTGGTGTGGGCATTGTGATGTGGGTATGCATGCACAAACATGTAAAGCTAGAGGTCAGCCTATGAGGTTGTTCATGGGGAGCCCAGCCTTTTGTTTATTAAGACAGGTCTCTTACTTACCTAGTTCCCCAGGCTGGCAACCCAGAAACCTGCAAGGATCCTCAGACTCTACCGTGCCAGCACTGAGATTCCAAGACAGCTTTGCTTTTCTTTCCCTTTTCTGTTTGCTTTTCCTGCTTTTCCTCTCCCTTTCCCTTTCTTCTTCCTGGTTTAAAATGTGATTTCTGAGAATTCAGGTTCATATGCTTGTACACCAAGAATTAATCAACTGAACCTCCATTCTAAATGAGAGCTTTAAAAACTCTGAGCACATGAGGCTTACTCCTAATCAATCGCATCATGGAAGTCAGACATCTATCTTGTTTTCAAATCCCTTGAAAAATTCCAATGGGCAAACCTGAGTGAAAACTTACGTTTCAGGGAGTTCTGTTGACTCCCAGCCCCCTTTGGCGTACTGCAGTAGAAAGGCTTGAAATGAGATCTTTTATCTGCCTCAGAATTCAGAATTCATACCAATAAGGATTGAGCTATAGCATCTTCCAATCTGTAGGAAAGAAAAGAAAATAGAATGCTGCTCCTTCTCCAGTGTCTCTACTCACAGTTTTTAATATTTTCACAGCAATCTGCATTGGTAGGCTTCAGCACTGTTCTTTGACACCTGACGTAGACTCTTCCCCTTAAACAAAGGCTTTCCCAAGACTTTGCTCAGAGTTCTCTACCAGCAGTCTCTAGAATAACAGTGACTGTGTTGAAGGAAGGGACACAGATGGGGACTGCAAAAGTACCTCCAGGTGGCAGAAGGCAATGAATATTCAATAAGACTGTTTCATATGTAAATCAGAAGACATACAATAATAAAAGTGATTCTACCTTTCAAAGACTTTCTTACAAGCTATCTGTCTATCTTTAGATTATAGACAACTTGGTGAGTGGCGTCGGGAAGGTTTCAGTGAATATCACTCCTGATCATAAGTAGAATGGTCATGTACCACATACACACACACACACACACACACAGAGAGAGAGAGAGAGAGAGAGAGAGAGAGAGAGAGAGAGAGAGAGAGAGAGAGAGAGATGCAAGCACAGAGATGTGTATGGGAATCAGAAGAACTGAGTTCTAGTCTCCATTCTGCTAGTGGCCATCTGTATGGCCCCACTATAAGCATTTCATGTCTCTGAACTGCAGGTTCTCACACTTTGAAAGTGTGATTTCATTGGCTTTGATCACAGTTTCTGACAGCTCAGTTTGATGGCTCTGTGACCTTAATTCAATTTTAGTAGTCCATCTTGTCATTATCCACTTGAGAACTACCTTCTGAGTGCCTGCTTTGCTACACACACTCTCCCACACAGAAAGAAACAGAGACAAAGAGAGAGGCAGATACACTTTGGTTCGTGCAGACTTGAATAAGTCATCCATGAAACTTCTCGTTTGAACCCACACCCTGAGCTCCGTGTTGTTATAGGGATTGAAATCTCGAAAATAGAAAGAAAAAAATAGGCTTTCTGCCTCATACATGTGCAGGTCATATAGATCTGAGTTCCAAACCACTAAAAGAGCTTAGGCTTTTTTCACATGTATTTTTAATTTTTTTTCATAGAAACTCACACTGGGTCCATTTTTATAAGTGAGAAAACAAAGTTTTAGAGATGTTTGAGCTTGATCTAGATCCCAGGGATTGAACAACAACTGACCTTTTCCATATCATCTACAGGCCTAACAATTCTCTCTTATCAATGCATATGCCTGCCTCTATACCAATACATTCTAAGGGATTAGTGGGTTGTGTTACTTGTACATGGTGGTGCATTGAGTGTCTTGTCAAAACATTTATTTTTCCAAGTTGCCTGTATTACCTTACAGTCTTCTCCCAAAGGAGTGAGAATAAGTATGACTTTACTGAATATCGAGATTGGGGTAAAAGAACATGCTTCCTACCTAGAGATGATTTCTTTGGTCCCAGCCCTGGCCTCTTCACATCATTATATATTCAATGCTCCTAGCACACTGCATTGTCAAGAAGGTTGGTTAGACTTCTGGAAACGTCCTCTCTGACAAAATCCTGCCACTGTCCCATGAAGAGGTAGAAGCAATGGCACCCCGTCCCACTGTAGGCCCTGGTGAATTTCTCTTCTGATGGATTCCAGGTGAGAGGCTACCATAGAATTTCTGGAATCTTGTTTCCGTCTGGATGCTCACCTTACACACACACTGTTAGACTAGGCAGCACAATCCCAGATAAATCATACCAAGCCACAGGTCTTACTTGGGAGGTTTTATCGGCAGAGGCAGCCTCTGGGAGGGGGAGAAGAGAGAACTGTGGGCCCCGAGGACAAGTCTTTTATCCAGGGTGTGACACATGTGACACTTGTGCAAAGGGACATGTGGCAGTTGCCATGGCAATAATCACAGGAGCAGAGCTGTCACCTAGAGATGACGTGTCTTGTTGCTGGGTCTGGGTGCTGACTGTAAGACACTTCTAGCTGTCCACAGATGTACCTGATGCTAACACACTCACCCACTGTTCTGTGAGGAAATGTTCATTCTCTCTCTCTCTCTGAGTCCTCTACCCCCCTGACCTAAATGTTTCCCCATGAGTACATATATATTAATCTGTCTGAGAAGCCCTATCAGATTTACCAAGTTTGGGTTTGGGATCTCTAGTGATCTCTTCACACATCATAGACTGTTACTCTCTGTTTACTAGTTGCCTTTACTAGCCCAAGAACCTTACAAGTTGTGTTCAGATCCTCTCTGGACTAACCCAACACTTGGGAATCACAACATCACACATGTCTGCCAGGGCCATCACATACACTGACTAGACATGGCTCAGCTCTATGAAAAAACTTTATTTAGCATTTCATTCTCACTGAGTCAAAAGGAAACACTACGCTAACAAGTAAGTTGATCTTGAGTTGCGTTGACAGAAGTTCAGATTTCATGGCAAGAAGGTGAGAGTTTGCTTTATAGGTTTCTGCTTGGAATCTAGCATGAATGCTGTCTATTTGTGATAAACTCTTAGGATATATCCTCTGCTTTATCCTAGTTAAGAGATCTATCTTGAATAAGAGTCAGGGAAAGAAAGCAGATCCTGCTTAGGGAAGACAAAACTGAAAGAGATGAATACCATCTACCAATTGCTGAACAACTGTCCTGGGGAGAAAAGGGGAAGCTGATGCTTTGGATTGTAATGTGGTGCTCATGTTGGTAACCTCACTGGAAACCTTCAGTAAAAAAGCATTTACCCAAATCATGAATGTGAACGTGTGGCTTACAAAATGACCCATTCCCTGTGTTCAGTGAAACACGAGAAAACTTCAGGTTTATTAAACCCTGATGTCCATGTTGAAGATGGTTGTTTGTTTGTTTGTGTGTTTTTATATTCACAGAAGCTTTCTTTAAGAGCAACTGGTGCTGCTGAGGGGAAAAATCACTCTATGCTGCAAGAAAATGTTTTATCTTTGCACTGGAATGGCAGAAAAAAGGGAAGTGCTCTTTTGTCCTTGGGAAATCTCACAGACTGAGTCACCAGTTCCTGAATGTCAGCCCTTGGCAGAGTTCTACCTGGCTGCTGAGTCTGAGCCTGCAGTGCGTTAGAACATCACCTATAATCCTTCATTAGGCTCCAAGTAAAATGGCTGCATATTCCAAAGCAATTAGGCTTAGTATGTAGATAGATGATCATTAAACCTGCATTTTCTGCAACATTAGTATTGATAGAACTCTTGCTACTAGACATACTGTTAGATTTTTTCATGCAAACAGAATCAAAGATTGAGAGCACTGATGTTGATCTGGTACCTACTCTAGGTTGGTTATCATGGTAGACCTTTGTGATGCTAACCACACAACCATTCTTGAGTTTAGGAATTGCCATCTCTACTTTCCAGTTAAGGAAATGAGGAGGTGAAGTCATAGCTCGGGGACACCCCATTGTGGAGTGCCCAGAGCAGTACAGAGACTCTAGGTCTCATGACTGCCTGGTTGGCATCCTTCCCAGGGCATCACACCATATACTCCTTGCAGCCAGCCCTGTTCGAGAGCATTCTGTATGATGCTCCAGCATGCACAAACTCTGGAAATGCCCTCAAGCCAACTCAATATTCAGTTCTCACTCTAGTTTCCTCCTCCATCTTTGGCATCTCGTGTACCTGTTGAGAAAAAATACCAGTGTTGGCAAACTTGCCTATGGAGCTAAGGCTGCTTACTTTACTTCCCTGCCTAGTAGTTTGAGAGATTTCTGACAGTCCTGCCCCTCTCACTTCGCTGAAGGTTGCAGCTCACTAGCTGGGGATTGATTCACCTGTGATATAACTCAGCACTTGTACAAAGAGGTTTTTGATTTGTTTGTTTTTTAAATTACAGAAAAGAGTGTATCCAATGATTTATTCATGGCATAAATTCTTTTAGCTAAATGATCCATCTTTCTAATTCCCCCTACAAGTTGAAAAGCATAAACCCCAAAGAATACCCTCATTCAGGATTTGGCCATCCTGACCACTTTATATAACTTAGTATCCAAATAGACATGTTCATCATGATCAACCAGAAATCATTGTTTTTCATATTCTAATATTTAAAATGAATCATTTACCTGTGTGGTATCTGTTAGACCGTAAGCTGCATAAAATTGTGATTATGACTGTTTTATTTACCACAGTTTCATTAGTGTCTCAGAAAATGTATGCCACATAACCCAAAATGAATACACTAATCAACTAAGCAAATGAATGTATAAAAAGCTCCATTTTCTCTTTTTATCAGTCTATTCAGTTTTTTAATCATTCCTTTTCTACCCACTTACTGATCAAAAGAATAATAGAATGGGAGAAAAGAAAGGCCAAGTCAAAAGTGATTAAGAAACAACTTCCGCCCTTACTCTTACTTGTTACTTATTTGCAGGTGACACAGTTAACTTAAAAAATGGCAGTCTGATTTCTTTTTTTCTTCTGATACAGTTCACTATATGTCTTAGACCTTGTGGCAAGCAATCAAAATGCTAACATCCTCTTTAAATAGTTCAATGTAGGAACAAAATTGGAGACGTCAATATAAATTTTTTGTTATTGCTGTTGCTAAAGGTATTTACTAAGATACTTGCTGAAGAACTCAGCTTTAATGTCATGCAGTCAGTAGCCAAAGCATTAAATGACTAATAATATTAAGCATAATAATATGTCATTATTTAATTTAATCATACACTGGGTCTTGCATTCATTTTGTTAGTAATTGTATGTTATATAGATTAGTCTGGGGCTCTGAGAAATTTGCTTGATTGTACAAGATCATAAAAAGAGACTGAAGTAAGACTGAACCAAGATCTTTCCCCTCAACCAGTACCTACTATGGACCTTGAAATGATAAGATCAATGGAGCAGCTTCAAACCTTAATATTTGATGTATTATGTAAGAGAGAGACTGTGGGGGATCGAGACAAGGTCAAGTGAGGGACAGTCAAGTGACAGACAGAACATTTGAACCCTGGGAGCCCAGCAGCCACTCCCAGAAGCTCGGGGGGCAGGAAAAGAAGCTGCAGCTTTGTTTTTCTGAGGCTTCCTCATTGATGCCTGTGTGATTGTAGTGAATTTCACTTAAGGTGAAATTAGGGAAAAATAAATGTAATGCACTAAGGATTCTGTAACACACTTCCCAAAGTGCCTGAAAACCAGGAAAGGAAACCAGAAGTATTAACATACTGTAAGCTATGACCTGTTCTCTGTGCAATATAGTCAGTGGCTACACTTAAATGTACGTGTGACAGGATATAAAGTGGAGAGTCTGAGTCATATTCACAGCTGAGGAAATAGAAACCTAGGCCTGGAAGCAGGCCTTTCTTCACATGCTTGGTTAGAGGTGAGCTCAATACTCAGTGCTATTGCTTATACCACCTTATGGCACTTCATGAATTTAGTTATGAGCATCATATCAAATAAGACAATGGAAATGTGATGGTGAGCTTGAATAACCAAATTTTTGACACAACCAAGAGTCACTGGGAAGAGAGTCTCAATGCAGTATTGTTTAGATTGGGTTGGCCTGTGGGCATGTCAGAATGGGATTGTCTTGATTGACTTACTTGATGTGGGGACACTCAAGGTGACAGTGGTCAGCCCCATTACCCAGTTTGGGACTCTAGACAACTGCAGAGTAGAGAAAACTAGCTGAGCACTAACCATGCATGCCATTATGTTCCTCACCCTTTCCCATGGATGCACTGTGACTAGGTGCCTCAGGTTCCTGCTTTGCTTTCAGGCAATAATGGCCTATAATCAAATTGTAAGCAGAAATGGACCCTGTATCTCCAAAGATATTTTTGGTCAAGGTATTTTATCACAATAACAGAAATGGAAGCAGAACAGTGAATAGTAACAGGGGAACCTCATCTCCTTAGACTCCAGGCAGCGGAAGAAAAAAGATTTTCCTGGCCTAAGGTGTCTGCCAATGTAAATTTACTATGTCTGATCAGGTGCTGTGTAGATCATGAGGATGAAGTCATCTGATCACTCACTGCACCTTATTTCTGCCTTGACACCATCAGCAAACCCTGGGATACAATAATTTGTGGAGAATACTTGACATTGTACAGAGCTCTGCTCTTCACAATAGACCGTCAGGAGTTATGCCATCACTTTAATTTATGCTATTGCTTTATCTGTGGTGCTTGACAGGAACCTCCTGTAGACTTCATCTGATTCAGTGTATGTTCCCTCTACTGACCCCCACTGTCCCAAGTCCTAACTGTACAAAGGACGCTGCCCACAGTAGGTGACATAAAGTGAAAGGTCAGTGAGATTCTGCAGTTGGCTGATGCTGAAGAAACAAGTACATAGATGTTCATGGTATTTATAGCTGCTTCCTCTCAAGATTACAATGGCTCACACACTCAACACACTCCTTTGACAGATCAACATACACAGTCTCCTACCATCTTCTTTTTTGACATCACTATCACCCACATCCCACCCAAGTCAGCCCCATCATTTTAGCAAGAGTTGATGCATTTCTATCCTATCCAGGTCTGTCATAGGCATTCAGGGGGTCCGATTCTTCTTTCCTTCCCTTCCCCAAAAGCCTGAGTCCATGGACTCCTCTGAGTCCTGAAGTATGATTAGTCTCTGCAGGTTGGAAGGCTTTCCATGAATAGCCTGTATGGTGGCTCCAGCGAACCTTGCTTCCACATATGTAGTGTCCCTAATACTAAGGAACTTGAGATTTCCTTCTAATAAGTCATCTCAAACATAAGTATTCAGCTCCAAGCTAATAGAATTGGAGCCTGAATTGTGTTCCTAAAAAAGTTCATGCTTATCCCTTGACTTTCAGTATCCCAGAATGTGACTGCATTTATTTTTCTGTTTAATTCAATAAAAATGAAGTCTTATATGGTAAGCTGGTTAGTATGTAAAGAGATATGAAGTGGAAATTTATGGTTACTTTGGAGTTGTGTCATGTGATGTTTTTCTGGAAACTGTCTTATGAGAGAATGTTTTGCTGAAGCAGACACATGGGAGGATATTTTGCTGAGAACAGACATGTGCTGTGGCTATGTGATGTTTTGCTAGAGTGGACACTTGAGAGGACATGTGATCTTTGGAAAGGATATAAGTAAAACCCAACAAACAGGGGACAACACTGTTCAGTTGGTTCACCTTGCAACTCTTCACTGATCATAACTTGTAGACAGAAGCACACCAAAGAATGTCTCATGATAGTCCAGCGGCTTCTTGCCGCTTTCACAGACTTAGGCTGATTGGCAGAGCCTTGCAGTGTCTTCTGGATTGAACTGCTGTTGCTGGTTTGTGAATGGTGTTTGCGACTATATAGAGTTATTGCTACTGATATGTGTGAACTGAACTGCTGATATCCTGACTATGAAGATTGGAATCACCCCAAAAAACTATTTCTAAATAGGTCCACATCCTCCTTTGTGCTATTAACCTTTCCTTTCCATGACCTCTGATGGGTGGTGGGGTAGAAGGAAGGTTAAAGCATTTAAAAACCCTTATTAAAATAGGTTTTGAAAAATCTAAGCCTACAGAGATACAAGGATGGATATGTCCAGAGGCAAGCCATCTGAACACAAGGTCAGAAATGGCTATGAGCGAACCATGGGAAAAGGTCTCAGAGAAAGGAGAACTGCTGACACCCCAACCTTGAACTTCCAGCCCTCAAAATGAAGAAAATAATTTTTGAGGGGATCGGTCCATGTTACAACTGGCCCATTGTATTTGTCTGGCAAACTAATACAAAAAAGCAGACAAGCTATGATGTAGTATCCAATAATCTGAAAACCTCTACGTTACCCCTCAAAGGTGTAATTCTTTCCTAGTCCTCCCCAGCCACCACATAGAAAAGCAAAAGGAGAGAAAGCATAAATTGGATGGCATAGTGCATAACGCAAGAACTATGAAAGTCCGTTTCCAAAGAGAACACAAAAAGCTGCATAGCAGAAAAAAAGACACCGAGATCTGTGATTGAGCTAGATCTTGACTGATGGGTAAAATTTGCAGAAAAGGTCAGGTTATACAAAACAACATGAATATTTAGCTTGCAAGTCTTGATGAAGCTTTATGGGCTGCACAGTTAAAAATAATGTAAAAAACCCATGAGACTGTGGAGTCTTTCAAGCACTGATCAAGAACCTACTATGTGCTCAGCATGATGATAGACAGTGGAGGAGCAAAAATAAAATAGAGAATGGCATTACCCCTGAAGAGTGTCCAGGCTCGCAATGGAGAGAACCGAGTAATTAAGATCTATATAGTTTAATAATTATGGGCTCAGCGTAGTTTCAAAAACACAATTACAAGAAATTTGGTCACTCTAGTGTGAAGCATGAAATATACTCCTACAAAGGCTTGAATTCATATGTTCATGGGGAAAGGCCAACAATCAGGGTGGTTTATTGGCAGGTTTTCTTGTGAAAGGGATGCTCCAGGAATGGTTGGCAGGATCCAGATCCCGAAATCTGGGTGTGTCAGGGAGAGGCCAGGAAAAAGTCTCTTTGTACTCTGTCTTCTCCACAAGCTTCTTATTTTTCACTTGTTTATATTTATTTAACTAATATTTAATCTAATTGCCAATATAGTTTCCCAAAGATCATTTGAACCAGAAAGTTCACTAAACTATTCCAATGACAATACTAATTAGTATCTCAGTGTTCTCTCTAACACAGTATTGGAAAGTTGAGTATGTGCGCTCTTTTAAAAACATACAAGCTCAGCCCCTCACTTAAAAACATGAATTGTGATAGACTCTGGGTTCTTCCTTTAATACGTCTTAAGATTTCCATTTCTTAGCTGTGAGGCACTCTTATCTGGAGTTAATTCCTGCCATTTCTTAGAAAGACATGTGCTCAGGAGACCCATGATTAATGAGACATACTTTAGGGGCATTTGTCAGGCCTCTTTTATTTTATTTCTTTAATTTTTGGTTAACCATTCTCCTCGTTGATGGAACAAAAACTAAGACATATGCACTGTCCCTCTGGGAAAGTCTGCCAGGCTTTTAACTGTGCTCAGGAAGCAATTTTAGAACCAGGTGTGTTCAATTTGTTGCAGGCTAGCACATTAGCATCTGAGGGAGGGTAGGTGTCCACAGAGAGAATGGCTTGACAGACTGTTTACTGCCACTTGGGCTATGGCTGCAGGCTGTTTGAGAGCAGCTGGTACTAAGGGCTAACTTACTTCCAATCATCTCCAGCCACGTGGATAATTAGGAAGACCGGCCCGAGACCATGTGGCCAAAGCTGTGTAGTCTGTGTTCCCACCGGTTTCCTATATCCCTGGTTCATTTCCTCCTGCCCCAGGCTCAAATGATGCACAGAGAAATAAAGAGGTATGTGTACCATCCCCCAAGGTAGCCTTGAGCAGTTGTAATTAGGGATGCTTGATATTCACTTTGTATCTCAGTCTAACTTTAAGCTATTTTAAAAAAAATATTGGTAGTGTGCTCATATTTTGAACAGATATTAATGACTTTCTATCATACTTAACATGTATCCATCATGTTTCAGAAACAGTGGTGGTTTCAGCAAGCATGGAGGCTCTCATGACATTATTTACCTGAAGAGGAAGGAAATGTCCAAGTTTCTCTAAAATGATGGGCAACCTCCCCTTGGGGTCTTAGGTATTGTCCTGTCTTTTGCCATCTTCCTTTTGTGTTCTCTGAGGAATGTCTTCAGTCCTAGGCCTGGAGTGGTTCTATAATGTCTTCTCGTCTGTGCTCATTCTTTGCTTCTTAACCCCATGCTCCATCCAGCATAGTGACCCACAATCTCCACAGCAGCTTAATCTTTTCTCTTGGTACCTTTTCGTAGCCTCTGCTTGACATCCTTCCCGTCTTCTCTTCACTCTGGGAAAAGCCTTCTCTTATATCCTGTGATATGCTTATCTCGACACACCGGGCCGTGACATCTACCTATTACAATTAACATTGTGCTCAATGACTGACATGGCAGGGCTCCATCAGTATTTACAGACACCATTCAGTGTTCTCTCAGAACAAGGGAAGGCTGTAAAACAATCTATTAAGAGAACTCCCATTGAGCAAATGCCATAGTTCAATGGTCTTCCAACCTTCCATTTTCTCTCTACTAGAAGGCCTCCTCAGGGAGCTAACTTCTTGGTACTTCTTGAAAGAAGCCAAACTTAAGCCATTGCTTGCCCACTCTTGATGTGCTATATAGACACAGACTTCTCAATCAATCTTCTGGATTAATCCTGGAAAATAAAATCTGATATATTTTATTTTGGAATGTTTTGGAAATGTTGCTTGAATTTTCTGTTGACCTCTGATAGGCACTGAAGTTCTCATCTGTGTTCCAGTCTGTCTTTAGTGTGTTTTGACTCATTCTCTATAGATTGTAGGATAAATCTATACTCTCAGATCACTAGATTGTCCTTCTCTGTCTTTTTTCTGTTCAGCTCTCCTGAAGTTGGTAAAATTCTACTCAGAAATTCAACACTCTCCACTGTGATTTATTCCTATTTCTGAACTATCTATCATCCTTGTTCTCTGAGTATGAAACCCTGGCCCCAATTGTGTCTGTAAGGAGTGAAATGCAGGGAGACAACAGCATTTAATATAAGGACAGTGTATAGCATACAATATTAAGTGTCTGAAAAGTTTTTAATTTTCTCTTTTGGGAGATCAATGTTGTTAATTTTCTCCTTTGGCATAATCAAAGTTTAAAGTAGTAAACATCTATTTGACAGAATGTTCAAAACATGGTGATCTGTAGATCAACATTGTTCTGAGACATGCTTGTTTTCCACCAGTGAGTTCCAACCTTTTATATTTAAGATAATACAGATGAAAGAAATCCTCACCCTTGGTTCACAGGTACTTCTTGCTCACCACTGTCATGCAAACCACACTGAGTATATGCTTTTCAAAGGTATTTGAGTTCTGGTCTTTTTATGTTAGTCTCTTTTAGTGTTTTTGTTTCAGACCCAGGCTGGTCTCAAGCTGGATTTGTAGCCGTGGATAACCTGAGATTTCCTATCCTCCTACCTCCACTTCCAAACTGTGGGCCTTTCGGATGCTAACCGCCTCTACCAACAGGGTGATATGTCCATACACTCAAGTCTAATCTTACCCTCTCTTTGGAGAATCAAAGAATAGTGATAGTTGGCTCAAAGTTGCATAACTAATTATAATGCTGTCACCGCGATGCAGGCAATCTTATTTCTAGTCCCGGGTTCTCAAAATCTTTTAATCACTATCTCCAGAAATATGTGCAATAGTTCAGTAACCTGATTTTGAATTTCTGCAGAAGGGGAGAGGAGAGTTGCATTCAAAGTAAAGCTCCAAATTTCTCTGGCTGGTGTCCAAACTTGTACATATAGAGCATCCTTCCCTCTGTAGCGAGTGACCCAGTTATGTCTTCAGATCCTCAGTGGGTGGATGGCACATGTGCTCAAATACTGGTTTGTTGGCTAGTCACTGCAGGGCACTTGGCCCGTTCTTCCACACCCTGTCCATGCACTTTTGTACTATTAATCCATTCTGGGAAGAGGGCCACTGAGAGTGGTTGACACTGTACCTACGTCCAAGCTAAGAGTGCTATCAGCATCTCCAAGGTTATGTGTTTTGGCTCCTGCATCTCTATACCTAGTAAACAAATGTGTTCTTTGAAGTCACTTTCACACCTGAAAATCTCCTTGGAAAAATAATTGCATATGGATTGCACATTAGGCTCTTAGCTCTAAAGGTACAACCTGGAAGACCAATTCCTCCTCACTCACACTGGGGAGTCCTTGCTGCTATGATAAAAAGCCATGCATAGAAGTAGAAATAGTGTCTGTTTTCTTCTCTATGATCTGTGAACAAAAGTTCCAGGAAAGAAGCATACCTTCACTTAGCCTTCTGCAAGGCTGATTAACTGCTGAAAACATCAGTGATTGTGCAGAGGGAGGAACGTTGTTGGTCCAAAGCCTAATTACAATTTATCTGGACTTACCTTTAACCCCCTTAATAGCCATTACTTCAACCCTGTGTCTGATCCAACATCCTTACAACTAACAGGCAGAATCTCGTGGACTGTATTAAATTCTTAGATAACTAGTTTCCACTAACCAAATGGCTAAAATGGTTATCAGGTAGCATCCGAGATCTATAGTAGAGATATAGATCTCTGCAACCTGCCCACCTGAGGTTTCCACCGATTTATTTTTGAAATTGCCTTGATTTATGACGTTCTTCGTTCTATTATGACAAGAGGATCATCAACTCATTACCATGCTGGAATGTGGAATGTGGTGTCACCTCAATCTGTGTTCCTGAGGTCTGTTCTCACTCAGACTCAGCTCCAAAATAAACTATCCCTTATCGTCTCTGAGGCAAGAATTGTGCTTTTGCCTTGAAAACCCTCTTTGTCCCATTTGTAGAAGGAGTGATTGTGCTTCCCTCTCAGGGCCATTGTTAATATTATTTGGGCTGCCATGTGTGAAGGAGCTTAGCTAGCTACAGTGCGCTGTAAGAACAGTAGGTCTGTGACTCATCACTTTATCCTGCCTCCTGCTCTTGGTCTCTGCTATTTACCAGTGCCTTGTGTTGATTCCTCTCTTATTATGTTGCATATCTATTTTTCTTTTGAAAAAAAAACAAACATGATATTTTAAAGTTGAAAGCCTAACAAATCCATTGCAATTTGCATAGCTCCTAGGTTATTACACATTGGGCAAATATCATAAGTCTTCTCCATGTTTACTGACTTTGAGTTTAATTCAAACAAGCACAATTGAACATACTTCCAAGCCTGCACAGAGCACCTGTCTTTTCTCTCAGAAATCATTTCTGTGGTCCAGATCACATTGTTCTTTCCATAACGTGGGGCTGACCCTGCCATGAGTAACAACGGATGCTGTAGATGCTTGGCTTCCTTGCTTAGGAATTACACTCTATAAAAATACTGGGGCTCTTGAGCCCGAGTTTGAAGCCTTGTCACTACATTGCTGTGAGAGCTTATGGCAGTCTTGTAAGTTCCTAAATTTCAGATTCTTTATCTGGATGATGATGGTGGTAGCAGTGGTGGTGGTGGTGGTGGTGGTGGTAGTGCTGATGTTGATGGTGGTCATGGTGATGGACTGCAGAGACATGGCAGAAGTAAAATGTCAAAGCCTGTGCAAAACACTGAGGAAGTTGGAGAAGCTTTTTACACATTTTGACAGGTATCTCATTCAAATAAGTGTGTGTGTGTGTGTGTGTGTGTGTGTGTGTATGTGTGTGTGTACATGTTTGTATCCTATAGATGCATGTGGAAGCCAGAGACGAATATCAAATGTTGTTCTCAATCATGGTCTACCTTACCCTTTCACCCAGCATCACTCTTTGAAATTGGAACTTACTGTTTTCACTAGACTGGCTGGCTAACAAGGTCCAGGACCCTCTGTCTCTGCCCTCCAAGCAGTGGATTTACACACAGTCAGGCTGCCATGTCCAGCTGCTAATGTAGGTGTGGGAATCTGAAGTCAGATAACCGAGTCATCACGATGGACCTCAAGAGGTTCATTTTTAAGCTTTATAATTATTTCCTCATTTTTCATAAAAATCCTTGTCAAAACTTTGAGGCAATTTGTCTGCATTGTATTAGTCTGAATCTTCCAAGAAGCAAACTCCAAGCCAGATTAAATGCACAAGAGTTTTATGAAAGCAAAAGAGCATTTGAAAGACAATAGAGAAGTTACTAAGGAAACTGGCCATCAGAATATCACAAGACTGGCCTATAACCTCAGAAAAAGGTTTGCATTGAATAACCCAGAGGGAACACAGCACATCAAAGAAACAGAGGATGGGTTCAGAGAGCTTCAGTCAGTCATGCCCTGTAGCTAGAGGCTCGAGGACATTGGTGATGGAATCTGCTTTACACATTGTCTTCTAAGGCTTATAGGAAAGTCTAATTCCCAGTTTATGTCTTTAGAAGGGCTTGCTTTTTTAGATTTGCTTCAATACCCCCATCTCATTAATTTTCCTTCTAAGTGAGACTTCAACCCACAGATTGACAGAATAGAGAATTCAGCAATACAATGAATCAAATCTGCCTCTTGGATAATGATTTTGGCTCCAGATTCAGTGATATGATCCAGTGAGTTCTGATATCTGGTAGAAAGAAATATGGTGACTGCTTTGTCAAGACGATGAGTGACTCTGTTCTTTTCCGAATCTTAGCCTTTTCCTGGCTGTAGGGCTCTGCTCTGTCAGACATGACTCAACATCATTAGACAGCTTCTTTCTTTTATAAAAGGAACGTAATAATATCTCCTGTAAATAATCCTTCTGGAAATCAAGTACAAAGTAAAAGAGAAAACCAGGCACTTATTTGTCACAATCCATACAGCTTAAAAAAATGTATCAAATTAGGTTTTATCATCACAATTATAATAATCATTGTTTTATAAGGTCCCAGACCATATAGTGATTTTTCTTTTACTGACTTGATGCAAGAGCAATAAAGTCCTTATTGCTTCTGACTGACTGCACAGCACTGAGCAAATGCCAGGCATTGCACAGGTACCCAGCGCTGAGCAAATGCCAGGCACTGCACAGGTACCCAGCGCTGAGCAAATGCCAGGCACTGCACAGGTACCCAGCGCTGAGCAAATGCCAGGCACTGCACAGGTACCCAGCGCTGAGCAAATGCCAGGCACTGCACAGGTACCCAGTGCTGAGCAAATGCCAGGCACTGCACAGGTACCATCTTCCTTGTTTCCTGGGTCTTCTTCTCAGTACCTCTCGCAGTTTCTACTTCCCCCTAAGAGAATGATATTTCTGCTAATAAACTTATCAAAAGGCACTATTTCTTACAAACATTTGACACTCTGCTGATGAATGTTTTGCGACTGTGCCAATATCTCTATGTACTTTTAAATTGGTACACAATAATTGCATGCATATGGGAGATACAGAATAATAGTTCAGTATACATGCATATATAATACAATAAAGATAGACAAATTTACTTTTTAATCTCCTTTTATTTCTTTGTGGATGGAGCCTACAAAGGCCCTCTCTTGGTTCTTCATAAAATATATTTGTTGTTAGCTATAGCTATGCAACTGTGCTTCATATAGCAGTAGAGTAGATTCCTCTAATCCGGCAGGTTTGGTTTGTTTTACCCAACTTTCCTGCATCGCCTCTTCCCCAAACCTTACTGAACTATAGCATTCACTACTATATTATTTTTTGTGATAAATTTTAGATCCATGTATGAACAAAAGTATGGAATATTTATCTCTTGATATCTAGATTTTTATTAATGTGATATGATGCTCTCTGCTAACATCTAATTTACCACAAATGGCAAAAAAATTTTTACTCTTTTGTGGCTGATATATATATGTATATATATGTATATATATATGTATATATATATATATATATTAGATTTTTGTATACTGTGAGAATGCAAATTTATATGGAAATTACCAAGAACCATATTCTGTTTTTCAGAAGCACTAACCACAGATCTGCCTATCACTGAGCTACCCTGCTTCTGAATATCTCTCCAGAGGAACAGAAAATAGCATATCAAACAGATATCTGAATTCTCATGTTTATTGTAACACCCTTTACTTCAACCAAGCTTGAGATCACCCATGCTGTCTAGTGCCTAGTGAATAAAAGACAATATTTTATTCAACATTCTTTTATTATTTATTTTCTCATTTTTTAGTTCTTTGAACATTTTGTACAATTCATATTCACCCCCCCCAACTCTTCCATATCTACCACCTCTTTCCTACCCATCCAACTTTGTATCCTTTAAGAAAACAACTGTGAAGCACAGTTGTGCTGCTCATATATTATTAGTTATGTGCCATTCCACTTCCACTGGCACATGCTCAACATGGCTTGAGCTTACACAGGTCTCCTCATTACCACAGCAAGTTCATATGTGCAACTGCCCTGCTATATCTGGATAACACTGTTTTCATGTAATTATCCATCAGCTATGGCTCTCATAATCTTTTAACCTCTCTTCCAGAATGATATCTAAGCCTTGGAAGTTAGGTGATATGGATGGCCCACTTAGGGCTGAGCATTTTGCAATCTCTTCTTCTCCACATTTGACCAGTTGGGCATTTGTGTTAATCACCATTTACGTCAAAAGGGAGCTTCTCTGATGAGGGTTAAAAGATGTATCAATATATCAGTATAATTTTCTGAAAGCCCAGTTGCCAGATATATTTGGTAGTTTTTTCATTTAGAAAGTAAACTCTTTAATGGAATCAAGAGGAAGGTGATGAGGACAGCGTGTGCTTTGAGCAGTACTGAAACAGAACAGCATAACCCATTAGAAGCAATGAAGCTGTCAGGGAATCTTCCTTCTTCCCTCTCTTTCCCTCTCCTTCTCCTCATCCTTCATCATCTCCATCATTATTCCATCCAACATTGATTGACATGGAACACTGTCAGACACTATACTGATTTCTTATACATATTCACTAAACTTGATCCTCATTATAAAAATAACTTTTACAAATGAGGAGTTTGAAATATTTTATCCAAATTCAAGATTCTACCACTTAGGCTTACTTTTTGATTTCTGTCACAGGCTTTCCTGACAAATGCAGCTTCTGTGAGTAAGGGTTTGTTTGGGTTCATAATTCAATGTCACTGTTACTCAAGGCTGGGCAGTTAAAGTAGCAGAGCTTGATGGACATCACATTCATATTCTAGAACTGAGAGTAATGCATGAATGCTGTCACTCAGCTCCCTTTTTCTACTTGTAGACTCTAGAGAATGGTGTCACGCACACTGGGCAGTATTCCCACCGTACTTAATGTCTATAATGGCAATGACCCACTAGTGTGCTCAGAGGCTCTTCTCTCAGATTTTGTCAAGTTGACAATTACCACTGACCATCACACAGAAATAGGATTCTGACCTAAAGACCCATAGAGATTATCACTGGACATCTATGCAAGAGAGTATAGCTGAATCTAAAGTAGTGATGAATTCGGCAGGAGAGTACTCTCGGGAAGAATGCGGGAGGTGAAGGGGAGCAGTCACTGCATGGAAATGCATGGCATTACACAGCTATATCTTACGGATCATGTGTCATATGTGACTCCTAGCATAGCACTTAACATGTAATTGACTTTCTGTGAGCATTGTTGTGTGAATAAATGAATAAATAAGACTGTGAATGTTGTCTATCCAACCATTCACTAATTCCAGCTCTTCTTCCCCTTTATCCCTGGTTTCTGTCAAGTTCTATATCAAGCATTGGTCAGGAAGTTTGAAAACTGAGAGCTCTTATTTATTAAGAGCTACCAAAAATATAAATCTACCCCATTGTGTAACTTCTATACCCCCAATAAGCAAATGGTATTTGTGGGCTTAGAATCCCGTTGAACCTTTATTTATGTCATGTCATAATACCTCCCAACATCATAGGGCTTGAATCAAAGGAGCTTTCCCCCAGCATCAACTAGTCATACCCTCGATCCTAAGAGTCCAGGGATTCAGCCATGTTGACATTGCAAAGCATCATTCTGACCTTCATGATTGGATGGCGGGGAAAAAGCCCCTCAATAACTAAGGGAATTACCAGTGACACAAAATCCACTTTCAATGCCAACTGGCAAAACAACATCATTAAAAACAGTTACCATCTTCAGCCAGAGTTGGAGAGCTATTCAATTTAGGACTAATGAACATGGCACTATTGATCTCTTAAGACTGTGCAGAACAGATCAGTATCATGGCTATAAATTGCATTTATGAAGACATTCAAATAGCACACAATGATTACTTTTTCTCCTGGAAGCTGGGAGTAGCTGCAGAGGCATCGCTTTTGCACAGGGTGATGGAGCTACTACTTTCACAGTTATCTGACCAAGACAGGAAAATGGATATTTATTAGCAAAAAGCAAAGCCTCATTTTGTTGAGTTGGTGGGTTTTGCTATGTTTTCTTTCTTGGTTGCTTTCTCTTTTCAGAGAAGAAAATCTATGAAACCATTCTTAACTTATCTTTCATCTGTTCATAGGTCTTTGAATATTTGGTGATTAGGGGACTAGAAATGTCCTTGGAAAGTTTTCTTTGAGAAAAGAAGGTGCACTTATTTACTAAAAAGAGTCATTAATATTCAAAGAAATATTCTAAGAAAATGTCTACCTGCAATAGACAGATAATCCTTGAAAAGAATGTACAATTAAAATGTTCCTGGTAGGGAAATTGGGATTCTACAGAGTCTACTGGAATCTGCAGCCTTAACATTATGAATCAGTTTCCCCTCCCATAATACATTGCTTCGTTCCTTGAGTAATTTTATTTTCACTTTCAGAATCTGAAATCCAGGGAGGGTTATAATACAGTCCGCATACTTTGACCATACAAAATTCATGCCGTGAAATCCAAACACATAAGTGGATGGAGTTAAGAATCTGTATCATTGATGGGTAGTGATATCTTGAGGTAGAATACAGATCAATAGGGTTAGTGCCATTGTGAGAGCCAATTAGTCTCAGCCTCCATAAACAGGGACAACATTATGCTATTCACAACGAAACAGATCACCTACCAGTGCCTTTACCTTGGGCTACCCCAACCTCCAGAAGTGTGTAAAACAGTGTGTTTTCAAGCAGCTGCTTTAGTGGAAATTTGCCCTAAAATATCCCAAAAGGACTAACACGGGGTATGGATAAGAAAAAGGAAAGGGCCTACATGTTAGGATCTGGAATTTTAGTCCTCATTTGTAAATAATTTTAAATGAAATTATTTCTAACTTTAGAAACATTCTGTATATGTGTGTAGAGGTACACTTGTGTATAGATGCATGCAGAAGCTAGACATCAATCTTAGATGTCTTCCTCAATCACCTTCTTCTTTATTTTCCAAGCTAGCTGCTCACCGAACCTTGAGTTCCTTGCTTTGAGTAGAGACTAGCTAGCCAGTAAACTCTAGGGATCCTCTTGTCTCTGTCTCCCCAGCACTGGGACTACAGGTATGCAACGTTACCCCAAGCTTTTCTCTTGGAGCTCCAAACTCAAGGGCATAAATGCTTATACAGCAAACACTTGACAAGTGGAACCATTTCCTGAGCTTCTAAACTAAGTGATTTCTAGGGTCTTGTTTAGCCTAAGATTGTGATCAAATTTTCCTGCGGGGTTCTGAGGAGGGTGCACCCAGTCCTGGGAGGTTGTACCAGAACATTACACTTCAAAGGGAGGGAAAAGAATCTACTTCAAATCTCCAGTTTAGAGAAGACTCCCATCCCCAGAAGGGGAGATTCAGTTGAGCATGGAGAGGTCAGCAGCTGTGGGAGACTAATTTAGGTTATCCCTGGCTCATTGGCAATCAGGAGGCTTGATATGCTTTTGGAAACAAAAACAAAAACACTCTTAATCACCTCAAGAAAGGGATAACTCATTATAACTGCACACTAAGGAGCTGCAGTGACATTTATTCCACATTTGTGTACAAAGAGATTACATTATTTAACTAAGTCAGTTTGGGCAGCTGGGCGCTACTCACGTGTCCCTGCAGAAGACTGAGCAGTGATTAAAAGACAATACCTCTTTAATTCCAGATGTTCTATACATTCTGCAAAGGGAAGGTTTTGTAAAAACTCTTCGACAACAGCCTCATGTGAACAGAGAATCATCTGTAATGTCACAGTTGAAGTGGGAGGTGGGAGATGTAAAAGCCAGGAAAGTTCATTTTTGTGACCACCTGGGACAAATTGGTTCTGGGGGTTTTCCCACCTTCATTATGAAACATGCTACTCAACACCCTTTCCTGACGTGCCGAGAGTAGAACAGCTGGGAACCAGAGCCTTCTGCTTGATAGTTTGGTTCTTTAACCTGGCCATCTGCACTTGCAGGTAGCACATGATTTTGGAGTGTGAGTTTTCAAATGGTACGAGGACCACAAGTGACAACCACTGGCCATTCCGGAATCTTCTCCATCATTCAATCATTAAATGCTTTGTTTCATTTGTTTGTTTTTCTTTTCTTTTTCTTTTTCTTTTTCCTAAAAGAGAGGGCAGAACAGATACCTTTGGAATGTCCTTGCCCTTGTCTTCCGACAGAAGAAACTGACTGGGTGCTTTATCCCTGATAGGGCTCTTGTGGGATCAGTCATGGAGAAATGCAATTTCTTAAATACACATTGTGTGTCAGATATGATAGCAAGCATGGTACAGAAACCCAGTTCTCAGAACTAGGTGTGGAATCGACTTCACAAGTGTCACCAATCATCATTTTCCAGCCCTGTGGTTGACCTAATTTCTGTTTTAACATCTTGAAACTTTTTTTCAAATACGTATGTATGTATGTGTGTATGTGGGTATGTATGTATGTATGTATGTATGTATGGTATGCATGCATGTGTATGCATGTCCACATGTGTATGGGTGACTGTGTCCAAGTGTGCATGCATGCATATGCATACTGAGGTAGGAGACTAACACCATGTGTTTTCCTTGCATACTGCAACACATAGTCTCTCACTTGAACCCAGAACTCTGATTCAACTAATCAGTGTGGTTTAGGAAACCACTGTCTCCTTGTCCAAGCATTAGGGTTGCACATGGACCAGTACACCTGTCTGGTATCTATGAGGGCTCTAGGTATCCCAACTCCAACTTTCATGTACTTTGGCACATGGGCACACACATTCACATATGTACATGCCACATGTATACATAACCATCACACTGACACAAAAGATTTAAAAAGTAAAATGTTTCTTGTTTCAGTCCTAATATCAATCACATTTAAGTGAACTGAAGTGCCTAGTCTTGCATTCTACAGGGTCAAAGAGGAGAAAACAAGACAAATCCCCAGGTGTTGTCAGGCTAGAACATTGAGTATCAGACTTGAGGCTGTTTTGAATAAATGAATTTCCTTTTCCATCAGAAAAAGATGTGACATCCACCTTGTATAACACTTCAGGATATTCAACATCACGTTGAACCACGAATTGTAATGACTGGAATGTGTACATGCAGAACACTGAGTACCCACTGTACGTGGAGTGCTATGTTCAAAAGATGAACATACTAGAATATTAATGAATCTCCATTTATTAAAGGCCTCTGTGGTCAGGGCATAATAGAGCCCTGGGAACACAAAGGCACGAAACCATCTTCACAACCTTACCCAACACACCAGAATATGTGATGAATTAAAATTTTTCCTGTCCTTTTCCATTTTACAGTGTAATAGGACAATTCCTTTTAATAATAAGTAAATGTATGCAACACAGTGTGGATAACATATGCAAGGGACTTAGAAATCACATTGAATAGTGAACTTTGCCTGAGCCATAATAATGTTACCTAGGAATGTTCACAACCAAGTGGAAACAGGCTCACGAATAGCATAAAATAACAACCAAAGTGCTAAATTAAGAAGTAAAGAGCATACCAAGATTTAGGAACTTTTGAGCAAACTGTATTAAAGCCTAAGTAAGGATGGAGCCAAGGAATATGCCCCAGGTCCTCAACAATAACCCTGGAGCTCAAAGATTGGAACTTCCACCACTACCCTATACAAGTTCAATTCCATTTTCAGTAAAATGGTGGGGTCTTAGTTTCTATTGCTGTGACAAAACACCATGATCAAAAGCAATTTGGGGAGGAAAGAGGTTGACTTCAGCTTACAGCCCTTAGGCCACACACTCCATCACAGAGAGAAGTCAGGGCCAGAACTAGAAACTGAAGCAGACTCCATGGAGGGACACAGTTTACTGGCTTGTTCCCCATGACTTGCTCAGCCTGTCTACTTATCCCATTCAGGACCATAGTCCAGGAGTTGTCCTGTGATCTAAGCCGTCACACATCAGTCATCCATCAAGAAAATACTACAGGAAATCTGATGGAGGCATTTTCTCAATTGAGATTCCTCTTTACAGATGATTGTAATTAGTGTCAAATTGACAAAAAAAAAAAAAAATTAGCCTAGCCAGAATCAGCAGTTAGAGGGAAAGCTCACAGGGCGGGGAGGATCTGTATGTTAGCTCTGAGAATTCCGGACATCCATGGCTTGAAGAGGTAATTTAGGTGATAAAATGGAAAAGAAATGTAGAAGAAATATCTGATCAGGGAAGAGCATCAGCATCACAAAGCTCTTGAGGATAAAGAAACTGGAGCCAGACTATGTTGATAACAACAGTAGCCAAAATGGTTGGCTAATCCACTGATTTGCAGCATTATTCTGACTCTTTACTGCTTTATTTTTCTAATTTCATCATGTCTAATTTATAGCCAATCAGTATCTACACAGGAAGCTTCTTTCTTTCTTTCTTTCTTTCTTTCTTTCTTTCTTTCTTTCTCTCTCTCTCTCTCTCTCTCTCTCTCTCTCTCTCTCTCTTTCTTTCTTTCTTTCTTTCTTTTTTCGGCATCCCTGCCTCCCAGATCCACCTTCAACCAGCAAGGCAGATATTGGGGTTTCTGTTACCCACTCCTCCCACCACTTTCCAAATCACAGCCAACGTTGCTTGGCTAAAGCAAACACCATAGCACATCCCTGACATGCAGGGATTGCCACTACGTTCAGGATACAGCCAAGCACGTTGCGTGCAGTCCTAGGATGTGCTCTACAAACCAGTTACAAGCAGCCTTCATGGCTTGGGTAATATGCCGCAGTGGGTGAAAGGAACTTGGAATGAATGGAACTGGGGAACATACTGTGAGAAAAAAGGTAGACTCGGACAAATAAATTCCCCTTGTTTCTTTTCTCTCATACATGATAAAGAACGATGCTAAATGAGATTGGATGAAGAGTCTATATATGGCTCTAAGGATACACACATACACACAGGCACACACATGCACACACACGTACACATACACATATGCACACATACATATATACACATGCACACACGCATATACATTCATGCACTCAGATGCGCATACACACATTCACATGCACATAAGAATGTACATACACACACATGCATACATATGCACACACATGCATACACACATACACATACATATGCACACAGATGCATACACACATACACATACATATGCATACACACACACACACACACACACACACACACACACACACACACACACTGAGTAGTTCTTGTATTCTCGTTCCTTGGGATCCTTGTCCGGCGGGCAGTCCTTCTTTAATTGGGTGTAGTTTGCCTCTGGCTGCCTCCGTTCTCCCTTGAACAGGCCTGTTCCTGCAGAGAGAGCTGCATTATGATTCAGTCATCACTTCAATTTGGTTCAGCACATGAAACATCTGTTCACTTAGCAGATCAGCCCCTTTTCCAGATGTTAGTCTAAATGAGTTCTGCTGTACTTTTCACCACCGCCCCCCAACATCCTAAATACACATTTGCTCAATCTGAAAAAAAATTTGAAGGGAGACATTATCTGTATTTTGTCACCTTCCCCAAGGCCTATTTTTTTCTTTTAAAAATCCAACCACACAGAAAGCAATGTTGTTGATATTATTTTGTACTGCTCACCATGACAGGACCAGATGGCTCTCTGTGGGCTCAAGAAAGTCCTTACCTAGGGACACCCTACAGATAGGTGCCACTGTGCTTAGCTCTGGTCAACAAGAATTTACTGTGCATGTATTTACTTTTGGGTTCTGGAAGCAAACAGAGATGATTGGATAGATTTAGCATCTTGTAGAGATAAGTTCGTGAGTAATTATCACAGCACTGCTTGGGATAGACAGATCCACTTGACAGAGCCTCTCTGTGTTGTTGCATTGTGTAACAAGTTAAAGTTCTGACTGGAAGAAAAATCATGAGTGACTGGGGATACCTTGTATCTAAGTCCTTGGTGCTAGATCCTGGTCTTTTTCCTGCCTTTGGACTCAGTGTGAGGCTTCTCTTTATCTCTAGATTCCATGTTCCTCCATTCGCCCCACAGGCCGTGAGAGAAGCCTGTCCTTCTTCCAATCATTACTTGTGACTGGTATGGGAGCCTGGCATTTCTGAGTTCTTAACATCCTCCTGTTCTGAGGAATTGAAAAGCAGGTGCAGACAGATCGCAAAGAAACAAGAGAACTTTATTCAGAAGCAAAGCAATAGTACAGATCATAGATCTAGTCAAGAGTTACAGCAGGTCATCTGATGGAGAGTATTTGCAGGGTCCTGTTAGGGGCTCTATGGGAAGAAGCAGCTAGATTCTCAGGGGAATAATTTGTGTGGCTCTTTACCTTGATTGGCAGGTGTGGAATATGTAAACTTTCCTCTACTGTGTGTGCCCCTTCCTGTGAACTATCTGATCTAAATCACATGAGCACCCAGTTATATACCAGCAAAGGTGTTAAGTAGGGGATCCTCCTTGAGTGATTATTCAGAGAAGACATTTTTACTGCATCTGTACCCCTAAATCAGTCTAGACCCAACCCATCCACCTGCACTCTCCATTCAGACATGTTTTCTTCGTACATTTAAATAGAAACTCTCTACAAAGGGGGTGTTCTAAGTGGTTGTAAGGGAGAAGAAAACTATGTTATTGTTTGAAGTGCTGATGTGTCCTGCAAGTATGGCGCCTGAGATTCTTTGTTGTTTCATTAGAAGATGGGCATGTGTGTAGCACAAAGCAAGTTGAGCCCAGGTTGCAAGCCCTATGCTTGCCTGCCTCACTAGGAATTCACTGCTTTTAATTAATCTTATTCACACACATAGACACGTAAATCAAATTGGGTCTATTTCTCTAAATAACCATAATACCACAAACAAACAGCTTTAAAATTAAAAAGGATGGAAGTAGATCCTTGCCAGGCTGAAATGGGCAGAATCCTCCAACAGGTAAGGAACTTGAGGCATGTTGGTACCACCTATTTGTGTTGAATAAATATCTGGTCAGCAATACTCATGCTACCATATGCAAGACAAGAAGATATCAGATGAAATACTAATAGGAATATTACTATTATCATATTCAAGATCAAACACCTTTTCTAAACCTCAAAATCTAGCACATAACCTTGGACATTTTGTAACAGTGATTCAAAACCTTCAGTGATAAAGAAGCCATATGGTTATCTTTAAAGAGGACATCTGTAACACAACCCCTCCTCCCAAGGCTCAGGGATCTTTGCAGAAGAGGGGACAAAAAGAGATGAGAGGAAGAAGCAGAAGCAGCAGATGACACAAAGGAAGCAGTGTTTCCCTGTACACAGTGGGGCAGGTACACAGTGGGGCAGTTATACAGTTGCACATATGAATTCTACAGTGGTTGTAACAATACATATAAAACCTGTACAAGCTCAAGACAGACCAAATTCCAGTATGAATAGGAGAGGTGGGCATGAAGTTCTATCTCTAGACAAGGAACGATTAGCATTCAATAGCTGCTAGGAGTGGGACAGTCAGTTTTCCTTAAGAGTGTAGTCTGTGGTAGATCTGCCATGCTCCAGTGGAAAGCCACACATCCATCAAGTCATATGGGCAGCACCAATTGGACTTGATTTTTTTAAGTGATGCAGAATTTAGTGGGTAAGGAAGGGGAAGATCTGAGAGGAGTTAAGGGGTAAGTATTAGCAAAATATATTGTAATTTTCAAAGGACTAAAAAAAAAAAAAAAAAAAAAAAAGACTAAGTATTACATCTGAGAAAATTGCGCATTTAAGAACCATTGCTTAGTGCATGACAGTTAATCAACAAATTTGTATTCTGTTGATTCTTTTTTAAAATAGGAAGGTAAGTGAAACACGAGAAAGCTGCCTGCTGAGGAGTGTTTAGCTCATCTCTGCAGAAGAGCTGGCCCATAACTAGGACGTATACTCAAACATTTTTCTGCATGTACCCTCAGGCACACTTTTGAATCTACCTTTCTAAATGTACATAATGCTGTGAGATGTCTCATGAAGGCCTTCTGACAGGTGTTCGCTTCATCTATCCAATAGAAAGCATTGTTTTGCATTTATCATGTGACACCATCTTAAGGACTTTACTAACATATTGAATCCGTTTACTAACTGCATCCACCTTAAAGATGAGGAAAGATGCTGAAGGGAAATCACATATCCCAGGTCATGCAGCTAGTTGCTGGCAAGCACTGCTGAGAGTCAAGCCCACTCTAGGTGCAGTGGTAATTCTAACATTGCAAGTGGTGCCTGATGGTAACTTTAACCCCCAGCCCTTGTAAAACTGTATCCTTTGCATGTGATTCTCACCCCATATTAATATATTCAGTAGCTTAACAGTAGTTTATATATTATAACACTGCCTGAAATGCCTGGAATCAATTCAGGTATTATTTATGTAAGGATATGACCTTTGACAAATTTCCTTCAGCTTCAAGCCTCTCTTTCCCTAAATTCATTTTAGCCATGCTTATGTATTTGCCCTCCTATGGCGAAGAGGATTCTTGAGTTGGCCATTATCTATCAGCCCTCAAAGTACTGAGAGATTCCTTCTATTCCTCTAGGTTGACTTTCTGTAGAACTTCCACGGTAGCTGTCTTGGGCATTTTATGCCAGACCCATCTGTGCCCTTTGACAACATCAGAGCGGGTTGGGCAACAGTAAAAGTCACAAGGTTCTGTAATTTGAAGTAGAACAATTTGATGTATAATCCCACCTACCTGGCTAACCCGGTCAATGTGAATAGAGTTAAAGTTTCCTTAACTCCAATCTTAATGACCAATCTTCATCGTACCCATCACAAAGCACACAGGGTATACGTCTACAAATCTGTATGTGTCTATATGGTTTACAGGATGAATACAAGTTAAAGAGGCTGCAGTTGACTCCCAAAAGTTTCAGAAGTAAACTGAGAGGGTATGTGCGTTGGTCAGATAGTGAGTTAGGCAAGTGGGGAGAGAGTGCTGCTGCAGGAAGTGGGGTGTAGGACAGAGGTGAGATCTAAGAGCTCAAATTGCCATTTGAGATCTGGATAGGAAAGCAATTGAGTAGATCACATCCACACCAGGAGCCATGGTGGAGCCAGCAGTCCAACGATAGTCAGAAAGTCCTCCACATGTCAGTCCTTGAGGCACATGCCAGATATCGCTGATGGGTTCCTGGAGGCCATGCCATCAGATTGTTGGATGTCTATTACTTTACAGGATCCAGATGAGGGGCTATATCATTTTCTAAATCTGGAGTATCTTAAAATTCTTGGACCTGACTCCTCTGACATCTCTCTGTTAAACTGTTAAGATGGATTCCTTTCTACTTCCAGAAAAAAAAATGTTTATTAGTCTGTGTTGCTTTAGAGGGACCTGACAGATAGCATCCTTTCTGGACCCAAAGGTTATAGTCATCCTTCTCCCTCAAAGTGGAGCTAAACTCTGCTTGTAAAATGGAGTCTCTTAGGGCAAGGCACAATCGGGAAAAAAACCCACTGTTTTTATACAATACAGAGTAATTTACATTACTTCATAGCTTCTCAACCAGAATGAAAGATATTTCATTATCAACATTCTTGGTAATGCCTTTACCATTATTTCTATTACTAAATTCCATAACACCCTATCCCAACTTTCCATCCAGCCTTCTCCATGAGTTTTTTCTGTCCCTTCCACAGGCTTCTACCCTTTCATACTTTTCAAATATTGGTGATTTTGAAGGCTCCACTCTCTACCTTCCATTCTTCTTACTATCCCTTACTGCAAATTATTAGATAAGATACTTCATGACTTAAAATTAGCATTAAGGACTAATAAGACAAATATCCTTCCCATTTCCACTGGTCTTCTTGATATTTCAAGGTGATGCTCAGTGAGGACCCTATGTTGACTACCATTCAGATTGAGATAATGTTCCCTCCTGTCGTGCCTGGTTCGTCTGTATACGGGAACAAATCTAAACTGCAACCAACCCTAGATCCTACATGTCCCCAGTTTTCCTCATCTAAGCAAACATAAGTCCAAACCATTGTCTATTCCTGCTGCCCATTTTGTAGGTCTTTATCTTCCCTTCTGTGGGTTGTTTCACCATGCCTTGTGGTTTCAACAAAATCGTCAGTGGATTTGGAATTAATTAGTATTCTCAGTATCCAATACCATACAGCTACCAGGATGTCCTTGACACTAGTGTCCAACCAACACTGTCCTCACTGGGCTCAAAAAGTGAGATGATGCTCTATTTAGGTTTAACCTGCATCAGGATCATTAGAACCAATAGTAACATAATTCCTGCCCTCCATCCCTTCTGTCTACCATTTCTCCTTTCTCAAACTTGAAATGTATTCATTCCTTTAGAGTGAAAAGCCTGGTTAATCTCATTAGTGTCTGTGACACATCAACACCACTGCAAACATCATTAACTTTGTTTTGTGTAGTATAACAGCTTCAGTTCTCTACTTCTTGCTCAGCAAACTCTTTTTTGGTTTGTTTGTTTGTTTGGTTGGTTGGTTGATTGGTTGTTTGGGTGATTTGGTTTGGTTTGGTTTTGAGACAGGTTTTCTGTGTAAACTTAACTGTCCTGGAACTCACTCTGTAGACCAGGCTGGCCTGAAATTCAGAGAGCTGTCTGCCTCTGCCTCCTGAATGTTGAGACTAAAGGTGTGTGCCACTACCACCCAGGCAGAAAAATCTTATTAATCCTTCAAGGTTCTTTTTAAAATATCACACTCTCAGTGAAGCCTTTCTTTATTTCCCCAAGCAAGCTTAGTTATGCTGCCTGAACAGCTGCTGCCACTGCGTGTTTCCTAGGTGTGGTGGTTAGCTATGATTGCCAACTTGACGCAATGGAGAATCACCTGGGAAGGGAGTCTACGTGAGGAATTTTCTAGATCTTATTGAGTTGTGGGCACATCTATGAGGTATTATTTAGGTATTGTAATTAATGAGAGAGGATCTACCCACCATGTGTAGCACCAGCACTATTGGAGCCCTGGACAGAAGAAAGAGGAAAAACTATCTGAGGACCAGTGTACATTCATTAAATCATTGTTCTTGGCTCTTGAGTGTGGGTTCGATGTGACTAGCTACTCTGCGCTCCTGCTGATGTAACTTCCCCACAATGATGTGAGTAGGAGTGTAAACCAAATAAACCCTCTCTCCTAGACTCTGTGAGTTTCTTCAGATTATATACATAATTATTAGTACTTTTCACCACTAAGTAAAATATATATATATGTGGTATATATACATATATAATGATAATACATATATATTAATAAAATATATAGTAATGAAACATTTATAACACATGTGCATGCATGCATTGTGCTCTTTGTAAGTCCTATGTATATGTACATGCAGCCTTATAGCATCTGTGCTTATTTCATAGACCTAAGTACACCTACAGCTTTTAAGAAGCCATTTATTTCACTCAGACATTTCACTATTACAAGTGTAGAATTTTATGTTGTTTACGAGTATAAGTAGATGGAATTTTATGAACAAACTTCAAAATGGTTACAACCTGAATCAGCCAGTAATATATTAGAACCTATTATAGTACATAAGTAGCAGAATTGTCTATTATTAAATATTATCATATGCAAATAGTAAATAGATACAAATGAAAACAATTTAGAGCCCTGTAGCCGTTTTCTTTCTAATGTCTCAATGTTACAGTGGTTTTCTTCTTTATATTTTCCATGTGTGAATGCTATAATTTTTAGCATACAAAGGCTTTGTTGTGTCAATCCTGTTTAACCTAGAAACTCATTTGTGTTCTTCCTCTGACTGACAGCTCCTTTGTGGTGACATGTGTCTTGTGCTTTTCAAGCAGAAGGGGTGTCCTTTACAATATTTCCTACAGTTCCCTGGCAAAAGAGCTGGCTTTTCTTAACCTTATCAATAGGTATAAATTTCTGTGCATTCTAGGTATACATTTTAACTGGGAACTAGTAAGCTCATCATGCTAAAATCAGTTCTATATACATATATGTCTCAAGTATATGCCACATGTACAATACCATATGGGACTTTAGAGACAGCTCAATGATTATAAACATGGGTGCTCCTCCGAAGCCTGAATTTGTATTACAGAGCGCAAATCAGGCAACTCATAAACACCTGTCGATCTAGTTCCAGAAGGAGCTGATGCCCTCTTCTGGCTTATGTGGGCACTGTATGCACACAGTGCACAGACATCCATACATGCAGACAGAAACATATTAAAACAAACATGCAAACAAATAAATAAAATCAAAATAAGTTTTATAACACCATACATTATATTACTAAAACTACCACATTATATAAGTTAAGATGGATATAATACTATAACACTTCTATACTGATGCTTTTAATACAATTTGAGCATCCAACTTGTTTACAGTTTCAAATTTTCAGTCTTTTCTTCCTAAGCTTGTTGTATATATGTTGTATATTATGTTGAAAACTTAATTATTTTAGATAAATTTCACAGAAGTATTATATATACACATAAATTACAATCTCTGGTCAATCTCTGGTCAACTACATTTAGAAAGGAAATACCCCCTAAATCAAGAAGTAGGAAATGTAGTCCTGAAGCCCCCCTTTCCCCAGTATCACCCTCCTCTCAAAGAGCAACACATGTTCTATCATCTTGAGCACAAGGCTTCCAAACACTGAACAAGGACTTAACAAGGATTCTAAAGACAGGGGAAGGGGTCTGGGTGACATTTATGGCCGTTTCAATCTTTGGGTTCTGAGGGAAGTGGTTACCTGTAACTCATCTCCATACAATTTTGGTAACTCTACACATTATATAATTCCATGCTTGAAATAAAACACTATTTCCTAAAATAGCCTTGCATTGTCTTTTAATCGGTAATCTTTTTTTATCCTCTTTTTCCATTTTTCATTCTTCATTTGAAATCTATGTTTTAAAAAAGCGAAAGAGCCTGAATGTCCATAGACCACTGTAAATCCAAGAGAAATGCAAGAATAACACTGAATACTTAGAAAACACTCACAAACCAACCCTCCTGATGAGAGAGCATGTGACTTTCCTAATGTTTCCCCACACATCAAACATCGTTATTTACATTGGAATGAGCATTCTGTGCAGTCACAGTGTGTATAATAATTAGACATGGCACAATTGTCTAAACAGATGCTTTAGGTGACCTCCCGTGCTTCATTAGTATAAACAAGGCAGAATGGGTCATCTCTTGTATGTATCTGTGTTCCCCATTTAGATCATTTACTCATAATACACATAGAAGCTGGGAAGATGTACATTGGTATTCCAGGGAACCCTGAACACTTGCAGCTTTACATATTGCTGCCTGATTAGACTTGGACTGAGGCGAGGCAGAGTGCAGGATTTCTGGTGGCAGATCTGGATTTCCTGAACTTTCTTGACTTAGAACTCTAGAAAGCAAACAAGCCATTTTGGTTTAGATTAAATCACTTAGGCACCTAGACCTTTGACTTACATGACTGAGGGCTAAAATTCAGCATCCCTGAGATTCAGCTACCTCTGTGTGTTTACCTGCCAATCTTTCAGTTCCCCTTTGTTATAGAGTATCAGGGTTGACTGACAGGGATCATTACTGCAAATTGAGACTGTGATAAATCTACTATTTAGCATAGAAGACCTGAAAAAAAGCTATTTCACCCACCTGTCAAGGCTGGTCTGGGTAGGAGAGGGAGCGACGAGGAAGTAAAAGAGGTAGAGAGGTGGATGGAAGGAAATGAAAGAGAAAGGATATTTTGTTGGCATCATTAAACTTGAATAATAAAGTTAATTGGTTGCTCCAAAGATAACTTTTGTAATACTTCAGGTCTGGAATAGTGTTTGTTCTAAACATTTCTCAGACAAAATACAAAATGGACAAAAACACATTTTATTACATTATTTTCTATTTATATGTCTTCTATTATAAAATCAATAATCAATTTTATCCTTGGCACTGAACTTCAACCAGTTAATAGATATGATTCCTTTAGGTAAAAGAAGTGATAGAACTTAGAGGCAATACAAACTCAAAACTTAAAAGAGGAAATTCTGTATGTGTATTTTATTGGTGAAAGGTACTATTTATGGGCTATCTTTTATTTCTTACAGAACATTCCGTAGGCAGTAAGAGATGATCAATGAAGTCCCATGAGATTAAATGGAGCCATTGAATTAAGTCTTAAAATTTGAATAGTGTGTTATTGAGAAAATAAAATATTAGTTAACCAGTATTCTAATAATCCAAGTATTCAATTTAGCCTTGAGACTGGAGATTTAAAAAGACAGGCACTTTAAAAGGGGTTGAGTTGTAAAAGAATAGATGGAGAAACAAGGAGAAGCAGTGCTCTGTAGTATACCCAGTAGGGAGACCGGGCAAGAAGGAAATGGAGGAGACTCATGAATTCAGAGATGACAGGTGCTGCCAGCCAAGTGGAGCTGAAAACAGGTAACAGGTGAGAGTGATTCCCAGTAGACAGAACACATGAAATTACCCATTGGAGAAACTAAGCTACCCACGGGAAGCAGGCAACAAATTAGTAAGAGGGGGAACCAGCAGAAACTAGAACATAGCTCACCCTGAAACAGTCTTTTATACAGAGAAGAGTGAGAGGTCCTGGAAGGATTCTGTTTTTCCCTTACTTCCTCTTCCCCCAGTGTTTGTGTTCCAGCTCAGGAGCATCACGCTGGGTAAGGACCCCCTATGGATGAGGCACATGCCCAGGGGGATTTTAAACACAGAATCAACAATATCAGAATTGAATGCTGGTAGATTGCTGTGAGGAGAGAGCAGAGGGTTTCCTGGACAGAACAGGTGAGAACCATGAGGAGGCTGCAGTTCTAAGGAAGAATGATTAGCTTTATCCATCAAGAACCAGAAAGAGTAAAGCCACTTGTTCTCTGCCGTAGCTATTTACTTCTGCCTCCAGAGTGCAAACCAGCCACTAACAGCACATGGATGTCCATGCTGTGTGCCGATAATACTATGTATACACCATGAAATCATATCACTGTGACATGCCATATTTAGTACTTTTCTTTTGATGTTCTTTTTACTGCTTAGAAGTATGGAAGGCAGCAGTAACGATGGCTCATGCCTACACTCCTGGAAGTCAGAAGATTGAGACCAAAAGAGTACTATACATTTGAAGCCACCGAGGCTACATAGTGAGCAACATGCTAATCTGAGATAGAATACGGGATTCCTAAGATGCAAAACAGTTTGCTGGTTCAGAAGCAACAGATTGGTCACTCCACTGAGTCAGCAGGTGGAAGAAGGGAGCTCAGTGGCAGGATTTAAAAAAACAAACAAACAAACAAAAATCTGCTGGAGGATTCAGTGATTGGCTGGCTTCACAGGTTAAGGTGGATCTTGTCCAGGATAACTCTCACTATGGTTGACTGACAGAAAAAAGGATTTAGTGAGCTGGGGTGCTATCTTCTTCCAGATGGAGGATTCTGAGAAGAGGTGAGGAGTAAGAGAGGGAGAAAGGCAAGGAAGGAGGGAGAGAGGGAGGGAGGAAGAGAGGGGGAGAGAAAGGGAGGGAGAGAGGAAAGGTGAGAGAGACAGAGACAGACTGAGGCAGAGAGACACAGACAGACAGAGATAAAAATAGAGATACAGAGAGAGGAGAGAGTGAGGGGCAGAAAAGGAAGGAGGGAGCCTTGAGTATTTTAAAGATGCGGTGGCTGACAAGTGTATTTCCCAATGATTGAATTTTAATGGATTACGAATTCTGGCATTTAGAATGCTTCTGGGGAGAATATTTTGGACTATATGTACCTTTAGTTATTTTTTTCTCCTCTTAGCAAGTACTTGCTTACTATTCAGGGCCAGATTTTTTGCTGTAGAAAGTAGCTGAGAGAAGCTGATGCCCATTACTGATATCAGTCTTTTTAAATATATCACCTCCTTTGACATTTTCAGAAAACTGTCCCAAATTAGCCCCCAAAGCAAAATGTGACCTGCCCACCAAGGTCATATATCTGGCTGTGTACATTCTGTATTAGAATATTCTCTCAAGATAGGGTATTCTATCATTCCTACACAGAAAAATTCTCATAAGATAATTAGGAGATACACAAACTAATGAAGATGTTGGCTTTTTGAAATGGGTTTTGATGAAATTATCATAATCTGATTATGCAGCTTCAGAGAACCTTCTCCTAAGCTCTGGTTTTTCCTGGTCAGATACAATCTGTGACTGTCAGTGGCCAGAACCTCCTAGGCATGGGGGTTTATGGGGGTTTACTACTGGCAACAATCACTTCTCCCTGAGTTATAAATATTCATAAGGAACAGTAGGTAGTCTGCTTTTAGCGTGTGTAGCCCCAATTCACCAAAAAGAGAAAAGAGAAAAGAATGTTCAAGTTGGGGAATAAATTGGGATTTGTTTTACACATGGCAGGGGAGAGTTTGGGGATTAAGACTCAAATAGGTCTGGACTCTAGGCCTTACCCGTCTTGTTGCTTAACCTCATGGCATGTGGCTTAACTTCTAACAGCCAATAAGAGTAGCACATAGAAAGAACCAAGAACCTTCACCACATAAAAACACAGCATCTTCACCATACAGTGGCTGTTGCTATTCAACTTGCTACTGGGAATCAGTAAAAGCTCAGACATGATTTCACACAACTGAAAGTGTAGTTCCAAATCCTTAGAAGTCACCGTAAGACCAACGGAATCGATGGTTTCTGCAACGATGCCTAAACTTGACTATTTCGTATGCCAATTTATAACAATCCTGTAATCAATTAATAATTATGTATGTTTTATAAGGACGTGAGAACTCTTAAGGACTAGAACACTGGCATCCCTGTGGTTTTCAAGGTCAGCTAAGCTCCGTTGTCATAGTAAGAGAAAATGCTAGCTCACAGGAGAGTGAAATCAAGACTTTCCTAGGTCCACATAACTGTGAAGAGATCCAATAACTTTACATGTGAATCTATCTGGCTTGGATTGTTAGAATAAAATACCTCAGCCAGGGTAATATTTCTATAGCAGACATTTCTTTCTCATGATTCTTGAGACTGGGCAACCCCGAATCAAGGTCCCAATAGATTCAATGTATAGTCAGGGGGTATTTCTGCTTGATAGATGCCACCTTGCTGTTGTCTCACAAGGCAGAAAGGGTAACTAGACCCCTTCAGGCCTCCCTTATAAGGCTATTAGTACCATGCATGAGAAATGCCCTTATAGCAAAATTACCTGCTTATAATCACTCACATACAAAAGTACAAATACAAATACAAATCTTATTTTTCAAGATAAGGTTGCAACATACAAAATTTAAGGAAAAAGAAACATTGTCCCTGACAGTTAATTCATCATTTGTGGCAGTGTTGGCAGTGACAGCACTTGGGGTGTGTGTGTGTGTGTGTGTGTGTGCTGAGCATCTCTATATACCAAGATTACTAAAAAGGACCGTCATCCTCATTGCTAGCTGAGTAAACTAAAACAATAATCTCATCTCCAGTGTCATGAGGGATGTTAGTGTCAAAAGCAACATCAAATTCCAGGGGACTCAATTCCTGTGACTTGGCTATGAATACTGTATGCTAACCTGACCTGGAGAGTGTGGATTGTGTTCAGAATAAATGTATTTAGAAAGCTGGAAACTGAAATAAATAACTCAGTAAAACACCTTAGTTTTTTGTTCCAGTACCTTCCAGAGGTCTAAAGGCTTTGGTATCGAATCTGTTGGCAGAGTAACTAACATACATATTTTCCCCAATCTTTAGTGTCATAAAACACCCTTCCCTTAACGTCTCAAAAGACATGGCACATACTAGAGAGATACTACCTCTGGCATGCTGCTGACACTTATAAAATACTAATCATTGGGCACCCTTTTATCTCCTCTCAATAGAAAAGGTAGGCAAAGAGCAATTGCTTCCCCGAGTGCTGGGCTTCCGGTGTGGGGTTCAAGAAAACATCCACTAGTCTGGCTGTTCTGCCCCCTTGTCCTTCTCTCTTCCTCTTGCTCTCCCATATACAACAAACAGACCTTGCTCCTTTCCTAATCAGCAATCATCCTCCCCATCTTCCCATGTCTGTGAAATGCATTCCTCTTTGTACAAAGATAAAGGCGGTTTCAATTCTCACCACAGATTGCCTGCCTTTTGAAATACATTTTGTGGTCCATTCAGTCCATTTCCAGAGTATGAAAAGAACAGCGCATGGTAATTAAGAGCAGTCACTGCGCACGCAGCGGTATAGACATAATGGCTGGGATTATGGGCCCAATTTTCCCCACATGCTTACTAGCAGATGCGTTCACTTTGAGCCATACACCACACTGCAGAGCTGGGTTTGAGACATCATAATTTGATGGCCTGTGTTTTACATTTCCAGAGCCTCCCTCTTTAGCGCCAAAGACAATCTGATCAGTGGAGACACTGTGGGCTGCATGGCAGCCACCCCTTTCTGTCATCCTGCCTGGGGACCCATCCAGCAGAGACATTTCCTCCATGCGGAATACCCTTAATCAACTCCAAAATAATGTTCTTACCTTTGACACTTTGGCATTATGTATTTATTCATTTGTTTATTTTACTGCTTTGGATTTTTGTGAGACAAGTCTCATACAAGCTCAGGCATGGCTTCTAACTAGTAACAATCCTTCCATCTCAAACTTTCCTAGGGCTATGATCACAGGCATAAAGCAATGTGCCTGGCTTCATCCTTAATTATGTAATTTGTATCTCCAATGCAACTATTTTAAGGCATCGGAGTCTATCCCTCATTAATTGATAAAGTGGGAAAGGCCAGTAGAAAAGAAATCACTTGCCAGAAATCCACACTGCTGGGCAGAGGGGAAGCCTGTTTGATCTCAGATTTAGCTGATTTCAAAGACAATGTCTTCAGCAATCCCCAAGAGAAAGAGAATGAGATCTTAAGGTCCAGATTCAAGTGCTAGCCTCACCATTAATTATGTACCCTTGATGAAATTACAAACTCTCCATGTGCCTCAATTTTTGCCATCCCCTGCTATTTTAGGGGTCCTAGAGCCACCTCAGATTAATCTGTTCTAGACAGCAGCAACTAAAAGTACCAAGGTACTAGAAATTATCCCACTTAGTACCCGTCTTGCTCATTTGGTTTTGTTTAATCTGTAATCACGTTTATTCATCGTGTATGTTCTGGGGAGAAGACGGGACATATACAGAGGAGATGGGGGAGTTAGAGGACAACATGAAGAGTCAGATTTCTCATTCCAACATGTTGCTCCCCAGTTCTGAGTTCAGGTGAGCTTGTCAGCAAGACCCTTTACCTACTGGGACACCCCACTAGCTCCCTTGTTTTGTTTTGGAGCTGAAGTCTCCTTACGTGGCCCAGTCTAGCCTTGAACTCAGCACTTAATATGGAGTTACAAGCCCATACTGCCTCATCAGCTTTTAGTAGTTTCATTAGCAACTAAAGGTGGTAAACTTAGTTGCTTTTCAATTTTAATCATAACAAAAACTAATCTAAGTTTGAAAGAGTGTTGAGCTGAGGAGTTATTGGTTTTTTTCTACTTTTGTTTGTATAAGTTACAAAATTCTAATATTGATCATGTGATTTAATGCCAAGAAAAAGCATATATATGCAAATGTACCTATTCATATCAAAATACAAGTATGTTTATCAAAGTGATCCCAATTTGAATAGGTAAGAAAGAAAGAAGCTGCTATAGAGTTTGGCGATACAGGTATCTCTCTTCTCTGATCTCCATTCAAGATGAAAACTGTAAGCCAGAGCTGGGGTTCAGCTTAGTAGGTAAAGTGCTTGAAAGACTTAAGAGGACCAAAAGAACCCACATAAAATCTAGGCAGGGTTGAACACATCTGTAAGCCCAGCACCAGGGAGGTGGAGTCAGGTGGATCCTGGCGGAGTTAAAAAAGCTCCAAGTTCAGTAAGAGACCCTGTTCCAAGGAAATAAGACAGAGAGTCTGGCTGGCATGTGACAGTGAGTAAAGTTGTTTCTAGACAAGCATGAAACCTAAAGTTCCGCTCCTCGGCACCCACATAAAAGCGAGGTGGGTACAGCAACCTGCCTGTAATGCCAGCCTTGGAAGCCAGAGACAGTGCAGCTCAAGAGCAAGCTGGCTGTCTGGACTAAGACAGCGAGCTCTGAGTTCAAGTGAGAGATCCTATCCAAATAGATAAGGTATAGAGCTTAAAAGGTATGTCTTGACATCACCCTCTGGCTTCTATGCAAGTCCATCTATATGGGTAAGTACACTCACATACACATGTGCACACATGCTGCTTTATTCAGGGTTCTCCACAGTAACAGAACTTACCAAAGAAGTCTCTATTTATATAGAAAGGAGGTTTATTAGAATGACTTACAGGCTGAAGTCCAGCTAATCCAACAATAGCCAGCTGTGAACAGAAAGTCCAAGATTAGGTAGTTCACTCCATGAGACTGGATATCTCCGCTGGTCTTGAGTATAGACCAGAATCCTGAAGACGTAGGCCCTAATGCCAGTGAAGGAAGAGACTTAATAACAAAGAGAAGGCAAACAGGCAAAGAGCAAAAGCTTCTGTCCTCTATGTTCTTATATAGATTTCCAGTAGAAGGTTGGGCCCAGATTGAGGGTATGCCTTCCCCTGTCAAGACCCAGATTAAAGGCATGTGACTTCCATATGGGAATTTACATAATTCCAGATGTAAACCAAGACTACCTATCATATAGAGGCAAATACTATATACGCATACACAACACACACAGACACGATACACACACACCACCACCTAATTCTCACAGAGACCTGGTGAGTGCCACTGCCCAGCAGGGCAGGGTACTCTAGTGACTGAATTCCTCCCTCCAACTCAGTTGTCTGCTTATGTAAGCCCTCAGTTTGCCTCTGGCTTGCTTTTCCCAAGGTGTCAAAAGAACCTTAGCTTTTATGAGAAGCAGAGTGTTTGCTCCTTACTCGTGAAGTTTGCACTTTTGTGGGGCAGATTGTAGGTGGGTGGGATGAAGATCCTGGATTTAGAAATAGGAGCAACTTCTTGGCACAATAGTCTGTCATAAAATGATCACAAGAGCTGAGTTACCCAGCTGTGTACCTCAACTGCAGTTCCCCCATCTATAAATATGGATATTAGTTGCAACTTCATGGGACATTAGGGGATTAAATGAGTTATGAACTAGTGAGCACTGTATCAGTATAAATCATTATAACATGACCATTATTTTATATATATTAAGACCAAAGGTCCTCACCTCTTTCAAATAACTATTTTTCACTCCTTTTCTCTCTTGGCACGATTAGATATCTAATTTTATCCTACAAGATTTTTGCTTTCTAACCCAGGTTGCATGGAGCCTGCGTGCATACCATGGTGTACCTAGGATGTGAGTGTTTCCACTCGGCTAAAACAACAGCTATTAATGGTTGGATGATGGGTCAGGGCTCCTTCATGAGTCCTATTTCCTCCTTAGGTGTTATTCTGCCTTGTTAAGGAGAGAAAGAGAGGAGCTGTCATATACCGCCTGTCATTCCTCTAGATTTAGACATGAAAATTGATTCCAGACAGGAGAAAGAAAACGAGCTCCACTCATCTGTGATCTTCATCTCTGAGTGGCTCCATGTCTTTAAGGAGCCATCAAGGATGCAACAGAAAAGTAAGCATCTTATATTGAGATCCCAGAAAGAAGCCATCTTGTATACCACAGAGGAATGAATTTTGTGGGATCCCCTCTAAAATGCCTGGTTATTATGTACTTATTATTTGTAAAATAAAGTGTGTCTTTCATGCAGCCCTTGCTGCCCTGTCTTAAAAGCCCAAGTCTCCAGCAGATACCTCTGCTGGCTTCTTTAACAAATGCTTTTGCCTGCCAAGACTCAGTTTCCTACCTTGATATGGACACGGGTCTCTGAGGCATTCTGTAAGTTAGCACTTTTTATAATTTAACATCTTGCCTGTTTCTCCCAAAGGAAGTGGAGTGACAAAGAAAAACCCCAACATTAGTGCAGAGTGAGTAGTTACAGGAGAAGTCAGCAACCATACAGAGAAAGAAGGGATAATTGTGCTACAAATGTAGATGAAATAACTAGTATAATTAAGCAATAAATAGCATCACAATGTAGCTGGGACTTTAGTTAATTGGTCTTTGGTTGGTGCATGTTGTCCGCTTGCTCTAGTTTGAGTTTTGAGCATCCATGATGAGGAGGATCCAGCCTTGAATAGCAACACAGACAAGTGGGAAGGGACCTGTATCAGCAGCTATATTCTCTGTGTTAACTGACCTGAAGAGCCCAAAGGGTAAAGCAGAATGTGCTGCATGGTCTCCTGCACAGAGGGCCTGAGCTCTGAGCCTCCACCATCAGGGGCCTACAGGCATCCTTTCTTTCTGCTCAGGCTCTTGCTTATGTCCACTGCCATTCCCACACCACAGCCTGGGGATGGGGATTACTGGCTCATTTTTGCAGGTTGATTTAAAAATCAATGCTGGCTGAGCAAATCAGTTATGGCCAATATTATATGACATGAACAACTGTAGGTGTATTTCATATCTTTATCCATTTTCATATCTCTTTATTATACAAATGTTTGTACATCCCCACTACAGGTCCACATCTAGGATAGGCATGGGAAACTCCACATCTTGTGAGGTTGATAGGACAGGATGCTCTTAAGGAGCATTCACAAGCACAGTAGAAGAGTCCCTTTGTCCATATCAACGCTACTGACATTGGGTATTGGTTTTAGTAGCTGTCCTGTGCACAGTAAACTATAGCGCAACTTCCTTAAACACTAAATTCCAATAGCACCTCTTGGCCCGTCAGGGTATTCAAATATGTCATGAGACATTGTCTGGAAAATGTCCTCCAAAGGATAAATGACCTCTGTCTGAGAGCCACTGACACAGGCATGGAGTAGAGAGTGATGTCATATCACCAACTCTAGGCCACAGTGCAGTAGAGTTCTGTGATTAGGCACTAACTCGATGGCCCCTGTATGTTGGCTTTCTACTGTGTAGTCTCGTGACACAGAGATAACAACTTAATCTCTCTGGGCTTCAGTTTTCTATGTGTAAATTTGGATAAGAATACATTGTGAGAATGACATTGTGGTGACCAGCAATGTGTCACTTGTATATCTTTCTCCTCTCTGGTTGTTAAACTTCTGCAGGATAAGAACCTGTGTGACTATTTTTTTTATCTATCTTCACGATACCTTCTCAGAGACTTCAGTGCTAAGAAAGGATGCCTTTGACTCAAGCCTTGGTTTTCTGGTCTAGTCATGGAAACAAGCCACAAAGCTCCTGGACACCAGGCCCATGTATCAGTGCAGAGACAAAAGCTGTGAGGAGTATTCAGAGCTAGGGGGAAAATCAAAGGAATTAACAGGCTTCCCAGAATGGTAGCACATACTGTATTCCCAAATGAATGTCTGGATCTGAGGACAGATGCCAGAGGGATGGCAGAGGTAACTTCCACATTACATTGCTCCAGGGAGCAAGGACACTTTAGATCAGTGGTTCTCAACCTATGGGTCACAACCCCTTCTGGAGTAAAAGAACCCATGTATCAGATATCCAGCATATCAGACATTTGCATTATGATTCGTAACAATAGGAGAGTTGAGAGCCACTGCTCTAGATGGTCTCCCTAATCCAGGGAGAATCTCAGGTCTAGGCAGCATCTGGCTCATGACCTCCTATGTTTTAATGCAACATCTACAATCCTCTTGCCTTGCACCAAGGAAGGAATACCTGTACATTCCCAGCATCAGGTTCTCTTAGGTACCAGCAGTGTCTGCTCCACTGTGCTACCTGAACAAGCTGTGGGAATCCTTGGAAGATCTGATGACAGGGTGGGAGGATTTCCACTTCTCCTAGGCAGCTGTCCAGCTCACCTCACAACCGTTATCACGTCAGCTACACTAGGATTCTTCAGCCCACCTATGGACTTGTTCACATTCTCAGAAACAGGGTTAGTTTCTACTGCTTGTGATGAAACACTATAGCCAAACCAACTTGGAGAGAAAAGCATTTACTTCTAAGCAACTCGTAGTCTGCCATCCAAGGAAGTCTGGATGGGAACTCAAGGCGCAAGGCTAGAGGCAGGACCTGGGGAAGAGCTAATGGGGCTCTGCTTACTGGCTTGTTCAGTCTGCTTTCATACAGCACTCAGAACTACCTGCCCAGGGACAGCATCACCCACGAGGGGCCAGTCCCCATCACATTGTAGCAGTCACTAACTAAGGAATTCCTCCCAGCCTCATCTTACTGTATTACTGAGTATTTTCTCAGCTGAGGTCCCTCCTCTCAGATGACTCTAGATTTTGTAAGGCTGACAAAAGGCCAGCCAGCACAGAGTTCATTCTTCAAAGTTCTACTACTATCATACTTAAAATTTGCCGCAGCAACCGATTTTCTGCCTGAAATTCCCTTCCTCCAGATTTCTGCCTTCCAAGCTGCTTTCTTCCAACATTTTCTTGAAACTTACCCTAAAGGTACAATGATTCCTCACAGAGTCTGTAGCTTCTGGGGCACTTTTATTGTCTTGCTTCTTAGTATGGCCTCCCTGTCTGCCCAGAGATTGTTTACCCATCTTGCAGCTGGTCTGCTCCCTCCTCCTGTGTGTTGCTTAAGCACAACAAATGGTTCGCTAGACTTGCTTACTGCCCACTAGGTTCTAGAGCCGTGGTTCTCAACCTTCCTAATGCTGCTGCAACCCTTTACTATAGTTCGTCATGTTGTGGTGACCCCAACCAGGAAATTAATTTGTTGCTTCTTCATAAACTGTAATTTTGCTACTGTTGTGAATCATAATGTAAATATATAATATTCAGGATATGTGATATGTGACCCCCTAAGGGGTCAGGGCTCTATAGCATTCTAGAACCCACCCTTATAATCCCTTATTGAGATGCCTGCTCTACTCCCTAGACTGTGCCTACTGAGGTCCCTCAGGCTTTACAAACAGTTTGAGGTGTATTGCTATTCACCAGTTCCCTTCCCCACTAATAACACTTAGCCATGGGAAGATTTGAGAGGTTCTTTTTCAAATCTGCCTCGGCTGATTTGTCGGGATGCAGGGATACAGCTGCCCATTATCTCAAGTTTCCTCCCTTTCTCATCACCTCTTTCCTTCACAAGTAAATTCTGTTCTTGTATCATGAAGAGCAACTTTTTTTCTGGTCCTCCAAACAATAGGAACAAGATATCCAGTCTCTGCAGGACATCATTACCATGAGCAGAATAATCAGATCCCTGCCCTGTTGAGTGGCTCCTCTTTAGCAGAATTATTTCCCTGCTACTAAGAAAAAAGTTAATCTCTATTTCAGTACCTGTGTTGCCCATTCCTAGAATAGAGTGAAACCCAAAACAAATGGTAAGAATCATCCCGAATGATTTCAGTGTTTGGTGTTTCCATGATGACACTTAGGCTAGGCAGCCAGCCATTCTGTACTCTGAGACCAACCGCATCCTGTGTTGCTCTGCAGGGTCTTGTGCCTGAGAAAGTAGGTTTTGATCACATAGTGTCACCATAGCAGAGAAAATATGATGGGAAGAAAAACTTGACACATTTCAGGAGCACCAGAGTGAAGACTGGTAGTTAGAATGAAAATGGTCCCTTGATGCTAGCGGGATAAAGTTGAGAAATACAAGCCAGTTTAGGAAGAGGCCAGCTGGAATGGCAAGGGAGCAAAGACTGAAAGAACCTGTCAGTCCTAATGGCCAGTGGCTCTGACAAGCAGAGAAATCAATTGTGCCTTGGTTGTTTCAGTATTGGTAAAATGATCAGGACAGGGTGTCTCAGTTTGTCTAGGAAGCAGAATGCTGAAACACCACAATTGCTGTCTTCCTGGAGTCTTTGGTAGAGAACTGAGTTGCAGGGGGTTGGTGGGGAGGTAGGGCATTGAAATGGTATTGGTTTAGACACTTGCCTTAAATTTTGCCTGGACTGGGCTGGTACCATGGCGCTGCACTGAATTATTATGAGATGCTAGGATAATGTTGAGACTTGAAGTCTAAACTTTAGACTGAGGATGGAGAGCAGCGAAGAGCAGAGAGGAGGCATCAAGGCATGAATTTCGGCAAGAGCCTGAAGACCAAGAAAAGAAGAGAGAGGAAGAGAAGGGGAGGGAAGGAGGAAGGGAGGAAAAGAGATGGGGAGGAGGAGGAAGAGAGAGAGAGAGAGAGAGAGAGAGAGAGAGAGAGAGAGAGAGAGAGAGAGAACGAACCAACACATCCTCAGAGGGATCTAAACACCTCTTTGCTTGGCACACAAATAGGATAACTTGACCTACTTCTATCTCTGAACTAATTCATTCTGTAATATTCTCCCTCCTCCTCCCCTCAAGCCCTCTCCTCTCTTAGAATTCAAGCACATCAAGAAAAGAAGCAGGTCAGAACCATGATGTCATTGTTCACTAGGGTGTCACTGTGCCCTTCCCAGGCTTCCAGCCCCTAGTTGTCGTTCAGTCAACCAGTCCTATGTGGTTAATTGGCCATGAGTGGATGAGAAAGGGTCTTTGGTACAGTATAGCTTCTTGAAGTTGAAATTCTAGACAAATCATGTAACCATGTGTTCTCTTAAGTAAAAATGACCAAGACAAGAGAGACAATGTCTTTCCATGGATGACATACAGACCAGTACAAATGGGCAGAGGCTGCCCCTTCCACCATCTGTCAGAAATTGTTGAAAGAATATGTAGGTCTGCTAACTATGGATTGCCTGCATCCTGGACTCTCAAGTACAGTGTCTGATGTTACAGGAAATTATGTGATAGTTTATAGGAGATCGGTGACAATTCAGTGGATGTAAGAGTCACCATGTCTTAGCACAAACTGACTCCACTGAAAAGTTCTGAATTTCCTGCCTTGAGAACAAGCATAGTGATTAGAGGTGTGTTGTTGTTAAGACCATTTATGACGGCAGTTTGGGCACACAATCTCACTCTAGAGATTTATTTTAACATCTGAGTTGTCTCAGCTGTATAATCACAACTTTAGTATACACACTGCAAAATGAGCAATGACTACCTGACCCAGCATTCATCAGCTCCTATGGCCATCATCTGTGTCTAAGTCAGTTCGGTCTCTTCTTCCTAAGGCCTCTGACTGGAATTCACCACTGTGCTCATCACTGTGCTCAGAATACGTCCCTGCTCACTGAACTGTGAGGCCCCTGATGATGCAGGCCATCGCTTCTACATTCCCCTTAGCACTGAACTTAACACACAGTGAGAACTCTCTCTCTCTCTCTCTCTCTCTCTCTGAGTGAATGATGAAACACATGAAAGAATCAAGTGAGATCATGGCGGGAACAGGCTTTATTATTTAAAGCCCTGCCAAATGGTGCCTTTACTGACCCCATTACGGGGGCCTAGCAAGAGTGTGCCATGGGCAGTGCATTTATTTCCAATGAATACCTGTTCTGGTGAAAACAGCTTGCTATGACTCCATCCAGAGAGGGGAGAGAGAAAGAAAACAACCCTAAATAAAACTGTGTGGGCCACAACAGGAGGATTATTTTCACCTCACTGTCCGTTCATGCCTTGCATCTGCCGTAAATGAAAGGAAAGCCTTGAGTCTCAGGACTTTCTCCACTTTCCATCCTTGTTCATTGTTGTTTTGCATTAATGAAGAATTATAAAGCAAACTGAGGTGGCAGAGGGCAGAGAGAAAGTGCAGATTTGAGTCACAGCATTCTGTTACCAGCAAGTTCGTAATCACAATAACAATAGAAGGTAGATATACATCTGTAGATGCAGAGAACGGACCCCCATGCTGCCTCAGCACCAGCTTGCTGGGCTACCAGCCAGGGATAAGAGTATGCTCTCTTGGCCTTTGGAGAGCGGGTACCCTGAGGCTATCTCTAAACTTACTATGTAGTTGAAGAAGACCAGGAACACCTGGATTTTCCTGCTTCTGTACCCTGTTGGGATTACAGAATCTCTTAGAGACCCTCAGATTCTCAGTCAAATCACAGGAGTGGACAAAAACAGATCATTTAGCTATCCTCTCTACACTCTCAGGGTTGGAGTCTGCATCTTTGATGCCCTCTTGGAGCTAGGATCCCTGGGAACTGGAAACCCAAGAGCCAACCCCATATTCCTAGAATAATACCACCCTTGCTCCTGCTGTGTGCTCTGTGAGCAGCCTTAGGAGAAAAGCCCTTTTGTTCCCTTTGATCTAATAATATAAGCAGCTGCTTTATTAAAAAATAAAATTGCCAGCATTTATGGAGACCTTCTTTGTTGTCAGGGCTATGCTGAGTGCCTGTTACGCATTATTTCATTTTCATCTTATATCCACCCCATGAGGTAAGGCCTGTTTCACTGGCACATGGGAGAGATTTTTGTACATGGAAACTCAGTCTTGAAATTAAGAATGCAAAAGAGCAAGACCATCCCTGCCCGGTACCTCTGCTCAGAAACTGCATTTGCACAAAGTCTCTAGCTGATTGCTCTGCATAGTTAAGTTTGAGAAACCCTCCTGAACAGTCTCTTCTTGTTCTTTCTAACTAACTCGTCCTAAGTTAATTCAATCATTGAAAGCAATTCTGAAAGCTTTGACTTTCATACACCCCTACTTACAACATAAGGTTCTAACAGTTTTAATTATAATTTATTTATTAATTTTCGATGCACAGTGCATGCATGTGCATCACAGTGTGCAGGGGAAGTCAGAAAAAAACTTGTGGGAATCAGGGGCCCCCTCTTTCCAGCATGTGGGTCCTAAGGATCCAACTCAGGCTGCCATGCTTGGCAGCAGGTGTCTTTACCCACTAATCTATCCGGTCCATAGAAGATTTTTTTTTTATATCCTTGTGTTGTTCAGCATTCAGAGAGAAATACATTCCAATAAAATAAAAATTACTCTTGCTCTGGGGTATGAGCTTTTGTGCAGAGAGGGCTCTTACCCCCTTTCTCTGCTACTTTCTGGTCATGTAACTTTAAAAGCGTGAACCTTAACCAAGATTTTCTTTTATAACAATTCACAGTACTCCATGGATATTCCTAAATTCTATATAGAGTGGCTTTTCTTATGCATACACATGGACATAATGATTTTTCTCTTAGTGAAGCCTTTACTATACACCATAGTGGCAATTTTTATACTCTGAAGTATAACAGCAAAGTTGACATCAGTTGCCCTTTTCTTCTCTACTATGTCATAAATAGATCTATTTGCACCACAGATCTTAGCAACCTTACGCTAAGATGCTTCTTGTTTGTTTCTTCTTGCCCAAGTAAGTTGAGTTCCTCACCTTTTAACTTATCAGATGGACTCTATCTGTTTGGTGTATTGATACCACTGCTCTAGTACCTGGGGGCCATTATTATACCCAATAAGAGCTAACTGAATGCAAGTCCTGGGGTCCCGTGACCTTTGATCTGGTAAATGAGGATGATATTGAAGGTTCAAAGGGCAAGCAGTGCATACATGCTTGATGAAAGATGTGCTTGGCAAAGAGATGATTCCCACAAAGAGGGTAGCATAGTGCTTCCAGGTAGCTGGCTGAACTGTTCTGTTCTACTTGGATTGAAATCTTGGATAGGAGAGCAGCTCATCCAGGGCTAGCCAGTTTGGTCTCTCTGTGACCCTAGGCTGCTGTCATGGTTTGAATGAGAATTATTGTCCATAGATTCATGTATCTGAACACTTGGTCAGCATTGGCAATGCTATGTGGGAAGGTTATAGAATCTTTATGTAGTAGAGACTTGCTGGAGGAAGTGTGTCACTGGGGATAGCTTTGAACTCTTATAGCCTGGCCCCACTTCCTGTTTCTCCCTCTGTTTCCTGTATGCAGATGAAATGTGTTCACTCTGCTTCCTGACTGCTCTGCTAGCCCGACATTCTGCTGCCATGCCTTCCCCAACATGATGGACTGTATCCCCCTCTGGAACTGTAAGCCAGGGTATTCTATTACAACCACAGAAAAGTAGCAGCTTCTACCTGCAGTAAGAAGGGCAGTAGATAGCTATGAATAACAGTAGGGTGCACACTACAGCACTTAGCCTTAAAATTCTCCTGTAGGCCTCAAGTACTGGAACTTAACCCTACTTGTGGCTCTAATTCTGGCCTAGGAAATAAGAACTTCACAGAGCTTGAGAATGACTAATGGCATAGCTTGCAGGCAGAGGGTATCTGAGACCCTTGGCCCTGGTGGCCTGATCGGTCTCTGGAACTCTGCCATGCCCAGGGCCCATGGTTTCTTTTCTCTAGCTCTTCCGGATGGTGTGTCATTCTTGAACTCCATTTCCCAACTCTCCTTTACCCTTTGCTTGCTACAGACCCTGCCCCTGCCCTATAAGATCCCGGCAAGCTTTCAGATGCCTCTCATGGCCACACCACTGCCACAGCTGCTGCCCCAAGGGTGATTGTCTCCACTGCTCTCTGCCATTGCTGCCACACATGTCCCTGTTGTTTGTGTCACAGTCACTGCCACTACCATCTCCCACTCCCACTCTGCTGCTGCAGTACCTGTCATTGCTGTCAATGTTGTTGTGTATCTGCTGTTGCCTCTTTCCCCTACACTTTCTGCCTCTGCCATTCACCGAGGCTGTTCTCTTGCCCCAGCTCACACCTTTACTGCTGCTGTCACTGCCACCATTGTTCTGGGTCATTCTAATGATAGCAACCATTGGGCCTAATGTTATACAACTAGGGAATCAGGAGAACCAGGGTGTTCCTCAGCTGACTCCTAGAGACAGAAAGCCTGCCAGAAAATGAGTCCTTGAACCAAGAACAGATGACCTACTTATAACTGAAGGCAGCAGGAGCATCTTCGAGGTTCCATAGTATACAGCTCATTTCCGTTTCCGATTGATGCTCTGCTCTGCTTTCTGATTGTAAGGCAGTGTGATAGGACACCTCAAGCTCCTGCTACTGTACCTTCCATGTCATGATAAACTGTATTTCCTCTTAAGGTGTCAGTCAAGATAAACCCTTCACCCCTTTAGTTCAGTGGTCCTCAACCTTCCTATGCTGCGGCCCTTTAATACAGTTCATCATATTGTAGTGACCCCCAACGATAAAATTATTTTATTGCTACTTCATAACTATAATTTTGCAACTGTTATGAAAGGTAATGTAAACATTTTTGGAGATAGAGGTTTGTAGATTTGCAACCCATAGGTTGAAAACCACTGCTTTAGATGGTTTCCTGTCAGGTTTGGGGTAATAGCAATAAGATACACAGGCACACATGTATGCATGTTTATTAATAGTGCCTAGAATCTTATAACACATAATAATTACAGAGTTCCTCTGTTTCTCAGACCCAGGGGAAACTTCCGGTGATTTAAACATGTTAGAAAGAGGCACATGCCCCCTCAACACCAGTCACTTGCCTTGAATCTCATGAGTCCAGAGTACCTGATCATTTATTTGACACAACATATTATCTCCTAGTCCGGATGGATGAGCAAAGTTTCTGCCTTGCCTGTATCAGTTCAGGGTGCCAGTTCACTATAAGAAATTGCTGAAAGAATCTGAGCTATTGGTGAGTAAAGAAAAGTCAGAAGTCCCACTGGAGCATGCCAAGCTCAGATCATGCATTCATCTCTTCAGTCACAGCTCCAGCCCACAGGAAGGTGTGCTTTCTTGTCTCCTCCTCTCCAGCCTTAGCAGGACAAAGGAGTTCTGGAGAGCATTTGCCTTGGTAGCTACATAGTGTGAATTTCCATCCTGACTTTACTAGCTGTGAGACCCTGGGAAGGTTATTATGACTCTGCATTTCAAATTCCTCTCGAGAAGACCAGGGCTAATCATCATGACCTAGGATGAGTGATACCTGGGGTGTAAGCATGTCTGAGATACAAATGTCAAGATGCCAGGCACTAGGATCTCAGGACTGTTTTGCTCTTCTTTCCATCTTTCAAATTTAACTCAACCAGATAGTCTTGATTTTAAATCTGATTTCTTCCATTTCTCTCTGTGTAATCTGAGGATGTCATAATATTGGACTCTTCTGAATCTCTGAGCCCTCACTGTGAAAGGAGACCAGCAATATTGTCTTTGATGCTTATTTATGAGAATTAGGGGATACTTGAAAAGCATTGATGTATGACCCCAATATTTCAATGTGGATATGACGCATCAGCTCTTAATATTCAAGAAAGCTAACCTTAAACCTTACTTCTGCATGGCCTTGTGTAGTCCCTTCTTTGCTGGCCCACTTTACCTTCTGATCCTCATTAGTGAATCACGACAGGAAGCCTGTTTCTCCAGGGAGCCAGTATCCATCATGTAGCAAGGGTTAAGGGCTGACTTAGCTATTGGTCTTGGTCAGATCTTGGTCTAATTGACCATTATCTCAAGTCCAGTTCTGTGAGGCTGTGAAGTCCTGATTGCTTAAGAAGACAATTCCTTTCTCCCCATGTGGTGATTGCTCATGCCCGGCCAGCCTGGCCTTGTCTTGAGATGGTCTGCAGGCCAGACTCACTGTTCCTATAATCTTCAAAATACCTTAGTGACTCTTGTGTTTTCAGTCTCAAAGAAACAGTAGCCTTAGAAGAAAACACTATAAGAGATGGACGTCTGTGTCTGTGAAGACCAGGAAGCTGACCCAAACCTTTAAAGTGGTAAAGCAAACAGGTACAAAATGAAGGCAGAGATGGCCAGCTTCCGTCCTCTCGATAACTACATATGGCCATCTGCAAGCCCAACTAAATCAGGGCTGTTGGGGAACAGCATCCTTCAGGCCTTTCTGTAGAACCAGAAAGAAAATACGTTATCAATTGAGAAAGTGTAATACTTAATTTTTTGAGTGCCTACTATAACCCAGATATAAACCAAGTACTTCATAAGATTACATCAACCCTAGAACATAGCTGTTGTTGACACCCAGCAGTGACAAGCGAGGACACCCAGCAGCAACAAATGAGAACACCCAGCAGCAACAAACGAGGACACCCAGAATGTAAGTGAGCTGCTCAGTGTTCTACAAGCACTTGTCACACGGCCACATTCAGGAAATCCAAGGCAGACTCTTGAGGTCGAGGTCGAGGTAGGATTAGGGTTAGAGATAGGGCTAAAGTTAGGGTTAGGGTTCGGGTTAAATGTAATGCAGACTGTTCTAGAAACTTCATTGTTAGGATCTCAATTAATCTTCAAAGTCTGAAATATAGGCACTATTAGCCTTGTTTTGCAGATAAGAAAACTAAGACACTGAGTGATTAGATCAAAAACTTAACAAAGTTACTGGAGAGGTAACTCAGAGGTTAAGACTATTGGCTGTTCCTTCAGAGTACCTGGGTTCAATTCCCAGCACCCACCTAGTGGCCTACAATTGTCTGTAACTTAATTCCAGGGGAACTGTAACTCTCTTCTGTCCTGTGCAGCATCTGTCATCCTGTATTGCACAGAATACATGTAGGCAAAACTCTCTCTCTCTCTCTCTCTCTCTCTCTCTCTCTCTCTCTCTCTCTCTCTCTCTCCCTCTCTCTCTTTCACACACACACACACACACACACACACACACACACACAGTAGAAATAATTTTAAAAATTCTTAAGCAGAAATAAGAAAAACTAATATATCAGTTCCTTTACTCGCAGGCATGACGAAGTTCCCGACTGAAGTCACTTACAAGAGGAGGCATTTCCTTTTGCTTAGGCTTCCAGAAAGGACAGTTCATCATGGCAAGAATGGTAAGGCAGCTGAAGAACCTTGGTCCCTGGTAGCAGATGCTTGAGATGAAACTTGATTACAGTTTGGCAGATCAGAAAGGAGAGAACTTAGGCCAGAATCAGAGGTGGCTAGCACATTAGCCACAAATCACACACTTTTGTTCAGCTACACCATGTCTTCTTACATTACTAAAACATCCCCAAATAGGCCCACCCATCTGGAGGCAAATCACCAAATGGATAAGTCTGTCATGGATGGTTCATGTTCAGTCTGAAACTTTATATATAGCCCCGGTCTTTTACAAGGAGCTCCTGGCATCAGCAGGAGGAATGGATGTATGGTGCCTTGTTAGACATTTCCTGGAACACTAACTGTATTGTTGAGAAATTTTTAATGTATTATAACAGGAGAGGGGAGCATGTAGTCACTCATTTTCTCCCTTAAATGGTGAAAGTTTTAAATTCAGACTCAATAAGGTCTTTAATTTGCCTTGTAAAGAAAGTATGTCTTTGTTTTCCCCCAAAATATCTCTGAAAATTGTCAACATGGCCTTATTGACAATGCTCCTATGTTGCGGTCTTTCTTAGTTATTGCACTTTATAGGAAAAGCAATGTACACTCAGGAAATTATGTGGAAGGGCTGCTGGATGGAGGATACATGTCACTGGCATGGATTGTTGCTATAGGATTGTTCTCATTACTCGGGATGAACCGGTATGCCATTAGTGTGACCCGTGGAGGCTCCCAATATATGATTTGCTTTATGGTCATGATGGAATTATGGCAAAAAATTACATAGCCAGCATGGAAATTAATGTGTTGTTAACTTTTACATCCCACCTGGTAGCTAACAAGTCATCTTACCACAGTGTGGATAGTGACATAAGACACGAGTCTCCTGGCTCAGACGAGACCATTATTACACCCTTTGCAGCAAGGAGTCTGTGTGTAAGGATTTTCCTTGCTCCAAAGATTCATGGGTGTGGCATGGATGAGCCACTTATAGTGGCTTGTGTTATAAGAGAGAAGCCTTACGCTTAGGGAGCCCACATCTTTCATGAATGACAGCAAATATGCCTGCCCGCTGCTTCCCAGGGAGATGTTGTCTTTCCTCCAAAGCTATTGGCACATACATCTCCTTTCCAAATACAATCCAGGACAAATAGAGGTTCGTGGTTCTCTTATAGCTTCTGCAGAGAAAGTTTTTTTTAAAAAAAATCAGAACTACATAAATGTACTTCCTGGTGCATAACAATGTATGTTTATCATTTTTATAATGAACACTAGTACTACGTGAAAATGTTTTTATCACTAAAATATAACCTATAAGGAAAGTCTATATATCAGGGACCATGGTGAGTCTTTCCTAGGGGAGAGGTTAAAAGACCTAGCCCAAGAAGCTTGGGTTTTGTCTTCCTTCCCCAGCTTGAAAACCCCTGCTTCTTGCTGTTTATTCCTGTTGCCCTGTCACTGTGGGTGCATATGGGTGTTGGCTCAGGGTTTTTCTCATAAAGACACCAGGTGTAATAGTCTCAGGGCCACCGTAGAGATTTCATTTTCATTTAATCACTTTTTAAAAATATAATCTGTACAAACAGTGATATTCTAATATACTGTAGTTTGGAATTTTCAACAAATGAATGCTTTGAAGAATATAACACAATACATATGTAGCATGAAATTACAATTTGTTTTCACGATTTTTGCCACACTCAGGCACCCCTCCATTCATTCATTCATATTCTCTCTCTCTCTCTCTCTCTCTCTCTCTCTCACTCTCCCCACCCTCCCTCCCTCCCTCTCTCTCTCTCATTCCTCTCCACACTGTACAATACTCTTATGTATTACATATTTCTTCCATGACACAATGAATTAGTTACGCATATTTATTTGTGTGGATTTTGGGTTTTGCTGTGTCTCTCATCCTTTGTGCATTTGTAAGTGGTAGAGTGATGGATGCTCCCCTCACACTCGCTTTGCTGTTGAATAAACGAATGTGTCACAGCAGTTCCAAAACGACAGGAGACACTAATCACCCTCCCTGGAAGTTCCTGTCTCTCTGGAGTCTCCCTGAGAGGCAAGAAGGGAACAGGTTGGCAGACTCTACCGTTTGTGGTGGGGTAGTCTGACTCTCTGTGTTATTTATGACAGCCCACTTAATATCTACTCAGGGGGCTCATTCCCTTAGCGTCATGTTGGCTCTCCATGATCAGGTTTTGAGATAGTTCAATTCTGTCTGTCAGTCACAATGAAGTTCAGAACTGCTGGAAAAGAAACTGCGACAGAAGCATAGTCATCCACTGCACTGGGATGGCAGGAAGAACAGCAAGGCTAGATTTAAGGAATCAGTTCCCATGAACACCGCCGAGACAGATATATAGAGAAGAAAAGTCCCTCGTGTGTTCTGGACTCTGGCTAGAAAGTGGGAAGAGCCATGCCAGCTTCCAGAGAATACTATATCCTATAGGATTGCCGCAGTTTGAGGATGAAAAAATTGGACTATGCAGTTTAAAAGTGGACACAGACTCTAGATTTAACAGTGATTACGCACACGTTCCCTATGTCAAACCACTGATACGTAAGTGATTTCTATCATATCTTCATATAAAAAGAAAGAGATTAAATAAATATCCCCAGGCATATACCCAGGTCATCACTGGTGGAGGCAAGACACAAATCCAGGTAGTCTAGGGCCAAGAAAATGCTTTGTAAAATGCCACATAAGCCTGAAAGTGAGCATATATGTACATACATGTACAAGGGTCAGAGAAACGTGATTTTCCCCTTACAGTGTCTCAAATGCTCTGTCTAGAAGGTATTTTTGTGGGTGCAACTTCAAGACATACTTAGTTCCAAATGGACAAAAAATTGGCAGTGTATGAGAGAAGACGGAATACCAAGGGTGTGGGACCCAAATGTACACAAGCACAAAACAAGAATGTCTGGGGCTGGGGAGATGGCTCAGAGGGGACAGGGGATTGTGGCCAGGCCAGACAACCTGAGTTTGATCTCTGAAACTGACACAGTAGAAGGAGAAAACCAACTCCCACACTTGACCTCTATAAATACATTACAGCACATGCATGTATGTGCACATACAAAAAATAGATGAATAGATTAGATAGATAGATAGATAGATAGATAGATAGATAGATAGATAGATAGACCATAAAGTTAATTTTTAAAGAATACCCAAAAATATATAGCAAATCAAACTCAACTGAGGATATCCAGGTTAGGGTTAGGGTCAGTTATTTTTAAGGTGGGTTCATCAGTGGTAGTTTGTGAGGCAGACATGATATCTGTGGAAAAGTGATCTACCCATTCTTGGGTGAATTCTCAGTCTAGCTTGGAGTGCTTTCATTTTCTTTAATCACCTGTTCCAAAGACAATACTAACTCATACTGAGGACACATCTGCACTCAGAGAGGCTGTGTTCTCAGCAAGGAACTTGCGGTAGAAACGAGATACTCTTCCAGATGCTAGTCATGGAACTGAAAGCAGAAAGAATTCTGTAAGGTTTCTTCCTCCTCCTTGAACAACCCAGAAAATTCCAAATCTTATCTGTTCTCCCTATTGCATTAGCCCCTGAGGCCTTCTTTATAGTCCAGTTGGCCTCAGAATTGAGTGCATGAAATTGAGCTACTATTTCTTGTGTTTTGAGAATCCAGATGTTGTGTGACTTTTCCTGGGGAAAAGTGAGTAAACACCTATTCACTCCAGGTTGAGCATGAGAAATACATTGAAAAAATAATCCCTCCCAAATCTAGCTTAGTGAACCAGTGAGTGTAGTAAGGTTACTGGCAAAAGCAGGTGTGTCTCAAAAGCGGCTTGGTCACCCCAAAACACACCTCAATATGAGTAATGGGTAACAATTGCTTCACCCCTGGAACTCCTTCCATAGCTTGTAGACAAGCAGGCTGTCCTCTTCTAGGCCACTGTTACTGTTTATAAAACCTTACATCTTCAAGTTTCTGGAACTTCTCACCTCTGTGAGCTTTGATTACTTCTTGAGTCTTGCAAGGCTGACTTACTCCCTGAGTCTGAAGGACCTTCCTCCAGGTAGGAAGGTTGTAACGTAGAGGTAGCAGCTGTGAAGCAGGAGCAACTGGGCAGGCCAATGAAAACCCTAATACAGTCACTAGAATGCTGCCCACTTCCTAGTTCCTCCTTGGTCCCTTCACTCTTATCCTTGACATAGATCCATCACTTTCCTTGGAGCAATGCATGAACTCCTGCACTTAGAAAGGACCATAAGTATCCACATTCAGCAATCAAGTACCCAACAAAAAAACTTCCTAAGAGTCTATTTATTATCTGTTTCGACCCAGCAGGACTGGAGTCAATAAACTGTAGTTGGAATGCAGGTTTATTTGCCAGATCAGGGATGTGTTACATAGCAATGGTGGGACAGATCATTGGTGCATGTCCTTCTGCAAAGTCCATCTGCCTACTGTGGTGAAACAGGCATGCTCAGTGGGCAGCAAACTCTGAGATGGGCCAGGCAGCCATAAGCCTCTCTATCAGACAGGAACCATGGAGACAGGAGACAAATGAAGTGGCTTTGAGCAGGCTCAGCTCTTCTTTTAGTGGCTCTGAAGGACTTTCCACATAAAATGAAAGCTGGCTTTTGGTAAAGGCAACTGTAGTGCTTTACATGGCTTGCCATTCTGTTATAAGGATGTTTAAAGCTCTGTTGTATGTGTTGATCCTCAGGCCTCATGGTCCTACCCAAGCACAGTCAGCACACAGCAACAAAAACCAGGAGGCCCTTGTGGTAGAATTGGTTTTAAATCTTATCCCTGCCCCCTTAGGATGTGGTACTGCACTCCTCTGGGGTTCTATTTTCTCATATGTAAAAAGACCCAATAAAGTAGACTTTATTATAAAATAAAACAACTGTCCAACACATAGTAGGCACCCAATGACCTGGAGCCTGTTTAAAATTGGAAGCGCTTGCTTGCAGACAGGAATAAGGCTGAGCCATTTCGTTCAACAGAAGGGCTTAAGGAGCCAGCAATCGGATCCCACTGACTACCAATTCTAGTTATCCCCACATACTAGGCTGGTAGCTGTGAGCATGCTATTGACTTTTCTGCTTGTGGAGTAATAGTAACATCCATCTCCTAAACTGACCAAATATCACAAAACAGAGCATCCTCTGCTCAGAACAAGCTTAGGAAACATGAGACATTTTTACCTTCCCTGGCTAAGAGGAGTCTCAGACTTGGTTAAATGAGACAGATTTTAACCAAGCTGTTCCATGTGCATGTAACATATAGTTGTATATTTATTGCTAGAGAAAAATAACATTAAAATAATCTTTGGTTGAATTGTTAATCCAGCAAGTGGAACTTGTTTGTACTTACTCTTTATTAGAAGTGTGGATGCTTCACACTGTGATGGACGCAAAGATGACTAAAGGATGCGGATAAAAATGATGTCCAGAATTCCAACTCAATTCTTCATAGACTTAGAAAGAGCAATTCTCAAATTCATTTGGAACAACAAAAAAACCAGGATAGCAAAAGCTATCCTTAACAACAAAAGAACCTCTGGGGGAATCAGCATCCCTGACTTCAAGCTGTACTACAGA
>CM052703.1:97740883-97755872 GCA_028551405.1 Uromys caudimaculatus | reverse complement strand
CTCTCTCTCTCTCTCTCTCTCTCTCTCTCTCTCTCTCTCTCTGTAAAGTAGGGATTATGTCTAGGTCTTCAAGCCAGAGTAGCAAAACACTATGCAGATTAAACTAAATCCCAAGCCTTGCAGAAAATTTTCAAGCAAGGAACAGACATGGTTAGACTTAAAAAAAAAAGATCATCTTGATGACCATAGCTGGAGTTGCTTGGAGGATGGAAGATAACCCCCTACAAAGGAAAAGCCTACACTGAGGCCGATGAAAGAAAAACCTAGGAAAATATTACTTGGTAAATATAGTGAAGAAAGACTTGGGAAAATGAACACAGAGTAAAAAGAGCCTTCGTATGGTCACAGTAGAGAGAGTTCAATGAGAGAGGCCCTAGGATGGTCCTTGAATTCTCAGGGAGGGAGGTATAGGCTGTGGGTATAAAAATGAACTGGACCATTACCATTGGCCCGGCAGAGTAGACAGTATTTGCTCTGCAGCCAGACTTCTTCTCTACCCTTTTACGTTAACTAAAAGGACACTTAACTCTCTTGTATTCATTCCTCATAAAAACAAATTTCTAAGCTTCTGAAATGGCTTCTTATTTCTCTGGAAATTATTTTAAGAAAATTTCTCCCTGAAATGTGCCAGAATTTCACGATTGCCTTCTTTAATCACTGGATCTTAGGAAGGAAGGGAAGCGTGTGGCTTTGGGGTGCCCTCAGGCAAAGGCTGTCTTCTCTGGGCCTCTGTGCAAGTCACATGTGGAGTCACATCTCAGAGGCAGAAGCCACTGATGTGAGGGCACATTTTCCCTGTGACAATATCAGGGCAAAAATTAAACATTCATAGTATGGTAATGAAGAGCTGAATAATTTACTCTAAACCAATAAAGTCGAAGTTGGTACTGTGATAGCTCTGAAATGAAACATAGGAGAGGAAAAATAACATTTTGTTCATTAGCTAAAGCCAGGACTCAGCCTTGACAAATGAAGCACATGTCCTTGGCTGTGATTAAAATTTAGAGAAAGCATGTACTCCCAAACTTTGACATTCAACGGCAATGATGTCACAGAAGGAGAGTGACAGAAGAGTAGGAATCCAGGGTAGTGTTCTGTAACTGGGTGTCCCTTGGATGAGCTGAGTGACCACAGACATAGTATTCAAAACCTGTGAAGCTTTGTTTCCAAATCTGATATTGAAGTTAAATAATTTCTGTCCGAGCACTCATATGAGTTTATATCAAACAGACACTAATCTGTTCTTGTCATACTAAGCATATAGAAGCTACCCGGGAAGTCTCATTAGTGTCAGATGCTACTGTGCTTTCTTGGCAGACACTAAGTGCTCTTCAGTGGTACTGCTCTGCTTTCCCATCATCCTCGGGTCATAGGGACAAGAAAATGAGCTAAGCAGATAAAGCAGGTAAGTGGAAAGTCTATGGAAAACGCCTTGTCCCTGATAATTACAGATATCCAGAGTCCCATCACTATCAAGGACATCTCAGAACCCATCACAGAGTGACTGAGAGGAGTCAGAACAAGCATCCCTGCTTTCTTGTTATTCCCCCCCAGAAGAAATCCTAAAGTGGGCATGAGTCATGTTCTCACTCAACTTCTCTCTAATTCATTATCTTATTTGAAGTTTCTAAGTTCCCTCCCTTTTGAACCCAGCATCTTTATTTGCAAAGAAGACTCAAACCTTCCTTTGTTCTTATGATGACTTTTTAAAGTGAGATGCATACAAGAGTGTCATCTCAGAGGATTTGTTCTTCATTTCCTCCCATTGAGGAGGGATGATATTGACACCTGAAATTACACATGGAACACCTTAATACCGAGTGTCATTTAGTTTCTAGTCTTATTTGTGAATCTAAGTACCTGTGGAACCTTCTCTATGGCTTGCTACAGGAAACGAAAGGCTATTTCCTTGAAATCAATGCCTGGCACACATTCAAGGTCAACACATAGGATTTACAGGACTGTCAAGATTCTGTTTTATAGTGGCAGAGTGATGAGGGAATCTTGGTTCTGCACCACAGAGCCTAGTCCAGTATTTTATCCAGGCTATCTAACAGGCAACCTAAAATGAGCAGCTTTACAGGTAGAGAGAAAGCATTTCACCCAAAGAAGAACAAGTAGGGAAGGAGAGATGAGCCCTTTCAATCTAATAGAACACAGTCAGAGACAAGGATGTGGGTACCATGTTGAAAAGAAGTTACTAGTTGCTCATGGTTAGAGCTCAAGAAGACCTTCAGAAACTGTAAAGGGTGGGTAGGTGGACTCTGCTGTGAGATGCTTACAATGCCAGACTAAAAATTATTTAGAAGCAGTCTCTTTGTGGGAATCAGTTACAAGTTTTGAAAGAGGGTGATGATGTGACACAAGGAAAAAATGCTAGTTTGAGATTTCCCTGGTGTCATCTTCACCTCCTGACCCTTTTATGTACCGTTGTTCCATCAGGGTTCCTTGTAGCCAGAACAGCACATGGTAGATAGATACACTGTAAATATTTGTTGAACAAGTAGTCAAACAATCATCGTGAACTTTTTCCTCTTTGCTCCATCAGGAGGAAATACTATTCATGTGAACTAAGTGGCTGGCTTGGGGCTGAGAGAGGAGAGTTTCAGCTATGGCTGTGGGGTCTGCAATTGCTGGAAGGTCACCTACCCTCCCTGGGCCTCATTAGCTATCAAAAATGGAGGAGGTAAAGAAAACTTGCCTCCCAGAGTCTTTAATTAGAATTGGTTTCCTCATTCTAAAGGGAAAGGAAAAACACCAAAAGGCAGTTCTCAGAGTCAAGGTCAATTATGTGTACCAATCAGGTTGAAATGGCCCAGGCCTCTCACCTACCCTCGCCAAACCTACTCCCTTATAAGGTAGAAGATGCCTTTGAATATGTATCTTTCTATAGAAGCCATGCTTGTGAAGATTTTATGTATAGATCACCTGAATATATTTAGTGGGAATTAATTTGTCCCATTATTTTTACTAATCAAACACATACATCAGCCAATCAGATTATAAGGCATGATAAATAGGTTATCACTTACTAATTTGGTGTATTCTAGCCAAAAGCAAAGCAATTTGTCATTTTAATTAACCTTCCCATGAGTGAAAGTTATTTGTTAGCCTTTTTGAAATGTGCAAAATCATCTCCAGTTCTAGTTTCTTTAAGCATCCTTAGATAGCTTAAAGTCATGTGCCAGAAGTCAAAGGTGGAAGGCACAGTCATTCTAATTGTGAATATTAGAATAGAAGTAGTCAAACCAACAGTGTTGACCACTGCCACCTAGTATATTCATTCCATTTCAGTGAATTAATTTAAATAACATGTATTAAATACCAATTAATGACTTAGTACATATAAAAAGTATAGTCCTTGCCTTAAATGATTAATTGGTCATTATTACACAAATATTTCCTGTGTGTCTATGGAGTGCAGGTACTAGTACTATGCCTAGGCCCTACATATGAGAGCAGAAGTATATTTTCAAAATGGTTTAGTGTAGGGGTGTAAACTTCTCCCACACCAGCACATCCAAAAAACACATGATCACAGGCCTTTGAAACAAGATGGGAGGTGATGGCAGTGAATCCCCGGAAGCTGGTGAGCCATGCAGCCTGGGGTACACAGTGGTGAACGACAAGAGAGACTGTCTCAATGGAGGTAAAAGGTGAAGACAGCCAGAGATTGTCCTCTGACCACATGCGCATCATGACGTGTCCATGCTTACATTTCCAAATTTCAGCACACACACACCACACAAACACACACACACACACACACACACAGAGAGAGAGAGAGAGAGAGAGAGAGAGAGAGAGAGAGAGAGAGAGAGAGAGAGATTTTTTAAGGTCTGAAAGATGAAATTCAGCAGATATCCCCTTACAAATCTCCAATCAATTCTCTCTTGCTCCAAGTCAGGCCAAATATTTATGAAAGTAGTTTCGTGATTTATTTTAATCCCAGTATGAATGTTTTAACTGCATTGCTTGAGAAGTTGGTTGTGATTTATAGATAAAGGATGAGAACTGAAGCTAAGTTTAGGCCTAGGCTCTTTAAGGCTTTCTTCCTGTTTGCCCTGTGCAGTGGTACATCCTGGCCTCTATCTTTCTATTTCTAGAGAAATAGTAACCAAGTCTACTCCTTGGAGTTACTGTGCACATGGTGAAGTTGTACACACCTGGTCTGTAGCTTTGTCTATGATTATGTCTGGGATTTTAGTCACAATGTTTACTAAGTAATTTTCTTGATTAACTCTGATGGCTAGAACCATTATATTGATCTTTGCAAGTACATACTGCTTACTTTCTCTATGTGTAATAGTGTGTTCATTCTTTACCTCTACCACTTCAGAATGATTCTGCTGTGTTGGATGTCTGGTTTCTTCATTGTAAGCGATCTTTTTAAAAATTACTTTTGTGTGTGTGTGTGTGTGTGTGTGTGTGTGTGTGTGTGTCTGTGTGTCTGTGTGTCTGTGTGTCTGTGTATGTGTGTGTTCTGTGTTCACATGACATGTATCATGCACATGGAGGTTACAGAACAATTTCATGGAGTTACTTCACTCTATTTCATCTCTATGTGGCATTCAGGGAATGAACCCAGAACACTGAGATTGTACAGCAAGCACTTTTACCTGCTAAACCTTCTTGCCAGTTCTGTAACCCTTCCTTTCAATGGAATCCCTGAGAGCTAAAACTTTCCCTTTGCTGTCACATGAGCTGCAGTCTGCAATATTCTGTATATATGATTTTTGTCTTTGCTTGTTCATCTTATTGGCCAGGGTGAGGGAGGACATGTGTGGATGTCAGAGGACAGCACTTACAAAAGTCAGTTGTCTCCTGTACTGTGGGTTCCAGGGATAGAACTCAGATCATCAGGTTTGTCCACAAACACCTTTACCCATTGAGCCATCTCACCAGCCCTAAGCATTAAACATTTATTAGTAGTTATATTTTAAATTTTTAGTTACCTCTTCTAGTCCCATAAGTAGTTTGTAAATTTCTTTAATTTCAAATGTGTGAAGACTTTATAATTATTCCACACTGACTTAAAATTTCCTTGTTTTGGGATTAGATGTTACATAATACCGAATTTTGAATGCAACAGGATTTAAATGCTCTTCACCAGTGTTTCTCTCCTCAGGCTGCAGACATTGGGAATGAACTCACTTTACTTTGTTTTTGCTCTTTCCCCAGCAGTGACTCTCCACACCCTCTCTCTTACTCCCCAGTCCACATACCCCATTGCTTTGGAGAATATAAAACCTTTATTGATTGTTAAGTGGTTTCTTTTTATCATGCAAAGTAACACGGTATAATATTAATATTTAATTCCCATGAAATTGGAGAACTTGTTTCAGGTTTTGTGTTTTATTTGTTTGTTTGTGTGCTTGCTTGCTTGCTTGCTTGCTTGCTTGCTTGCTTGTTTGTAATGAGATGGGTCTCATAGAGAGCAGGCTGGCCTCAGGCTTGCTCTGCTCAGTATCTCAAGTTGGCTTTGCTCCCGATCCTCCTGCCTCTGTCTCCCAAGCCTTGGGAGTTCAGGAATGTTCCACCACGCCCACCAAGTCACCTTAATTTTGGTCATCTCTACCTCAACTCATGTGTGCTCACTGCTTCCTACTTGACTTTAGTTTTTATGATCCTGACATAATGCTTCACTATCATCACACACAGGCAATATTTCTGTCAGTTTACATGCACCTCTGTTCATCTCTTTCCTCCGACTTCCTAGCCGTTTGTACCTCACCTCTGAAGTCATTTCGATCTCTGCCGAAATACGACTGTGGAAGCTGCTTTCCTCAAGCACTGTTACTGCCCTCATATTCATAGTGAACAAAGCTTTGATGTGTCCAAAACTGTCTTTACCTGAGGCTAACTCCCTGGATACGTATGTCCAGGGCCAATTTTTGCCTCAGCATTTTAGTCACTTTCCCACCAGCATCTGGTTCCATCGCTTTCCTTCTCAGCCTGTCTCCTCCTCCTTCTCAAGTGGTTGCTCCTTTCTCCTCCCTGCTTAAATTCCTCCCATCTTCCAAGCTCTATGTTTTCATGTCCTTGTCGCCAGGGAGGGGGAGTTCTTTTTATTTATGCTGTTTGATAAATTTTATGCTTCTCAATCAGAAATTCTACTTCCATCATTCTGGAAAATCTGGTCATTTTCTCTTAAAGTGTTCCTTCACTACTCCTTTGTTTCCTTCTGGTACTTCAATTATGTATAATGTGTATCTTACACACTGCCCTTCACATCTCTTTACTCTCCTTCAAGGTTTGTCCCTGCCCCTATCTGGGCAACCTTTGCAGAAGAAAAAGAAAACAACAACGACAACAACTTTCCAATGGATTGTTTTCCTAGATGTCTGATCTGGAGATGTTTAAATATTCTCCATAAGTGGAAATACTAAACACTTGAACAGAGATCATACCTTCCAGGACAATCTGTTCTTGTTTCTGCTCAAAACTTCTCTGACCCTATGCCCAGGTCTGTGACAGTTGTCTTACCTGTTCCTGACTAGTCAATAGTTTTATTTCAGTACCAATGTGGTTATAACATCTTGCTTTTTCTTCTCTTTATAACATCTTAATTTTGCCAATTTTTAAACACATAAAAATCGAATATAAGTCCTTGTTATCCACTGAAATCCAAAGAAAATTTTACAAAGCATGTCCGTTTTTTCTTCAAATACCTCATAATAAGTCAACCACAACAAAAATGCTATCTTCTTACAAGCCAAAAGATTTAGTACCACCTAATCACCAGTGCTGAAATCCTCTTAATCTTTTTCTGTTTGTTTCAATCAGTAACTAAGTGGAATCAGCTGCTTTGATTTTGTTACTAGTCTCTCTTATTTCTCTTATCTAAAACACACACACACACACACACACACATACACACACACACACACACACACACACACACACACACACACACACACACCCCTCTTTCTGTGTTGTTCATTTGGGTAAAGAAAACATGTTTATGGTCCCGTAGATTAGCTTGTATCTTACATTTAACTGCTTGATTTCTCCTTGTCTGCTAAAGCTAGTGTCTCTATCCGTTTCTTGTTCATCTCTTTCTATGAGGCTTTCACACTCAGATGTTACGTGCAAACAGCTTCTGTGACGATTATCAATGGTGCCAATGTACTAAAAGCAATGGCATCTATTTCATAAATGGACAATACATAAAACTGCCTACCACCAGTGCCTTCTCTGTCCTAGGGATTGTGTTGGGCATTTTTCATCTTATGTTTTCATAGTTTTAATGACACTTGAATTAAATAAATATCATAATTTCTATTATAAAGATAAAACTGTAACTTAGAAGTGAGCCTATTGTTGTGATATTAATAAATTTGTAGAAAGTAAGACGATCTAAAAATACTGTAATAAGTACACATAGAAGGCACTCACCAGAATACCCATTACATTACAAAGCCCACTGCATGTTACTTACCTTACCAAATTGTTCATGTGTCAATCTATTTCTTCTTCTAGTAGACATAAAGTCATATCTTATTGCTTTAATTTGCATTTTGCTGGTGGTACCTGATATTGACTATCTTCCTTCTCTATATACTTTGATTATATACAGTAATGACTTTCTTTATAAGAATTTTCATACATGCATATATTGGACATTGATCATATGCAACCCTATCCTACCCTTATCATCCCTTGACCTTCGTCATCTTCAGACAGGTGCCAGTCATTGTGCATTACACCATGAAATAAAATGATTCTCATCACATGTATATAGTACATCCACAAGAGAGGGACTGTCTGCCAGGCAGTGGTGGCGCATGCCTGTAATCCCAGCACTTGGGAGGCAGAGGCAGGTGGATTTCTGAGTTCGAGGCCAGCCTGGTCTACAGAGTGAGTTCCAGGACAGCCAGGGCTACACAGAGAAACCCTGTCTCGAAAAAAAAAAAAAAGAGAGAGAGAGAGGGACTGTATGTGGGAGTGGAGCTTCACTCAGAGTCATATAGTTATGACATATGGCTAGAATGGAAGGCCATATTGTTATCCTCCCTAGAATATTATTCCTCTGATTAATTCAATATACTGTGGCATTTACTTTGTAATAAGAATAAAACATTCATAGTGGTTTCCTTCTCTTCAATGTCAAATCATTGTCCACATGTTTAAATTAAGGCAGTTGGAATAGTCATCACAGCATCAATACCAGCTCAATGATGGCTTTCCCTGCTGTTCTCTGATGTGTGTCCCAGGGGTTCAGAAGACCATGCAGAACATCAGTGAGAAGGTCAATGCTGTGAGGACCGTTCCATCAAAGGTTGATAGTGGGTAATAGAAAGGATGAGGTGGACTTCTGTGCTTTGACTGGAATCACTGAATAAATATGCCCAGGCTTCATGGCTGTTCTTTAGCCAGGAGACATATTTAATTGTGACCATCAGGATTTTTATAATTATAAGTCTCTGAAAATACCTTTGAGCATATTTAGAAAAAAAAATAAGCATAAATGAACATCTAACAAATGAGTTCAGATAAGTCATGAAACTTAGTCCTGAAATGAAACTTCACTTTCATTTACATTTTAGTATAAATGGGATTTGAGGACAAAAAGCTGAGATTAGCAACCCATTCTCATGAGTGTCTGGTTAACAATGACCTGAATATCGCATTTGTAGAATGATATCAAATTTTAAAAACATGCTGCGATGAAATGGGGAAACACTCCACCTTAAAGGATAACTTGATATGGTAGGTTGTATTGTATAGAATGTTTCCTCCCTTCTCTGAGCCTTTTATGGGCTCATCTCATCTTTCCACCCATGGGGATTTAAACTTGGGCATATGGAGTGCTGTGTACAACAAGCCACCTGTGGAAGGACTTCATTCTTAGCCCTCTCTCTCCAATGAGACATGCAAATTATGTTCTTTTTCCAGGAGCTTGGACAGACTGGGGATTGAGTCAAATCTAACTGCAAGTCTTAATGTGAATGAGAAACATCTTTGGTATATAAGTTGTTCATGCCATGGGCCATTCTCACTTGGGCAGTATTTAGTATAAGTATACAGACACATGTGACTTTGATTCAGCCTCCAGGACGTAGGAGTCCTAGGACTTGAAGAGTACATTGACACTGTGACATAGTCATCATCTTTTCATGAGTCAATAATACCTCCTTCACTGGATTTTTATAAACAGTAGGTGAAAAAATTGTAAGAATAGCCTTTAGTAATTCCTTTTACATGCAAAGTAACTTCTTAACTGTGTCTAGCATAGTCAGTGTCTCATCAAAGCCAGTATCTTTCTATGTAGACAACTTTAGCCATTTGATTATATTCTTATCATCACAAAACACAGAAGACTCACTTTCCGAAGCTCTCTTCTCATCCTTTCTGGTGCTTCGAATAAGGAATGCCATATCTGAACATTTTTGTCCCCATTGGTTGTGCTGTTTGGGAAGGTTTTGGAATTCTTGGAAGATGGAGCCTTGCTGGAGCAAATATGTTACACGGAGTGGGCTTTGAGTGTTGATAGCCTGGCTCCACGTCCTGTGTGCTTGCTGTTTGCTGCTTGCAGCTGAGAATGTGAGCTCTCAGCTACTTGATACCTCCTGTTACCCTTCCTGTTGCATGTTAGTATGCTTCTGCTTCCCCAACATGATAGACTCTTCTAGGACTGTAGCCAAAATAAACCCCTTTCTCTCTCTGATGCTTTGGTCATGTTTGCCACAGCAACAGAAAAGTAACCAAGATACTCTTATTCTCTGATCCTTCACTTCTTCAAGTAATAGAAATTTACTTGGAGATAAACTAGGTCTGAATTCAAGGCCTATAGAGAAACCAAATGTTTGCACTGAGACTAACATTTTATGGGAGACAACGCTTTAAATTTCTTTTCAGAAAGTAGCATGTGTTAAACACATAAGATGTTAAATCCAATCTGCAAATTAATGATATAGTAGGTTTAAAATAAGCCACAGTTTAAAGTTGAAACTGAATGATCAAAGCCCATCTTGTCTTAATTGTGAGATTTTCAGGCTGAAGAAGTAAGCTCCCAGGAGAAGAGATAAACACCAAGGCCACCAAGCTTTATACACTTTCTTAATACAAAATATTCCGCCAGGGACCAGAAAGGAGCAAATTCATGTACAGAATTACATTGTACAGCTCATCTGTTGAGAATAGCATTATGGAAGACCCCAAGGACCTTGGATGCAGCCTCCACCAGTGAGACCTGCAGAAGAGCGGTAGCCTGCCTCTTCCCACCCTGGAGAATTGCAGAGGAAGGGCTTGCATGCTCTGGTTTCCTTGGAGACCACATTCTTCTCTCCCTAAGATGCTTCTCCTTTGCCACCCACTTCAGTCAGAGCCTACAAAGTGGACTCTGCCCTGGTTATACTGTTTGGCTTTCTGTAGACCTGTGAGCCCCATCCAGTACCCACACAGGAAAGAAGAAAAAAAAAAAAACCATTTTCTAGAGAGTGACCACACGCCTTTCATTCTCTGAGTGTTAAATACTCAGCATGTTTTGCAATGTGTGCTGATTTTCCACAGAGTCTTAAAGAGCTCAGGAGCCTTTCAAATTGCTCCCCTCTAGTAGGAGATTTTTAGCATCCTTTTATGTCTGAGATTAATTAATTAAAAAACATCTAAAAACAGGTGTCAGGAAGTATAATCGATTTTTAACATACTAATAGCTATGACTGATTAAGCTCTTAATACGAACCTGGAATTCTGAATAGATCTTTAATCCTCACAAAACCCATTTTACTTAAGAAATTTAAGAAAAAAAAAATCAGAGACTTCAAGAAAGTTAGGAATTTCCCCAGGGCCACACAGGAGGCATGGACCACAGCCATCGAAGATAACATGTGAATTCAAATCTGGGCTTGTTCTGAGATACCCCTTCCAGATGTTTGTCCTTCCTATCTGATTACTGTGGAAGACACTACATTTGAAAGCACTGAAAGATGGACTTAATTTCTTCCTTCCATGTTCTTACTAGAAGTAGCAGGTTAAACAAAATATAGAACAAGTGTCTCTGGTGACTTGTTAAGCATACATTCCTTTTCAAAGGATTAGCTCATTTCTGCAAAGAGCATAAAGAAGTATTTTGTTTTTTCTATTATCCATTTGGGTGCCCCTAAAAAGGTGGGCTGGGATGTTGGGCTCCTCTGAGAGGAGGCTGGCGCTGCTTGCCTGAGTAATTGCTGCTCTGCTCTCTTGTTCTCCTAGGATATAATCTACCCACAGTGTCTCTGCCTCCTCTCCAAGGATGATGCTCTTCTGGCTTTGGTGATATCATCAAGCCCTAGAGTTTGGCCTGCACCATTGCCTTTGTTTCTCAGTGAGAAGTTAGATGATCATCTTCAGGTCTTGAACTCTCTAAAGTCCTTTTAACCTCCTCTTGAAGACATTTGATTTTGTTGGCAGAGGCCTGGTAGAAGGGCATGACACCCTTCTATTCTGATTATAGGAAGTCATTTTTCTCTGTCACTTCTCCCCTAATCTGTCTGGAACTTTAGGAGCTCTGGGACCTCATGAAGCTCCAGGATGGGGAAGCTAAATGAATGTCATCCTGCCTGCGCTTGTGTCCACCACGGAACAGGTCCCATCTTTCAGGATGAGACATCATAGTACAAAGTCTTACATTCAGGAGAACTTGAAAAAGCATTGACTCAGCTTCTACAAGTATCTTATTCAAGGTATATCTATAGATAAGCAGCCTAGCTTCATTTTTGAGCACCATAGAGACACAGAAACACAGACCCCATTGCTGATGAGCTGAACTAAAATGTCACACATGGAAGATGCTCAGATAATCTACTTGCGCAATAAAACTTAGGAAGCACTTCCTAGTGGTTTGCAATCTGGGGTGTGTATTGGTATCTCTTGGAAGTCTTAAGAATGACTGGTCCTAGTCTCTATCCTCCCCTACCCCAAATCCTGATGTGACCTGTCTGAACAGTGAAAGTCCTCTGGATGTTCTTTCTATGTGATTCAAGTTGAGAAGCCACTTCCAATTCCTTAACAGTCTAAGACTTGATGTTGCTGATTTTACAAGTCAGTGATTGATAGATACGTTAATGGAGGTAGTTTGAGCTCTTAACCTATGTGCAATTTGGTGACTGGTGCTTTCTCTTGGCAAAGGAGCCTTACGTTAGTCACACTTTGTCTCACTGTGACAAAATGTCTGGTTAAACAACCTAAAGGAGAAAGGCTTTATATTAGTTTATGGCTTCAGTGGTCATTTGTCACTTGGCTCCCTGGTGTCTGGACCCATGGATAGAGGAGCATAATATTATGGTGAAGAGAATGTAATGAAGCAAAGATGCTCAGCTTATAGAAATGGAAGCCAGAGACATGAAGGGGCAGGGATGAGATCCAGCCCTTCAAGACACGCCCACAGTGACCTTCCTCTATCCGGGTTCTATCTCCTCATACTCTAGTCAGTAGGAATTCTTCAGATGATCATTCATTTGGTTAGTGTTGCCATGATTCAGTCATTTCCCAATAGTATAGGCAGGTGGAAGCAAAACTTTTGACATATAAAAGCCTCTAAGGATCATTTTATAACTAAACTATCACAAATTCAAGAAATTTAAATAGAGAAATCTAATGTCTCCTAAGATTAGTCATGTAGGAGAACACTATTGAGACAATTAGCTAACCAGTCAGTAAATAAATGTGTCAATAAATTGATAAAAAGAAGAAAGGCTTGAGGGTTGAAAGCTACTCTTAAACTTCTGTTTGATCTTGAACAACCATCTGCTAGATTATGTAGACAGTGTCTCTGCTCTGGCAATACTCACTTGGGACTGTAAAATATTCCACATAGAGAAATCTCTACCATCATCCCTTACTATAATAGTATTCATTTTCTTTTCAAATAGTAGGGTTTAGAATACCTGCAATGAGAGAAAGTACGTTTGAAATACAGGTTTCCTTCAACCCGGCTCAAAGTTGGCATTGTCTACAGCCAAAATGGATACCCACGGAAGTCAGGGTGAAATGGATAAGGGGCAGCTTTCTTTATTTGGAGACCTAAGAGGATTGGTAATGGAGAGAACAATGTAGTAGAGAGTGTCTCTGGATCTTTCCCTTGGACCACAGCTAGCCAGTCAGCACCGCTTTAATACAAAGTTTCTGTTGATCACCACAGATTTCTTAGAGAATATATTTACCTATCAAATTGAATGCAGAATTTTCACTTGTTAGGAAACTTATTTTAAAAGTCAGTCCAGTCAGAGAGAAATGTCATTTGCTGTTTATTTGAGTGTGAGTAACAGTCAATGAAAGGGACATGTTTTGGAATGTTCCGGAGACATCTTAGGCTGAGAAAGAACTAAAAAGTGAAAGCCTTAGAGAGCCAGGGCCAGAGCGGAACTGCCTGAGGAGACAAAGTGGGACAATAAATTGCTGTTTTCTGACAATTTGTTGACAAATCGTCTCCTCCTTCCAGGCTCTGGAGACACATTGCTCAAATGGCAGAACTATAAAGAAATCCTTCCCTTTGATCTGCCCCCTATAGGTACTGAATCAGGGACGGTCTTCCTGTGGGGTTAGATTGAAGAAGCCCTTCAGTTTTGCTTCTGTCTGGCTTGATTTGATTTGTTGCACTGCTGTTGAAGATTCTAAGCTCAATTTTATTTTAAAATAAGAACTTAGATATCTTAATAAAAATAGGCAAAAGGTGACGTTTTCACTTCCAATCCCGAGTTGAATTTTGGAAGATCAAAGGTTGCTGTGTTACTGATGCATAATGTTGTAAACCTGTAATCCCAGCTGCTTGGGAGGCTGAAAGATCAAAGATCCCAGATTCCAGACTGCCTGACCTACATGGCAAGTTCAACGCCAGCCTTGGGCAATTTAGCATGACCCTTTTCCAAGAATAAAAGAAGGCTGGTGATAAAGTCCTTGCCTCATACATGCAAGATCCTAAATTCAATCCCCATCTTGGGCAAAAAGAACTCAGGATGTGTGCCCGGAATGAACTATGGCACAATGTCTTTACCTCTGCTTATGAATTATCTTTCTACTAGCCTGTGAATCTTATTAGAAACACTTAGAGTCTGGCTTCAAATCAGAACTTGCTGATATAGTTGAGGGGAGTGTAAATGTATTCCAAGGTAAAGCCACTATAGTGATGACTTTGTTTTATAAATACCAGAATATAAGCACAGTATGGACCAAGCTAAGAAACCACCCCACTTCAAACTACTCATTCAATTTATTTACCAATTATTAGTCCATGGAGGTAGAAAATTTTTCCTCAAATCAATTTTCATAAGTTATAATTTTCTAGGAAGTCATCTGTGTACTTTTTCCATTTTGGGGGCAGGATTTGCTCCTTATGCTGTTGCCTTCTGAGGTCCCATAGTTTTATGTGTGTCTTTTCAGTTTACTTTCTTAGTTAATCTTGTAATAATTTTCTCTCTTTTTTTGGTTATGCTGAACAACAAAATTGACATTATACTTATATTCTTTATTTGTGTTTTTTATCATTTCTCCCTATTGTATTCTTTCCATTTTATTAGTTTTGGTTTTTGCTTCATTGCTAATGCTGAGTGTTCAGCCACTTCTTGGCCTTCCTGATTGACACATGAGCATATAAGACCACAAATCCAGTAAGAGCACGGCTGGCAGTGCACCCTACACTTTGAATGGATGGTTTCTATTATCATCCATTTGTAAGTGAATTTGGATGTTTCTTCCATTTGTTTGGCTACAGTTAATTAAAAGCATGGTTCATAATTGTTAGATGTTTCTAATATTCTTCTGCTGTTTATTTTCCCTTCTCTGTTTCTCTAATGTGATTAGAATATGTATATAATTATATTATCTCTTCGGGATGTATGGAGATTTGTTGCTTTCTAATACGTGGTCCAAATTTTGAAATATCACATATATGCATAAACACGTGCTGTAGTATATTCATCCAATCATGCTAAGGCCCATAACTAAAATGAAAATAATGATTTTTTTCTCTTTTACAGAGAATTTTTTATCGACTACCCGTGTAAGTTTA
>CM052703.1:97702616-97737883 GCA_028551405.1 Uromys caudimaculatus | reverse complement strand
ATAGATACATAGATGATAGATATAGGTAAATAGATGATAGAGATAGGTAGATTATAGATAGATGGATGGATAGATAGATAGATAGATACGTAGATAGATGAATATGATGAAAGATAGATAGATAGATAGATAGATAGATAGATAGATAGATAGATAGATACATAGATACATAGATAGATACATAGATAGATACATAGATACATAGATACATAGATACATACATACATACATACATACATACATACATAGACACATAGATTTAATGAAGATAGATAGATGATAGATACAGAGAGCCAGAGAACCCAAAAGCCATATCATCAGTGCTAGAGGGCAAAGGAGCAAGTCAAGGGATGCTTGGTACAGTCCAGGAAACTTTGCGTCTCACTTCTGTTATATGGATGGCTGTCTTCTGTCATATGCCTTAGGGAAGACACGAGGAAAGAGAGGGGGAGGAAAAGAATGCATCACGTGTGCAACAGCCACCACCACTTCCAATCCAAAAGTGTTTTCCTATTTATATCAAATCCTTTACACTTGTGTTAAGTGGATAAAATTCTTTCTGAAGAATTTACTTTTTGAAAGGTGAATTTAATTACCAATTAAAAACAAAAAACGAAAACCTCAAACCATGGAATTGATATCCAAACACTGGAAGGCTGCTTACAAGAATCCATATTTCCAATTATACGTTAAAAACTATAACATTTGACAACACTTACCAAACAGCAACAAAGCACAATATTCAAAATACTTCCACAGAATAAACAAAGGCATATAGGGTAGATAGAGAGACACCAGAGAAGTCTTCACGTGCTCCCTGGATACCAGAATATATCTGTCAAACACTAGCAACAGAGTGAGGTTCTAGCTTTCAGGTTAACATTACAGGCGAGATTTCCACAGGATTTTATAACATCCACTAGTAAAGTGCAAGGCAGCATTCAATCAGGATTTCTTCTGAGATGGGCCAGTGCAGTGTACACATTCAAACTGGATCTTAAAGGATATATTGAAATCCTCTACTCTGCAATCGGACAGTCCAGTGTGTATGCACAAACTGGATGTTGAAGAATGTGCTGGAATCCTCGAAGGTTTATATGGCACATGAGATGCAAAGAAAATGGAATGTCTGTAGGACAGGGTTCACAACTAGAGTTAGCAGAGTTGAGACTGTGGGGGGTGGACTGGAGTCTATTAGTACCAAGCAGCGGCTGGACGTGCACAGCTAGCTGGCAGCTGGTTTAGATGGGTCACATGGTCGTGTTTTGTTTAATTTGTTCTTTGTCAGTTCCATACATATGATGGCATGATTTGTGTGTTATCCTCATCCCCCACAGTCTCTGATCCTCCTCCCTCCTATGTCTACCTTTTCTCTTTCCTGATAACTCTTTCACGCATTCACATCTTTTTGTTTTGTTTGTGTCTCTGGGTTTCACCAGAGCTCTCTCTATGGCCATGGAGCTCGAATTATCCACTGGACTCTAGCAGGTTAATCCATGGATACACAGTTGAAGACAATGACTACCCCTTCAGGGACTATCAAGAGTCAATACTTCATCAGTGAAGTGTAGAGTCCCATGATTCCCTCCCACAGCCAGGACACTGTTGAGAGGACCTGTGTCCTATAAGTCCTAACTGCTTGAACTCATGATCATATTGGTTTGCTGCCTTTCTCCCTGTCTTTTAGCTCTTCCTGGGCCTTTGGGGAGATGTGGCTATAAATTGCTTGCTTAGGACTGAGCCTTCAGTTGTCACTATCAGCATCACACGCAGCCATGGGTCACTGAATTCGCATGGCCTTGTTTTTAGATAAACATGCAGATAACTTTCAGAAATGAGGGACGGGGCAGATACTTACAGTGTTCCAACCAACACAGTCTTTAGGGAAATGCCCTTCATGCTGGTGTGCCTAGAGTCTCTAAATGAGCTGTTGTTTTGATAGTCAAATTTGCAATCAGCCTGTAAAGAATACCCCTACTTGGCTCGGCAAGGGCACACACACACACCCTAAAAACACAGATCACAATTTTTCTTGAGGCTGCCTTCATGAGCTAGGGTGAAAATCTTCCATTGCCCCAGAGAGAGATTCACTAAGACCATCTGCATCAGACTTTGGGGTTAGACCCTAAAGGGTGAAAGGGTCTTATAGAATAGTTGCTACAGAGGCTTGGAGCTTCTGGGTTGAAGTCTTTAGAATCTGCCACATTGTTTGAAGCTTATTCCCTAGAGCACTGTGCAAACATCACAAAACCTCTTGAGCCCTCTCACGGAGAAACAACAATGAACATCATAATGAGGAAAGACCTTGTGCTTTCAAAGCAAATGCCCTTGAAATGTATATTTATGTCCTAGTTTTGTTTTGATTCTACTTTGCTTCTTCAGAAGGGAAAGGCAGAAAGTGCTGTGTAACCAAGCACCAAAACCAGAGATATAAAAGCAATAAGGAAGAAAAGGAGGGTGGGTTAGAACTGGCTTGGGGAGAGAAGAAATTAAGGTAAGACAGGGGTGGCATTTATAGGACACTTGGAATTTCAGAAACTGGTTTTATTGACACTATTTTACTTAGTCTTCAAATACTTACAACATAGAAGTTTTGGAGTTTGCAGCCAAAGTGACTGAGATCCACACAGGGAATGAGCTCTTGCCTAAGACTTCATAGCTATTAAGGGACAGACCCAGAATTTAAGTCCAGGTTGTTCCTCATTTACATACTATATGTCAAGGCCTTTGATTCCCTATTTAATACACCACACTGAAATCATCTATGCTCACCAAGAGCTCCCAGACAGCTGGGAGACTAGAGTTGAAAGCAGGCTGATATTACACAATAAGCATGAATCCTTGTCATGCCTGGCAAATAGCAGTACTCAACAAATACAGGCTGAACGACTGAACGTGACTGCAGATGAATGCATAGAAACATGGGATTCTCTAGAGTACCTGATGGGGCATGCCTTCTACAGTCCTCTTCATTCTATAACTCTAGCTCTGATTGTCTCAAGGCATTATTCAGATTATGACCCGTCTCTGTACACATGGATCTGGAATGCACTAGAAGGGCCACCACTCCTGTCTCCCTCTGTCTCCCATGTCCTGCCCCTTTAAACAGTTCACTCATACTAGCAATCCCACTATAACTCAACTTTCATAATCCTACAACCTTATCAAGTTGAAACCAGGATGACACTTGCAAACTGTCCCTTAACTACTTGGCTATTTAGCTTCAGTTCTCTGCTGCACACACATACTAAGACCCTAAAGAGTGACTGGGGATTGCCGTGCATGGCTTGTTACAGTATGGGAACGAACAAGGCAGCCAGGAATCCCAGCTCTGTGTCCTCTGTCTGCTCACCCTTGAACAAGTTACTTAGAATTTTTTATCTCGGTTTTATCATCTATAAAATGCAAATGTGATAGTTCCTACGGTCTCGCTGCTGGGTTGTTGAGAGGCACAGATGAGGCAGCACACACAAAGCTCTGCTTCAGTGCCTGGAATATAGAAAGACTTAAGTAAATGTGGGCTTAATGGCTACTTTTATCAGGTGTTTTACTCTCAGAGGCAACACTATAAGGCTGTAAGTACAGGATGTGCTTCCTGTCTTTGCTAGAAACAGCATTGATTTTTTTTCCTTTCTTTATTTCCTTTTTTTCTTTTTTTTTTTTTCTCTCGACCCTGCCATTCTTTCCTCTGTAAATTCTACAGGCTAGGGTACCCAAAAATTAGATTTAAATATTTTTTTGTCTACCAGCCCGAGCTGATACCCTCACGTTCATGATACAGTAGCCAAGTTAGTGCTTCCAAGATGCCCTGACAATTAAAGAATGATTTTTCTTGATTCTAAACTTAAACTTGCCCTTCTTAAAAAGTATGAATATGAGAAATGTACTCACCTCCTTCCCCCTCTCTCCCCCTTCCCCTCTGTCTTCTTCAGTTTCTTTGACTCCTGTCCTCTAAGCAATATTCTCTAGGCCTGACTTGTTTCTAAATTTTCATCTCACCAAACAATTGGTGACTATTATATATCAGGAATTAATGATAAAGAAGTGTTCATAGCTCTCATAGTCTACTGAGAAATATTCAAGTACTTTTGCTGGGGGCTGGAGTGTCAGTTTATTTCCTATTCTATTTTGTTTTTACATTAGAAAAATTTTGTGGGAAATGGTAACCTTTAAAATTCAGATGCAGAAAAGTAGTTTACATCTTCAAAAAAGGCAATATAATATTTCTATGGACAAACAGCAGTCTAATTCTTAGATTCCTTGTCTCTCTACTCTATTATCTCAGGGACCAAATGAGCTAACATGTGTAAAAATTACAGGAGTACTCCAAAGGACCTGGATTTATAGTTCCTATCACAAATGTATAAATATAAACTTGAAAGAAAAATTGCATTAAAAGTTACAATAGACATATATACCAAATGCTATTCTCAAGAATAATTTCTAATACAAAGAACAGATGTTCCCTTGAATGACAGGAGTTGGGCAAGAATATCTTCTACAGAGAAAACTTGGCCTTTGAGGTAGGAGGATGAGATCCTAAGAGTCTCCCACACAAAGGAAGAATGCTGAAGAACAATTCAATTACCACCTTAACTGAGGGAAAACTCAGGCATACACCTGGGAAAACAAAAAGAAACAAAACATTGTACTGTATTCATCAGCTCTCTATTGAATTCTTAAGGGGACAGAAGTGAGTCAATAGAGACCCTATTTCCCATTTTAGCAAAGGACAGAGTTGCTCTGGAGTTAACTCTGAGGACTATAGAGAATTAAGTTCCTGACCCTTCTAAAGATGCTTTGTACTATGCCCCGATGTCAAGAGCACAACCAGAGACACATAGACTCTAGAAATTCAGAATAGAACCAGATGGTGAACAGAGTGGCGGTTTGAGGTATTAGTTTGGAATTTGTTATTTTTGAGGCAAAGAGTCATATAGCCTGGGTTTATCTCCAACTTCCAATGTAGCCAAGGCTAGCCTTGAATTCCTGAGCCTCATTCTGCTATCTCCTCAGAACACTGAGACTGTAGACATGTGCCTCCATGCCCAGATAGATTGGGACTGTTTAAAGCAGTTTTACTGAAATATAATCAAATACAACAAACTGCATGTTTAAAGCATATAGTCTGATCCACTTTAATATTTCAAATGTACCCAGGAAGCCATCACCACAATGCAAATAGCACATATATTCATTACTCGTTGAGTCCTTGTGTCTCCACTCAGTGGCTCCCATGTGCCTCTGTCTGTCCTGCCTGAGCTCTAAGGAATCATGGATATCTGGTCCCCGTGGATTAGTAAACAAAACCCCTCTGTTTGTACTTTCATGTCTTTCACTCCATTTAGTTATTTTGAAGTTTCTCTATATTGATGTGTGTGTATGTGACAAATAGTAGAAAGTGGATTAATGATGGCAGAGAAGTAAAATGGGGATTGGGGGTGGGGTAAGGCAGGGACATGGGGTAGAGGAGAGGTGGATAGGCATAAACCACAAACAAAATCTATGCCAAATACCTAAGGAAACTGGCTATATCATATGCTAATTTAAAAAATTAAAATGCAAAACAATGTGAAATAATTTTTTTTCTTTTACCTGTGAGTAGTATTCCATTGTATGGACATATCATAATACTTTTATTGATTTCCTTGTTGATGGAAATTTTGTTGCCTTTCATTTGAGGCTGGTTCAAATAAAAACATTGTAAGCATTTTTTTTTTTGTAATTTTTTTGTATGAATATAGGTTATCACCTTGCTTGGGTCAATAGCTTGGAGAAAAACAACTTGTGTCAAATGGGACTGCCAATCTATTTTCTAGAACATTGGTAGCATGTGATAGTTTCATTAGCAGGCTAAGAAAGTTTATGCATTGTCATTAACATTTAATAGGCTCAGTGGCTTACACTTTAGACCTTACTACATGTGCAATGCCATCTTGTGGTTTTGATCCCCACTGCTGATGAGTCATGACACTGAGCTGTTCCTCTACCCACTGTATATTTCACTTGGCAAATATTATGTTGGGATAATTCACCATTCATTTATTTGATTTACATTTTCCTGAGTTTTGAGGGTTTTGAAATTATGCACTCTGCTTATACCATTTGCCAAATATGCACTTACACATATTTTCCCCAGTTTTGCCTTTTCCTTCTGTTATTTTAGGAATCCATCAAAGAACAGATGATTTTTGGTGCCAATGAGGTTAAAATTCACATATCTCTGTTTGTAGGTGGTGGTTTTGTCCACAAAAGAGCTCTCTCTGCCTGATCAGAACCATTTGCTCTTACATGTCTCTCTGTAGGGTTGTTTTATATCTCACGTTTATGTCTGGAAACCATGTTGAGTTATTTTGATCTGATATCAGGAATGAGAGTAATCCAGCACTGTTTCTTGAAGAGCATCTCCTATTCCCATGGTTCCATTTGTACCTTCATCTGAAATCTGCTTGCCATAGGTGCACAGAATGAGTCCTAACTCTTCTGTTCCACTATTTACATGTTCACACTAAGCAATGTCAAGATGTACTTGCTGTTCTGCCATCTATAACTTAATAATAAGTACTAAAATTAATGCACACAATCCTCTCCTTTACCTTTCAATGTTATTCTGGCTATTACAGGTATCATGCATTCCAATATGAAATTTACTATGATTGCATCAATTTCTACAAAAACTTATTGCTAATATTTGTATTGGTATTGTTTGTAATATGTACATAAGATAATATTTACATAGCAACAATTGATTCATCCATCCATAAACATAGTATACCTTTCCGTTTATTTAACTGTTTAACAGTACACCCTTTTTGTTCTTTATAGTTTTGGGAAATTTCTCTCTATTTGTCCTTAAGTCTAATCCTTTGATATTATCATAAGTTATACATTTAAATTTGTGACTCTTATTGTTAATTATTAATATATAAATATAATTGATTTTAATAAATACATATAATTTATATATTGTATTAAGTTGCTAATATTTAAATACAACTGATAATATATCCTTCAACTTTTACTGAAATCATTTAGTCAAATATGTTTTTGCAGACCTCAATAAATATGATGGCTATATAACCATGCCTTCTTCAAATGTAACAATAATAGTTTTATGTTTCTTCCCTTATTACACAAGTTTGACTATCTATTAAAATGGTAAGTGGAGATGCTGAGAGCAGATATTTTGCTTTGTTTTGGTCATGGGAGAAAGTATTTAGTCTTCATTAGATTAGATGGCAATTTAAATATTAGTTTAAAATTTCTTTCTTGATTTGTGATATTTCCATGACTCCTCAAGTCTGTCTGCCCCAGTTTAGTAATCTCTTAAGGATTCCAACTAGCCGAGCAGATACTGAACATGTGTATGTGGTCAGTGCCACAAGACCCTCACTGGTCCCCCTACCTCCTGCTTGTCATAGTCCCATCTACCATCTCTCAAAGACAGCACTCTCAGAAAAGAGAATGGAAGATTCCCTGTGGACGGTCTGTGAAACAGAATGTGAAAGAATACACTATGAATCTGGTTTTCAAAGGAAAAGAAGTAGAAGAAAATAGCGTGTTGTCCCTGGGCCCTTAAGGCATGACTTCCAGTGCTACATCTGCAAAACTCCATGCTACAGAAGTAGAAACTGTTGCTCTTCCCCTCCTCAGATTTTGATCACATCCTCAGTATTTGCCCTAGATTCTTCCTTCCCAGAACCACTCTGTGCAACACACACATCCATTCACCCACCTCTGAGCCTTAGCATGTCCTGTATCACCTGTCGCCCTCCGTTCTTCTGCCGCATCCTTTATTCCATCTGCCACCATCTATACCACCTAGACAGTGCCACAAGACCCTCACTGGTCCTCTGCCTTCTGGTTGTCTCATTCTCATCACCGTCTCTCAGAAAAAAAAAAGTTTGCCTGCCATTCCATTGCTTAGAAGTCTTTCATCATCTCATCATTAGAATAATGACCAGAACCTGAGCAGGGACTGGGGTCGGAGGAGAGAGTTTTGTTGTGGACCATCCTATCAGGCTGTTGCTTTGCTTGTCTTCCTCATCCCGCCTTCCTCCATCTTCCCTCTTTTCTGCATGGTTGCAGCTTTTAAAGACTTAATTAGAGCAATAAAAAAAATACCAATTTCGCCTTCTCCCCCCTTTTTAATAACAAGTAAAAGTTGAGAGGCAGCTGTGGGTGAACGCTATTTGAAAGCTGCTACCAGTCTGAAGTTTCATTTGTCACCGCTTGCAGGCACATTCGGAAATTAGTGCTGACATGTGCAAATGAGTTTTCGAGAGAAGAAAAAAACAGGCGTAGTACAGGGTGCTCTGAAGATTAGTGTGGGAACAAAGACAACTTGGGGGGGTTCCTCTCATGTCAGGGGTGAATAAAGTCTGGGTCCTCCTGTTGATTTTCTAAATGGAAAAGCTTTGGGGCTTTCTTTGATAGGGCAGCCCTAATGAGCCTTCCTGTTCTCTTAGGTTAGCTTTCTGTCTAGAGCCAGCCCTCAAGTCTTTCACAGGATGGGAGACTTCCTACCCAGCGCTCTATCGAAGTATGAGGACAAAAATGGAATGTTTGCCCACTCATGTGTCCTAAAGAAATTTTGAGGTAGTTTTTTTCATTGAATAATATTAAAATAGTAAAAATGTTAACTCTTTTTTAAAAACTCTTTATAATCCCTGGATTAAGAAGCATCAGTAGAGAACCTGGATCATGCATGCATATATAGGATACATACATATGTACATATAGCATATAGCATATACATGCATATATTTGTGTGTGTGTGCTGAGAAAAGAAAGAAATCCAGTCAAGAACAAAGTGACAAGGATGAAGAGGCAACTGGAAACCACACAAGGAAGACGTGGAAATGACAGGAGCAAACTGGTATATGACGTCATAATAAAGGAAGAGCCAAAGGTGATCCTGCAAGCTGGCCCAGCTGCCTGGGAAGAGTATCTTGGGGAAGTGTGCAGATCAGGCATCTGCTAGCTCTTGGGTCTTCTTCAAAATCCAGTCCAGCCCTCCAGTCTTTTTGCCCTGGTCTACAACAGGGAAATTCCATGATGGTCTCCTCTCTTCTGCTCCATGCACTGGTCCAGTGCTGAAGTTAGGGGCAAATTTTTCAATGTAAAGACTGCATTCTACCACCTACTATGAAGAGAAATGATCTAGGTGAGTCTGTCTCTGTTACTTGAGTCATTCATTCATTCATTCATTCATTCATTCATTTCATAGCCATCTTTACTTCCTTCTCTGTGCCTGCCAATCATTTTCTTTCTTAACTTCAGTACTGTCGGGAGACTTGGCAGGAGTCACATTAGTTGTAGTGTCTGTTTCTGCATTTCTTTTCTTGTTGCTGTGACAAAATCCCTGAAGAAGACAGTTTAAAGATAGGAAGAGTTATGTTAACTCATCCTTCTGAAGCTTCGGCCCATGGCTACAGAGCTCCCTGTGCTTGGGCAGACAATCATGGACATGGGACATGGAACAAAATAATTGTTTTCACTTCCAGAAGGGAAGGAGACACTGAGGGAAGGGGAAGAAGAGGATGAATGAGAATATAGGAAGGGAGCTAGGGCATGTTACTGTACTCCATGAATTACCTACTTCCTTCAAGCAGAACACCTTTAAAGTATGAATCTATTAAGGGATCAATGTGCTGATTAGATCACAGCCCTCAGGATCCAACCACTCCCCCAAAGCCCATCACCTGCAGTCAACACCCCAGGAAATGAGCCTCTGGGGGGACATTCATTTCAAGACACAACAGGCAGGAGTGGGCTTTTAAAATCCAATTCGTTTTTGTTTTCTTTTGCCTGTTCTGTTTATGGTTTTTGAGTCTATAGGTTGGAAACTGTGTGAGGACAGATTTCAAGAATCATCTGCTGTGCAGATAGAATGACCCGGTATAGCCAGATAGCCAAGGAGAACATAGGATAGCTCGTGTAAGAGCTGCTACACAGGACTGCCCTTTAGCTATGCGTTCCTTTTATTAGCAGATAATAAATGCAATCCAAAATGCCTTAATGTGTTTACATTACTCAACAGCCTGGGAATAATTCTAATTATTATTGAGTTTATTATTGTGGCTGTAGTTCCATCTTTCTTTGAATTCCTGGAGAACTATTTAAGATGCAAATTATTCTAGCTTTATGAATAATTACTGAAAGGGAAGATGCATGCTTAATTTGACCCCCCCTGGCAAAAACACACATGTGCCCAAGAAAACAAAACAATCACTTGAAAGTGCAGTGTGATTTCTATAAATGTGGAGTGAACGGTTATATGTACAATTAGTGGCAGCTGTGCAAGGCATGTTGGGTGACCACATACCTGACCTCATGGAAACAGTTGGGTGGATGAATGCTAAATGCCACTGAAAGGAATGATTAAGGAAATTATGTATACACAAGATTGAACAGAAAGAGACAGAGGTAGGAAGAGGCAAAGAAGGTCAGAGATGGAACAGCAAGCAGCAGATATCAGGCAAACATGTTCATGACAGTGTCCTGTTTCTAACCAGGAAGTGATCTAACTGTTTCCAGCCAGCTCTTGGGAATATGAGTCTCAGGCAAATGATGAGTTGGATCTCATGGTAGATGCGGTATTAGGAAGCAGAGCAAATCCTGGGGAAGAAAGGAAGGTGCCTGAGCTGCCAGTTCTACAATGGGACAAGGTCAGGATGCAAAGTCCAAGTTTTCTTGAAGCCTGTGACATGAAAGGGAGGAGGTTGCTTCCTATGATCTGTCTAGCTCAGATCTTGTACACATGTCTCCAGAACAAGACATGTAAGAGAGGGTCTGAAGTGCAAAGCCTGTCATCACACTGAGTCGGGTGTTCAGCAGTTCCCAGACATAGCCAATAAGAATCCCCTCACCAGCTTCCTGGAGTGCAGAACAGGAATCTTAGTCTGCAAAAATGTTCCTCTTATGTGACACCACTGATCATCGACGTTGGAGACCTCTGCCCTGGGGAAACCCAAGCTGTCTCCTGTGGGGATGTCAACCAGCTGGTTTCTAATCCTGCCAGTAGCTCCTCCAGAGATTCTTCTTTGTGGTGAGAACATCATTCTCTGTTGCATGACCTTCGGATGATCAGCAGTCAAAAATGCACCAGAGGTTCATCGACTTCTAAAAGGAAGCTCAGGAATTTGCATGCTTAAAATCCCCTGGCAATTCTAAACAAAACACACGCTCAGAGGGCCAGCTCCTTACACAGGAAGCCAAGAACTTTCCTAATGTAACTTGCACATATAGATGCAAGTATCTTTCTCATGAATTATATTTTGCTTTGGTTTATAACCTTTCATTATTTATAATTTACCATGACAACTTAGATAAAAGGTTTCAGAGAGACAGGTGCAAAAACAAAGCCGTTAACATGGACACAATGCCAGTTTTAAGCCAAGGACTTCCCTAGGTGATTGTCTATATTCTCATCACTAGCCTTTCATTAGAATGCCCAGGTCAGTGCTTGGCTCAAAAATAGTTTGGCGAGAAGCTCCCCAACAATAGCCATGTACTTAACAAGGGCATGTCCTCAACTGTGGTACGTTTATACTAAAGAAATAATTTATAATGAGCAACAATAAGCATAAACAAGTAGCAATGGTTAGTAACGACTAGACCAACATACTCCATTTTTGTGGATTAAATAGTGCATTGTGCAATGGAGTTAGTAGTCCTTCAGAGTATTCAGCAACACAAACCAACAGTTAAATAATGAACCAATTAAAGTCATGAAAATACTAAAAAAATAAGACTTCCAGTACTTTGAGAATATGGACCTCATGTATTGACATTGTCCATAGAAGGGCAGGGGAGCTTTACGCCATTTGGACATGTTTGAACAAGTGACAAGCATGTCAGTTGGGAGAGAAAAAGGTGTATCTCAGTAGTGGCATTTATGAGAAAATATCATAAAGTACATTCATCTTAAATCTTTTTCAGCATTTATCATTTTCTCACTCAGTAAGGAGGTAGGCCCTTGTTATTGTAGCCTGCATCCTGGGTCCCATAGGGAATTTCTAAGGTAACACTTGCTTCTTTCAAGCATCCCCAATTCCTACAGTGTTTGCCTAGGCCATAAGATCTCTTGCACCTGCCAGGTACCTCACAACGTTAATAAAGGTGTCTGCTTACCTGCCTCCTCCTTCTTTGTGGGGCCTCACCCCCAGCCCATTGTCACTTTCCAACAGCATCACCTGCCCCAATCATTCTGTATCCTTCAAACACTGAAGGCCCTTGGAAACACATTTGCCTCATGTCTCGGCAATGGGCCCCTGCTTCTGCTGTGGACAGTATAAAGTACATTCATTTTAGGCAGGTAGCATTCAGGAAAAGCTACTGTGAGCCTGGGTGGGAATGTCAGGATAAAAAGACAGTTGCAGATTTTCCAGCTTCATGACCTCAATGAAGAGATGTGTGAACCAGGAAGTTACAGTGTAGAGCAGACAGTGTTAAAATGAGCTGTGATTATGACGGGCCAATCTGTGGGACCCATCTTCATTCAACAGGTATTTATTGAGCACTTTGTACACAGAGAAAAAAAATGTGGATGGATGGAACAAATACGGTCTTTGCCTCGGGGAGCTTATAAGAATAAGGGAAGGCAATCAACAAAACAAATAAAATTCATATTTTTATATCACAATAAGATAAATTATGATAAGATCAATGAAGGAAACCAACAGGGATCAATAGCTAAGAATAATGGGGAGAAAATGCCTGCTCATATTCAGTAACTTCTATGAGGAGTTAGGTGTCTTAGATTAAAAAAATCAGCTACTGCTGTGTATTCTTAAGGAAGTTACTTAGATTCAGTTACTCAAAATGGAAAAATTAATGTTCAGGATCAATGTAAGACTTTCTATCCGTTATAAGATAATGGACATGAGTGTTAAGAAATTCCTGGCCTGGGCAGTAACTCAACACTGGGCTTCCTTGCTCCTTGGATTACTAACCCATCGTTTGAGTTTCATTGTAATTTTTCTCAGCATTTGTCCTAAAATAGCCCACCCATCCAAAGCACGGTGTCAACTGCTCCTCTGTGTGGCTATGAAGGTCCTCGCATGAGTCATGCTTGCTGATATGATCCTTGATGCTGTTGATGGTTTGTTGTGTCATGCTGCCAGTTATAAACATGAGCTGGGCAGTGAAGACAGCAATAGACACACCACAGGGGATGGAGCAAAGATCCCAAGGTCTGACACAACTAAGAAATGCTAAGAATGTGAGTAGAAGTCTTCTGCAGGAAAGAGCATGAAAATTGGTCATCCAATACCAAATGACTGGCCCTGAAAACATACATATAAGTAGTATCGTACAGACAGAACAGGTTATAGTTATGGATTTAGGACTATAGATATGAATGTAAATATCTAAGAATATAGAAACAATTAACAAAAACAGGTCAAGAATTTGAAAGAGACCAAGGAGAGAGGTAGGAAAGGGAAGGGGAAAGTAATCTAATTATAGTATAATCTCAGAAATGCAATGTGTGCATATCACTTCCTTGAGGCTAAACAGGCAGGTCTGAGCATTAGTATACTGCATGATGGATCGTACTGGACAACGCTGCTGAATGTTCTGTTGGTTACGTAGGAATTCTATACAGAGGCCGAGTGGGTTGGCAGCAGGAATTCTGTACACTAGCCTCTTCTTACTGCATCTCCAGTTTTTGAGTTTTACTTCCCCATGACTAACCACCTTCCAAAAATAGTAGATGGAAAGTTTCCAAAGCAAGCAAACCCTCCACTTTAGACGGATGACCATGCTAATCTGTGCAAGCAAACCCCACGCTGCCCCGGCTCCGACGTGAGTCATCTCTTTGTCCAGCATGCCCGCACTGCCTGTGCATGAGTCACTCAGTTACTCTCTTAGTCATCAGGTCATCTGCCACAATGTCACTGTGCTGCATTCATGGCTAGCTTGTTTTTTACTTCAGAGTAACATCAAACTGCCAGAGCAGAGGTGCAAAAGAGCCACTAAGGCCCAACGCAGAGAAAGAAAGTTTGGGTCTGTTGTAAGTGGCACTGCTTAAGGAAGATAGGAAAACATGGCATAGCTAGGAATTGGCACTTGTTCGAGGTTTCAGGCAGGTCACTGGGGTAGGAAACCTAACAGCTCAGAGGTCACTCACGCCTCTGAAAGTCCTTTAAATCATTCCACGTTTGGACTATGTAATATTACCATGCCCTCACATTTGGATAGGTTTCAAACTGTGTTCACATCCGTGAACTCCCTTGTCCTTATGACTACCCTTGAAGTGAGCAGGAGGATGGTTATCATCTCGTCAGAAAGAGATCAGACACAAGAGGAGTAGGAGCAGATGCCGGCATGAATCAAAGGCTCGCCTATAGGCGGCATGTCGTTTGTGGTGCAAACTGCTTCAGTGATTTCGGTGAGGTAGCAAAATGGAGAGGTGATGTCACTTTCCAGGAAACAGCGAGTTGGGAACATGGCTTCCGACTCCCAGCCTAGTGCACTCCACCACACTGCCGCCTTTTCTTGCACACATTGATACCTGCTTTCTTATTGCAGACACTAAGTTTCCCCAGCAACAACATTGTCAGGATTAGACTTTTGATAGTTGTTCAGCAGTCAGGGGTACAACTAGCTGACCGTTCTTCCTATGAAAGTCACAAATGGCTGCCCCTTCTCCTGCTGAAACAATGCACTCCATGAAGAAGTCAGATTCACATTCAGCCTCACTCTTCTTGTTCACAGCTGCAAAAGCAGCTGTTCTCCTCTGCACTACCCTCTTCCCCTTTCTCCCAACTAATTGCTAGCAACTACTATATTGCTATGAATACTGCAGCCCTGTCCCTTTGCTCAGCTTCTGTACAGCTGTTATTCCAACCCTTCCTGTTCAAAGATTCAGATCTCTTCTGTTGCATGGTTAATTGTCGATTCTAATTGTTGACTGTCTCAAACCACCCCTGCACCACATTGTGTTGAAGAGAACGTAAAGCATTTTTAAATAGGAATAAGCCTTAAAAATAATGATCACTAGTGCAGAATAGTTATTGAGGTTGATACATATCGGGCACCAAGACTGCTGCGTCTACAGACCAAAGAGAGAGAGAGAGAGAAGAAATGGAGGACTGTATATCCTATGGCTAAACATCTCAAGAGTATAAAACCTATTAAGCACTAAATAAAATATATCCTATTCTTTTTCATCCTTAAACAGATGTATTTTGATTCAAATCCAGATGGCATGATTCTACTTTATAATTCTTGGTCTCTACAAAGGTCAATGCAGAAGCATGGCAGTGTAGAAGATACAGCCCACATCCTCTGTTTCATCCCATCCATACTGAAAAGGACTCCAGTCCAAATGCCCAAGAATCCTTGTACTTACACACCCAAGGTCTCCCACAGTCCACACCCACACACCCAGACTACTTGACCACCCTTCCGTCTCAGCAATCACATACCATCAGGTACTTGCACTGTAAAGAGAATGGATATGGGGAAGAAGCCTGTTGGGGCATTGCATTTTATTTGACCTGAGGATGTATTAGCTGGGGTTCACTAGGGTAGCAGAACTTATAGAATGAATATATAAGGAGAATTTATTAGAGTGACTTACAGGCTGCAGTTCAGATAATCCAACAATAGCTGGTTATTAATGGAAAGTCCAAGAATCCATTAGTTGCTTAGTCCACAAGGCTGGGTGACGCAACTGGGCTTCATTATATGCTATAGTCCCAAAGAAGTAGGCTCTAATGCCGGTTAGGGAATGGATGTGCTTTCAAGGCAAACACAAGCAGGAAAAGACCTTCTTCTATATCCTTAAATAGAACTCGAGCAGAAATTATGGTCCAGATTAAAGGTGTGCCTTCCAGTTTTAAGACCCAGATTCAGGGCATGAGCCTTCCCACCCCAAGATCTGATCAAAGGCATGTGTCTTCCTGCCTCAAAAGTCTGGACTAGAAGTAGATTCACCCACTTCAAACCAAGTCAAAAAAAAAAAAAAAAATCCTTCACAGGTGTGAACTCCAGTTCTGAATTGTAATTCATTCCAGGTGTAGTCAAATTGATAACCAAGAATAGCCATCACAAGGAAATAGAGATGTGAATTGCCCAGAAAAATATCAAGTATATAACAAAACAGCAATAAATAGCTATTATTGCTACCATTATACTTAAGATGAACTACATAAAGTTCCCTTGAAAGCTGCATAAACCATGGTACATACAGTAGAGCACAAATGACTGGACCAACATAGTAACATAGGTCTGGCATCACTTCTATTCCTCATCACCAAGAACTTTGAAACATTATCTAGGAAGTGCCAAGGCATCGGTTCTCCTTTGTTCACTGTCTTTATGTTGACCGTATCCATTGTTATACGTCATGTTTCTCTTCTGGTTCCTGCCTGTGAACATCCCCCAATCTCTGAGTACTGATCACATTCCAGCGCTGTGTTTGATACTAGATGGAGTTAGTTATATCGCTATTTTCAGTTATCCAAATTTCCACCAAAAGCATTGGGCTGTTATCAATTGCACTAATATGACTGTAGCTAACACCTTTTCCCATACCGCGAGTGCTATGCTAAAGGGCAGAGCACCAAACAATCAATTTGTTCCTCTCTCAAGGTCCCCTAAGCCTCTTCTGTTTCTTAGATCATGTCCCTACATTCGTTTATCTCTATATTCTACCTGTCTATCCATTGATCCATTTACTTATCTGAGATGTAAGATATGTATGTCTCAGAAGAAGGAACAGGTGGAAAAGGGAAGAGATTTTCTCTAGCCTTTGAACCAGGAAAACTTCAATCTTAAGTCAATACAGTACCATTTTGCCTGCAAATATTCCTTACATTGGTAACTTTGCTTACAAACAACAGAAGCATGATCAAATCTTGTTTTAAAAATCTTTTTTTCCTTTTAATTAATAAAATTTCATGCATCTCCCTAAATAAGACTCCCCTTGTTCCTAGAGTAGCAGCTAGATGGCTCTTTCACTGATAGCATCACAGCCCAAGCCCTCCCTTAGTAGTACAGGTTTGGTGCCCAGTCCTTAACAAATCTTGAAGAGTAGAATCTGGCTGACCCATCTCATAGAGTCAGCGCCCAGCTCTTGTCCAATCAGATCTGTCATACCATCTGTGACTGTTATTTTAGATGAGGAACAAAAATAATTCTTTTAAAAATACCTAGTAGAGTGAAATTTTCTCACGTGCTCTTCTTTTAAAGTGTTTTTTAGACTGTTTTTAATTACTATTTGTTTATTTTCCTTTTATTGTTTGACAATTTCATACATTAAAATGATGTCTTTTGATCCTATGAACCTCCCACTCCTTCTCTTTCAACTAGGGTCTTGGTCCCTGTGGCTGTACTCTCTTGTCACTCTCAGAGGCCGCTTGTAAAAACCTTCATCTTTCTTTGCAAGAAGGTCAGGAATTCAGAGAGGGACAGCAATGATGGAGGCTGTCGTGGCTACTTTTCCTGTTGCATTGGTAAAACATGCTGACAGAAACAACACAGAGGAGAAAGGGTTGATGTCGGCTCACAGTCCCAGGCTACACTCTATCATGGTGGAGAACTGGAAACTTAGGGCAACTGATCACCATGCATCCATAGCCAAGAAGCTGAGAACAATGGATGTCTGCGTTCACTTTCTCCTTTAGTCCAGAATCCCAGCCCAGAGAATAGTGCTTCCCACAGGAGAGTCTCTTACCTCAGCTAACCCAGTCTTGATACTCCCCAGTAGAAATACAGAGGTGGGTCTCCTGGGTGAGTCTAGAGTAGAGGTAACACTTGAGATTAACTGTCCAGAAATCATTAATTTTAGCTGCTTTTCTTCGATAAATGCTATGCCCTGTCATTCATGCCCTCCTTTAAATTTAAGTATTTTGTAAGTAAAATATAGTCATGAAAGTCCTAAGAATGTAACGATATTACTTTAAAAATATAGTTTAATGCCGGTGGCTTACTATGGACTCATATTTAGAAATTAGACATCTCATCCAGATCTCCCTTTACTCTTCTTTCATAAAACGTTTGATTATCACTGAATGCCACTTTTACCCAGAACCCTCAGGGATATTTCTGTGCCTAGCAAGTGGTGGGCAAGGAGCTTAATGATTCTGTACTCATATGTTTATACAATTAATGAGAATGCAATACACACTTGCTCATTCTCTCTCTCCTACGTTCTCTCTCTTTCTCACCTCCTCTCTCTTGCTGATGAGACACTACAATTTATAGAATTTATTAACATTCTTTATAAGTCTGAAGAGGATAAGAAAGCAAGAGTTCGATGCAAATTAACTAGCCCAGCTCTGCAATATTAGGAAATATCACCAGATTTATCCTGCTGTGGGGAAGTGGTGATAAAGGGGTAGTAAATGTTTCTCTCACATTTGTTTCTCACACAGTCAGCAAAAGACCCACACAGGCAGACTGCATTAGTAACTAGTTTGAAGTCTCCAGGTGAGGCTTCCTAAATAAGGAAGGAAAGGAAAGAGGTTACATTGGTTATATTCCTGGTTGCTGTGACCAAGTATCCAGCAAGAATCAACCTGAGGGCCAAAGGGATTATTTGAGCATCGAGCTTATGAATTGATACTACCTAACATGGTGGGAAAAACACAGCAGCAGAAGCCTGAGGCAGATGGTCAGGTTGCATCTGTAGTCAGGAAGGGATGGAACAGAAAGTGGATCAAGGCTGTAAAACCCCCAGTAGCCCACTTTCTCAAAGTTTCACAACCTTTCCAAACAGTGCCACCATCTGGGAACCAAGTGTTCAAACACATGAGCTTACAAAGGTCATTTCACCATCAAACCAAAAGTGTGGTCAGAAAGTATAGGTAATGCAGTCATAGTGACTTACCCTAGACTCTTGTCCTGAGACATGCTCTCAGGATAGCCTGAAACACTTATGCTCAAATCAATTTTTACTTCAAAAATAAATCCATAGCCAATGTTTGTGGGTACACAACAGACTTCCTAAATCATGGTTCTTAGAAGGAAAAGTCACTGTGGCATTGCCACCCCTCCAAGCTACAGCTTTAAAGAAGAAGAGTTAAGATGGAGTATTGATTTCAGAATACCCACAGGTTGTCATTCTTCAAACATAACCACTGCCTGAAGACATGAGTGCAGAGAGCGACTGGAATGACTACCATTTACTTGCTATGTGACTTTCGTTGAGTCTGATACATCCTCTAAGCACCTGGGGTTTGTTGTTGGTTTTGTTTGTTTGTTTTTGTCTTCAGCGGGATGGCCCTGTTGATGTGTCTTGTTGAGATGATGTGAGCAGAGGCCATACTCCAGTGACTAAACAACTTGAAACTTGTGAGTGCTTAGCTCTGAGGCAAGAGTCAGCCCTGAGCTTTAGAGCAGTGCCCAGAGCCTCCACAGTGCCATGTGCTGATACCTTGAGTGCTGTGCTGTGTGGGGTTAAGAGGGTCCTAAAGAGGGGAGTGACCAGGAAACACAGATATTCACAGCAGGAAGCAATTAAATGTTTTGCAACAACAGCTATTCATCAATCTTTCCAGAACTATTTGAAAATTTCAACAACCTATTTTCTATTCCTGTGACATTCAAGTTAAATAGCTTGAGCCTGAGGATTAAGTAAACTCAGCTATTGCCGTGTTCAGCATTTGGCCTCTTTTGGAGTGGGACACACTCAGACAATATCGTTTGCTCTTTCCTTCTCCCATTGTCCAGTCGCCCAGCTTTCTGTCTATCTCAGGCCACCTCTGGGTCATTACTCAGCTACTGTGTTCAATGTCTTGCCATACTTCAAAATAGGCATGCAAAACTACAGGCTGACTCTCAAAACAACTGAGTCAAATTATTCTCTCATGGATCTGCCACATAATTACACATTGCCTTTTGAATTAACACTGTGATTGACACTGTCCAAGACTATAAACCCACAGCCTCAGATGCCCTGGAGTGGTGGAAAGCACAGACCATAAGAATCAACAAGCCTGTACTTGATAGTGAGTATGGCTGTCTGGACAGTTACCCCTTCCTCCCTTCTTCAAGAGGCTTGGCCTTATACTGCAATGGGAGAAGGGAAGTTAGTGGCTCTCAAGCCTGTATATTGGTTACCTTTTCTCCTCACTGTCACAAAAGTACCTGACAGAAGCTTAAGGAGAGAAGAATTTATTTTGCCTAACAGTTCAAGGGGACAGTGATGGTGGGAAGCCATAACCACAGGTCTCGGGACAGCTGGTCAGATAGCATCCACAGGATGATGTAGACTGACAAATGATGGTGTTTCGCTACTGTTCTCCTTTTTATGCAGTCTGGGATCCAGCCAATGGAATAATGCTACCCATATTTAAAGTTTAAAGTCTTCAACATCAACTAACCTAATCTAGAAGATTTCTCAGAGATACGCCTAGAGATGTGTTTCCATGGTGATTGTAAATCTCATCAAGTTGACAGAAAAGAATAGCTATTGAATATAGAATATCACCATGGAATCTAAACAAACATCAGCGGTACACATGCACGTGCATACACACAGAGAGATGGGGAGAGAGGCAGGGAGGGAGGGAAGGAGGGAGTTAAAAGTTCAAATGTTCTTGGAGAAGCCTTGGTATTGGGATTTTAAAAGTCCCCTGGGTGATTCTGATGTGCAGCAAAAGTAAAGAATTTGTCAACAAGCATATATAAGCTTCAGCCAGGCTCAATACACTCAATCAACCTCTGCTTTTTGAATCCTCCAAGCCAATCTGAATCTATATTCACTGAGGAGTTTCCTCCTAAGGAGAATCCATGAGAAAGTTGTCATAGTTACCCTGTATTTAGTCTTCCTGCCTTGTTAGCAACCAAACATATTTGCATGTATGTTTGGGATTTTCTGTTGCTTTGTTGATATTTTAAAATGCAGACTTCTCTGACCAAAATTCACAATGTGATTACAGCAACTCTGGCATCTGTGATGAAGGAGCAGGTGAGAGCAAAGTCATTGCCCTGACAAAATCATCTTCTTTTAGTTAAACTTCTCTTGCTAATCCCTGCTACTGCTGGGAACAGGGCTTTGCAAGGGCTTTTAACAGAATAAAATGGGCATACATGTGTCTGATGGATGATTTTAGGGAAAGAGAAATGAAATGAATAATAGATAATAAGTCGGCCAGTGATGGTATTCAGTTTAACGTGTTGGTTTCTACCGTAGCTTTAACAAACCAATGACCAGAAGAGCAGTAGAAGACACAGCCAGTATTGGTTCATTTCACAGCCAGCTTTGCCATTAGCTGTCTCCATCTAGGTGACGCAAGTGCCACTTCTGTGTATTGACACTGGATGAAGGATCCCAAATAAGACTTTAAAAGACCTGGAATGAAATCCCATTGAGTTCTTTCCCTTCAGAGATCAGGAAACTTGAGCCAGAACATAGAAATGAGTTTCTTGATGTTATACAGTAAGTTACCTGACAGACTGAGAAGCTGAACCATGCTCACTAGAAATCCAGCACAAGGGTCTTCCCCAGGTATCACAGCACACCATAGGGAATCCAGCACTGCCATCAATGGCAAGAAAACACCTACCACAGTGGGTTACAGGAGTATGGCAGCTGGGTCTCATGGTCAGCATGGGTAACCTGGAGTGCCATCAGAGATCTAAGCATCCCTACTTCTGCTCAGCCATCCTGGACTGAGCTTCTAGAGCCAAGCTGCCCGACTTTCCATGTCACCTTTGCTACTTGTTAATTATGAAACTCAGCTACTTCACCTTTCTATAATCAGCTTTCATGTCTTTTATACCAGCGGGTATGAGATTGAATCAATGATCTGTCAAAAGGTCTTAAAACCATCTAGCTTAAAATTGGAGCTGATTTACCTTATGATTGCTCTGCCTGTAGTTTTTAATGTTTCAGAAGAGTTGCTATAGCATCAGGCATGGCGTTTCTTTGGTCTATTTATTCATGAAATGAAGACTCTCATAAGAAATTCCAGCTTACCTCTGATTAACAAAACCAATTACTACATACACACCCAGATCTGAAAAATACAATAGGAGATCACATACTGAATACAATGTCATTTTAACAAGATGTGCGCTTCATTAAAAAGGGGGGGTTAAATGCATACTGAGTAGGCAAGGCTCCAATAAGGTTGGGACTAAACAGCTCCAGTGTGAATTTAGGATATAGTACTAATTCCTTCCGATTCTTAGTCTTGTTAACTGTAATTTGAGATAAGAATTCCTGCTCTATCTAACATAAAGGTGTTTGTTAACACTAACCTATAAGTCAGAGGACACTCTGTCATCTCCAGGGTGATCTGTAAAGCACATCATTACCCAGCCATTTCATTTAGTAAGAATTCAGCCCTTGACCTCCAAACACTTCCACTGATGCTTTAAATGGATAGTGATCTAGGAATGAGAATGAAAATGGATTTAACTCCTTACATGGTTGGAGGGTGGGGAAGCATGTGTTCCAGAATGCCAGACTCCATGTGGACTTTCTCTTCCTACCTGAATTGACCTATCTAGAGAAAATATTTTACTCTAAGAAGAAGGCAGTCAATCTTGAAAGTAGTGGGGCAACAGGAGACTGTATCTCTGCTTGTAAGATTTAGTAGACAAAGGCATACTCCATGTCTCTTTAGGATATAGGAAAGAATCTTATAGCCATTGAAAAGAAAGTAAGCAGAGAATGTTCCAATCTTGACAGTCCTGATTGAAATGGTTGGCTAGCTGTGTTCAGGGTATGCATGGATATACTAAGATGCCTATCTCCATGCATATACTCCTTATGCACAGGTTTTATACTGCATGTAAATATACACTGTCTACATATCTCTTCACATATATACAGGGTCTACTAGGTTATTATATGTGTATGCTCACAAGAACCCTGCAGTCAACTTATTTGATGTCATTTTTGAAATCTAGCTTTTTCATATTTAAGAACACTGCTGCCCAGAGAAAAGCGTTGCTTTCCTGAGATGGAATGACTTGCCTGTCACCAGAAGAATTCAAGCAGCTCCCAAATACTCACTTGGTGGAGCTGTGGGAGAGGAATTCACGTTGTGAAGGCTGGCAGGGGTTAAGGGAGGCAGGGAGAACGCAACCCTGAAGAGAACTTTGAATTTTCTAAGTGTATAAGTGAATGAAATACTGGCTCTCTTTATCATATGATATAAATCTATTCTTCAGTCTTCTCATTTCTCATGTGGATATAGACATAGATTTATGTCATATTTAATAGAGCATTTATTTTGCACATCTTTACATCTTGCGTTATATTCTATTTTCTGAGCTAATTGGTGAAAATCAAATCTCACCTTCTTGAAGTGAAAGAGACAGTAAAGATTCATTTAATATAATCATCTCACAGATTTTGGCCAAGTTTTAAGACAGGAAACATATAATCAAGGTCATTTGTCTAGACTATGTGAGAGGGTTTTCTATTCCCTCTTTCAAAAGGGTGTTCCAAAATAGGAATTCTTTATAAAGGATACTTTCATCACCTACAGTGCTAGCTCTGGGAGTGCTCCCAGATAAATAAACAAATGGAATGAGTAAGTTCATAAAGAGGTAAGAGCAGGAAGAAGATGTTCAAGTCTAAGATCTTATAAAACTAAGAAAGTTGTATAGTCTTTTTTTCACTGTATGCATTTGCCAGACTTTTTACTGTTTTGACACATACCTAAGAGAAACAACCTAAGAAAGGAAAGATTGATCTTGGCTTGTGGTTTTAAGGGGTTCAGTCCATGTTTTTTTGGCTCCATACCTGGGGGGCCTGTGATGCAGCAAAGCACTGTGGAAGAGAAGGCCAAGTGGAGAAAAGATGGCCTTGAAACATAGATAGACAGGAAGAGGCCAAGATAAGACACGCCCTTCAAAGGCGTGCCTTAAGTGACTTCCTCCCACCATGCACCTGCCACATTTCACCACCTCACAAAAGGCAAACTCATCAGCCTTGACTAAAGCCTTGGTCTGCTCAAAGCCTGCATCTAATCATCTTTAGAAATAGCACCCCTGGTGGCTTCCTAGGTGTCTCTATAATCAAGTCCAGTCATTGCTATAGGAACTCACCCTGCAGGTGGACAGTATCTGCAAAGGACAGCCCTAGAAGGGCTAAAGACATTAAAGGCAAAGCTAGTTGCTGTGAAAACTGAAATTTTGGTATCCTCACTCCATAGAGATCTATTTCTCCTTCAAAATAGAGTCCACTCAAAGGCAGAGACTGTGACACTTCGCTTCCTATAGTCCGTGAGCACTAAGGTTAACTCTTAACCGCTTTCAACATGAAACTTCCAGGGTCACCAAGGAGTCATCATCCCAGATGAGAGAAGAAAGAATGGCAATGAGATATTTGCATGATGATTTCTAGAAGTAAAATTTATCACTTCCTCCTATATTTTATTGATTAGAACTGAATTACATGGCCCCTAGCATTTCATCGCAACAGTCTAGTACTGTGCCCAGGAGTAAACTTGGAAACTGTGGTCAACACTGTCCTGTCTCCACTACACTTTCCTGTGTATGAATCCCTACCTCAATGTCCTTTGATTTATATGCATTTCTCTTTGATCTCAAAGTTCAGTGATCCTTGGTTATTCTAATTTGTTACTAAATGCATCCATATCCTTCTTCATTTCACTTTCTCTATTTTAAAGCTAAAGAATTGCCATTTGGCTATTTTCTAGCATTTTAAATTTTCTGCCAAAATTCTCAGTATTGTCTTTTTACTCCTTTGGATTCTGCAGCGCAGCTCATTTAAATGCTTCTGTCTTGCAACTCCATTATCTGGATCCCAGTAGGCCTGTTGCTTCTGTGTATTGATTCTACTGATTTTCAGTCATGTCTCTTGTCTCCCCTTATGCCTGATTATGATTTTTGTAATGCTAGTCCTTGTATATAAAATAGTGTGGATTTAATTTACACCCAAGATAACATATTTTTTTCCTCCAGAAAATGTGTGCATTGGCTGCTGGAAAATTTACTTAGATGCATTCTTACTTGAGACCAATCAATGTGGGATTAGAAATGTCGGAGCGAGAATTCATTTTCTTGGAAGATGAGTCTAGTTCTGGTTTTCACTTACTTCAGGGATTTAAAAAAAAATTTAACTTCTCAATTGAAATTAAAATGGTTCGTGACAATGACTCCCCTAAGCTTAAGAGCCTGAACCCCATTGTTTTGCTCTCTGAGGTTTATAAAGCTGTTCAAGGTTTAATTTAAAATTTTGCAGTTTTTTTCGGTCACTGATCCAAAACCAGAGTACATTTCTGGGAGGCTCTCCCCAATACAGGGCATTTTCTTATTTTCTTAAACCTTAGATTTTGAAATCTGTACTTATGTAAAGTGTGTGGTTTATTTGTTTGTTTGAGTTCAGCTTTCCTGTTTAGCTGAGTAGTTACTAATCCACCTGCCTGCCCACCCACTGCCTACCTCTCATCTGTTCTGCAGCTCATTGGTTCCCTTAGCAATACACTGTGACCATGTTATCTGAATCTGTATCTGCATTGCTTTTTTCCTGCTTATTTGTTTGTTTTACTTCAGCCTCTCAGCTAGTACAAATACTTGCTCCTTTATTTAGCCAGTTCCCTTGCTGATCAGTTTATTTAGCTTGATCACAGTTTTTCAGGAAACACGTTGCAAATACCTATGAGATAAATTCTAGAAGTAGAATCGCTACTTATTATCACATTATCTTTCAGGAACTGGCCAGTTTGCTTTTCTACCACTGTATGAGAATGTCGTTTCCCTAACCAACCTGCTTAAGTTCTTTCAGACTCATATGTAATATAACCATCCTTACTGGCACCTCCAGATACCATCCTGTATCCCTTCTCGTCTAATTATATATGATAAACACATGTATTTATTAATCACAGAATAGGATCCTATCACTTTCCTCTCTCAAACCACTCTCTTCTACCTCCTTTCAGGTGGAGGATGAATGCCCTTGCAGGAGCTAACACTTCCTCCTGGCTCTGTAACCTGCCATCCCCATCCTTAGTACAGCTCTACCCAGAAATCGCATTCACGTATCCCTAAACGTACTCTGTGCATACTCCTCCATCTCTCTGGGATCCCCTTTGACTGCTATGAGACAAGATGAACTGTCTTATCCAGTTCACATAGTAGGCATTCTTTTGAGAAAACCTCCTGTAAGAGAAAAACCTCTTTTGAGAAAACCTCTCTGCTTGCCCACAGAACTCACCTTCAGGAACTCTTACTAGTTTATTCAGCTTTCTAGCACTGTAATAAACGATCTGAGATTATCAATGTAAAGAAGTGAAATATTTATTTTCACTCATGGTTTCTTAGGCCTCCATCCATAGTCATTTGGCCCATTTCTTTGGTCCTGTGACAGTACAGTGCATTGTGGGGGTTTAGACATATGACAGAAGGGGCAGCTCGTCTCATGGCAGTCTAGAAGTTGAGTGTGAAATGACTTGATTGGGTCTCAACATCCCCTGCAAAGCACTCCAGTGGCCTCACCGCCTTTGAATAGTCTGCAGCTCTCAAAGCTTTTACAGTATCAAGTGCTGGCTGCATGGTGGGAGCCTTCCTTGCGGTCTCTGGCCCAGCCAAATGCGAGGGTTCTGGCAGGGGAGGGAGCGCGAGCGGGAACAGAGTCTCCTTCGCCTCGGTCCCTATGGTTGCCGCCTGGATCTCGCTAAGACACTACACCCGCCCTGTGCTGAGTCCGTCCGGGGCTGGGCCCACGAAAGGCTGACTAGCCGGTGGAGTGGGGGAAGTTTCTGGTGGCTCTTGGGAGAGCGGATCTCTTCCCCGGGCCGAAAGTGTTACAGCTCTTATGATACTTCCCATTGGTTTGGTCTGGGGGCTTCTCGGTACCTCATTTGCTTGTGGGAGGACTCAGAGTTGCTTTCTACGTGACAAGTCTCACATGCCAGGCCTCTCTCTATATAGGGGTTGTAAAGCTGTAGCTGTTTTTACAGGAGTCTTCCAGGAGCGTCGGCCAAAAACATGTTTTGGTCCCTCATGGATATTCCACTGGGTCTCCCAGAGTTTCCAGCCTGTGCTCAACTGGGTGTCAGATTGCCTGCCAGAGACCATGGCCCCACAATCAAGTAGCACCATCAGCTGGAAGCAAAGCTTCAAAATACAAGCCTTTGGAGGACTGTAAATCCAAACTGTAGCACCATGCTTTCTGTCAGTGCCTCTCACTCTAAATACTCAGGTAATGCAGTGAACAGTGCACTGTGTGCTGCAACTCTGTCTTCTCCACCACTGAAATACAAGCTGCTTAAGGAAAGGAGCTGGGTTTTGTTGGTCCTCCCCACTGCCCAGTAGAACACCTGGCACAGACAAAGTGCCCACGTTTTCAAAGAGTAAATTTACTTTGTAATGCCTCTTCGAAACACTCCAATACAAACGTTTTCAAAACAACCTCTGCCTTCCCGTGACTGAGAAATCTTCAGGCAAAACTGGTTTTTTGTTTTTGTTTTTGTTTTGACCTAGATTTAGCATTCAAATCTCAGCCTGGGCATAAAGGCATTTGAGTATTTGAGTTATTTGTTGGACCCTATATTTTTGGCAACAATTTTCCCTTCAACACCTAAAGTCATTTTTGTTCTTGACAGTATATCGCCAGTGAAAACCAGAATTTGCTGAGAACTAAGAGTATTAAGTTCTTTACAAAAGGCATTGTGCTTAAGAGCCCTGATTCTACAACTGCCATCAAAGTACAAAAACTTCCGCGCCTCTTTTGACCCCTGACTTAGGACATTGCCTGTATTTACTCTTAGTTTAGCATTCCTAGGACACAGTGTATTTTTCGTAGGTATTTGATAGGCAGGCTTCTTAGCCAGTTGACAAAAAAATATAGGAAAAGAAAAGCATAAATAATTTATCCACTTTGGGAAAACACATCTGCGTGCTTACCAAGGAATATTTTATCACCCTAAGGAGGCAACATTTTCAGCCTATTTCAATGCTAGGTAGCAGAGGTTCCCAAGGGACTGTAACAGCACCAGCTATGATTGCAGTCTGTGACTCATCTTCTCCCCAAAGGGACTGTGATTTGCTATGCCCTGATGGCTCATCCATTTGGTGGCTTGTATGATTGGATTCTATTCGTGACTAGATGTTCCCATCTAGGCAGCAAAGACAACATCCATCTCCCCTGATGACTAGAGGCACGATAATGACCATGGTAAATATGGTTTCAGTACTGCTCATTTGGACTCAATGCCATGCTCTGGGGAGAGGAGCCTGAGACGGCAGAGATATTAAAAGTCTTAACAATTCTTGAATTTTCTCTACAACATCCCCACCAAGTGGCTACAGCACCTTAAAAAAGTAACTTTCATGCTCTTCTAAAAACATCTCCTTCTGAGGTACAAGCCCTTCCCTCCAATCAACTGAGAAGAAACTTATTTCTTAGTTATTTTTACATGTAGAGCCTTAGAAAAAAGTATAATACTCCCTTGAACTTCTGTTTCTGCTTATTTTATGTGAGACACTTCTGGGGACTGGAAGAGCCCTCTCATGTATGTGCTGAAGGAAGCATTCGTTCTGCCTTAAGCTGCCATGGTGGTTTTGAGCCTTCACCATCTTGGGCATCCACTATCCTGATAGTGGCCAGGATATGTTTCTAGCTGTTGTTAAAAGGTTCATTGACTGTAGTAGTTGATGAACGTGTGAAATCAGGAATTGGAGAGGAGAGAACTAGAATCTTTCATACTTGCTTGAAAGAAGCATTTGATGGCAAATTTCTGGGGTTCATGTGTTTACCTCTTCAGGAGGATGAGTTGCTCCTACATTTTTTTTATAATCCTTCAGAAACTATGTAAAATCTCTGCCGTCTCAGGCTCCTCTCCCCCGAGCATGGCATTGAGTCCAAATGAGCAGTACTGAAACCATATTTACCATGGTCATTATCATGCCTCTAGTCATCATAGGAGATGGCTGTTGCCTTTTTACCTAGGGAGACTTTCTATGTGCACTTCTGTAAACTCTTGCATTCCTACCGTGGAATTGGGTGATGCCAGAATACAAGTCTTTCGTAAGCAATGGTGTTGGTTGGATCCATGTAAGGGAGTCTCTAGTGTGGAGGAGTGCACAAGCATGCAAAGATCACAAAACAACCCTGGGTATTGTCACCCAGAAGCAGCACTCTTTATTCTATGGGACAAGATAGAACCTGGGGCTTACTGATTAGGCTAGACTGGCTGGCCGCTGAATCTCAGGCATCCTTCTGTTACCACCTCCCCAGCGCTGGATTTACAAATATGTACCACATATTTGTTCCTGTTGTGTGTGTGTATGGTGAAAGAGAGAGAGAGAAACACAGAGGCACAGAGGCACAAAGACATGGGGGAGGGAGGGAAGAAGATAACTTTCAAAGTCAGTTCTTTCCTTCTATCTTGTGAAGCAGAGTCTTGTAGTACTCCAGGCCAGTTGGATTATGACCCTGTAAATAATTCCTTCTCTGTATCTTTCATCTTGCCTTACTTAAGAATGTAGATGTGCTAGGATTACAGATATGAGCCACAGGAGAAGGGATTTTGAGGATTCCAGGCATCTAACTCAGGGTATTAGGCTTGGATAGCAAGTGCTTTTACCCACTGAACCATCTCAACAGCTCCATGCTGGGCTGGTTTATACAGGTTCCTGGATTTGAACTCAGATACTTCATGCATGAGCAGCTGGAACTTTATAGACTGAACTGCCTCCCCTCCCCAGCCTGTGCTTCTCCTTTTTCTTCTTCTTCTTCTTCTTCTTCTTCTTCTTCTTCTTCTTCTTCTTCTTCTTCTTCTTCTTCTTCTTCTTCTTCTTCTTCTTCTTTTTTGCTGTGCATTATTACAAGAATTATTTTGTCTCTCTAAGCCACAGAGTCTCTCCATAAAAGTGGTGATGATTCCAGTTATGATGCTTATTGAAAATGTGTGATAATATATACAGAATTCAGCACAGTTTCTGGGAAAAAGCAGGTGCTTCATAAATAATAGATTGAATTATCTGAAGAATGTTCCTTACCTTGTGACTTGCTTCCAATTCTCAAGCTGTCATGAGATAGGAAATCTTGGCAAAACCATTTGACTCATATTCTCATTTCTAAAACTCAGTAACAATTGGGCCTGTCTTCCAAGTTGATTTTTGTTTGGTTAACTGAGATATCATATTAAAGTCTCTCCCTCAATTCATTATATATGATAGACAGTCTTAACAAATAAGAGGATGAACTCTGTATAATTCAGTTCCATGTTCCTACCAGATGCCTGGCACACAGTGACTACTGCATGCTGTGATACACTCCTCATTGCCCAATTTATAATGTGCATGTTTTCCTCGCTTCTTCGCATCCCATGCATAACCAGGACACACAATGTTGTTCCACGGTGACAGTGACCTGTAGAGGTGGACATGGACAGGTTGATGTTAGCACTTCTGGCAGCACCAACTCCTGCTCTCAAGGACTTCTCCATGTTGGACAGGAGACATGGTGCCAATAGTCAATTGCAGACACCGTTAGGAACCATGTGGTGGGGTTCTTTGTCCAAGAAGAATAATCCTGGTAATTTTATTTGCAACAGGCCCAAACTGAAAGCCATCCAAATGCCCATTAACACATCAATGAAGTACCATACTCTGGGACAAACGACACTATAGATTTCGAATATCTTATCAAGGGATGTCTGCCATAGCTAAGAAAAAGAGTAGACACCAAAACTGATTAGGGTGAAAGAAACCAGAATGTGCAGAGGTCACACTGTTTTCATACATGTATAGGCAAGATTTAAAAAGTACCCTAGTGAATGTAAGTATTGTCTGTGACTGTTATTTTGTGTGTATTTGTGTGCGTGAGTGAGTGGGTGTGTGCGTGCATAAGTGAGTGTGCGTGTATGTATGTATGTATGAGTGTGCGTGGTATGAGAACTGACAATAACTCTCTGGAGGAAGGAAGCATGGGGAGGAAGGGGTTGCTCAAAGATCAGCATCTGACAAAATGAAAAAGAGTTGGCTGGGCAGACTCAGCAGGGAAGGCCATGTTTGCGAAGAAAGCAACTGTAGAGTCACAGGACTGCAGGAAACATAATGCTTCATTCCGAGAGAAGTTCATGATATCATAAGACTGAAATGAAGGATGATTTCCAGCCACAGAAGCCATGGGGCCAGACATGAAGAGACTCCAGTGCTCTGTTAGGGAACTTGGATTTTATACTGTATCCCATGGATGGCTGTTAAAGGCCATTGATCAGGAGTGGACTTGTCTGATGAACGTTTTAGAAATATTTTGCCAAACTTTGCAGAAAAAATGAAATAGGAGCAAAACTGGTCCCCAAGGGCCCTCAGTTATTTATGTTCTTATGCTCCTAATATTTAACACAGCTAGATTATTTGTGCACAACTTCGGTGTCCAGCTTTGGCAATAAAACTCCAAAAGGAGTTGAATTTTCTTTCTCTTCCCACTCCTACATGGAGAACCTTTAACAATAATGTAACTCGTCAATAATAAGTGTACAAATGTCTGTTCTCTCTTTTTCATTACCCAAGCCATCAGTGTATTACCATCTTTTTATCTGAAAGCATTACCTATTCCACATAGTTTCTGTGATATTAAAACTCATAGAGGACAGGTGACACAAATGTTGCTTACTGCTGAGCCCTTACCTAGTATTTATGAGGACCTAGATTCAATCAATCTTCAGCAAGACAAAAAAGGTAGTCTGGTTATGCATAGTAGTACAAGCCTAGAATTTCAGCACATGAGATTGAGTTCAAGGTCAACCTGAGCTTCACAGCAAAGCCTCACTTCCCAAACACATACATACACGCACACTCACTCACGCACGCATACAAATACACACAAAATAACAGTCACAGACAATACTTACATTCACTAGAGTACTTTTTAAATCTTGCCTATACATGTATGAAAACAGTGTGGCCTCTGCACATTCTGGTTTCTTTCACCCTAATCAGTTTTGGTGTCTACTCTTTTTCTTAGCTATGGCAGACATCCCTTGATAAGATATTCGAAATCTATAGTGTTGTTTGTCCCAGAGTATGGTACTTCATTGATGTGTTAATGGGCATTTGGATGGCTTTCAGTTTGGGCCTGTTGCAAATAAAATTACCAGGATTATTCTTCTTGGACAAAAGTGTGTGTGCATGTGCATAGATGTGTGTGTGTGTGTGTGTGTGTTTGTGTGTGTGTGTGCATGTAGTCGCTCATAGAGTATTTCTTCCAAAGTTCTGTATCTAAGCAGCATCTGCTTCTACCAGTTAGTTCTATCTCAGGAATGACTCTGAACATTATCTTCACAAACATTTTTAGGGAAAACAAAAATAATAGAAGCTCCATCGCCCTATCTCTAAAATTAGGAAAGCCCTCTTTGGCTCCACATAGCTTACCACCTTCCTTCCGCTCTAGCTTCAAGAACTTCAGGACTTAACCTCAAGATCAAATACATACCACCTAATGTACTTCACAGTCTTCTGTCAATTCGTTTCGCCTGGCTCCCTCCCTACCATTCCTCTCCAGGGACCTAACATCTACCAAAGTTACGAAAGCACTTGTTGCTGTTTCCTGAAACAGTCCTGCATTTTCTTGTCCCTGGGCATTATACATGATGCTCTTCCTTGTAATGTCTGCTGCCTGAGCACTTTCCTTTCCTCAACAGTCCACTATTGCTACCATTGTGACAGTCCACTCTAGAGGTCCTCTACTCACATAGGTTCCTGGCCACCACTTTGTTCGAGTAGCTTTTTAGTTGGCAGGGATTGGTGGATTATATGAACCCATCCTTTTCTTTCCCTATATTACCAAAGCCTTGTACAGGTTCCAGAACATAGTAGGTACCCAAATTCCTTTCCAAAATACCCTTCTGTAGATGTGTGTTTATGCGCATGTGTATTCATGTGGGGCAGTGAGAGGATAATCTCAGGAGACATCCCTTGCCTTCCACCTTGTTTGAAACAGTCCAGTCTTCTGCAAACTCAGACCTTGGAGGCTTCAGCTTCTTGTCTAGGCCTAGAATGATTCAGCTTCAAATACTTACTGCTGAATAAACCCGCTCTTTCTAGCTCTTTGCTATATAGCCTATGATAGTCTTCTTCACAATTCCAGAGTTATCTGATATGTAGAGGAATTTTAGTTCAGCAACATGGCTGCTCTGACAAGGGATCGCAGCCAAAGATATGATCCAGCTGGAATACACACCTTCAATCCTTCTGGCTGGAATACAGACATGCCTTTAGTAGATACCTTTAACCTTTAATCCCAAACAATAACTTCTAATCAAGGGACAGACAAAGTGATGAATCAGAGAAAGATTTGACAGCATGAGTCAGGGAGGGGGTGTGCCCAACTCTCAAGAGAAAAGACAGGAAAAGAGTGGTGAGGGAAAGGGAATTCATTTCACTTTTGTTTTGTTCAGTTTGGCGCAGTTGAGTTCAGAGCAGTTCAGTTTGTGGAGTTCAGAGACAATCTTTCCAAGCAGACTAATCTGATTAGAAATGGAGAGAAGCCAATTCAAATCAGTCAGCTTGGAGTGGAGTTTGAGCCAGAATAGCTTAGTTGAACCAGCCAACCAGAATTCAGAAAGAGCTAGAAAGAGTGAGTTTATTCAGCAGTAAGTCTCAAAGGATAGAATATTCTAGGTCTAGACTAACAGACAGAAACTGGAAGCTGAAGTCTTTAAGGTTCAAGCTTGCAGAAGATTAGATTGTATGGAGGCTAGAAGCTTCCAGGCCGAGGCCTAGAGATAATTAGTACAGAGAAAGAAATTCTCTGGGGTCATCCCAAGCCATATATTCTTAAAGCTTGGGTCCAGCAAGCTTCATCTGAGGAAATAAAAGTGACATTTACATTTACACTAGCCTTAGTTCTGCATCTTACTGTAGGAAAGCTAAGATTATAAATATATACTAGTTTTTCTGGTTTTATGTGAGTTCTGAGAATCCAGACTCTGGTCCACATGCTTACAAGGCAGTCATATTATTTCTTGAGCCATCTTCCTAGTTTCACATATCCAAATTCTAAATATACTACTAACTGAAAAATAGTTTCTATAAAGACTATTCTATCACAAAAATTGTGACAAATGCTTCAATTTCTATAATAGTTGAGGGTTTACTAAAAACAGTCATTGACAACATCAAATGATGTGTTCAGACTTGATCCTTTGACCCTTTCCCTGCTATAGAGGATGCTCTAGTTATACTAGGAGACTTTTGAAGTCCCCAATGGGCCTTCTAGCTTGGATATAGATCCTGTATATTTTGCATTGCATTGCTGCATTTGGTGCTTCTAGAAAGACTCTTTGCCTTAATTGGGATTTGGTTGCTCATGTCAGCTTTGTAAAAGCATATTGCATTGGCATGAGAAAACATTTCCAAACCTTTGATATCCAATTAGAAGTCATTGAAATCTGTCCAGACAAACAGTTTCAGCAAAGAGAATCTAGGCAGGCTGTCAACAAATATTTGACTATTGTGAACCAGGTACTTTTCTAAGCTCCAAGGCAACAAAGCTGCAGAGGCAGTCCAGAGCTTAAGAGCTTCCACTTTGAAGAGAGTGACAGCGAACAGATGCATAATTGCAAAGTGATACTGTCTCAGAAGTGCTAGGACAGAAGGGATATTTGGGGTGATGATGGGGAAGCCATTTATTTGTAGGAGAATAGAAAAGGCTTTCCTGAGGACAGCACATTTGAGACCTTCATAGTGAGGAGTTAGCTTCTCAAACACCTCAGAGGACAGCCCTGCAAGTAGACCTGACAAGACTGAAAATCCCAAAATAACAATGCATTTGAAAAAGATTTTGAAGACTAAAATAAATGGGCAAAAAGGCAAAGAATTCATAGTGATCTGATTGTAGATATAAACAGATGTAGGTATGTAGGACCACGCAGAACACCACACTGAGGAGCAGGGATTTCATTATGGCTGCAGTGTGAAGATGCTAGTGCTCTCTGACCCATAATTGTTCCTGTCTGAAAGAACTTCAGGGATGGAAATGGAGAAGAGCCTGAGGAAAAGAAGGTCCAGTGACAGACCCAGAGTAGGATCCAGCTCAAGGGGATGCCCCAAGGCCCGACACTATTATTGAGGCTATGGAGCACTCACAAAAAGGGACCTAGCATGCCTGCCCTCTGAAAGACCCAACAAGCAGTTGAAAGAGTCAGATGCAGATATTTGCACCCAACTAATGGACAGAAGCTGCTGACCCCTGTGGTTGAATTAGGAAAAAGCTGAAAGAAGTTGAGGAAGACATCCACTCTATAGGAGGACCATAAGTCTCAATTAACCTGGACCCCCGGGATCTCTCAGACACTGGACCACCAACCAGGCAGCATACA
>CM052703.1:97676286-97702516 GCA_028551405.1 Uromys caudimaculatus | reverse complement strand
ACACATATACAGCAGAGGACTGCTGGATCTGGGTTCAGTCAGAGAAGATGCACCTAACCTTCAAGAGACTGGAGGCCCCTGGGAGTTTAGAAGTCTGGTGGGGTGGGGGTGGGGGTGGGAACATCCTCGTGGAGACAGGGGTGCAGGGAGGAGGTATGGGATGTGGAACAGTTGGAAGGTGTACTGGGAGGGGAATAAAATCTGGAGTGTAAATAAATAAATATATAAATAAATAAATAAACAAACAAAAATAATAAAAAAGAAAATGCTGTGGTCTACTTTATCATGTTACATGTTCTCTCTTGCTAACTGCTGTTTAGGAAGAAGTTATGATGGGAGCACCTTCAAGAGTATAAATAGAAAAACAGTAAACCAATGCCAGGTCTCAGTTTAAGGTGCTGACCTTTAGACAAGAATGACATGGGTGGACATTTGAGTATTTGTGGAACTGTGGGTCAGCAGAAATTACTAGTGACTAGTAATTAGAACTTAAGGGCAAAATGAGTGATTTGGAGTGATATTTTTGTCTGTGCATCTAAAAGGGGAAATAGAACCTTCTTCAGATGAGCAGGGCTCGGGGAATCCATTCCATGTGAGGTGTGAAGAATCTGTGTCAGTCATGATGTCTCATATACCTGTTAAGATCGAAATAGAGATGTGAGATAGACAGACGGAATCCATGTGGTGCTGGTATTTAAAACTCTAAGCAAATATAAAACCAAAGTGCGATACAAAGGAAGGAGCTCACCCTAAGACCAAGCCCAAGGCTTGGTCGTATTCAACCTTGTGGAAGATAGAGCGATAATACCAGGAGAAAACTTCAAAAATTAGTCTTTAATGGGTTAAGTCAAACAAACATCATATTATCACCGAAGCCCACCGAAGAAAGCATTTCTAAGCTGGAAAAAGTAACAATTGTGGGCATAAAAATCTTTAACAAAATGGAATAACATAAAAGTAGAGAATCAACTGATGAGTAATTTATTTTCATTTTTTTTAAAACAAATATTTATTCTGTAGCCCTAGCTGGCCTCCAACTCAATGCAATCCTCCTGCCTCAGCCTCCGAAGCACTGCGATTGCAAATATGAGGCACTATACCCAGTGGCCTTTGACTTCTAAAAGACTTAGACCTCCACAGAGTGTTAGTGCACGGAAGGAGTCTGTGATGTGGCAATGAAGGCAAGGGAGCAGGGGGCGGGGCGAGGAGTTCATCAGAGGATCAGAAGAGGTCTCATGCACTCATCATCTACAAACTTTGCATTTGAGAACTGAATCTTACCCTGAAAATGCAGATGTGTCCTGTTTTAAAGAAAGTAACGGGACTAGGATTACCCACATGAGCCATGAAAGAACATACTTCAGGTAGAAGGAATGACATATATAAAAGCTCTAAATGGACAGTGACTTGCATCTTCTGGAAAATCACCACTTAGTACGGCCCGGTTGTTTCATCTAAGAACTCAGCGGGAAGAGAAGTCCTTACAAAGAATAAATGTTACCGTGTATGTGAAAGGTCATTGTATAATCTGATACAGAATAGGACTTTATCGAGTCATGAATATGCCTTTACCAATTCTTGCATCCTATTCATGCTCTGAATGCTGCTGCACTGAGGACCTGGCACGGGGATGGACGTTCAGAGAGGATAAGGAAAGGAATGACAGCAAAGCAATTAAGAGAAGAGCCTATAGCTCCGGATGTTGAGGCGCCTCATGAGCAGCTTCTGGAACAGGGCTTTGTACGTAGCTTGAAATCAACAATTTTTCAGTGGCTGGATGTGATAGTACAACAGAGGTCAAGCTCCTTCCACTCACACCCTTCAGAATGAAAAGAACACAGCAACGATACTTAAATGAATTATACTAGGAATAAGTGAGAGCATATATGTAATAAATAATAATAATAATAATAATAATAATAATAATAATAATAATAATAATAATAATTGAAGGGACAAAGGAAAACTAGGTTCACAGCAGATGATCAATAAATTGACATAGCTATTACAAGTCCGGTTGACATTTGTGCCTGCAGGTACTTAATGGAGAAAAAGATAACTATTAATTCAACTACGGTCAGATTTTCATTGTTTTCATAGTTTCACACTCGTGCTTGTGTGTGTGTGTGTGTGTGTGTGTGTGTGTGTGTGAGACTTTCTCGGCTAACAGAGGAGTTTCTGTGTGCCACTTTACATCTTAGTACTTTCATGTTGTGTTCCTTTTTACTTAGTCCAGAATTCTCTTTGATGTCTGTTGTGATTTACTCTTTGACCTAGGAGCTATCTCAATGTGAATTACTTATTTTCCAACTATTTTGAGGTTTCCCCAGACATCCTTGAGATTAATTTATCATCTAGTTCCATCCCATCAGAAACATTTGGTTTGACTTGAACCCTCATTAAGTCTATTGATGTTTTTGTCAACAGGATAAGGTCCATATTGTAAAGAGTTCTACATGTACTCAGGAATATAGATTCTGGGCCAGCAAGATACTTCAGTGGCTAAAAGGACTTGCCTCACATGTCTGATCAAAGAGCCCACTCTAGAAGGAGTGAACTGACTCCCAAAAGTGGCTTCTAATCAACATGTACCTGCTGTAACATGAGTACCCATACTTACACACATATGTCATACATACATACATACATACATACATACATACATACATACATACATTCTACACACAACAATAATAATTAATAAAATTTAAAATGAGAAGTGGATTAGCATGACAAATTTTCTGTGCTCTCTCTGATTTCTTATTTACGGTTTTAAGTTTGAAGTGTATTTATTGCTAGCAACATATAATTGGATCCCGTCTTATCTGATTTAGCCATTTTATCTTTGCATTGACAATTAATCATTTAGTGTGATTATTACTATAGTTTAGTTAGAAACATATCTACTAATGTGCTGTTTTCTGTCTAATCTATTCTTAATCCATTTTTCCTGTCTTTTTTTTTTTTCTTGAACTAATTGAATGTTTTGTGTGTGAGAGAGAGAGATGTCACTTTGTAGCTGTGGCTAGCCTGGAACTCACTAGGTAGAACAGGATGGCCTCAAACTCACAGATATCTGACTGTCTCTACCTCCCACATGCAGGGACTAAAGGCCACGCTGGGACATGTGCCATTGTGGCTAGCCCTAGAATATACCTTTGTCATAATCGTTCTTCAAGTTACATTTCATTTCATCCAGTATAAGGTATTTTCTTCACATCTATTCACTGTGTCATATATTTCTTCAAGTGTGTCTCAGTTACTTTTGTATTGCTGTGACAAAACATCATGAACAAGGAAACTTGCAAAAGAAAGTTGCATTAGTTCCAAGAATGAGAGTCCAGGACCATCATGGCTGGGGTTATATAATACCAGGAAGGCAGACATGTGATGGATCAGATCCTTATATGTGAGCTTGTATGGTGTTATATGTCATAACAGCAGCAAGGCAGACATGGAGATGGACCAGTAGCTGTGGTGAAATATCAACTGAGAGGCAGAGAGAAAGCCAAATTGATATAGCCTGGGCTTTGGAAAGCTCAAAGCTCACCCTCAGTGACATATCTCCTTCAGCAAGGACACACCTCCTAATCCTTCCCACACACTTCTACCAACCTGGGACCAAGCATTTAAATATGTAAGCCTATGGGGGGTCATTCTTATCCAAACACCACAAAGGAATTTTAGAATGACCCACTCTCCACTGCTTTGCTGAAATGCTGATTTTCCCTCTGGGATGGTTTTCTTTTTGACTTCAAGTTTTTCTTTAAGATTTCCTGCATTGTGGCACTCTGAGTAGCCACCTCCTTTCTTTTGCCAGAAAAAAAAAAAAATGTATTTTGGCTTAATTTTGGGAAAAAATATTATCCTTGTGTGTAGAATTCTGAGTTGACATAGTAAAATATCTTGTCCCTATCCCTTTGAGCTCTTTAAAGACAATCATTGCTACTATGCTTATGTTCTTCCCAATATAATGCCCTGTGCCTATTCTCTCTCTCTCTCTCTCTCTCTCTCTCTCTCTCTCTCTCTCTCTCTGTCTCTCTCTCTCTCTCTCTCTCTGTCTCTCTCTGTGTCTGTCTCTTTCACACACACACACACACACACACACACACACACACACACACACACACACACAACCCTCTCTTATTCCTCATAGTCCACTGACTTTCTTCTTCGCCCCAGCTAGGCTCCTCTCATTTACATGTGAAAAATACTACAGATTCTTACATTCCCTGTTCCCATGGCCATAACAAATCCAGAAGTGTTTTGCAGCTCTGTTCCCAATCCACAATCTCTTACAGTGTCTCTACCCCTCTTCAGTGATGTCCCTAGGGCTTGGAAGGAGTGACAGAGATGTCTCAATTAGGGGTACACACTCTCAGCCTTGGTCAAAGAAGCTTCTTTCCCAGAGGGTGTGGTTAAAGCAGAGACTTATAGCTGCAGAAAAGGTGCTGAGTTGCCCCGACTTATTTTTGAGGTGATATTTTATCTTTGGTTTTAAGCAATGTGACTATGATCCAGCTTAGTGTAGTGTACTTCGTGCTAATTAACTTGGGGTTCATTGAACTCAGATATGTTCTATGCCCCTTAATTTTCATCACAATAGGTATTGAAAATGACTGTTGTTTTTTCAAAGGGTTTTCTGATCTGCTCCCTTTAAAGGACACCAGTTACCATGCGCTCTGTCCCATTTTGTTTGCTAAATTTCTCTTCTACTCTGACTATTTTCCCTCACTATAGAAATCTTTTTAATCACAGATACTGTTTTATTCATGTCTTTAAAGTTTGGGTTTTTCCCTACTTCTCTTTGACTTTTTGACATTTTCATGCTTCTCCTTCCTCCTTTTGTTCATAAGTAATGAAGACTGAATAGGGATTGCACACAGGATGTCACGTGCTCTGCCACTGCCCTCGCCTGTCTTTACCTTCTTGAGTGCATGGACTGTAGGTACAATAACCGTCGCATCTCTCTTGTGATTCTATCATGGTTGTTCCTCCAGGCTCTTTTTGCATATCAGTTCTAGCTTCTTGCTCCTTTATATACCTGGCCGTTGCCATTTCACACTGTTTTCTTTTGTTTGGCTACTACTAGTTGTACATTTATATTCCTTTAAATATTCTAGAACTTTATTGGGAGATGCTGTCAGATTTTTTTCAGGACAATTTGATCTCTTCTACATGTACTTTACAACTTTGTTCGGGGAGACCAAATGAGCCTTCGTCTACTGCTAATTTTATCTTGCCAATAAGACAAAAATTGTTGGTGTATTTTACCTAATGTTTTATCATTTTTTTTCACTCTAGCTAATGACGGAACAAAAATTGTACCAGTCTGTTATGAGCTTCAGCTGTGATTTTTTTTTTTTTAATCATCCTTTGGAGAAACTCCTTCTTCTCTTTGGCAGTATTCTTCTAGCATGGCTGATTCATAACCTGAGATGCATTAATATCCTCTGTAACTCTCCAGAGCATCTTCTAAATAGTTGTCTTCCTTTTGCTCTTCTGACCCATGAAATTTCTGTTACTATTGCTATAATATCAAGGGGTACCCCATTCTCTTCCCTAGGTCTTCTCACTCTGCTCCGGTTGTCTGCACAGTTCCCCCAGGCCATCAATGGACAGCAATGAAATCTTCCTCATTCATGTTCCATCAGGCATTAGTGTTTCACTGTCTAATGTCCACTGTCTGGCAACTGTCCCACGTATTATGCTTAGTTTCGGCTACGAGATAGCAGGGCATGTCTGTTCCTAGACAGTAGCTCTACTACAGATGAGAATTTCATAGTCTTGCACTCACAATTAACCCTCAGACTGTCATCTTCCATGCAGGAAATGATGGGTTAAGGCTTTCTAGTCTGGACTCATAGACATACAGTATAAGAAATCAACCTGATAGCTGTGGAGAAAACAGTCTGAGAGGGAGAGAGGTTGCGGTTACAGTAGTTCATATAGTAGAATCTAAATTGTTTGTTGTATAGTTGATAGAAGAATAAAATAACATTAAAACACATGAACATTTACTAGAACATCTCAAAAGTCAGTGGGAAACCCAGATACTAGGAGCTCTGTGCTCATGTTCTGGGAGTAAACCTCCATCCACGTTAGCTTTCACTTACAGTGGGAAGGGAGGGACTGACTGCATTAAGTGTCTTTATTGATTTCCTTGCCTTTTTATGAAAGACAATGAGAGGGGAAAAATAAACAAATGGAAGCAAATTAATAGAAACAGGCCTGAGGCTACGATTTGTTAAATTCACAGCAGGATAGATGTTCCTTTTTAAATAGATGGGTTTTTTTTACATTAACATTTTCTAGAATAAATGCTAATTTTACAAAGATTTTAGCGTTTCTTCCCTGCCTGAAAACCACAGGAGAAAAGATCCAGATTTGTGATATTTGCCAAATTCTGCCCAAATGTGTGTCCCAAAGCTTTCCCCTTTGGACTCATGATACTTTACATCATTCAGAGGGAAAAGAATCTGCCTATTAACTTTTCTTATTCAGGTCAAAACGCTATACCCCTAGACCTTAAAATTAGACTGGACAGATTCTAAGAGGAGCTGCATTTGTGAATAGGCCTGCTGGGACTGCTGGGGAATAAACAGTGTATCAATTATTTATGTTTTCTACTTACATTATTTGGATTTTCACGATGAACCCAAATACAGTGGCCTCTGGGCACTCAAACCCAGGGAAAGGAAATGATTTATTGACAAATAATGCTAACTACACAAAGACAGTCTGCAACAAAGATGGTGATGGGGAGTTACAGGCAAACAGCAGGCCAGGGGGAGGAGCAGTGGAAAAGAGCATGTTCAAGATGTTTTCATTACACACACACACACACACACACACAGCTGTTGTGAACAAGAGACCAGAGAGCCAAGGGCATGAATAATCAAAAAGAGGAGGCAGACATAAGTAGATTGCTGCTCACTTAGACACTCAGGCCAGTCTCAGCATCTCAGCAGCCCTTGCCTGAGTCAGACTCTGCAGATTATGGTCTGGATGGTGTATGTCTAGAAAAAGAGTTCAGAGGCTTGATGGCATTGGGTGTGGTAAGAGTATAGGTTTGGAACTAAGATTGGCCAGGGTTTGCACTTGTGCTTACTAATCACCAGAATGCACCCTACTGAGTTCACTAAAGCTTTCTGAGACTCCAGGTTCTCTTCTGTCACTGTCACGTGATAGAGCACAGCTTGACTGCAGGATATTTTACATCAATACTACAGACATCTGAAGCCACATAAGTGTATTATGGTGGCTCTGCCAGGAGCTATAGAATGTCTGCAGCATGCGTGGTGCCTGCCTGCTAGCTACAGTAGCACCATCCCCTCCTAAGTTAGGTCAATCTCAAATACCTGTAAACACTGCCAGAAATCACAAGTGGCAAACTCGCTCCAAGTTAATGACAACAACAACAACCCAAAACAAAACAAAAACAGCAACAAAAAAGAAAGCAGCCTCCCAGGTTGTTTTTAGAATGCTGAATAGTGTATAAAATGCCCTGCACATAATAGGAACTCATGAAAAGGGAGTCATTCTGAGCATAGCTGTTACTAAATTGGCCTAGCTAGGAAATGTCAGAGTTAGCTCTGTTTCTGTGTCCTAGTTCAGGCCGCATGAGAGTTTGTAGGGTCAGAAATAGAGAATAAGGCTGGGGAGCTCAATTAATGGAACATTTGACCATGAAGCAAAACCAAGTTTCTACTCTGCCATGTCTGAAATGGTGAGTGGAGAAAGCCCTTGGAGCAGCAGAGGATCTGCACAAAGATGTGTGAGCAAGGAAAGGCTTCTTCTAGTCACTAGTGCTGTCTGGGTCAGTTCATTAATGGAGAGTGGGTACTGGAATGAAAATACTGGCTCACACTCTGAACATAGGGCTCAGCAGGCTGGGGAGCTGCAGACAGCACAGTCAGAAGGCATTGGGTGAGCTCTGGAGTGTGGCTCTGCTGGGCTGAATTGACCCCAGGTATCTGTGAGCCTTTGAATCACTCTGCTTACATTGAGACACCTGGGAAAGAGTCTACTTGGGCGGGTTCCTCATCTACACATTCTGCCTAGGACACAGTGGGACATCTGGACCAAGGACCTACGAAAGATCTGCCACCATGGAAAAGTAGACCTGTCAGATACCTGCAGAGGCCTGAGCAGAGGAAACCAGTGAGTCTTCAAGTAGAAAAGCCAATAACCCACCCATGAGATACAAAGAAATAACTTCCTTCGGACACTTTTGGTACAACACTTTGGTGTTAACAGCTACCTCCTCAGCAGACAAGGGGCTGATCACTGAAGATTTGAAGGGTTTTCCTGTATGTTAGGAAACAGGGACAAAAGGTAGATAAATATTCCACACTATTGTAGCATCCGACTGATTCAGAGCCTGAAGACCAGGGCTGTGGCACTAGAACAGCGAAGCAGCTTTTATGCCACCTTTTAAAGTATCCACCATAAGTATCTCAAGGTGGATGAATCTCTTGATACTGATAGAACCAAAGATAGTGGGAAACTCATCTCTGTGGTCAGGGCTGAACCATGTTATACCAAGACATCTTACTTTGAGGAGCCTTGTTTCTCTATTAGGAAGTGAAATCATAACGCTGCCTTGGCTAGCATTACTGTCATTGTGATGAAACACCATGACCAAAAGCAACTTGGGAATGAAAAGGTTTATTTCACTTAAACCTCCATATCAGAGTCTATCATCAAAATCAGTCAGGGCAGGAATTCAAGCGGGGCAGAAACCTGGATGCAGGAGCTGATGCAGAAGCCATGGAGGAGTCTTGTTTACTGGCTTGCTCCACATGGTTGGCTTAGTCTACTTTCTTATAGATACCAGAACCACCAGGCTAGGGATGGCATCATCCACAATTCCATGTGCCCTCTGGCATAGATCCCGAATTAAGAAAATAGCCATATAGTCTTGGCAACAGCCTGATCGGAAGGAGAGAATTTGTCAGTTGAGGTTCCTTTCCTCCTCTCAGATGACTCTAGCTTGTGACAAGGTGACAGAAAACTAGCTAGCACACTTTCCAAGAATATTGTAGATGCATTGCCACAATGACAATAGAAACACCTGATAGGTTTTTCTCGATCAGCAGGGGTGGGAAGTCTATACACAGAGGGCAGTCAGAGTACTAAGAGCTGAGGTCCTAGGAGGATCGTCAGAGTCTGTTTACAGAATACAAACTAAATTGTTCAGTATGACCAAATAGCAGTCTTCCAATTTTTGGTCTCAAGAGCTTTTTTATTCTTTAAAAAAAAAATTTATTTTGAAATGTTATGCGAATTATGTACACCCATATTTATGTACTATATATGAAATGAAAACTTCAAAAGTGTTTTAATGCATTAACATAAGAATAAATCCATTACATGTTTGTATAAATGACATATTTTTTAAAGAAACTATTTTCCCAAATAAAATGAACTATTTTTCATTATTTTAAAATATCTTTATGGTAGCTTAATAAAAGACAGCAATATTATCATATCTACTACAGCATTGAGTATATTAATAATTAAATATCACCCAGTCTGTAGAAAACTGTCTATGAGATGGTAAGAGTGAAAAAAAGAGAAGCCCACACCAATGTGATTAGGAAAGTGACTGGGTTAACTTGCAGACCATTTGAAGAGAGCATCGGTATTATAGAGATACCATGGCCATGCTTAGAGAACGGCTAGTCTAAGTCAACGGATACTGTAGGGGTCCATAAGAAGGCAGGATACCAAGAAGCAGGTCTGGGGCATGGTTCTAAAGGCCAGTGTTCACTAACCTCCTATGCAGTGAAACAGTTCCTGAGCAAGAATAAGAGTAATGTTGCTGGAAGAGTTGTTTTGTGTCCAAAACATGATAGCCCAAACTTTCTTAGGCCAAGTAAAATTCATTCATTACATCTCTTTGTGGTTCCTAGAGAGTGCTTGCTTAGACTGGGAAAGACTTCAGTCCTGCAGTGAAGTGTGGGGCTAACACACCCTTGGAAATCTCTCTGGCTATTAACTTTAAGAATAGAAATATCAGAAGCAGGAGAACTGACCAGAAGTTTGGCACATGCAATCAATTAATTATGAGAAGGCTGAAGAGAAAAGAGGCTGGAATTGAAAGTATGAACTGGTCTCACTCAGGAATCTCCAAGACAGAGCAATATGACGCTTCCTGGTGTCAAAAGAAAACATGAGAGCTCTTTTTTGTCTTTTTATTTAATCCTTTGAAATAGTGATTTGTGTGTGTGTGTGTGTGTGTGTGTGTGTGTGTGTGTGTGGTGTTTGTTTGTTTGTTTGTTTATAACATGCATGATTCTTTAGAACAGTGAAAATGTTAAACATTATAACAATCCAGCAAGCTAGAACCCATACTGGATTTGGTAATTAAGTAGGTAGCTTCATGGCTCAAGCATTGAGGCTTTGACTACTACATCACTGGGAATCTGGAGCCCCATAGCAGGCCACACTGGACACAGGGGAACCCTGAAGCATTAGGTTGGTTAACTGGTACAGCCATACCCATGTCTACAGCTGTGTATCAGCCAGTCACTATGTTGCTTTTAGATAGCAGGTAAATATAAATCTTTCCCTTGAGCATACATGGTTTGTAGGAGGTGAAAATTATGAGTTTCATATGTTAAATGTATTATAGACACCCATCTACAGCATTACTAGTGTGGTCTAGAACAAAAATATATAATGTTTAGATTTTTTTCACTGTGAAGAATCATGTGATTTTATGGTCCATCTTTACACTAATAAAATATAAATTTACTCTGAATCACAAATTAAAATCAAAACAGAAACAGGGCTAGACATAGGAATGACAATCAACTTTGTCCTACACACATATAAACACCCTGTTATATACACACACAAAGCTATAGATTAAGGCCTGTTGTTTCTAAATAAAAAGTGAGGGTTAATGTCTGACAGTGCACCACTAAAGCACAGTGCCAACTCAAGATGGGAATTCTAGCCATCAGTTCAAACTGTGCACTGTCTCAGACACGGAAACTGAGAGCCATAGCGGGATTAGTTCCAATGTGGTCATGGAAAATAGAGAAATTGTGGTAGAGCCAACATTGAAATGTGGGTTTCTCAAGTACTTCTCCAATTCTCCTGTATCCCCCAAAATGTTAGTATAGGGGCCTGCTGTGAGTAGACTGACCTTGAGTTTGTGAAAGTTAGACTGTTAGACTGTTAAATTCAAGCAGGATGATAGAAATTGAAGTTAAAATTCTCTTGGCTCTAAATTCAAAAGGAGTAAATAGACAATGGTAAGGAACGCCTCTGTCATCATGCAAGTGTGTGTGAAATGGAGAGGCCTTTGCTCTGAGTGTCTCCTGGACCTGAGGCACAGTGGGCCCTCAGAGCTCATGGACTCTTCTCTGGAGCCAACTTCATGAGCCCAAAGTAAAGCCTGATGACCACAGTGATAAACACTGTGGCAAAAAAAGAAAAATTCCCTATCAATTTCTCTCTCTCTCTCTCTCTATATATATATATATATATATATATATGTGTGTGTGTGTGTGTTTATTATGTAACTATATACATATATGTGTATATGTGTATATATGTGTGTATACATAAATGTATAAGTATATATGTGAGTGTACACGTACACTTTGATATAATACAAAAATTTTTAATCATGTCTGTTTTCTTAGTGGTTCCTAATCTTTGTATAGCCTTCGGATTCTTTCTACTTAATGGCCAATATGTAGCAAGAACAACCAACATACCTGTTAAGTTTACCTCTGGTATTTGGTCTATTCTGACAGGCCCTTAGTAGACAGGCATGCTTGGGCTTGTGACCTTTAAAACACATAAACAAATGTAGTTATACTGATCCCCAAAACCATTATTGCTAAAGTTAAATGTGGAAATTAAAATAGTAAATAACATGCAGAGAGAGTTTCTTTTATAGCAGGCACCATGCTCATAATTAAATATCGTGGATTCATCTCTTGAAATAGAAGACTCTAAATTAAAGACTCAGCCAAGGACTCTTTTCAGTGCCTGTTCCATAGTATTCAGTGGATAAATGGTAGATGCTCATATTATTGCCACTACTAATGAGAATAACAAAGGCCCTGTTTGCTTCCCAGAAGGAGTCCGAAGAAGGTGAAGCGTTTCGTCATCAGTAAGACACTGATTTGGACAAAATTTAAGTTCTTGTCAAGACCACATGTATTTCACAAAAGAATTAAAGTGGTCCAGGGAGCTGATTCAGCAGTGTACCATTCCTCGTGCAAGTAGGCAGACCAGAGTGTAGATTCCAGAACCTACATAAATACTGGGTAGGTGTCGTGGCCTTGGAAGACTGAGACAATGATCCCCAGGCTAGCTGTCCATCAGGATGAACCTTATCAATGAGCTATAGGCTTGACTGAGAGATTCTATCTCAGTGAACAAGGTATTAGAGCAACTGAGGATGATTTCCGATCTCCACCTCTGGTCTCCTTGTGCACAGATGTGCATTCATACCCTCACCCTCACCAAAATCTAAAAGGAAAGAAGTATGGGAATAGAGGAGTGATTGTATGTACAAGAGAAATAAGTAAAGGAAAAACTGAGGAGGAATGTGTGTTCTGAAAGAGAGTCACATTACCCCACCGGGTCAGCGGAGAATGGCCCCTGTCCATGCGCACACCTGGGGTCAGTGGAGAATGGCCCCTGCCCATGCGCACACCTGGGGTCAGTGGAGAATGGCCCCTGCCCATGCGCACACCTGGGGTCAGCAGAGAATGGCCCCTGCCCATGCGCACACCTGGGGTCAGCGGAGAATGGCCCCTGCCCATGCGCACACCTGGGGTCAGCGGAGAATGGCCCCTGCCCATGCGCACACCTGGATTTGATAGGATGATTTCCAATGCCATGGCAGAAGCATCTGTAGTCACAGAAGACAGACTTCCTGAGCATCTGCTTGCCATCCCTGTCTGCAACTGTGATAAGAGAAGTCAGTTTCATTTATATCCTTGAGTGACATGACTAAGCAGTCCACTGTGCTAAGTTTAAGATCTGTTTCCTTGTTGGGACATTTTCCTTAAAATGAAATGCCTAGCTAAACAGCTTTTGAGTCCATATTTTTCAGACACGCAAAACAATATTTATCTTCACAAGATTCATATGACCCTGACATATTCTTTACACAAACACTTACTGAATGCAAACTGCTCCCGTTGCTTGCCTGGGTGCTGCACGTGAAGCATTGCATGAAACGCCTAGGAAGCCTTGAGACTTCCAAGACAGATAAGAAGGCCTAGTCAATACAATGAGTAGGATATTAATCATGCTTCCAGCACTTGAGGGGTTAATTGGGGGCTTCAAGAAAGGCCCCTTAGGGCTTTAAGTGAGCACCAGATGGAACCCAATAACAGGGTTCTGTTGGGAACCTTTAAGAGATTCAGGCCAGGATCTAGCCAAGACAACACCATGATTAAAAACTAAGTTTTCCAAGTTTTGCCTTTGACCATACCATGATTTTCCATTATATTTCAAAGCTGGTATGCTAGCTAATTTTAGGTCAACTTGACAGAAGCTAGAGTCATCAGAGGGTAGAGCCTCACTTGAGAAAATGTCTCCATAAGATTGGCCTGTAGGCAAACCTACAGGGCATTTTCCTAATTGGTGATTAATGCAGGAGGACTGTGCTGGTTTCTAGATGTGGCATTATTAGAAGGTGTGGCCTAGTTGGGGTAGGTGTGTCACTGTGGTGTGGCCTTTAAAACCCTCATCCTACCTGTCTGGAAGCTAGTATTCTGCTAGCAGCCTTCAGATGAAGATGTAGAACTCTCAGCTCCTCCTGTGCCATGCCTGCCTGGATGCTGCCATGCTTCCTGCCTTAATGATATTGGACTGAACCTCTGAACCTATAAGGCAGCCCCAATTAAATATTGTCCTTATAAGAGTTGCCTTGGTCATGGTGTCTGTTCAAAGCAGTAAAACTCTAAGACAAGGACCAAGTCCATTGTGAGTGGTACTACCCCTGGGCTGGTGGTCCTGGGTTTTATTAGAAAGCAGGCTGAGCAAGCTATGAGGAGCAAGCCAGTAGACAGAACCCCTTGAAGACCTCTGCATCAGCTCCTGCCTCTAAGTTCCTGCCCTGTTTGTGTTCCTGTCCTGACTTCCTTCAATGATGGACTATGATGTAGACCTAGGAGCCAAACAAACCCTTTTCTCCTCAAGTTGCTTTTGGCTACTGTGTTTCATCCCAGCAATAGTAACCTGAACTAAGACAGATAGAAGAGGACCACCCTCAAATTACCAGCATTCCCCACATGTATGGACTCTCAGCCTAAAGAATAGACCATAATATTATGAAAGAAAATGGTTTTCCGGTTGAAGAATGAATATGAACCAATGACTATGATAGCCTGACTGCTCACTGACGTTGCCATCTAATCTCCAATCCATATTGGGTTTTTTTTTCTTGAGGATTATTTCTAGGTGGGGAAGGGGACAGTGAGTACAGGAAGCATGGCAGTAACAATGTCAGTGTCCTTGTCAAAATATGCAGACCTCTTGTTCTGTATGAGACCCGGCAGCCCTGCCTGCCAGTGTTGTTTGCCTTTGCTGTTCTTTAGAATCCATGTAACGCCAGGCAGAGTTCCATTCTTTCCTCATACAATTACAGGAAAGCAGTACTTTTATCACAGCGTCTTTCCGTGTCAAAGGAAACAGAGGTAAAGCTTGAAGAAAGTTGCAGTTGAAGCCCTGGAAAGGAGAGTGGGGGAAGGGTTCTTTGCTCTTTTTGACTTGGATTTAAACACTGGTTTCAGGTGAAAACTTGGCAGGGCTGAGGTATTTTAACACAAGTAATTTTAAGCAATAATAAAGGCAGCTTGCCATTTTTATATAAGTAATAGAAGTTTTTTTGTTTGTTTTTTTTTTACAAGGCAAGCAAGAAAAAACATTGAAGCATTATTAGTTCAGAGATTCTTATTGTACCCAACTAAAAGAAATAAAAATCCATTTTTCAAGGGCAAAATCTGCAAGAGAGTTCTGAACATTGCCTGAAGACAAGGCAGCTGAGAAGACGGAAGATGAGCGGGCCTGATGCCCAGGCCTCGAAATGAGTTAATAGTGAACAATTAAAATGAAGCAGATCACGCGAGTTCTAAAGATTATTAAGCATTCACACTGTGCTAGGCTCTAGCAAATAGCTTTAAAATAGAAAAAGAATGAAAGATAGACGATATTATTGCCACTTGCAAAAGGGACTAAAGCCACATATGCAAAGCAGAGAAGAGTAGAAGCGAGCAGAGCTAAGTTTGGGGGTACCAGGGAGAGAGGCATGTCTTTGGTGATCAGTCTGACTTGGGTGTGATTTCCATCTCATACCTGTGTGAACTGAACAAATGACATCCTGTCTCTGAGTTCCCACTTACCTGTTCTTAAAATGTAAACACATAGGGTTGGAGAGAGGACTCAGCAGTTGAGAGTACTGGCTGCTCTTCCAGAGGTCCTGGATTTACTTCCCAGCACTCAGATGGTGGCTCACAGTCCTCTCTAACTCCAGTTCCAGGCAATCTGATGTTCTCTTCTGACTAGCTCCAGGCACGCATGTTATATACACACATACAGGCAGGCAAAATACCAAAGCACATAAAGTTAATTTTTTTTAAATGGGAACACGTGCCTAGCCAGTTGCAACAATTAATTTTGTGTTTTATTTGCATGCACAGTATCTTTCCTATTCCCTGGCTTTCTGGATGCATTTTTCACAGTTTTCACCTTCCACTGTCCCAGGACCAGGGTGTAGAACTCTCTCCCATCTGGCTCACATAGCATTACCCTCCATTCAGTGGTGAAACAGATGCAAAAGAAAGAGAAATCACTCATCAGCACAGCTGAGACAGTGATGCACATGGCAAATGAGTAAACAAATAGGGAGCTGGGTTTTTGCAATTGAACCTGTGTTTGTCTTTCTGTTGTTAAGCTACACAAGGCCCTGCTGCCTAACATTGTAAATAGGTACCCAAATGCCACATATAATACAGAAGAATAAGATATCTGCATTCTTTTTTAGTGTTTAATATTGGTTTCTAAGCTTTTATAAGGCAATAAAAATACTTTCGTATTTTTCTATTTGTAGAAATACTTTTACTACCAACATCACATTTTATTTTATTTACTGAAAGTTCAAGAGGCTTTTTCAGTGAAATACATGAGAAGGGATGGGCAAGAGCCAACCAAACAGGGCTAGAGCTTTCTCAGAGAGGGTCTGAGGATGGATTTAGGAAAGAGCATTTACCTAAAGATATGGGACAGGGATAGGAAATCTCACTGTGCCTCACATACAGGGTCGTTCTGTGCGACCACACTCTAGCAGTCAGCAGGAATGGGTATGGTCCTTACCTGTTTGCCTTCTGAAATGGTCACAAGCAATAAAAGAAGCAAGGCAATCCAAAAAGGGTGCTCATGTGATTTACCATGAGTGTCTGTGGGGACACTCATAATGGTTGTAGTAGAGATGTACCTAAATGCTTTACCTAATTGGTTGTGTATATACCAGGTCTGTGCAGAGAGCTGTGGGGCAGGTATTCTGGCAACTGCTGCACAGATAAGGAAGTTCTAGTGGGAATTGTAAGAATCAGGAAGGAAAATCCAATTACCGTCTTGTAAGGAAGGATCTAAGCCATATAGAAAACATGCCTGGGACCTTGTGTTTTGTATTTGTAAAACATAAGTGGACTTAAAATTCCTATGACATAACTTCTTTTTAAAATGTTTTTTTTTTTTTTAGATTTCTTTTATTATTTTATGTGTATTGGTGTTTTGCTGACATGTGTACTTGGGCATGCCTGGTGCCCAAGGAGGTCAGAAGAGGGTTTCAGATTTTCTTGGAAATTGAATGGTAGCTAGACCCCATGTGGGTGCTGGAAATCAAACCTGGATATTCTGGAAGCTAAGTCAGTAGTGCTCTAACCTCTGAGCTATCTCTCCAGCCTCTCACTTCTTATTCTATGTCAGCTTTTGTATATCGCCCAAAGCCATCACTACAGACCAGACCAACATCATTTCTCCCTTAAATTGCTTCAGTAGCAACCTGCTGGCTTCCCTCAATGGCTTCTGCTGCTCTTAAGGAAAAACAAAACAAAACAACAAAAACAATAAAACCATACCACTTGCCATATTTGTTTTCAAAACAGTCCCTTTAAGATCCAGCCCTCACCTCTCACCTTTCTCTTCTTTCCCAGAACAAATCAGTACTGATTTCCAAGTATTTCTGTCCAAATAAAGCATACAACCCTTAAGAGCCAAACATTTGCATCTATTATTCTCTGGAATATTACTTCTAGCTTCTTCTCATCTCGTGAACGTACTTAGCCTTACTTTTCCTCATTTGTGAAAAAAAATCTGGGTAACTATGTCACACTGTTGATTTAAAAAAATGACAGATAGGAACTGGAGAGATGTCTCAGCAGTTAAGAGCACTGGCTGCTCTTTCAGAGGTCTTGAGTTCAATTCCAGCAACCGCATGATGGCTCGCAACCATCTCTAATAGAATCTGATTCTCTCTTCTGGCATGCATTAAAACAAAGCACTCATATACAAAAAATACATCTTTTTTTTTTTAAGAAAAGACAGCTAACGAAGTAGCACATAGCCCAGCTATCCCTATGGCATGCCGACAGATGGTATACAAAGGAGCATAATGAAGGCAAAACTCAAAAGGGAGTGGGTAGAAAGATGAGCAGAAGGACTGAAGATAGATGGGTGCCTGGCCAGCTATACAAAAACTTGCTATCGATTACCTGAAATAGATGAGGTGGCAGCTGAACGTTCACCAGAAACGTTTTTAAAGTTATAGTTCAAAGCATTTTGAATGTAGAGTAAAACCATTATGAACAGTCCTATTTAAATGTGAATGAACCCCAGGCCACACTTCAAATAACTGCCCAGAAGTTCCCTTGCCTGATTTGATTATTGTGACAATTTATATTGCTTGTCAACTTAACCTTAGGTAGGATCACCTAACAGGCAAATCTCTGGACACACATATGAGAGAGCACTACATTAGGTTAACTAAGGCAGGAAAGCCCAACTTAACTGTGGATAGCATCATTCCAGGGAGGTGGGCCTGGACTGAATAAAAAGAAGACAGGAAGCTAGGCAATAGTATTCAACTCTCTCTGCTTCCTGACCATGAATACAATGTGGGCAGCTAACCAGGCTCCTGCTACAATGACCTCCAGCCATGTTGTACCATAGCCTCAAACTAAGAACCCAAGTAAACCCTTCTTCACATTACTTTTGTCAGAGTAATGTACCAGAATAAACACTCATGTAGTTACTCAGCAAACATTCATTGAAGACCTATTTGGTTCCAAGCATTGCCTATGCAGTGATAAAAAGGACAATAAAACACCACCTGAAGCTTCCACTCTATGGACTCCTGGAGGAGGTACCACGAGCAAAGCAAATAATGGACATACTTAGACAAGCAAGCCGATGACAGGGATCTGAATAGCCATGTTTGCAAGAGTACAAAGACGGAAGAACAATGTAAGACTGTCCCTATCCACCATGATGCTACAGCCAACACCCAGGTTCTCAAGAAGCATGACCACATCCCTGCAGCCTCAGCACTGCTTTCTGAACTCAATTTTGTTCCTCTTAAAATTGCACATTTAACTGTGGCATGCATGTGGCAGAAGTGGTGCCAGGGTGCAGAGGTCTCTCATTCTGTTATAGTTGGAGCCCTGAGAGCCCTGAGAAGAGCTGACCTCAGTGCCTCCCGACCAGTGGAAAATTGGGGTCACTCCTTGCTCTATTGTGTTACATTAGCTGTGCAGTGGTTTTATGGCTTCATGGAAGTGAAGCAGATGGAGTCACTGACCTTGGATGCTGACAAGCTAAAAAATAAAAATATTCCCCAGGCTACATGTGGTATCTGGCTAATAGCACCATAGCCAAAGACCAGACCTGGCCCAACATGCACAAGTCAGAGTAGTGCATTAGCAAAAATGCCATGATCAAATATTTTGTGAAGTACTTAATGTAGAGCCAGCCTTGTAGGGGAGGATGTAAGCCATATAGAAAGCATGCCTGGGACCTTGGATTTTGCATTTGTAAAACAGAAATGGACTTAAAATCCCTATGACATAATATAGTTTTTAGATTTTTTATATTTATTTTATTATATATGTGTACAGATGTTTTCCTGTATGTGTGTGTATGTGCGCGCGCGTACGCACGCGTGCATGCACCATATGCATGCCTGATTCCCAAGGAGGCCATAAGATGGTATCAGATCCCCTTACAAATGGAGTTACACATAGTAGCTAGACACCATGTGAGTGCTGGCAATCAAATCTAGAGCCACATATTTGCATATATTATTCTCTTCACTTGGAATTTCTTTCCTCTTTCAGCTGACCACCTGATATTCACCTAGTTTCTCATCCTGATGCTAAAAACTTAATGTTTTGTATTCTTGAGTTCTCTAAAGCTAGACTTCATTTTCGTAAGAACCTACCCTTCCCCAGTCAGTAAAGGTGAGTGAATAGAGTGGCAGACATATATGAAGAAATGAACCTCATTCTGTTGGGAAGCTAGTAGCAAAGGTGAATCCCAGAACCCAGATCACTGATAAATCTTCCCCATGTATCACGAAGTCAGGCTAGTCTGCGTGGGAAGTGCATATTCATGGACAGACATATGGGGGCTAGATGGAGTCTGCCCTGAGCACTTGCTGGCTTGTGGGCTTTTGCTTCCCGGGTGCATTCACATCCAGTGTTGGTAACTACTCTGGACTCCTACAACTCATTCCTTGGCCATTCTGTTCCAACTCACAGCTGTGTCTTCTGTGTGAGCTTAGTTCCCTGGGAAGATGTTTTACTCTTACCTGGTAGGCATAATAGACACCGGTGTGTCTGTATCATTGCCTCAGTAAGAGCTAAGAAATCCCTGGACGCAGGCATCTTCTACAGTGTCAATGGTAGAAAGAACCTAAAGACTGTTCAACCTGCACCCCTATTTCATAGATGCTTGCTTCAGTCTTTTTGTCTTCCATCTTTCTTTCCTTCCTGTTTACTTCCTTCTCCTCTTCCTTACTTTCCTCCCTCATTCCTTTCTTCAATCATTGTCCTCCATTCTTGTAGCACCTATGTGGCTTCAGACAGTATACCCAAAATAGCTTAATCTTGGAAAACCAAGATAAACAGAAGGTTCCTCTTACAAAATTTCTATCAGTCCAGGCCTCAGACAGTCACAAACTAGGTCCAGGCTTCTTTGCTCCTTTTCTCATTATTTCAGCCATTTCGAGACATGTGGACTGAGAATACAAATTCCTAGACCCATGTTCATGTAAAACCCTCATAGTCTACCGAGTGTCTTGTTTCCTTGTTTAGTGGCAGTCATATTTAAGGGCTAGATCCAGTAGTAAGTCTGAAGTCAATGAGAGCACATTCCCATCTTACACACTTGACTGTCCTCATGTAAATTTATCTTTGTCATGTTTGGCAGTCTCAGAACCTCCTGGACTGGGATTTGAGCATGAACTTCAGGACTAATAGCTGAACCACGCTTGAAGTCCTGCGCTACTTGATAGTTTGGAACTATACCCAGGAAAAGTAGGCCAGAAAATAGGCTGAGTGAGTATTTGTTAGGCTCCTGCCTTATTTTTTTTTTTTTTTTAACCAGTCAGATTTATATATCAACAAATTCTCAATACACAAGATGCCCACACAATAATTTCAGGGCCAACTGATAATGGCACAAGCTGCCCACCTAGATTAGACAAGTTACCCCAATTTTTCTATCTCTATATGATAACATGTCTACCTATGGCTACTTACAACCATGCTGGTTCTGAATCATCCTGTCTATCCACCTTCATCTTGGCTCCTTCTCCCTCCCCTTGGTTGCGCGATCACGATCTCCTGCCTTATTTAAAGCACTTATTCTCATCTGGACCACAGTTACTCGTGCTTTCTCCAAGTGCCTTTTGGAGTAACAAAATCCAGAAGAGCATCACCAACACCCCCCCCCCAAAAAAAAAAAAAAAAAAAAAAAAAAGGACAGACTTCAGACTTCATGCCAATCCCTGTGATACTTACAAATCTCATTCTTTGCTTCCATGAGTCCTCAGAATCCCAACTTAAGTAAGACCTGTCAAGGCTTGGTGACTTTCTGAGCATCAAATAGCAAGGGTTTGTCGGATAGAATTTGTGACCGAGTTCCATGTTATCTCAACTCCTGACATTCTGAACCATTTTACAGAACTCTGGGAGGCAGAGACAAGAATCCTAACTTTTTACAAGATCATTTTAATGAGCCGGAGCTGATTTTTATGTTCAAATTTTATTCTTCCTGTTACAACCAATCAATCTCATTACTTTACATACAAAACCAGTGCTCAGTCCTCTTATCATACACCTAAGATGTGCTTCTCTTTTCCTTGTGATTTCTGCCTCCCAGGCTTTTTATCTTTCTCTCTGATTAGGAAGGCCCTTTCTGCTAACTCTCAAAATCTGACAGGCCTGCATTTTGATTACCTTTCATTTTCAGTTTTCTTTTAACTTTCATCAAGCCTGGGCGAGTAACTCCCCCTTCATCTTGTGACCACTGCCTGGCAGTATTTCACACAGCCTCTCTAGCTGCCCTCACTGTGAGATCACCACGCCCGCCCCTCCCCTCCCACCTTAACACCCCAGCGGATTATTCTGGACATGTGATATTAATTTGCAGAATCCACCCGAGGGAGCTGAGGTAAAAGACAGGGGCCTATTTCTGAAGGGGATAAATGTCTCATGCAAAACAAGCTAGGTGTAGCTCATCCTAGAATGGCTTCCTGGACTCCCCTTATTTCTGCCCCTCTCTATGTGGAAACCTGCTATTTTTCCTGGAAAGAACTATATTTCCTTGGGGTGTGGTCTTCTGGTCCACAATGGGGGGGGGAGGAGTGATCACTTCCAATTTCCCAAGAAACATATGACTACCTATCAAAATAGATTTCTTTGATCTAACTTTGAAATATCCAAAAAAAAAAAAAAATCATTCTAGTGTCATAAAGCCCATAATCTCAGCTACTCAGAACACAGAGGCAAGGAGATTGCAAACTCAGGGCCATCCTAGGCTACACAGCCAGTTCACAGCCAGATCAGAGACAGCGCCTGCCTCAAAATTACAAATATATATATTGGATAAAGATGTACCTCGGTGGTAGTCTGCTTAAGATCTGGGCTTAATCTCTGGAACTGCAAGGAAGGAAGGAAGGAAGGAAGGAAGGAAGGAAGGAAGGAAGGAAGGAAGGAAGGAAGGAAGGGAGGGAGGGAGGGAGGGAGGGAGGGAGGGAGGGAGGGAGGGAAAGGCAAAGGAAAGACAGGTCATTATAAACTGACTAGACTGAAATAAATGCTACATCCTCCGTATTAAGTTATCCATTTCCTGGGAAATGTGCTGACAAGGTAAAGGGAGAAGCCAGAGCCAGAGATCTGTAGACCATAGTGAGAGTTGTCAGTAATTACAAGGGAACTTGGCAGGTGAGGGCTTTGAGGAGGGACACATCTATCTGTCCAGTGTGGTCTTAGTGCCAATGTGGTGAGGGCTGGCACTTGGTGGAAATAAAACCATGACTTATTAAATCATGCCTAAACTCAAGGGAAAGATATCATTCATCATACTCTCTAACAATAAAGATGGAGGCAAAGCTACAAGAGAGAAATATCCTAGGTTAACACATGGGAGAGATACCAGCTCATAGTGTCTGCCAAGCTGGCTTGGAGCCCCTGTCTTGCCTCCAGTGAGTGCTGGGTAAACAGTTTTCATATCTAGGATTTTGGAAGTGACATTTGTTCTTAAAAGAGTCTTTTTAAGGCTGTTGAGAAAAAAAATCTTGTACAGAATCCAAGAAACTATGTGCATTAAAAACTATATATGCTTATAAGTTGAAATTCTATTTTATACAACCAAGCTGAGAACAGTGGGCAACACTATGAACTGTAAGTAATTAAAGACTATTCTCTACATAAATATTCATGTATTCAGAATACTGCTGTCCTTCTGACTGCTTCCAATAGCAAGCTATGCCATTCAAATACAACTTATATATATATATATGTGTATATATATATATACATACATACATATATGTATATGTGTGTGTGTTTGTGTGTGTATGTTATATATACATACACACATATTATATATATATATATATATATATATATATAATACTTGTATAGTTATTTGATTGTATTTTAGAGATCCTTGGTTTTTATTATTATTACTATTTTCAATCAGTACCTATTTTCATGGCACACACTTTTTTTAGTTGGATTATCTGTACCATATTCAACAGAAGTAGACAAGTCATTCTCTGGAGAAGGCTAGTACATGGATAAAAGTAGCCTTTAATTTGAAAGCTGGTGGATGAGTTCTCCTGTTAAGTTCTTATGTGTTCTTGCTTAGGTGACTTTACTTAAAATGGGAAATTGGATTCAGTGATCCCTAAAATCTGCTTATACTCTATTATCTTACAATTTTTTCAACCAAAAAGTATTTATCGGGGTGGAATAGTTTTTCTGGGAAGAAAATCTAAGAAACAGTGCTTAGTAGGAAAAGAATCTTAGAGGGGAAAAGTACAATCTTTTAGGGTGATGGTGAATTCTGAGAGGAGAATTGTAGAAAAACCTGAATATCCAACATCAAAAAATAGCCATGTGAAATCAGCTTTTCCAAAGAGGATATCACTGGGTAATCTAAAATTATAACATCAATAACTGGGTGAAAACCTATGGCTTACATATTACTATGTATACTGTATACTCCTGTATACCTACACAAAAGGCTGAAAGAAACAGCACAATGTTAATGGCAACCTTGTTAGGGTAAAGAGACCAGGCTAACCCTGACTCCACTCCCTTCTTTACTTTTCTCACTTCTAGAAACACTGAGTTGAGTCCATCTTAGTTCCTATTCCATTGATGTGAAGAGACACTGCGACCAAGGCAACTCCTCTAAAAAGAAAGCATTTAATTGGGGCTTCCTTACAAGTTTAGACAGTTAGTCCGCAATCATCATAGCGGGAAGGGAGCTGGCATGGAGCTGCAGCAATAACTGAGAGCTTTACATCCAATCAGAGATGGGGGGGACAGGGAGAGGGGGAGGGAGAGGGAGAGGGAGAGGGAGAGGGAGAGGGAGAGGGAGAGGGAGAGGGAGAGGGAGAGGGAGAGAGACTGGGTTTAGACTGCTTTTGTGAAACCTCAAAGCCCACACCTAGTGACATACCTCCTCCAACAAGGAAAATTCTCCAACAAGGACACACCTCCTAATTCCCCCCAAACAGTTTACCAACTGGGGACTAAGCATAGAAATATATGAGGCACTGGAGGGAGGGGCATTCTCATTCCAGCCACCACAGTCTCCTGAAAACTGTTTTGGAAACAATGGCAACAGAAGTGCAAATAGAAGTAAAGAGAGAACACCAATATCGGGCACTGTATTTTCTTCAAAAGACATTAGCATTTAAATATACTGTGAGGAGAAAAAAAAGAGACAACATCCAATCACAAGTTAGAGCTGTCTCTTATAACATGACTCAGTAGATAATGAAGAGTCACATGCAGGGCATGGCACCTGAGTCTAAAGTCAGCCTGTGGTCAGCCCTCATAGCTGTTGGTTCCATGTTTGTGGATTCAGTTCATCATACATAAAAACGTACAAGAGAGCTGGGGAGGACTGTAATCAGCGTAGTGCTTGGTTGGCATGCATGAAACTCTGAGGGAGGACTGTAGTCAGCGTAGTGCTTGGTTGGCATGCATGAAACTCTGAGGGAGGACTGTAGTCAGCGTAGTGCTTGGTTGGCATGCATGAAACTCTGAGTTTAATCCTCAGCACACACATAAAAAAGCTACATGTGCTGGCACGTGCTTGAAAGACCAGGCTTATGGAGGCAAACAGGAGTAGCTGCCCGGGGCTCACTGGCCATCTATTCTAGACAGTCCCAGGGAAAAGTGAGAGGCCCTGTCTCAAAAATCAAAGTAGAACAGCATTTAAGACTCAAGGTTGATTTCTGGCCTCAACACATGTGTATACATGTGCTAACACATACCTGCACACATGTACAAGCACAGGGAAAACCTTTCAAAGACACTGACGTGGTGACTTATGTGTGCTATATCATTAACCTTGCATTGGTCGCATCTGTACGAAATACATCCAGACTTTTCTTCTCATTCCCTGACCAGTTAAGTATACTAGTTACTTACATGCACGTGTGTTGCATGAAGTATTATAAAAGCTGAGTCTAGGAATGTGCCTCTGTGATAAAGGAGTTGCCTAGCATGAGTGAGCCCCTGAGTCCTGAGGGAAACAAAATGTGGAAGCTCTCTACAGGAAAGGCTGAATAGGCATGTAAGGACAATTGTGTAATAGGTGCAATCTCTAGATGACAAGCCAACTTAGACCAAAAATTATGAAATTTTCTATAAAGAAACATATGTATATATCTGTCCTGGCTAGTTTTATGTCAACTTGACACAGACAAGAGTCATCGAAAAGGAGCGAACCTTGATAGAGAAATGCCTCTATAGTGGGATGTGGGAGTGCCCAGCCTACTGTAGGTGGTGCCATCACTGGACTGGTCATCCCAGAGTCTATAAGAAAGCAGGCTGGACAAACAATGATCAGCAAGCCAGTAAGCAGCACCTCTCCCTGGCCTCTGCATCAGCCTGCCTCCAGGTTCCTGCCCTGTCTGAGTTCCTGTCCTGACTTCCTTTAAGTCATGGACTCTGATGTAGGAGTGTAAGCCAAATAAAGCCTTTTCTCCCCAATTTGCTTTTGGTTATGGTGCAGTAACAGAAGACGTTACTTGGAACAGAAACCATATTCTACAGAAACCTCTTCTGTTACAGCACAGGTGTAATATTGAAGCAAATGGGCTTGGTTGTATTTTTATAAAACTTTATCAAAATAGATGGTGGGCAAGGGTAAGCTCATAGGCTTCAAGAAGTTAACCAATCTCTTAAGCCAACTAAACCCATACCTAAGCCAAATGTCCTAATGGACCTTCAAGCTTGGAAAGTCATTTTAGAAAGATCTGAAGGACTCACTCAAACTATCTAAGAAAATAAGAATATCTGGCTAGGGCCGGAAACCTCAGCTTGGGCCACAGGGCCCCACAGCTAATCAGCGCCGGGACAAAGATCCCTCACCGGAGATTGCAGGACTCAGCAGAGGGCCAAGGACGCGCCCCACAGCTCACCAGGCCACAGAGACTGACCGCCAG
>CM052703.1:97648384-97675786 GCA_028551405.1 Uromys caudimaculatus | reverse complement strand
GCGTGTAGAAATACATGCAACGCTGTTGAAGCAGCACTGAGATGGGTGCAGCGTGTAGAAATACATGCAACGCTGTTGAAGCAGCACTGAGATGGGTGCAGCGTGTAGAAATACATGCAACGCTGTTGAAGCAGCACTCAAGAGTGATGAATGGTAAGGATTATGTTCTAGATATTTTACAACCACAACAAAATTAGAACATAATTTTCCATTGGGTTTACTGGATCCCTTCTTAAAAACTAGAATAACTCTGTAAATGACCTTCTATCAGTCTCTGTCTGTACTCTGTCCGCTTCTTCTTTCTTTCTTTCTTTTTCTTTTTTTTTTTTTTTTTCTGTTAAGAACACACTTATAGTAAGTCTTGAAATGAAGCAGTCTTAATTCCTCAGGGTTACTCTTTCAAGATGTCTTCAGCTGATCAGGTATGTGGGAAGCCCCAGGTTAAATCCCCAGTACTGATTCAGAAAGTACATACTAGCTAGGCTTCAGAATTCAGAATTCCTAGCAAGAGGCTAGGAATAAAGACTGAGCCAAGGCTGAGGCAAGAGGCTTCTGTATTCCTGGTCAGCCTAGGCTATGTACTTAAACTCTATCAAAAACAAAACAAAACAAAACAAAAACCTTGAACAATAGGATTTATTGATATTTCTTTGCACTTCCACATAATTTTTAGAATATCTTGTCCATTTCTACTAAAAGCAATCTCTGTTGCTATTATATTAAATCTATAAATTGATTTTGAAATGAATTGATATTTTAAGAAGTTCAACATAGCACATGCTTCCATTTATTTAGTCCTATTTTAGTTTCTCTGAACAATATTTTAGAGTTTTCACTACAGAAGTATTTCACATTGTGTGGCATTTATTTCATAGTGTGCTCTATGGCACTGCTGCAAACGGTATCTTTTACATGTTTACTGGTAGAACATGCGGCAAGGAGTGATTCTTTGCAAATTACATTGCACTGCTTTATTTTCTTCAGAATTCCCCTATTAGCTATAAAATGTGTGTTATGCTTTCTTTTTGGATTTCTATATGCAAGTAATGGCATTACCTGCAAATAAAAACATTTTAGCACTTGCCCATTTTTTCCCCATACTTGTTTCTTGCCTCATTTCCAGCCTTTGAGGTCAAGTGTTCAAGCTTCCTTTATTGTTTTACAGGATTGTCATTGACTATTACATTTTGGAGAAGGTTTTTTTTTTTTTATCACGAATGAAAAATAATTTTTTGAAAATTTCTTTTTCAATTATATGATTTTCTTCCATATTATGTTAATATGACATTAATTTTTGAACAATGAAGCCACCTCATATGACAGCAATCAAATCTTCTGGGTCATGGTGTGTTATTCCCTTCCATAGTCTTACAATTCACTTATCTTTCATTAAGTACTTAAATTATATGTATATTTACAAGGAAGATTATTCTAATTTTTTCCCATTCTTTATCATGTTGTGATTATGATCTCACTTCCTAAAACAAATTAAGAAGTCTTTTTCTTTTTTTGTTTTCTGAAATTATTTATACAAGTTTAGAATAATCTCTTCAGTTAATGTCTGATAGGGTTTGATTTTTTTTTTTTTTTCCTTTGATGGGAGCTAGGATTCACAAGTGAAATCTTGTAGTCCTGGAGTGCTTTTTGTGGGAGATTTGATCATGAATAATTAGCTTGATATAAATCACTGCATAGAGTGGGGTACATTCACATCTCATTTTCAATCTTTATGCTACCACTTGTACTCATATATGTATGACACGTGTGCATTTATGCGTGTGAGCGCATCCATGCACACATACAGAAGTCAAAGGACAACCTTGAGTGTCATTCCTTACCTTTCACCTAATTTGTGGCGGGGTCTCTGTTTTTCACCTCTGGTCATTCCTGGTTGGCTGGACCGCAAGCTTCCCGGGATTATCCCCTGTGCCTCATCTCTCCTATACGAGCTCTGGAATTCCAGGTGCACACTAAAATGCCCAGCTCGCAGAAGGTTCTAGGATCTAAACTCCAGTTCTCGCATTGATGTGGCCAGCACTTCACCTACCACATCATCATACCAGCGCCATTTATTTCCAATTACTTCTTTTAAAAATGTGTGTCTCTGTGTATGCGTATGAAGATAGGAGGACCACTCATGGGAGTTGTTTCCTCTTTCCACCATGTGAGTCCCAAAGATAGAAAGCAGGCCATCAGGATTAGTGACAAGCCACTTTACTAACTGAGCCATCTCACAGACCCCTGTTTTCAGAATTCTTGAACCTGCACAGTTGTTCTTTCCTATGGTCTAAAATCCCAGCCATTATAACTTTAAATGTTAGCTTTTCCCTCTCCCTTCCTTCTCCACATTCAGAAGCAGACCATGTGTGATTGTCCCATGGGGGTTCCTTGAATCTCCTGTCATTGAGGCAGGATTTCCTTCTGTGTGCTTTTCATGACTCTGCCCGATAGGAAATCAGAAGGGTGTGCTAGAGGCTCCATCCTATGCAGTGTTTTGTGTTACAGACTTAAGCAGAATTGCCTTTCCCCAAGAAATGTGCTTCTGTTCTTGAGACTTCAGTTGGTTGACTGAAGCCCATGCACATGATCAAGGCTAATGTCCTTGGCTGACTGTCAATCTCTTCGAAATGTGGACTATACCTACAAAATCCTTCCTCAGCATTGCCTACCTTAGTGCATAACCAAATAACTGCAGAGTGTGAATTACCCAAGAGGGCTCATAAAACTAACTTTCCCCTATAGTTAGACCCATCCTGCAAGCTTTCTCACACTGTCAGTAGGCTTATGGTCGCCATGCCTTAAGAGAGAGCTATGTTCTCTGTGACCCCCCGACAGATGCGGGTAAACTAAACCCTGAGGCGGTGTTTATAAGCACAGTTTAGCCACCACTCTTTTCTTCCCCTCTTTTCACTGGCTGTGGTTGCCCTGAACTCTGTCATTTAGTTCTTTAAGTTTGGTTTTGTTTTCACATTTGGCCCACAGTTTGCACTTGTTAACACACAGAACTGTAAAGATATCTTAGCCAGTGCTGAAGGCACAAACTTTCTAAGTACCAAGTGAGACCATGGAAGCCGGAGCACAGAGCATTGCTGGCACATCGTAGGGACTCTGTGAATGGCACTTGCTGTCACTATAGAAGAAAGCCAGCACAGTGGCTGTTCTGCTTCATGATGAGATGGCCCAGTACTTTGTGGAAACAACAGGAACTACCAGAGCTAGCAGGAGCTCAAAGTCACAGCCAAGGGCAGCCCAGCCTCTTTCGGGAACTAAAGCCAACTGTGGGAAACTGATGCAGCCACCCATTTGTAAAGATGGAAATTTGAGTAAACAAAGATTGGAACTTAGCACCCTAGATGCTCCAGGTTGGGCTGCAGTCCCTCCAGCCATGCTGGCTTCCTGAGACAGGAATCTTAATTATTGCATTAACAGGATAATCACAGAATGCCGTCTGGTGCTCTGCATACAGCAAGTGCTGCTTACAGTAAATGAAAGTCCATGTAGCCAGGTGTGCTCATGTGTCTGCTGAAGGATGGCTTTGAAAATACTTCTGCTGATAACCATTTACCCTGGAGAGAGCCAGATCTGAAGTAGGTCCTTTGCCAATGACAACATCTGCAAAGGCCTCAGGGGGCGGAGGGGATAAGACCTCTCAACAAAGCCCTACTCAGTCCCATCAGTTAGAGGACATACTTCCCCTCTCAGATGGCCTGTGATGGGAAAGCTCCAAGACTGTCGGATGACTTGTGTGCCACCTCCAACCAGAGGTTTCAGCCACATCTGGAAGCAGTTTCTGATCATTTGGGGTTTGGCACTACCAGCACATGAGCTTTTCAAAACCCTCATTTCCTTTCATGTGTCATCCGAATGCCCCCCCCAAAAACCATCTCCAGTCTGTTGACTTTGCTTCTTCATTTTCACTGATGTCATCAAAACCTTCACTTGAAACATCACCAGCAACCAAAGCAGTTGTCAACTCCCGGAGCAATGAGTCAGCCTGTCTGGGTTACGTTCCCACACCCAGCACTGCTTCCTGGCTTTTATGGAACTGCCCTAGATCTTAACTGTAGTAACCTAGACATAAAGCCAGTGGCAGCTACTATTTTTTTTACCAGAGGAATTCATTTTCTTTTAAACTTTATGTTTATTATAAGAGAAAACTCAGATAAATATAGATAAATCTGAAAAAAAAAAAAATTCCCAGCAAGAGAGAGTCACTCCTTTCAAGACATTTTCTTTGCCAAGTGAGAGTTATGGAATAAAACACTATTGTGACGGCTCCTCTCTTTAATATGAATGAGTTCCACAGTATTCATACAGTTAGAATGCCTATAGTTATCTCCTCAGTCAGAAAAGTAATATGCATTCACCTATCGTTATGCCTCACACTGGAGCAAACATGGTGCATGCGCAGAAGCCCCTGTCCTTAGGAAGCCTAATACATAACCCTAGATTAGTGGTCCTCAGCCTTCCTATTGCTATGTTGTGGTGACCCCCAGCCATAAAATTATTCCATTGCTACTCCGTAACTGTAATTTTGCTAGTTATGAATCGTAATATAAATAACTGATTTGTAGGATATCTGATAAGTGACCCCAAAGGGCTCATGACCCACAAGTTGAGAGTTGCTGCACTAGAGACATTCCATCAACTACATGAGTTATAAGCTTAACAAAGGAAGCTAACACGGAGAAAGGCTGTGTATTGGGCAGGGTTGTCTAGAGTCACAGAACTTATGGGTAGTCTATATAGTAAGGGAATTTGTTGATGACTTACAGTCTGTAGTCCAACTCCCCAACAATGGTCAGCAGCAGCTGTGAATGAAAACCGAGGATTTAGCAGTTGCTTAGTCCCACAAGGCACGCAGGCGACGAAGAGTGAATCTTCCTTCTTCCAATGTCTTTAGGTAGGTTTCCAGCAGCAGGTGTGGCCCATATTAGAGGTGTGAGTACCACCACACCTGAAACTTGTGTCTTTCAGACTCAAGATCTAGATCACAGGTGAGCCTTCTAATTCTGGATTGTAATTCACTCCAGATATAGTCAAGTTGACAATCGGAAATAGCCACTACAGGCTGACACCAGGCTGTCGGAGGGAAGGGTGTTGGAGGAGATGACATCTGAGCAGAGGTCTGGCTCAGAAGAGCATGTGAAATGCATAAACATCCCCAGGCACACAAATGCAGCCCTGTTTGCTCAGTGCTTTCCAATGACCTCTTCAAGGTCAGCAAACATGCTGAGCTCAGTGTCACTCAGAGAAACACAAGCTTCTAGAAGGAACAGAGCAAAACAGCCAAGAAAAGGAAGAAAGAAGAGAAGAAGTTGGCAAACTAATGGGGGAGATTAAGACATGAAAATAGTGGATGGAGAAGGTGAGAAAGGACAGAGGGTGACGTTACTTGTGTTGTAATTGTACCAATAAAGGAATGGGCCGGCCCTTAACCTCTAAGATCTACCCGCAGAAGTTGCTTTACTGGTCACTGTGATAAGTAATGTTGATTTCCAACTTGATGGAATTAAGAACATCTAAGTCATTAGTGAGACACACCTCTGGATCTGTGGGACAAGACGGTTCTAGGGAGGAAGAAATGAGAAGAGAGGAAATACTCTGAAGTATGTGGCTCCATCCCACGGGCTGGACAGCCAGACTGAATAGAAAAAGGGAAGGAAAACGACAGAGGAGTGCCAGCGTTCTTCCCTGCTGGGATAGGCTGTAACTATCACATTGGGAGCCACAGCACAGCCTTCTTAATTTGCTTTTTGTCATTTTTTCTTTATCTTTTGGTCATAGTAATAAGAAAAGTAGTTAATTCAGCCAAGACTGCATTGCATAAAATGAATAGGAGTTCTTCCAATAGCCTAGCATTTACTGCGTACACAATGAATAGTCTTTTCCCCCTTAATATTGCCTTCCTGACTTCGCAATACTGCTGTCTTAGACACCAACAGCTAACCGGAATTAAGTAGTCCAGTGGTTAATACAGTCTGCCTTGTACAGTGGTTACATGCATTTTCTCAGGTGACATGGTAGGGGCTCTAAGAAATAATCCATCTCTGTTCATGCCAATAAACATAAAAGAATCATCTCTTGTATTTTCCAAACAGACAGCACTGTGCTAAGGAGGACATGGAGGTTAGACAGAGGGCTGTCGAGGCAGGAAAGCAATTAAACAGAGACCATCCTTGCCACTGGGACTCATCCACAAAAGTAGGGAGAGGAGAAGAGAGGGAAGGGGGGAGGGGAAGTAGGAAAGGGGAAAGGGAGGGCCAAGAAAGGGAGAGATGGGAATATGTAGGAGAGAAGAGAGGCAGGAAGGTGGTGGGGTAGGGGGATGAGGGAAGGAAAGAACTGAGCAGCAAAGAAGCAGAGATGGTCACGCTCCGGGGGACAAAGCTTGTGTTTGAGTATACCTCTAGCACTGCCATCAGTTGGCCTGCCCCCAGTCCTGGGGTCTACAACTGTGAACTACTTTCCTCAGGGGCCAGGTTTTCTGTCATTCTAGAAGATTCCGGACATGTGATCCAAAATCACTGGCACAGACCCCACACGACATCCACAGTGTTTATTTGGAAGCTGTCTCTTTTACCTGTGTGAAGTCATTGCACTTCTTTCTGAAGCCCAGAGAGGCCATTTGGGGGACTCATTTGTATCACAGAATTCACAGTGATATCATCCTGGGTTTGAATGGTGCCTTTGAAGCTTCTTTGCTCTGTGATTCTTCATAGTAATTTAACTTCTCTGTATCTCCCTTCCCTCAGGCTGAGATCAGGATAGTGTCTCATCTTGTGGTGAGGATAAAATGAGATATAATTGTAAAGCGTCTAATATGCCTGCAGAGACTCACTCAGTGCGGGAAATCACAGTGGTCACGTCACGGGTGCCGTTGCTGATGCTCTTGATAAATCTTGCCACTTTTGCTCAAGAACCTTTGTCTTCCTACTTCTTCATATTAGAAATCATTACTACTTTCTGCTTTATTTATTTTTATGCTTTGATACTTCCATATTGTATAAAATGAATTTTGGTCATTTTCCTCCCCATTTTCCTCCCCTGCTCTACTGAAAGCCCTCTTTCCTACAAGTCTCTCTGCTACATTCATGTCTTGGGGAGTGTGTGTGTGTGTGTGTGTGTGTGTGTGTGTGTGTGTGTCCCACTGAATGTTATTATGGTTGCTTGTACAAGTATAGGATGTTACTTCTTGGAGCATGGACAACTTAACAGTGACTTTACTAATGAAAAAAGTCACAACCGTCCCCCCACAACCATTAACTTAATTGTCCTTTAAGAAGGGCTGTGTCCTCACGAGCCTCTCCACATTCACAATGAGACACTCAAAGGTCCAATCTCCTGCAGGCCCAGTGTAGGGGAGCACCATTGCAGTGAGTTCATGAGTACAGTGGTCCAGAGGACAGCACTTACAGCATCCCTCTGTAAGCTTTCTGGTTCTTTCAACTCCCACTTTGCTAACTTCCCTGAGCCTTGAAGGGGGCAATGCAGAAGTCTCAGTTAGAGCTGAGCACGCTTTCAGTGAACCTGCAAGTCCCAAGGACCCACCCACGCGATAGCTTAGCCTAGCCTTTACATGAACGGTGGGGATCTGAACTCAGGTTGTCATGACTTCCCAGCAAACACTTCACCCACTGAGCCATCTCCCCAGACCCAAATGCTGACTTCCTGATACCCTCATCTTAGCTGTTCCTCTTTCAAATAAATGCAAGTATGAAGTGAAAAATCATGTATTTTTAAGTCAGATGACCCTGAGTCTGAATCATTCAGCACACTTCCCAGCACCATAGTTTTCTGCTTATGAAAGCAAAATTCATTTGCAAGCATATGTTCAGGATAATGCATAGCAGCTCACAATTACAGGCATGTTAGAAAGGCAGCCTCAAATATTTGTTTTAAATTAAGTGAACCATATTTATTCATTTGAAGGTTTTATCTTTCTTTGTACTAGAAAACATGGAAATATATTTTTGTCATACACTGCAAAGCAATAGCAAATATTTGTGCATCTTTTGGTTTGTTGATCTGGCTGTTAATATTTTTATGCCTGAATAAAATTGGTGGAGGTAAATAAAATAAGCCTGAAAATAAGAATATGGAACCATAAATCTTATAATTTTTCTAAATAATGGTTGGCAATAATGGTAATTATTATAATTATATTATCTTTAGTCTAATTTTATACATGGCATAACATTTAAAAGCCTAGTAAAATAAAAAGTAGCTCACCTTCTCTTCACTTGTATTCCAAACTTGACTCCTCAGAGAAATCTAATTTTACGGCTTCATTTTTAGTTGTTTTGGTGAAGTTTATGATAATGGTGATGGTTGCTAGAACGTTTAGTTCAGATTTTCTAATAATCACCTTTGTAAGTAAGTAAAAACACCAACCTTAAAATTCTGCTTATCTTCAATTTCTGATGGGATTGATTGGGTTTCCAGTCTATTAAAGAAACCTTCTCTCATGTTCTTTCCATATATTTCTCATGTAGCCCAGATTGCCCTCAAACTCACTATGCATGTGAGAATGATCCTCCTGCCTCCAGCTCCCAAGTCCTGGGAGCACAGGAGTGTACCCCATGCCTGGTTTTATGTGGCACAGAGCGTTGGCTTTCTGTAGGCGAGGCAAGCACTCTACTCACTGAGCTTGTCTCCAGCCTTGCTTATTCATTATAACTATTCAGTAATCTTGCTTGTAAAATCAGTGTTCCCTGTGCCAGCCACCCTTCCACTGTACACCCTCTCCCTACCCCTTACCTACCACTCATCTCCACTCTGCCTCTGGAGCCTTCCTCATTCCTTAACAGTCCACCCTTCTATTTTTAGGTCATCTTTTTTTGTTGTCGTTGTTCTCTACATATGTGAGAAAACATATTCTGCTTCTGGCTCATTTCACTTAAGGAGATGATTTCCAGTTGAAGCCATTTTCCAGCAAATGGCATGGTTTCTTTCTTTGTTACTGAGTAAAACTGCATTGTATACATGTACCATAGGTTTTAATCTACTTCTCTGTTGACAGCTCTTAGGCTGATTCTATATCTGTGCCATTTTGAAGGCTGCCACAGCAAGCCAGGATACATGGATGCCTCTGTTGTATTCTGTCTTTGAATCCGGTGGAGACCGGGCATGTGTCAGGTTTCCTGTTGCTGGGTCTTATGGTAGTGCTTCTTTAAGTTGTCTGAACAATTTTCATATGGATTTCCACAGTGGTTGCATGAATTTATACTCCTTCCAGCAGTGTTTAAGGGTCTTTTTGCCCAAGGACTCCAACAGCATCTGCTCTTTTGTGTTTTCTTGATGGCAGCCACACAGAGGAGGGGGAGGTAGAGTCTCCGTGAAGTTTTGATTTGCATTTTCCTAATCGCTAATGATGTTGAACCTTTTAGTGTGCTTTTGTTTTGTTTTTCATTCTTTATTGGTTTATTTCATTCTTTGAAATTTCATACACACAGACAATTACACTGTGTTCTAAGTCCTTATTCTTCACCACCCTTACTTCCCACCATCCGTATCAGCCTGCCGTCCCCCAATCTCTAACCATCCCTTCCCCTCATTCATGACCTTCTTGCTTGTTTCAGCTGTTTTATTATTATTATTTATTTAGAGAAGTGTCTCTTGAGATCAATTGCTCATCTATCTATTAGATTCTTTATTCTTTAGATATTTAACTTGGTATTGATATAGTTATTCTTTGGCAATTTCAACCATGTAAATGCATTCTGGTGACTCTCACCCCATCTTCTCCTATCTATTTCTGGCCTCCTAGTCTCTGTTCACTATCCAGTCCTTTTCCAAGATTCGTGTCTTTTTTTTTCCCTGAGTCTATTAAATATTTTGGATATTTATGCTTCTTTAACATTATAAAGATTATAAGGTATCTATTTTCTTCTTAAACTGAACTGATCTTTTATCTTTAGATTTTAAAACAAACAACCAAACTAAAATGCATTACATTTCACAATCTTGCCTTCTATACAACAAACTCATCCTAGGGCATAGACTTTTAGGGATGTTAGGGCAAAATGTGTCTTCCCTAAGACAAGGTTTGTCTATGCCACTTTACTGAAAGGGCTATTCATTCAAAGAGGATGACATATTTGCAAAAGGCTGATGTAAAAGTTAATAGATGTTTTATTCCCTTTTCCCTCTCTCCTTCCACTTCCTTTCTGGCCCCAAGCCCTTTTACTTCTATCTGTATTTTAAGAACAGCCTAGAAAGGAAGGTGATGGTAGCAGCTGCCAATCATTTTTTCTCAGCCTGCCATGGAAGAAATGATGGACTCACTGGAGTATGTGAAGGCGGGGGTTAGAGGTTGACAGACTTCCATTTAAATCCATGTTCCACACTTGGTATTCTGAGATCTTACCAGAAGAAGCTGATGGGGCTGCTCTTCAGCCGTTGCTAATATTAACTGAAATAATACTAGTGGTCATCCATGCATTATGCCTGATGGAATTAGCACCCTATCATTGGTAGCAGGTAATTTTTCAAGATGAGGAGTTAGACCTCTGGCTTCTCCAGTCACAGGTAAGTGAGAATGGGGGCAGACATGAGCTCTTCCTTAGATTCCACTTACCTGGCCTTGTTCCGATCTTCCTCACTGTTTACGTCTTGAAGCATTTATTCCATCAAACGTGTACACTTGAACTTCAACTCTGCTACAAAGTGAAATTTCATAGGTCTTAGTTTAACCTTTTAAAATTTTAGGAAACCCATTGATTCTTGGCTTCTTTTCTATACTGTATTTATTAAACATATGTTGGATCTCCTGTGTGATAAAGAGAGTATAATGGGCCTTCAGAAGGAGGCCCAAGCCTCTTGCATGGTTGCAGCAGACACATGGCTTCTCTGCTACTTGTGTCTGAGCTTTCAGTCCATCCGTTCACACACTCACACTGTTCCCAAAGACACGTGGTAGATCTGGCCACATTCATATACTTCTCTTTGTGAACCAACCATAAGCCCAGCATGTTATGCGATTCTCTAGACTTACAGCTTGCCATGCAAATGGTCCCAAACTGGCAGAACGATTCCCACCTTCCCATCCTCCTGCTTTGTTCTAGCCACATCATCATCTAGCCATGTGACTATCCTTGCCATGATATTTTGCTGACATCTTTGCTCTGCTCAGGGTGCCCTAGTGTCCTCCATGGTGAGCATCTCAGAATACTAATGGCATGGTCAGGTGTCAGATTCTTAAAGGTATTACTAGACACTTCCTAACTGGATAATGAACTCCCATTGCTACAGGGGCATGCTATACACTCATCTGCTCAGTGCCTTCGAGATATTGGTGATCATGTACACACAACCAATACAAAAAGTCTGGAACAAGCCTGGTGTGCTAGCACATGCATTTAAGCCCAGCACTTGGGAAATCAGAGGCAGGCAGATCTCCATGAGTGAGTTTCAGGCCAGCCAGAGCTACATAGTGAGACCTTGTTAACCAACTATGCAAGTGAAATCTCATGACTGACCAAACATGACCTGAACAGGGAGGACACCAAGAAACATGCCAAACTGCACAGGGAAAAGCTCACGAGGCTTCAAGCCTACAAAAAGATCTACAGGCAACTGAGTAAAACAGGTAGTGGGAGAGGTGGTCTTCCATGGAGGACACACCAGTTTGTTATCCAACACTCAACAGTCAGCCCTGAAAACATTCATACATGCAATATTATATTGACTCAAAAGCTTCTATTTAGGAATATATGTATATACAGAAATATATGCCTACAATAACAGCTAATGAGAATAGAGCTGTGAATTTAATGGAGAGCAGCAAGTGGTACATGGGAGGGTTTGGGGGAAGGCAAAGGTAGAGAGAAATGTAATTAGAATACAGTCTTAAAATAACAAGTTAGAAATTGACCCATAAAGAAAGCAAAATAAGAAACAAAGAAACAAACAAAAGACCATAAAACTCAGAGCCAGAAAGTCTGCATGTGTAGACCTTCCAGGGTCAAGCACCGTCAGCTTATTCTTTTTATGGCTGGTTGCTTCTGAACAGGCTACAGGGGATTAGATCAATACCCAGCCCTCAGCCTCTGAGGCTGCCCTGCTCTCTTCCACCCAGAGGCTGTCAGAGGGAGTCAGAAGGACTCAGGCCTCCCTATACCGACCCACATCCAGAGCTGGATTTTAGCCTGCCAAAGCTTACCAGATATAGCATGTTCCTCTTTTTAATTCATTTGATGCATTAAAATCTCCTCTTCCCATCTTGTCATGCTTTCTAGAATGAGATGACCTCAGGATCTAAAGCTGTTTAATCTACTGAATGCCAAACAGAAACAGGTTTGCCTTGGACCTCAATATATAGTTAAGTGAGTAAATGAAGGGATGAATGAGAAGAGAAAGGTTATGGAAGGGGGATGGAAAGATAGCTCAGCAATTAAGAATAGTCGCTGGTCTTCCAGAGGCCCTGAGTTTAATTTCCAGCACTCACATGGCAACTCACAGCCATCTATCCTGTAGTCCCGTAGAATCTGATGACTTCTGGTGTGCAGATGTACATGAAGACAAAATGTCCATACACATAAAATAAGTAAATAAATAAATCTAAAAAGTTTCTAAAGGTTATGGAAGGTCTGACTTCATGACCAATGCATCACAATGGCATGCCATGTGTTCCAAAGCTAGCTCTTAAATGTCCCCAAGCAAAAGAAACAGGAGCACTATCTCGTGTCATAATAAGTAGTCCTGCCACAACACTAATCTGTCTTTTCTATCTAAATAAAAAATATACTTTTAACAAAGTGTTTCAAAACTGCCTGTCAGAAAGGTGACCTTCCAGATAGGTAATGGGACATCAGGGACAGTTGTCATGGCATTAGCCCCCAGGTACCATGTTGATGGATCCCAGAAGATTTAGTGACCAGCACAGAGCGAAGCCTGACAGCTAGCATCACTCACAAATGAAGCAAGTGTATGTAGTTAGCCTGGTGTCACTTGAGGCTTACACAGATGCAAAGAGGTCTGACTTTCCTGTCTTAGAAAGGAGGTAAAGATGGCTGCTTGCTGCTTATGGAGGACAAGCACTACGATACTGGCAGCGCTCCGATGTTGGAAAGCCTGCTACATCTGTCATCTCAGACCATCCTTACAGTATTTGTACTCTAATGAGAGCTATGATAGGTCTCATTCTAACTTTGAGGAAGCTACTCAAGCTGCCGAAGCCTCAAGGGCTGAAAGTAGGAGATCTCCTCTACCTAGGGATGCTTTCCAAGTGGGTCTCTGAGCCTGGCTTTTGTTCCCTATAAAACGAAGACTGTATAAATAATTCTTATAAACAAATTCTTTTAAAAACAGAATTGGTTCTTGTTTATGAAACTTTTCAAATGAGAGGGTGTTTCTATTATCACCTGCTTAGAATTTCAGCACCCACACACTGGGATCTGTGATTACAGTAAGAATTGGTCTGATTAAGTAAATACCTAATGTGTATGACTTCATATCCAGCCAGGATTGTTTAGATTTGGTACTATTGGCAGTTTGAGGCAAGTAATTCCTGACAATAAAAAACTATCTGGTGGATTGTATGTATATGAGCAAACTTCCTGTCTGTTCATTAAATGCCACTTTTCCTCACACACCTGCCACAATTGTGACCATGTCCTTTGGAGGATAAAACCATGCTTAGCTCAGAGCTACTAGATTAAGCATTCATTTTGTGTCAACTGTTGCTATTAATCTTACCTATCCACTTAGAACAGACAATAATCCTGTGTTAGAATGAAGTAAGTAGTGCCGCTCCATTTTACAATGAGAGGAAATATCAGAGGGCATAATTAACATATACAGGGTCATCAAGGAGATGGGTATCTCAGAATCAAAAGCCCATGACTTTCACCCCATCACATTCATACAGAAAGGAATGCTGAGCTTGGGTGGCTTCGGGTTTGCTACAGTGAATGACTTTGCCAAGTATGGAAGCTGATGAAGTCACTCAAGGGCAAGTCAATGCTACTCGTCCATAGCAAAGGAACGTGCATTCATTCTGGCCCCTTATGTCTTTCAAAGTCAGACTTTGACTTGTAATGATGTTGATACTTTTTCACATTGATTGTTTAAAATGGTTTAATCCTCTGAACTCTAGAGGTTATAAAAAGGGTTTCGGAATCATTCAACAGGAAGCGAGTCCTCTCTTGTTTACTGAGCTCATGATTTTACCCACGACAGATGGCTCATGACTGGATAGCAATTGGCTTTCCAACTGACTCTCCTCTTTATGCACCACTATCATCCATTAGTGGAATCAACACTGTAAACATGGAGACGTTGCCTTCCAGACAATAGTGGCATCCTGTTGTCCTCTGTGACGGGAATGACAGTGTGACTGGTGTAATGGCTCATGCAACAACTAGAGAAAGCAGAATTAGGTCAACTTAATCAGGCATAGCTACCCCTTCAACCTGTCCAAAATGTCAACTGTGGCATCTAACGGCTACATTTTAGGCTGAAATCTGCCCCTTGCTTGTTTAGTTGTTCAAGAGAAGAACCAAATTAAAGATTGTGTAGAAAATGAGATAACTGTGTATGCAATGTGCTATATCTAAAAAATTAAATAAATTTGTGAGTTTCAATGACATTTAGCCGTTGAGAGACTGTCTTCAAGTTTTTGACTGACATTCTGATGTGTACGTTGGTACCATCTTCAAAGGCAAAAGTGAAAAGAGAGTGTGCCAGTCTCTAAGTGACCTCCCATCATACCTGATCCAAAAGTCTAGAACTTCTAGTCTTACACACCTCTGACTTTCCCCTCAGCATCTCTCCATCTCCTCCTCTCTCTGTTCTCTCATCTGACCTGTAAAGTTACCAGACAGCGGCGGACCTGGAGAGAGACTCTACCCTGGCAGAGAGGTTGCCTGTGTTTTGAAATGGCATCTGTCTATAGCAGTCTCAGAACCTGCCTGCGGGTACATGCAGACAGTACATCTGGCAAGGGAGAGGAGAGAGAAGGACAAGGATATTCTGTGTCCTGTAGTGATGAAGAGGGGCACAGGAAAGCAAGCCAAAGGGACTGTGCTTTGGGCTCTCTGTGAGAGGCCTTCAGACTTTATGAGCCCAGACGTGGACAGCATGGCTCCATGCTTTAGAAGGTGCTCTTATTTGAGAACAAAAGATTATTCTAGCAATATGGGCTCCTGGAACCAGGCCCTTCCTCTCACTTTCAATGCCTCTCTGTTAGCTAGCCATGGCCTACTTCTCTTTGTTGGTCAGAGCTGAATTTTAATTGGTTGTGTCTTCCACACCTCCTCTGCCACCTCTTTCTGGAAGCCTGCAAAGAGATTAAACAAAGTCACCAAGTGGGTGGTGGTGTTGCTGGAAAGTGAAGTCCTGACTTGTTAGGATGTCATCAAGGCAGTTTTTCTTTCTATGTCCCCAGCCCCTTTTGCAGACTTATCCTTGTTTCTTGCCTCAGAGATGCCAGAAGAGCTTAGCAGTCACTATCTGTAAACAGATGGGGGTGGGAACAAATATTGATTCAAGGGATTAGACCCACGAAATAGAGCACAGAATCCTCTCTCACTGCCAGCCAAGCAGGGCATCCGCTAAGTGAGTCTGCCAAAAGAACAAGGTCAATCTTGTACCCAGTCAAGAAAGACAATGGCCCAGGTCTTGGTGATACTGGAAAGGAAGTGGTTTTCTGTTCTCTGGGTCAGCCTCTGCTAAGTGGACTTGATGAAGTGGCAAAGGCTGCTAAGTGGTGGGAGGAGCTCTGGCCCGGCTGCCAGCTCCTGCTGATTCAAAAGCTGTCCCTCTGTTGCATGAGATTGATCCATTCATGCCAGGTAGGGAAGCCTGTGCATATCAAAACAGCAACGCCCTATTCTACTCTAGAGAAGGTGCTCAACCCTGTTGACATCCAGGCATGCAAGAGAAAAGAACCAGAGTGTATGTATTCATTCACTCAAAACCAAAAATTAAAATGAGGGCCTCCTAAGCCAGGCACAGAGTAGATTGTGGATCCAGAGGAGTGGCCAGATCAGAATCAGCTGGAATATGTTTCCTGTCTGGCACCCACCATTCAAGGTTCAGACTTGCCAACTCAGCCCTATGGATCTCCTGTGCCCCTATATAGCTACCAATGCAGCCCAATACAAAAGGAGAAACATACTTAAAGCATAAGATGTAAAAAAGCAAATTGTTACTTGACTGCTCACTTCTCAGCTATAAACTTATTTCATAACAGTAACCTCTTGCAATGTGAACAGGTTGGATGTGCCTGATCTTATAGTATGCCCAAGAGTTGAATATTATTAATGCTATTTTTCAGATGAAAAAGCGAGGTAGGAATTAGCATCTTGCTTTAACCTACCCAGAACAGTAAGTCATAGAGTTGGAAGTTGAACTTGATAATTTGAATTTAGTGTTTAAAGGAATGAGGGATAGAACAGGAGCATAGACTGAGTGGTTAGCAAGCTCAAAGACCTTGGTCTTAATTCCCGTATCCTATAAACCAAAGTGAACATGGTGACAGACGGTCCTATGTCTGAGGTCATCCTTGCATTCCTACATACATTCCTAACCAAGAACAGCCTGGGGAAAAGGAGGCAAAACTACAACACAACAAATAAAGGAAGGAATGGGGTTGGATATGCTTGGCCCAGGGAGTGGCACTATTAGGAGGTGTGGCCTTGTTATAGTGGGTGTGGCCTTGTTGGAGTAGGTATATCACTCTGTGTGTGTGGGCTTCAATACCCTCATCCTAGCTACCTAGGAGCAAGTCTTTCCTAGCTGACCTCAGATGAAGAGGTAGAACTCTCAGCTCCTCCTGCACCATGCCTGCCTAGATGCTGCCATGCTCCTACTTTGACAATAATGGACTGAATCTCTGAACCTGCAAGCCAAGCCCAACTAAATATTGGCCTTATAAGAGTTTTCTTGGTCATTTTGTTTGCTTGCAGCAGTAAAACCCTAATACAGGGGTGGTGGGTGAGATGTTACACAGGGGCATTCCCAAGAGTGTGTAGTAGATCTGGATCACTGAGTCACAAAAAATGAACCAGCACATGACAGTGTATCAGCTGCTGCTGGGTACCTTTTATGGTCCCATCTTTGTCCCAACATTCCCAGAGAGCAGATAACAAACGTACTCTTCCTATTCCAAATATAAAATGTATGTTTGGGTAATTGCATCATGGTATGGAAGTTTTATGTGGCAGTGTGGAGATCTGTGAACAGTTTGATTCCCAGCACCAACATGGTGACTTCCAAATGTCTCCAGTCCTAAGGCATCGAAAACCTTTTCTCGGCCTCTGTAGGTACCAAGCATGTACACTGTACACAGACAAATATGTAAGCAAAATACCCATGTACACAAAATAAAATACAAATGTGTATCTATCAGCTACACTGTGCCACAAACTGCAAAATGTTGTCCTGATCACAACTAAAGGACTTGAAAGTCTATGTGGGGGAAGGGTTAAGTGAAGGGGTCATGATAATGAAGAAGTAGAGAATGAGATAGCCTGTTTCTGTGAAAGAGGTGGAGCTGGGTGCAAGCACTCTAGAAAGAAAAAAACAAAAGTCACAATGTTAGAGCAGAAACATTAGGATATGTCGACAAGACAGTAATCTCTTAGAATTGTGTACAAGAGTAGAATGTTAAGAGGAGAAACTGGAAGAGTAATTTGGGGCAACTCTCCAGAAGCATTGAGTGTTTTACACAGTGTCACTCACAAGCTACTTGAAGACCAAATATTACAGTAAAATACTGTGGTGCTCCTGAACTGAATTCCAGCCAGCATTTAATAACATCCCCCCCTGCATGGAATGTGCTAAATGTGAGCTCAAAATACCTCTACTTCCAAATCCACAGCTAAATCTCTGTACCATATACGAATCTAGTCTCTGGCAAACACTATCAGAAGCAGGACTCATCTGTTGTTGTGGCTAAGGGTCCTGCCTCAGGGTCACCAGTTGAGGGACACTTTTCCACTCAGGGCTATAGATAAAGGAGAGGAAAATATTGAGATGAAAACATGTACTCACTGCAGAAGACTCTTTGGAAGTTGCTTTTCACACACACACACACACACACACACACACAGAGAGAGAGAGAGAGAGAGAGAGAGAGAGAGAGAGAGAGAGAAGACAAAGAACATTATTTCAACTCAGAGTGAATAACTTGAGGCTTAAGGGTCTTGGGAGGTTAGAAGCCAAGGAAACAGCTTTTGACCCCGTCTTGGCACACAGGAACCTTCCTGCTCACCCGGAAGGCTTTACCTCTCACATGCCAAGCTCAGTTGTGCTGAATATAAGAGTCAGTGAAAGTGGCAGAAGGCATTCTCTCGGGCTGTCTAAATCCTAGAGGAAGAAGCAACGTCTGAAGAGAAAGAGCAGCACAATTTACTTATAAAGCTGACGAAAGTTAAAGTATCTGTTATCTGGGGCAATGAAATAGAATTCCTGCAGGCTGAGAAGTAGGGAAAATTTTATTTTGGCTGTGATGAAGGGGCAGGCAGGGAGACCCAAGTGCAGGAGAGCTGGAGTTGTGTCCCATGAGACTGGAGGACAGAAGAGCCCATATTAGATCACATTAGCCACAGGAAGAAATTTGCATTCTAAATCAACAAAATTGGTTGTAAAAGTTCTTACTACCATTTTGGACATCACTGGGTATGATTCTATTTGAAGACTAAGTAGATTTTAAAAAATCTCCATCCAGCAGGACTACTGCTTTGATTAATGGCAGGTTGGATTTTTAGCATTTAAACAAACCAGTAACTTGTTTTTCAGTCACCGATCTAGATGTTTGGAGTTGAAAAGGTAGAAAAATACGAAGGCTGGAATTGTCATGACTCTCTGCTTTTCACTCATGCTCATGAGCTGCTTGCTGCCACTACACATATCCCTTCTGCATTCCTGTCAGAATTAAGGAAGGATGGGGCAGGGCCCGGGCAGCTATGTCTTTGTCATTTTATCAGGAATGCAGTTTCCTCAGCTGAGCCTAGAAGAGTCTTCTGCATTCATGAGCTACCTGTAAGGGGAATGCAAAAGTTAACCACTTGGCCCTGAAACTCAATAGTTTGCAGTTGAGTGGCAGCAATAGACCAAGAAGTCAGAAACAGCTTGTGCTTAACCAGTGCTTCTCAATCTTCCTAATGCTGGGAACCTTTAACACAGTTCCTCATGAAATGGAGACCCCCCCAACTATAAAATTATTTTCATTTGCTACTTCATAACTGTAGTTTTGCTACTGTTATGAATTGTAATGTAAATATCAGATATGCAAGATATCTGATGTACAGGATATCTGATATTTGACCACTGTAAAAGGGTCATCTATTTCCACAAGTGGTTGTGACCCAAGGGTTGAAAACCACTGGCTTAGTCATTTAAGATGCTATCCAAAGGACTGTAAATGCAAAGAAAATGTGATATAGCTACATGCCAATATGAAAAGAAATAATCGTAGTACATAGATACATACAGAGCTTACATCATGCATCATGGAGAGGGAAACAAAAATAGTCAGGAAACATTTTAAAGAATTAAGGATGTACAGAATAGAAACTGAAATGAGCGCTATAGAGCAATACCAAATTAGGAAACATTGATATTGGAAAATATTGCATTCTTTGAAAGATATAAAAATGTGCAGACTCTATATAATAGCAAGAGGAATGTGTCACAGACAGACAGACAGACAGACTACTCACTTTGATACAGGTTATACTTATTACTCGTTCCATGACTCTGTCTCCTAGAAAGCTGTCTACCGCCAGTCACCAGGAGATGGAGTGAGGACTGCCATAGTAGAAAATACTTTTAAAATAAAAAGAAACTTGAAACGACGCAAATATCCATCAATAGAAGAATAATTCATACAATGGGATAGAACAAATAGTATTTAAAACGTAGACCATGTAAAGTAACTCAAATAAACCACACAAATCTATAACAAAGAAAAAATAAGTCTTATAAAGAAACTTACAGTAAGACCGGATCTATTATAAGATTCAAAATAAGTAAAATTTATAATCGTTTTTAGAACTCCATGAACAGGTAATTATTTAAGTTAATTGTGTGTGTGTGTGTGTGTGTGTGTGTGTGTGTACACATACCCATGCATGTGCATGCCATAGTGCATGTGTGGCAGTCAGAAGACGATTGGGCTCATTTCCCTCTTTCTACTGTATGGGTTTCAAGATCACATTCAGGCTGCCAAGCTCGGCTGCGAGCACCTTTACCTACTGAGCCACTTCACTGGCGCTAAAATAGTTTTCAAATCAGAAGAATGTTCAACAAAAAATTAGCACAGTTACCCCTGGGGGGAATTGGGAAGGGACATGTAGTTCAACCATGCTGGGAAGCTGTGACTCTAAAGGTGGGCAGGAGCTTCATAAGTATTCATTTAGTTTTATAACTGCCTACACCTTACTCACAGCCCTTTCACTATGAAATACTAGGCAATAAAAATTTAAGGAAAGTGAGCTATCAAACAGTGGAGTGACACAAAACAACTCTAAATTTCTGAATACAGAAATGGAGATACATGCAAGCATAAAATGTTATGTGTAGATTAATGGCTCGTTCCGCCTTGTAATTCTCCTGCCTTGTCCAGAATCCACAATGGATATATATTAGTAGTAAAAGATATATAGAGTAGATGGCGAGGAAATCTCCTAACTAGAAACTCACATACAATTGTTTCAGAGTTCTTCGAGTCAGGCTTTGAAAATATCCCTAAAACTGTCTTTTTAAAATCTGGTGGGTGACTCCCAAAACAAGTTGCTCAATGGCTTTGATTTTCCCCTAGATTTGCATCATCTCTGATAAGAAATAAGTTTCTAAAATATTTCTGAGTGATTATCATAGAATAGGATCTTTCATTCAAAATGAGAATGGTAATGTAGTCTACTGTTTAAAAAAAAATTGCTTCTACACGGTTTAAATACTTCCCTGCTCTTCTCATAAGATGGGAATTCGTGTTTGCTCCATGGAGACAGAAATAAATTAGAGAGCTGGAAGATATTTTAATTGGCTTTGGCTGGGTTTTTCCTAATTCTGTCTTCATTATCTGGGCTAGCAGAGCCCTCCTTGGATCTGGGCATGTGGTAAGCAGCCCTGTCCCTGCTCTCGGCTTTAGATACACAGGCCTCAGTCAAAACCAACACCTGTGGCTAGGAGAGTTCCAGTTTCTTCAGGAAGGGAGCTTCCCTTTAAGATGGGAGTGTTTGGTGCACCCCACAACAGCAGATCTCTTGATTAGGAAAAATAGAATCCATAAATTTAAGATGACATCTAGGGTCTTATATTTTATCAAATATGCCACATCTCCTTGGCTATGAAAACATAGCTCACATCCATGGACATATAGCCTAAGACTCTATGGGTTGGGGACCAGGTTTCCAAGACTGCCTCCTCTTTCAGGTGTCAATGACAAACCCACCTTGTTTCATCTGTGCTTCTTGTCAGCAAGAAGCACAGCTTCCTGCATACCCCTCCTCAGACTGGAGTGCTTTCTAGAGAAGTTCAGAGAGAGCAAGGACATACTTAACTCTAGGGCTTTGCTACAGAAGATGGTTACAAAGGACATCAATGATTGCTTCTGTGGTAGTTTGAATGAAAATGGGCCATGGGTTCATAGGGAGTAGCACTATTTGAAGATGTGGCCTTGTTGGAGTAAGTATGCCCTTGTTGGAGGAGGTGTGGCCTTGTTGGAGTAGGTGTGTGGCCTTGAAGGAGAAATTATGTCATTGGGGATAGGCTTTGAGGTTTTAGATGCTCAAGCCAATCCTAGTGTTTCTCTTCCTGCTGCCTGCTTATCCAGGCATAGATCTCTCAGCTACCTCTCCAGTACCATGTCTACCTGCATGCCACCATGCTTCCTACTTGATGATAATGGACTAAGCCTCTGTACTATAAGCCAGCTCCAATTAAGTATTTTCCACCATAAGAGTTGCCGTGGTCATGATATCTCTTCACAGCAATAGAAACCCTAACTAAGACAACTTGTACCAGTGAGGCACATGGGAAAGGGAACAGGACTTCCTTTCCATACTTTCAAACTATAAACTATAAAAGTCAGGTCTGGATTGATGGTTCAGTGGTTAAGAGCTTTGTTGCTTTAGCAGAGACCAGGGTTTCGTTCCCAGCATTCACACTGGGTGGCTCAAAACTGTCTGTCACTCTAGTTCCTGAGGATCTGTTACTCTCTTCTGGCCTCAGCAGGCAGCAGGCATACATATAGTACACAAAAATATATACAGACAAAAATACATAATCATAAACTTATAAAACAAAATCTTAGAAATGTTAAACATTATCAAACTAAAACATTTGGGAGCTGTTAGGTCACTGGTGTATTGTTGTTGGGAGATGGGGGGGGGGGTGTAGTCCAGGGGTTAACCTCAAATTTTCTGAGTCTTTGGAGAGAGGGCCCATAGCCTGTGTGCCCTGGATTCTCTTGAGGCTCAATTTTACATCAAATTCTAAGGCACTGGTCAGTTTCCCCTTTCTGGAGATTTATAGCCAGGTTTATGCTCCTGAGTGGTTACATATTTGGACTAAAAGGTACAGAACACTTATAGTAAATGATAGTGTAAAATAAACATTAATTGTGATCCTATGGGAGTTAGGCCTTTGAAACAACTGATTTTGTAGTCTCAGGATTTCATTCACTGAGATAAAAGGGCATCTTATCTTACACATTTGTGTATTTTCCCCTGCGTTGCTGCGCTCAGTTTCCTAACATTTGCTTAAGTTGGGGGAATGAGATGTTTTCAAAAGCAGAGCACAGGGGAGCTGTACTTGCCCCCTGCTGGATTTCCAGCTCTTTTCCCAGATCACTTGTTTGCAGAGACCCTCCAGAAAGCTCCAGTCGATCAACCCTTTGATTCTGCCACAGGACTCGCAGCACTGACACGTGTTGCAAATCTGCAGGGAGAGTAAGCCCTGCTTAATAGAAATAAAGGCGTGAGTAAGATAATCTGCTAAGGGTTAGTCACATTTTGAGATGTTATTATTCCTTGAAATTTTCTATTAGGGGCTTCACTTCTCCCCCCAAGAAAAGTTTATTGCCTGTGGCCCCAAGTGAGAGCAGTTATTCTTCCACTTTAATTAATGATGTGTGTGTGTGTGTGTGTGTGTGTGTGCGCACACGTTCGTGCTCACACAATTCTAATTCCTTAATTTACAGTTCTATGACTACTCCTCTTCTCTAGTCCTTCCTGCTTTCTCTCTCTCTCTCTCTCTCTCTCTCTCTCTCTCTCTCTCTCTCTCTCCCCACACACACACACACTCCAACAGTATATATAGACATAATATAGATTTAAAGTCAAAGGACCTCCATCTTAAAAAAGAAAGCTCTAGGCCAGCCTGTAAATTTGTGTTGATGACATGCAGTTATTCAATAAGTGATCAGATAGAACTCAGGGCAACCAATTTACTATCTGACTGATGGATAGAATAAGACTCTGCTGGACCATTGTCGAAATGCAAATGAGTTTTAGCTCCAAACATTCAGGGAAAGGGAGATTGATGGTGGAGCCAATTGTTGCTCCCATTGCTCAAATGGGAAACCCACTGACTGATGAGCAGGGCTGAGGGGCGGACAAGGTCTGGGTGAGACACTGCAGGAGCTGGTATGTTCTGTCACTTTGGCATTTAGCAGGGAAGTCTCCTATTATGATAAGGCAGGTTGAACACAGAATAAGACTCTCCTACTAACTTTGTCTTTTCATTGTTGGTGGTGATGAATAGAATAAAAGGCGGGTCTGAGGGTGGCTACAGAGGGAAAGGGGAGGGCAGTTCTCATTCATTTCTTTACAGTAACCTTTCCAAGATGTGCCTTCCAACTTGACCAGGATCTTTTCCTCCCCCCTCTCCATCTACACACACACACTCTCTCTCTCTCTCTCTCTCTCTCTCTCTCTCTCTCTCTCTCTCTCTCTTTCTCACACACACACACACACACCCATCTTTAACATAGGATTAGTGTTAATCTTATGTTAGCCTAAAAAAGAACTCCATCTCTATGCACGCTCTCCTGGGACATTCCCTGTAGACACCCTGAAGACCAAATCCTATGTCCCAGTAGACTGTGTGCGCTGTGTTATAAGCAAAAGTCAAGTCTTTAGGAAAATTCTCCTTCCATTACTCATGACTTACACACATTATCAAGTTCTCTATGCTCAGTCCTTATGGTCATATAATAGGAGTTCAAACAATTATTTATTCAACAAATACCATATGCAAAGCCTTGTGCTAGATGCTAGGGACAGTAGTGATCAAATTTTGCCAAAGTAAAATATTCATGAGAACACTGGAGTGACCATTGAAAACGATGTGTTTTAAAGACCTTGCATAGTTCTAAAAGCAGATAGGCACTCAATAAATACAACCAAACTATCCTCAGAGAACCCCATGATGAAATGAGGCCAGAGACATATTGTCCCTGGAAGTGTTGAGTATGAAGTACATATAACCTGGCAGACAACTGCAGAGAGCACTGCTGGCAGGGATCTAGTAGATATACTATCCAGCTCCATGCCACGCTGTGAGCATGGCGGATGTTGTATTAGGGTTTTATTGTTGTGATAAACATCAAGACCAAAATCAACTTTGAGAAAAAGTATGTATTTCACCTCATGGACTTATAATTTATCATTGGGTAAAGTCTAGGCAGGTACTCAAAACAGGAACCTGGAAGAAGGAACTTTGAAGCAAAAGCCATGGCAGGGTGATACTGACTAGCTGGCTTTCTCCTCATGGTTTTCTCATCCCAGTATCTTATACTGCTGTGCATGATCAGGAAGTGTTCATGAACCCCAAAAGACAACCAAGGAGCCAATTCCAATGCAATTTCACTAGGATCTTTAGTCACACTCTAGCTTGGGCTCACTGCAGGATGGGAGAGTGAAGCCCCAACCCCTCAGCAGGACAAGGTTTTATAGGAAATGTCCATTAAGTGAGGGGGTTTCTACTCTGGCAAGCATCTAATTAAATGACTATTATAAGCCAACAGGTGGGTGCTCTGAAGCGAAATCAAGAACAATCACAAACAGTCTGAAAGTACAACTGGAACTACCAGAATAATTCTGATTGGCTGTTGCTAGGGAGTAGCTCCAGGGTATGGGCCAGAGACAAGCTATATGGTTCTTCCTGGAACTTGGATGCAGCTTGAGTTCAGCTGTAGGTCAAGTTCTCAGGCCCTTCTTAAAAATGGAAGCTAGTCCCAAGATGGAGTAGATTTGGCCTCTCAATACCATCCAGAGCTACCCGCCTGCTGTGGAATGGGCACACCTAAATCCATCAACAATCAAGAAACTGTCCTACATGCTTGCCCATAATCATATCAAGTCAGGTTATTTTCTCAATTGAGGTTTCTCCTCACAAATTACATCAGTGTCAAGTTGACAGATGAACTAGCCAGCACAGATGAAGATGGAGATGGGTATACAAGTTGTCAGGAAGGTTTATATAGTGAGCCTTACGAATCCGAGGTTGGGGCATTCAAGTGATAAGGAGATATACACTCAACAATAGGACCTTTTATCAACAAGGCAGAGGTAGTTTGAGATTATTCTAACCTAATTGAGAAGGAATGACTCCAAGAGAAAATGGAGATGAATAGGCATGCCATTAGTACTGAGGCAAGATCATGAAGGCCTGAGCTTGCACAATAACTGGGGTAATGAAGAGAAGTGTGTGGGTAGAAAAAAATCAGAGAAACTCACAGAATTAGGAACACAAAGCGCAAAGGGAAAGTCAAAAGTAATTTAGGCTCTGGCTTGGGTAGGCAAGGTAAAAGATGAGCCTACCCAGTTTGAGAAGAAGTCAGGATAAAAGGCTAGGATGCAGGGAAAGTCATGCGTTCAGGGCTGGGCTTGTGTCTAAGGCACCTGTGGTAATCCACATGGGCATAACAGACTTGTATCTAAGCTCCAGGAGGGGAGGACTCTGATCCTTGCACATTGGCTTCTCAGTGTTGCTTTCCCTAAGCTAAACCCAGGTATTTATCACCATATCTTCAGTTGCTGGTTCAGTAGATGTCCAAGAAATGAGAAGTGGAATGGAAAACAGAAGGAAAGAAACATAAAAAAGGAGAAGGTGGGAGTAAAGGGGAAGTGAGAGAGAGGGAGAAGGGACGGGTGATAGAGGCTGGTGATGGAGGACGGGAGTGAGGAGGAGAAGGAAGAGGGAAACTGAGGAAGAGGGAAACAGGAGGGAAATAAGAAATGAAGAAAAGGAGTAAATAATAGTGTGTGGAGGCGAAGTAGGGAGGGAGGGAGAGAGGGAGAAAGGAAAAGGAAGGGTATGGTGAGAGGGAAAAGGGAGGAGAGAATGGGACAGTAATGGAGAAAAGAAGAAAGGGCCCGTCCAACAATTGCATAAGCATCAATGGCCGTCAGCTTTACCCAGCACCTCATAGGCTATGGGCAGAGACTATAAGTTGGGTTCTTAGATCTTTACCAGCCCTATCAGAAAGGTGAAAGAGAGAAATGAGAATTTATCAAGCGTGTGCCATTTATGAGAACCAACTAAATTCTAGACTTCCTCACCCCTGTCCCTGCTGCATCCCTCTGCAGTGCTCTGCAGGATTTGCTGAAAAGGTGTTATGCTGCAGGGATAATCTGGGCTCTCTTATCAAGTGATGGCGAATAACTGGACTCTCATAACTTGTCCCCTTCTGTTGCTTGATATTTGCCCCTCCATCAGCTATGCTACAGCTGCTATTTTCTATTTTTGAAACAGATTATAGCACACCGCTTCCTTCGACATCCCTTTGAGCAGACCCTCTCAGGTACTACCCTAAGAAGCAGCTTCTGTTTTCTGATTAGTCTCAACTTGTTGGTCAGCCTGCCAGCTGGAGACTACAAACATAGGATGATTCATAGAAGCCTGGCTGCAGTGTCTGCCTCTGAGCCCAACACGCTCAAAACATTTTCAATGATACACCATGCCTTACTTTTGGAAGTTAGGCTTAATTGCACTTAAAATACTGCTGGTGGAGAAGAGTGCTTGCAGGTGCCTGCTGCGTGGAAACAACCGAGACAGACAAGTCTCATAGATCACACCTGGTGGGACCCAGCAGTCCACCTTGCTCTGGTAATATCCACTCTCATCTGCTATCCCAGCACAATGGTTAGCAGACTACAAGCATATTCTCACATTCCTTGGCTTAAATGATGGACTTTATACCTTACTTTGTGATCTCTAATCATCGTCCTCTGGAATGAGACATCAGGAATTCCACAGCAGATGAAGCATCTAATGCTCCACACAGTCAGATTGATGTCTGACAGCTTATGTATTGGAATTTGGACTCTGATCTAGGAAGGCATATTTTTTTTCCTCCTTTTTTATTTTTGATACTTTATATACATTTCCAATGTTTCCCCTTTTCTGAGTCTCCTCTTTGTATACCCCCCATCCCCTCCCCAACCCGCC
>CM052703.1:97604721-97647884 GCA_028551405.1 Uromys caudimaculatus | reverse complement strand
GGTGGAATTCCCTCATAGAGGTAGGGATGGGGAGGAGATAGGGGGCTTCCAAAGAGGAGACCCAGAAAAGGGGAAACATCGGAAATGTAAATAAAGTATCAAAAATAAAATTAAAAAAAAAAAAAAACCTCAGTGACCCTACCTGCCAATGCTTGATAACTGAGCTGTCTCTTGATGTCACTGCATGCCTTGAGAAATCCCAGGAAGGAAGGGTAGAAACATTGGTGTCCAAGTACATCCAGATCTAATCACTGAAGCCCCATGGTTTTGTTGCTTCAGAGGCGTAACCTAAAAATCACCAGGGCAGGACTCGCAGTCAGTCCATAAGGACTCTTAAGATTGCAGTTTGTTTCATCTGGCTTCTTTTTATGTTGAAACAGGGAGAAAACTTACTAAGACACATTCATGACAAGGAAGGCAAACTGTTTATGTGCAGTGGGATGTGGGATTGCTCACCAAGGGTGACTAAATGGGACTAGGAATCAGCAACATGGCTACATGGGTTAAGTACCAGCCTCAGACTGCTGAGCACAAATAGCCTGGGCTTGAGGCTTTAGCCCCAATATTAACTTCAGTGACCTTGTACAGGTCACAGCAAGCTATCTGTCTCTTACCCAGCTCTATAAAATGGGTGAGGAAAAAGAAAGATGCTGGTTATAAGCATGAAGATGTGAGAGTAATTTTTTAAATTATACTTAATTTTAATTATTTTTGCCATAAAATCACTGTAAAAGGTGAGGTGGATTATGGGTGTTATTAAGTTGGTCCTTCATACAATAGCCAAAGTCATAGGAAGGCCCTTCATAAATATTTCTGTCCTCAGGAACTCACATTCTAGCGGGAGAGGCTGACATGCGCATAAATCACTCTAATACAAGGTAAATAGTGGTAAGTGCTATAGGGAAGGTACATGCCAAAGGCCCTGGGGATGTGGGAGTTGGGAGATTAATTTCTGCTACACAGATCTGGAAAGGTTTCCTGAAGGAGATAGGATTTGGGTAGGTCCTTGAAGTCTTGAGAGAGCTTTGATTTATACAGCCCTGTCTTGTGGCTTTCGAAGCATGTGGCACTGTCTCCTCTCAATTGACTCTGAGTCCTGAAGGGTAAGGACACTGATCATCATCTCCCATCTCCAGCCCCCCAGCAGAAGGTCCAACAGCCAATCGTACATTTCTTTATAAAGGTTGCTTGAATCTAATTAATAACTCTTTAAAAAAAAAAAAAAGATTGGGGAGGAGTGGAGGAGTCCTAGTACCAATGTCAGTAGTGTTTACTTGATATCAGGTTATGCTGTAGGTCACACAGTCTAATGCAAGGGTCCATCTTCATATGGCACATTGCCCATTGCCTGCTTCATTGGTTAGAGACTAAGGTCCAGAGGGAGTATGTGCTATCTACACTGAGCCCATAGCTAGTAAGTGGTGCGCCTGGAATTTTTTCACTGATTACTTGTATCATGCACTCACAGTCACGGCATAACATAGCTGGAAAATGAAGGTGATGCTTTGCATAAAAATTTCTAAGAATAACAGGTTGTCTAATATTTCTAGTAGAAAGTAAAATCTGTGAATCTAGCAAATGTATATTGTTCAAGATACTCCAGAGAAACAGAATTAATGGGGTATAGATCAATAGACAACAGAGACAAGGGAAAAGACATTGAGGTTTATTATATTTTATATTTTATTTATTGAAAATAGATTCTTCTTTCATATAATACAACCTGAACATAGTTTCCCCTCCCTCCACTCCTCCCAGATCCTCCCTAACTCCCCTTTCCTCCAGATCAACTCCCCATCTACTTCTGTCTTAGAGTTTTACTGCTATGAACAGATACTATGACCAAGGCAATGCTTATAAGGACAACATTAATCAGGGCTGGCTTACAGGTTCAGAGGTTTAATCCATTATCATCAAGGTGGGAGCATAGCAGCATTCAGGCATACATGATGCTGGAGGAGCTGAGAGTTTTACATCTTCATCTGAAGGCTGCTAGGAGAAGACTGGCTCCTACATGGTTAGGAAAACAGTCTTAAAGCCACGCCCACAGTGACACACTTCCTCCAACAAGGTCACACCTCCAAATAGTGCCACTTCCTGGGCTAAGCATATTCAAACTACCACAGTTTCCCTTCAGAAAGGAGCAGGACTCAAAGAAACAACAACCAAACAAGACAAAATACGATACAATAATTCAAGGCAAAAGCTCTTTTATCAAGGTTGGACAAGGCAACTCAATCTGAGAAAAGAGTCCCAGGAACATACAAAAGAGTCAGAGACTTGCCTGCTCTTACTGTTAGGAGTCCCACTAAAACACCAAGAAAAGACCCAAAACATACTCAGAGGACCTGGTACAGGCCCAATGCTTGCCAATTCAGTCTCTGTGAGCACATATGAGCCCTGCTTAATTGATTCAGTGGGCCATGTTCTCCTGATGCTCTCCATCCCCTCTGGCTTCTATAATCTCTCCTCCCCTGTTCCACAGGGTTCCCTAAGCTCCAAGGGGAGGGACACAATGGAGACCTCCAATTTAGACTCTTTTTTCACATAATGTCTGGTTGTAGGTCACTGCACCCACTCTCATCTGCTGATAGAGGAATCTTTTCTGATGATGGCTGGAAAACACACCAATCTATGGATATAGCAGAATACCATTAGGAACCATTTCATTGATTTTTTTTTTTTTTTTTATTGCCTGTTGTGTTTGGTTTTACCCTATGTTTCTATGCTATCCACTCTCTAGTCCCTAGCTATCCAGGCAGTACTAGGCATGGGCTCCCTCTAATGGTTTGGGCTTCAAGATAAACCAGATGTTGGTTGGCCACCCCAACAAGTTCTACGCCACTATTACCCCAGTACATCTTGCAGGCAAGTCAGATTGTAGGTCAAGGATTTTGGGGCTAGTTGGTGTACAGGATTCTCTTTCAGTAGCCTGCAGAGTGCTTTCTTGCATTAAAGAGATTAGAACACAGGGGTTAGGGCTCCATGCAGGCATCAGTTCAACCTATGTTCAATGAGCTATGTGGATGTTATCCTCAAGAATGGGGCTCTTCTGTCAGTTTTGGGGAGTGATCCTCTGTCCTAGAATCAGCCCGGGTTCTTTGGGGATCACCATAGAAACCATTGGCCAACAACTTCAGCTAACCTTGCCTGGCTACAAAAAATGGATTCAGTTCAGATTCCATATTATCTAGGACTAGAGATCCTCACTAGGGTCGCCATCATAGATTATGGAACGTTTCCGTTGCACTAGGTTTCCACACCACCTTTCAAACACCCCCAATTCCATCTATCTCTCTCTGCAATCTCTGCCTCCATCCCCCCACCTGATCCCTCCTGTTTCTGTCCCTACCTGCCCCAGTGCACTAGCAAAATCTATTCTATTTCCCCTTTCCAGGGAGATCAGTGAGCTTCCCCTACTCTACCTCAGAGCCCTACTCTCTAGCTAACCTCTCTGGCTCTGTGGATTACAGCTTGATTATCATTTACTTAACAGCTAATATCCACTTATAAGTGAATTCATACCACCTTTGTCTTTCTGGGTCTGGGTTACCACACTCAGGGTGATTTTTTTTTTTCTAATTGTATTCCTTTGCCTGCAAATTTCATGTCATGGTTTTTAACAGCTGAGTAATACTCCATTTTCTTTATCCATTTCTTGGTTGAGGGACATCTGGGCTGTTTTTAACTTCTGGCTATTATGAATAAAGCCACAATGAACATAATTGGACAAGTGTCCTCGTGGTAGGATGGAGCATCTATTAGGTATATGTCCAAGGTGGTATAGCTGGGTCTTGAGATAAATCAATTCCAAATTTTCTGAGGATCTGCCATATTGATTTCCATGGTAGCTCTACAAGTTAGCACTCCCACCAGCAATGGAAGAGTGTTCCTTTTACTCCACATCCTTGTCAGTACGAGCTGTCACTTGTATTATTGATCTCACCCATTTTTACAGGTATAAAACTGACTCTCAAAGTAGTTTTGATTTGCATTTCCCTAATGGCTCAGGATGCTGAACATTTTTTTAAGTGTTTCTCAGGCATTCTGAGATTCCTTTATTAAGAAATTCTCTGTTTAGATCTGTACCCCATTTTTAAAATTGATTATTTGGTTTTTTGATATCTCATTTCTTGAGTTCTTTATAAATTTTGGATAGTATTCTTCCATTAGATATGGAGTTGGTAAAAAATCTTTTTGCATTTTGTAGTCTGCATCTTTGTCCCATTGACAGTATCTTTTTCCTTACAGAAACTTTTCTGTTTGATAGGGTCCCATTTATTATTATTCTGTCCAGAAAATTGTCTCCTGTGTCAATGTGTTCAAGGTTATTCCCCACTTTCTCTTCTTTTACGTGCACTGTGTCTTGTTTTATGTTGAAGTCTTTGATCCATTTGGATTTTAGTTTTATGACAAATATGGATCTATTTGCATTCTTCTGCTTGCAGACAGTAAATGAGCACCATTTGCTGAAGATGCTTTCTCTTTTCCACTGTGTATTTCTGGCTTCTTTATCAACAATGAGGAAACCATAGATGGGTGGATTTGTGTCTGGGTCTTCAAATTGATTCTTTTGATCAACCTGTCTGTTTTCGTGCCAATACAATGTGGTTTTTATTACGACAGCTCTATAATACAACTTGAAATTAAAGCTGATGATTCCTCCAACAGTGCTTTTATTGTTCAGTATTGTTTTAGCTATCCTGGTTTTTTCTTTCTTTGTTTGTTTTTCTATATGAAATTGAAAATTGTCCCTTCAAGGTGTGTAAAAAACTATATTGGAATATTGATAGGAATTGTGTGGGATCTGTAAATTATTTTTGGTAGGATGGACTTTTTACTATTTAATCCTACCAATCTATAGTCATGGGAGATCTTTCCATCTTCTGATATCTTCTTCAATTTCTTTTTTCAAAGACTTGGAGATTTTATCACATATGTCTTTCACTTGCTTAGTTAGAGTTACTCCAAGATATTTTATATTATTTGAGGCTATTATGAAAGCTGTTGATTTCCTGATTTCTTTCTCAGTCCATTTGCCATTTGTATAAAGGAGGACCACTTTCTTTCTTTTTTTTTTTTAAGTTAATCTTGTATCTAGTCACTTTGCTGAAAGTGTTTATCAGCTATAGGAGTTCATTGGGAGAAATTTAGGTTCACTTATGTATATTATCATATCACCTGCAAATAGCAATACTTTGACTTTTTCCTTGCCAATTTGATCCCCTTGTTCTCCTTCAGTTGTCTTATTGCTCTAGATACAACTTCAAATACTATGTGGAATTTATATGGTGAGAGTGAACAAACAGCCTTGTCTTGTTTTCTATTTTAGTGGAATTGCTTTGAGTTTCTCTCCATTTAACTTGATGTTGGCTATAGGCTTGCTGTAAATTCCCTTTATTATTATGTTTAACTATGTCCCTTGTATCCCTAATCTCTCCACAAATTTTATCATGAAGGAATGTTGGATTTTGTCAAAGGCTTTCTCAGCAACTAATGAGATGATGCTGTGTTTATTCTTTATGTTTATTTACATGGCAAATTACATTTACTGGTTTTATAAGTTGAACCATTCCTGCATCTCTGAGATGAAACCTACTTGATCATGATAGATCACCTTTTTGACGTGTTTTGAGATTTGGTTTGCAAGTATTTTATTGAATACTTTTGCATCTATGTTCATTAGAAAAACTTTTCTGTAATTCTCTTTCTCTGTTGAGTCTTCATGTGGTTTTGGGTATCAGGGTAGCTATGGTTTCATAAAATGAACTGGACAATGTTTCTTCTGTTTCTATTTCGTAGAATAATTTGAGGAGTATTGGCCCTAACTCTTCTTTAAAAGTCTGGTACAATTTTGTGCTAAAACCATCTGACTCTGGGATTCTCTTGGTTGGGAGACTTTTAATGATGACTGCTTCTATTTCACTAAGGGTTATAGTTCTATTTAAATTGCTTATCTGATCATGATTTAACTTTAGCAAGTGGTACCTATTGAGAAAATTATCCATTTTTTATATTTTCTACTTTGATGAAGTACAGGTTTTTAAAGTATGCCCTTATGATTCTCTAAATTTCCTCAATGTCCTTTGTTATATCTCACGTTTTGTTTCTGATTTTGTTAACTTGGATATTCTCTCTGTGTCTTTTAGTTAGCTTGAATAAGGGTTTGTCTGGTTGATTTTCTCAAAGAGCCAACTTTTTCTTTTATTGATTCTTTGCATTGTTCTCTTCATTTCTATTTTACTGAATTTATCCCTTAGTTTGATTATTTCTTGCCACCTACTCCTCTTGTGTATGCTTACTTCTTTTTGTTCTAGAGCTTTCCAGTATGCTGTTAAGTTGCTAGTATGAGAGTTTTCCAATTTTTTAGGACCTTAGTACTGTGAGCATTCCTCTTAGTGCTGCTTTATTTCTGTTGCACAAGTATGGGTATGTTATGTATTTATTTACATTGAATTCTAGAAAGCCTTTCATTTCTTTTCTTTATTTCTGCTTTGACCCATTTTTCATTCAGTAGAAAATTGTTCAGTTTCCATAAGTTTGTAAGCTTTCTATTGTTTCTGGTTTTGTTGATATCCTGCTTTAATCTGTGGTGATTTGATTGTATGCAGTCAGTTATTTCAATTTTCTTGAATCTATGGGAATGTATCTTGTGTCTGAATATGTGGTCAGTTTCGGAAAAAGTTACAAGCTGCTGAGAAGAGGGTATACTCTTTTGTGTTTGGGTGAAATGTTCTATAAATATCTGTTAGGTCCATTTGCCTTATAACATCTGTTAGTTCCAACATTTTGTGTTTAGTTTTTGTCTGGATGACCTGTTCTTTGGTGAGAGTTGAGTGTTGAAGTCTCCCACTATCAGTGTGTGAGTGTCAATATGTGATGTATGATGTAATAGTATGTCTTTTACGTAAGTGGTTGCCCTTATGTTTGGGTTATAAAAGTTAAGAACTGAAATGTCATCTTGATGAATGCTTCCTCTAATGAGCATGTAGTGTCCTTCCCCATCTCTTTTTATTAATTTTGGCTTGAAGTCTATATTGTTAGATATTAAAATGGCTACATCAGCTTCTTGTTTCTTAGATCTATTTGCTTGAAATATCTTTTTACAACTCTTTACTCTAAGGTAATGTCTATTCTTGATGTTGAGTTATATGTCTTGTATCCAACAGAAACATAGATAATGTTTTCACTTCTATTCTGTTACTCTGTGTTTTTTTTAACTGAGAAATTAAGACCACTGATATTGAGAGATATCAGTGACTAATGATTGTTAATACCTGTTACATTGTTGCTGCTGCAGCGGTGGAGGCAGCAGAGGCATTGGTATATGTTTCCCTCCTTTTGGTTTTTCTTGTGTGAGGTTCTTTATTTGCTGTGTTTCATGGGTGCAGTTAACCTCCTTGGGATAGAGTTTTCCTTCCAGCACCTTCTATAGGGATTTATAGATAGATATTGTTTAAATTTGACTTTATCAGTGAAAAATTTTATTTTTTCCATCTATAGTGATTGAAAATTTTGCTAGGTATAATAATTGGAGTTGGAGTATGTGGTCTCTTTGAGTCTGCAACGCATCTGCCCAAGCCCTTCTGGATTTATAGGCATCTTTTTCTTTACATTATAAAAATTTTCTTCTATGATTTTGTTGAAAAAATTTTCTGGGCCTTAAAGTGGTGTTTTCTCCTTCATCTATTCCTATTATTCTTAGATTTGCTCTGTTCATGGGACCTCAGATTTTCTAGATGTTTTATGTCAGGAATTTTTTAGATTTAACACTTTCTTTGACTGATAAATCCATTTCTTGTATCATATCTTCAATGCCTGAGATTCTTTCTTTCATCTCTTGTATTTTGTTGGTGAAGCTTGCCTCTGTAGTTCTTGTTTGAGTTCCTAGATTTTTTTTTCTTTTCAGATTTTTCTCAGTTTATATTTTTATTTAATTATTACAATGTCCATTTTCAGGCCTTGAACAGTTTTATTCCTTTCCTTCAACTGCTTGGTTTTTTTCTTGGCTTTCTTTAAGAGATTTATTTCTTCCAGATTGTTGTTGTTTGTTTGCGTTTTCTGGATTTCTTTAAGGGATTTATTAATTTCCTCTTTAAGGACCTCTATCATCTTCATACAGTTGCTTTTCAGATCTTTTTCTTCTGCTTCAGCTATTTTGGAATATCCAGGGTATGCTGTGGGAGAATGACTTGGATCAGGTGGAGGCATATTGTTCTGGTTTTTATTAATTTTGTTCTATATTTTCATCTAGGCATCTGGATTTGGGGTGAATATAGGTCCGGGTGCTGATTTCTGCATTTGTCTTTGTTGAATGGGTATTTTTTTTCCCTTTAGTTTAGGTTTCCTTTCTAGACTTTCAGAGAGTGTGACTGTTTTACTGGCCTGCTTGGTTGATGTGTTCATGGATAGTCCTTGCTAATGTTGGAGTCTGGGGGAGGGGAGGCCAGGAGGTGGTTTATGGAATCCACAGAAGTTATGGGCAAGAATGGGGAGGCTGCAGCTGGTGCTCTGTTGTGGCGCTGGGGGTGACACCAAGGATTGGGTCTAGAGAAACAAGGAAAGAGGGAAAGGTCTATAGACAGACTACCTGGTTTTCTGTGAGGCTTATTCTAACACATTGTACAACAGGTTTATGGGAGATAGCACATTCTGAATTCAGAGGGCAGGCTTGCATGGTAAAGACTCAAACATTGCCAAGCTTCTCTGTAGTATCTTGGGCTACAGACTCTTCTTCTCTGGAAAACTTCAGTCTTCATTCTTAAAACCTTCAGAGAACTGGACAAAGTGCACTCATACCAGGGAAGGTAATTTACTTTACTTTGATTGTGCCTCTTAATCTCATGTACAAATATCTTCTCAGCCACATCTACATTAGTGTTTGATCAAGCAACTGGAGATGCTAGCCCAGCCAAGTTGACAATTAGCCATTGAACACTGTACACAAAAATGGATCCCAGAAAGATTTTATATGTAAGCTACCTTTTTCAATAAATTTCTGTTTTTCTTAATTAAAAAATACATGAGAATAACAGAAAGAGTTTGAGAATCTGTGCATTTATTAAGCGAAAAGTATTTTCTCATAAAATGGCTACTTTTTAAAAATTCATATAAGCATAAAAAATTAAGAGAATAGAAAATGCTTGGGCTTGATTTAAACATCAAAATATTTTATGCATATTTAGTTTTGAGAGGATTGTTCATGGGGAAGTATATTTGACTCTTCTCCTATTTGCTTGAACAGCTTTGCAGTGAGTTCTAGAACTTCAGCTCTGAGAGATCTTGGGTGTTACTTGAGCGGCCCCATGTGTCACACATGACTGCACAAGACCCAGAAAGGACCCCCACATGCATGACTTACACTAGTGACATCAGGCAGGAGGAGCATTCATCTGGCTCATGATGCAAACCTATTACAGCAGGGAGAAGACAAATAAATATATGCAAAGCCCACATTTGTCACTACTTGGTTGTATGAGCAGTACCCTGGCCAGCTGTGAACCAGATGCCAGTCCTCCCCAAAGGGGCTGCATGTACTGACAAGCATTGCCGGGAAGAGGAGTCACTGCTCCCATGGCATGGGGCCAGACTGGGGCACTCTGAGCTAACTGGCAGAAAGAGTAGAAAAAGGGAAAAAGAGAAAGAAAGTGAATTGTGTGTTAGGGGATAACATGTGATCAGAAAACCAAAGCTGAGAGGCCAGAAGCCATGTTCTCAGTTCCCAGTTTGCCTTTCTTCAGCTTTGAACTTGACTCCTTGACTTCAGTGCCCTCTTTTAAATGAAGGAGTGGGTCTTAATTATATAAAAATAGGGAAATTAAAAGGCCAAGTTCTAAAGGCTATCTCTGTCACTTAGAAGTGGTCTGTCTTGAAGCAGTGCATGGAAACTCTCAAGCATCTGCCCACATAGGGGAATTAAAACTCTGCCTAGGATTTAAGATGGGGTCCTGTGAAGTGCCAGATCCAACATTAGTGTCCTAGAGTGGTGACCAGCTATGACTCTCCCCTTCTTTCCTCCTCATTCTCTCCACAATGACATCCCAGAGGTCTTAGCTTTCTCCCAACCCATTCTGACTCTTCCTGCTTCTTCTCTAGCTCCCCCCTCTAAGCAGGCACTGAGTAGCTGTTCATGAAGGCATCACTGAGTATCAAGGACTCTGCTGAGCTTCTCCTCCTGGAACCAGCATGCTTGCCCTAAAGCTACAGCCTCACCTGCAGTCTAGAGGTGCCCTTGCCTGCAGACGAACGATCAAAGCTTCTCCGTGAAGCCTTGCTGTATTGTTTCCAGCCTCCAGCCCCATCTCGAGGAACCTTTGCCAGGTCTGCATGGTGAGAAAGCCAGGAGCCTTGCTAGGAGGCGTGGAGTGGAGACCTCAGAGTGGCTCCCAAGAGCTGGTACTGCTGAAATATTGATGATTTCCCTCCCACGCTTTGGAATTTCAGGTGTGGCTGTCTTTGTGTGTCTCTCCCTAATAGTAACAGGGCCCAAAGAACATTTCCATTGTTAAGGTGCCAGTGAGGCAAGGTCTCTTAAAATGTCTTCCCAGGCTCTGGTGATAACTGTAATCCAGTGTTGAAGCTGGTCTGTGGTGTCTGATCCACCCCACCACAGGAGATTTGCCTAGTGGAAGCTGAGGCAGAGACCATGAGCTTCTGGCAGAAGCTTCACAGTGAGATGGGGGGCCTGGGAAGAAACTCATTGTAATCTGGTTGTCTGAGGCTGGGACTCACTGTGTGAGTCACACTCAAGTCTGAGCTCATCCAGGTTTCATGAGTTTGCAGCACTGCTCATAAAGTCAATGCTTGAGTTACCGGCTAGGAGGGCTGTCTGACAGCTTCCTGTTGCTGGAGCTCCTGAACAGCCCCACTACTCAAGCTCACTGTCCAACACCTTTGGTTTCTTTTCTGAAGTCTAAGGCCCTCATTCCGCTCCCTTCCCCTGCTAGCTTTCTCTACCTGCTCCCTAGCTGAGCAAGAAGATAGGGTGTCAGGTCCTGAGCACAATAGTCCTACACCTCCAGACCTCATCCCCAAGTAGATGAACAACCAAAACTCCCTCAGTCTATTCCCCATGGAACACAACACACCAAGGCCTAAAACCACCAAAAAATCTTGGACCCCAGCATGCTCTGGCCCCATCTGTAGCTCTCAATCCCTTCTCAACTACATAGGTGTGGAAACCATCTTCTATAACCCCACAGATACTTAAGAATTCACCCAACTTTCTTCCCAGATGAGCCACAGGACAGAATCCATGCCAGAAGACAGAAACTGTCTCTCATAGTAACTACCAACCCAGGCATCTTTAAGCATCCTTTTATTGTTTAAGGGAAGAACTGAAGACCAAGAAGAATTAGGAGACTTGCCAAGACCCCACACTGTATGTGTGTATAACATACCCGTGACCTTGGCCTTTCCGCTTCCTGTCATGGCTTTGTCCATGCAAGCATCTCCTTGGCCTGAGATCTTACTAGGCTCTGTTTGGTTTACTTTTTGCCCAGCTTCCTAATAAATTAAACACCAACTGTTCTTTTGGCTTAGTGGATCCCATTCCAACTGCACTTTCCAGATAGAACCAAACACTCTCAAGCTATTCAACTCTATCTCCCTCTGATCTCCTTTGAGCGCAATTATGAATTCTCATTGCGCTTACTCTTAGTGATCCCCCAGGAGGAGCCAGTCTTGACTGAAAAAAAGACGGCAATACACACCAGGCTAAACCTCAGAACTATCTGGGTAAACCTAGCTCTTTCTGTTGGCTCTAAGGTTAGAAAGATGGCAAGACACAGTAGGGAAAATGTGGCAGAAGACATTTGAGGGTTTGAGTCAAGCAAGATAAAACACATCTTAGGTGAGTTTTTTGGTATGTTGGAACCCCTGCAAAAGGTACCTGGCTTCTTTGAGCCTCTGTGTGCTCCTCTAGAAAATATGGATGCTGATCATTACCTCTCAGGATCACTGTGAGGATTTGGGAAATGCTACTGGCTCCTCTGTAGTACGCTAGAATTCCATTCTGTAGTTTTTTGACCATTGACTCCATGGTTTTGTCTGTCTCTAAACTGGGGCATGTATGTATATGTATGTATAAATACGTTCATGTCTATAGTTCAGACTCAGAGATAGAGGAACGAAATTCCTCTGCATAAGGTCATACAACTTGGTGACAAGACTTTCTTCTGCCAGCCACCTGCAACATCCCCTGGTATAAATCCTCAACACCTCTGCTTTTTAATGCCATCAGTTGAAAGACATAAACTTACTGTGTCCCTCTTAAACAAACTATACACTGTCCTACAGTTTATATTGCTCTAACAAAGTGGGTAAGGCTGGGTGTGTTGTAAAGAAAGGAAGTTTATTCAGCTCACAGTTCTGGAGGATTAAGAGAATGACAGTGCCATCTGCTTGACTCTGGTGAGACCTCCTGCTAGATGGCATCACAGTGGTGGAATTGTATGTGGCAGAGAATGAACAGCATTATAGAATGGCACTTCCTGGGAGGTGCCTACCTCCTGAATGATAACCATTTTTATAGGAACTAATCCACCCCATGAGAACATTAATATCTTCCCAGGCTGAGCCTTATAACCCCATTACTTTCCACTAGACTCCACCTCTCAAAAATTCCACTACACAGCAGTGCCACCCTGGGGACCAAGCTTTCAGAGAAGCATCTAAACCATAGCAGGAACTATGCATCGGGAGGAAGCTATGGCTACCCACAATCATTCCCATAGAGTATAAGGATGATGTAAAATACAGTTCCCTGACTGAGTAAGTTAAGAAACACTGGGCTTAAGATTTCTTCATGCAGGACTCTATGCCTTCCATCTGCCAGTACGCATTGGCCTACCCAAAGCTAGAATATGCATGTGGCATCTCCTGAGAATATTTGACATTGAGCATTTTGGAAACCATATGATGAACACTCCGTTTTCCGTTCAGTAGATATGGGTTTCAGTTTCCACAACACAGAAGAGGGAACACTTAACTTTCTCCGCATCTTCACTCAGCATGCAATGCAAGAGAAAGATGAAGGACCCTGACTCAAACAAGGGAGTAGGTGAGGACTAATAGCTGTGGTTTTCCACTTCACTCTACATTCACCATGTGGGCACACACTCTACACATGCACACACACATACTCTCTCTCCCTCCCTCCCTCTCCTGACACACACATACAGACTAAAAAACAAATCTTGAGCCAGATTATGATGTCATCAAGTGGAAGTACTATGGGAAAGTCCAAAGAGCCCCAGAGCTTAGAGATGTTACCCACAGGGCTTCTAAAGAGCTATGAGACAGTGAACAAAAGTAGCTAGCTTTTGTCTCTTCACTTTGTTTTTTTAAAAAATATATAAGCACTGGGAGTTGCAAAGGTTAGAATTTAGCATTATGACTTGAGATGCAGTCGATCACAGCCACCTGTACAAAGTCTGCAGCATTCCGAGCAAGAGCAAGCAGGCTCTGCATCTTGTGGGGTGGGGAGAATTCTCAGGAAGCGCTCACCTTTGGGAGCAGTGTAGGCCCCATCATCACTCTGTGCTTCCATACAAGCTGGCTATTGACCTCTGTTAGCTTTCTATGCTAGAACAGACACGAAGAGCACGAACTTGGAAAAAGAAGAGACTGCTTATTCTGGCCCACAGCTTGGAACATGTACCTTCCATTCCCTGTCAATAGAGCCCTTTGCCTTTGGGCCTGTGGTGAGGGCAGAAAGTCAAGGCAGGAGTGGAAGGAGGACATATAAATGTCAGTCACTCATCTCATGACTAGGAAGCAAAAGGGAGACTGAAGGGACTAGCTAGCATCGTCCTAACTCACTCAAGGGCATATTCCTTGCTAGGCCCTAACAAGGGCAATCTAGAGACCAGTCTCCCAACAGCTGAGTATTTAGGAGATGCTTGTGATTTAAGCTATTGCTGCTATTCCCATTCAAAGACTGGGAGGCTTCCATCCTGAATTTTGTTTCATGTGTGGCTTTTCCAGAATTAGCCTCCATTCTGAAACAGAGTATGATCTATGTCTCTTGTTTCTTCTTTATTCTCTGGCTCTACCACCACCACCAAATAAACATGCTGTACATAAATGTCATGAACAAGGCAGAATTTACCGAGGAGTCCCCAAGACAGTGGTGAGAATTTACGTGACACGCCATCCTCCTCAAAGGCTTTTCTTGAGGTTTCTTATCTCACCCAGGCAGGCTGTGATTATGCTGTGTTTTCTCTGGAACATTACCCCCCTCCTCCGAATATACTCATTTATGGAGTTGGAAGCCCAGCTAGCTCTGGTCTTTTATTAGCAGACTAAAGTCGGGCTGGAGGATGCAAGCAAGTGGACAGCTCATAGTCATTGACCTTGACATCACAGAGATGGTTCAAATCCTGGCTTTCCAACTTCCCAGTGGAGGAATCTTGTTCATGTCACTTTGCTTTTGCTAGACTCAATTTCCTTGTCAAGAAGAGGAAACTAACAATCCATTTTGCTTGCTGATTTTATGCACAGGATCAAAGCAAGAGGAGGCAGGGAGTCTGCCTTGTGACAACAAGAAGGCACTCAGTGAATGCAGTGACAGTGACTCTGAGAGAAACTGAGAAGTGTCTGAACCCAGATGGTGACTTTTACAACAGGAGGGGGGACAGGTGCATGAGCCAGTATGTCTCAGCATAGACTAGGGCTGCTCTGGAGCGAAAGAAAGCGATGACAGGTCTCCGTTAAAGAGATTAAGTGCTTGGCCTTGCATGAAGCTCTGGGTGCCACTCACAATGCAGCCTGACAGCTGAGCATCAGGGACTGCTGTGGAAATAAGCCAGGTGTCTCCCAGGACCCATGGGGCTTTGGGGTAGTGGATAAAGGAATGAATGAATTAATTAAAATAATAGCTGGAGATCTGCTTGATGTTCATTCAGATAAATGACAAGGCCATCTAATTGGTGAATGTGGAGGGAAATTTTTCATGAGTGATGTTTGACTCTAAGTTGTAAATCATCTTTGGCAAAGTGTGAGTTCATTCTCTGTTTTATTTGTGGGTGCATGTGTTTCGTGGTGCAAGATAATTGCTGAAGCATAAAGTTGGCATGTCTTGGCCTAATTTTCTGCCTGGTCACAAGTGACTAAGAACAGCATCTCACCATGCTTAACTACTCTGGAGAGCAGAACAAGAGCCAGAAGCTTCTGGATGCTGACTAGCACTTTGCAGTGGAAATTCTTGGCCCTCTGTATTAGCCAAGATCCAAAGTCTGATTTAAACCCTCAAGTTTGGCCATATTATGTCATATGTATCTTGATTATTCTTTCTATGGAGTGGGTATAAGGATTACCTTTCTGGATTTTTCCAAGGTACCCATGAATCTAACATAGGAAGAAGGGGTACATGGTCCATGGCTGCCACTCAAGTGCATGCTAGTTTGCCTTGCTTAGAGGTCAAATTTGAAGTACTTACGTGTCTATAGGACTTTATATTGGATATACAAGGGAGAACAGAGAAGAGAGCTTAGAACTCTACATGTGACTTCAGGTGTCTGTGCTCTGCTTCTGAGTATGCAGGAAGGACAAAAGGAGTTCTCAGGGCTAAAGGCATAGTCAGTGTCAGAGCTTTGGTAGGCTGCATTGCAAGACAGTCACATGACACGGGAAGGAGAAACAGATATGGAAGTGAAAGAAAGAAGGAAGAAATAAGTCTAGGAAAAAGAATGAGTTTTGATGTCTCTGAGAACTGTGGCAGCAAGATGAGGCTGAACATCTGGGTCACACAGAGAAGACAGTCTCGGAGGTACTACTGTATGCTAATGAGATGCAGTCTGGGGTCATCCTCCGCCCTACAGGAAGGATGCTGGAAGGACAATGCTTGGTTCCTAAGAAATATCTCAAATGACAGTCTGGCAGGGTAATTTTTTTTCCATGGTAGGTTGAAGAGAAAGATTAGGGGACATTGTTTAGTCAACTGCCATCTTAATGCCCACCTACTAAGGGTTTTCTAAGAAAGACAGGGGAAATCCAGATGAGGCCAGAAAGACCCTTGTTTGCTCACTAGAGGGCCTTTGCACAGAACCCAGACAGTTCAGTTCTTCCCATGCTTCCACCAGCCTTTCTTGTAAGGCTTGGCTTAAGTCTCCCATATTATTATGACAGAGAAAGGCTTACCTTAACATGTTTTGATCATCTTCTTTAAGGAGAAGTCTTGGCTCCTTAATGCCACCAGGGTACCTGGTAGGCCTGGAGCTCATATGAGGTAGAAGATGGCAGAAAGAGCAGAGGCCTTGGACGGGTTCCCAACTCTGTCAACTTCTTTCCTCTGTGAATTTACCAAGCAGCTGCAAAACTCTGGTCTTTCATTTTCTCAGCTGAAAACTGAGAGAACATTGGTAGGGCTCTGATAAGAAGTCTCTAGTAGCAGAGCGTGTTGTAAAAGCTGATTCAGCTGTGAGAAATTACGAATCACCAGCATGGTGAAGTGAAAACACCAGCCAAAATGTATCGAGCGGCTGCTCTATAAAAGAAATTGATCAAACTTCTTCATATTTTTAGACTTTGTTTTCCTGCTTGAATCTCAGGAAGCAGGTGCTGTTATTACTCTCATTTCCCAGCTGGGAAAACTGAAACAGTGTTTGTCATACCTCACCTGAGTGGGGGGTGCCAGAGTCACACACTGAACCCACGTCAGCTGATTCTGCTACTGAGCTGGGCAGACTTGGTCAATCATTGAAGAAACTTTACTTCTTTGTTTTGCACTGGAAAATTCCTGTAACAGGGTCATCCTTGAGACTCTCACTGAGAAAGTGGCTATGCTATTTCTTCCTTCAAATTTTGTAGAGACAGCACAGTAGGCCGCTGTGGACAGCAGTTGAATTACAAAATCAGTGAACATTGCTAGCTCCCTTTCTGAAGCCCAGGAAGGAGAGGCAGCTATTTTTCTCCAAGTCTTGGCTTAGCTAAGAGTGGACATTAGTGGGGAGGGACAATAAGAGGGTGATTGGGTGGCCGGGAAGATGGAACAAAGATAATAAAGTGCTTGCCATGAAAGCAGAAGGATTCGAATTCATTTACCAACACAGACGGAAAAAGGTAGGTACTTCTGTTCCAAGAGCTAGGGAGGTAGAGACAAAAGAAGCCCTGGGGCTCCCTGGCCAGCCAGTCTAGTCAACTCTGCAAGCTGCAGGTTCAGTGTGAGACTTTGTCTTTAAAACATCAGGTAGCACAGAAAAAGAAATGCAGTGCCAACTCCAGCCTCCCCGTGCACACACATGTAACATGAACCTGCACATGCGTGTACACACCCAAATGAAGGAACAAAATAGTTACAGGTCTTGGCCTAACCAGGTGATCACAGATCACAATGGAGACACAGTGACAAGGAGGCCCATGAGGCTGTGTTCCAGAATGATTAGATGAATGAAAACCTGTGTGTGTGTGTGTGGGGGGGGTGCTTTGCATCCCCTGACAAGGGCTGGAGGGTCTCTTTTGAGGATGGGGGCCACAGGGAACTCTGGGGAGGTTTCACTTAAATAAGGGGGTGACAGTAGTATTGCTTTTGTCCAAAGGCAAGTGTTGCATGCACATATATCTAATAAGTATGAGGAGAATGCAGTGAGGCCTACACAAATCTAGTTTTCCCCTCCCCCTGTGGTGGTGGTAGTCGAGGGAGGAGAGTAAGATGGAAGCTTCTCTTTTTGTCAGGGGGGAAAAGAAATGTATGCCACAGAGGTGGGTTGAAATCAACACTTCAGCTTCTCTTTTCCCACAAAAAAAAAAAAAAGATTTTAATTTTAACATGAAAATTTGATGAGCAAATATGCAACCTTGCCTGGGTCGATATGTACATTTCAAGTGCATTTACTGTCATTACTGAGAGAATCTCCAGTTCGTGGACCATTAAGACAAAGCACTGAGGAAATTAGCTAGATCATGCCTAGGGTAACCGTTCTGCGGGCATTGTGGGGAGAGATGCTCTTCCTGCAAGTGGTGGTTGGTAAAGGGGTGTTTCTGGAAAATGGCCTTGCTAGGAGGGACAATGACCGATCAGAACAAATAGCTGAGGGAAAGAAGGAAGAAGTAGGGATGCATGGTAAATAAAGCCACTGTCTCCTTTCTGTGTCACCAGCCAGCTGGGTGACGGATTTGTTGAAATATTAATTGTGTCCCTACTATGTGTTCTCAGTGTGTTCCACACATGGACTATTTCAGAATTAACAAATGGAATAAACCCCTGCCCCAGAGGAACTTGTTACATTCAGGTGGAGTAAAATTGTTATAGGAGAATATGTCTCCCCAAAATGCACCCAAGTGGCAGGATGAGAAGATGGGGCCTGAAGACATTCTCTAGGAGAAATGGGGACAGCAGGCTTGGGCATTTGTTACAGGATTAGTATCGGTATAAAGTGAGACACGAGCACTCTCTCATTCTCACATTCAGTCTTGCCAGCACATAGAAGCACAAGAACACAGCCATCTGTGAGCCAGCAAGCAATAGGTCTCTCTCCGGACCCCTGAGCCTGGTCGCACAGTTTCCAGAACTGTGTGCAGATAAACCTCTGTTGTTTAGTTCACAAAGGCTGCATCCTTTGCTGTGGAAGACACAGATCACTAATAAATATGTATTTCAAATACACAGGATGCTACCTGGTGGGAAGTCCTGTGGAGGAGTTGAAGGAGGGGAATAATCAAAATGCTAGAAGTGGGTTGTAGGCAGGAAGAGGCTGTGACTTTAAGTAGTGACTTTAAGAGACCCACACTCCACCCCCCCACCGAGCCAAGCCAATGGCTAGCCACAACACAGATGATAAGAGCCCAATCTTCTGTAGGGTTTTTTCCCCACTTGTTATCAAAGGAAGCTAACCTCCAGCTCCACTTGTCACCAGCTGGATGACATCAGGCCAGTGCTTCACAAATTCTGATGTGCACTGGGATTACCTTTTAAGAACAATACGGCAGAGCTCCCTCAGGAAGGTTAATTCACTAGGTCCAGCGTCAGCTTGGGAATCTGCATTTCTCGTAAGTTCCCTGTTGCCACTGCCGCCACTGTTGCCACTGCTGCCACTGGCACTGCTGCTAGACTGGGTCCTCATGTGAGAACCTCTGCACTCTTCATTTCTCAACGATGAACTGGGAATGCTAAATCCACCATCATAAGGTGGCCATTAGCATTAGGACACCCAGTTCTCAGCAAGTGATGTCAGCTGTTGCTGCTGCTGCTGCTGCTGCTGCTGCTGCTGCTGCTGCTGCTGCTGCTGCTGCTGCTGCTGCTATTTGAGTCTTGTCAGCAAAGATTTAGTGTTGTGTCCCTTCTCTAGGAGAGAATGCCCTGGGCTAAGCAAACAGGCTCGGCAGAGATGGCCCCAGTCTGCTCAGGAGTTAGGGCTACCAGGTGTTTGCCGGAGATAACCACAGGATGAGTAGAAATGGAAATCTTGGCTTCAGCTTACTGGGGAGGGGGGCAGGTGAGGGAGCTTGGTGAGGTGTTCTGAGCAGGACGAGGGTGCATGGCTAGAAGAGAAAGGATGTCTATCCAAGGCACTGTGTGCATCTAATGAACGTAAATGTGCACCAAGCTACGAGGAACTTCCCTGAGCTGTGACAACATGCTTGGTTTTAACCTGAAGTCATGAGGGACCGATGAAGGATTTATTCAGGAAATCATGTAAGTGCATCAGACTCCTTAGGGGAAAACTGCTTGAAATGGCACAGAGGAAGCACTGGAATAAAGAGCTGTGTCTGAAAGCTGGGAGGCAAAGATCACAGATTATCATGGAGAGGGCTGGGAATTTTCATAAAGACCCTGTCTGGGAGAAACTAGGGCTTGTAATCCAGCCCACAGTTTGATTAGTAGATGACTCTGGAATGAGGCTAGTTTTCACCTGAAAAAAGGCAGCTTTCTGGTAAGTGTTTGCTACAAAACCTTAAAGACCTGAGTTTTGATTTCTAATACCTTTGTAAAAGCAAGGCATGGTAGTACGAACCTATGACTTTAACACAGAAGGTCAGAGATACACGGACCTAGAGCTAAGTCACCAGCCAGCCTGGCCAACAGCTGATCTCCAGGTGCAGCGAGAGCCCCTGTCCAAGTAACAAGATCAGAGATGGAACAGAGACAGATGATGATGGCCAACATTAATTCCTGGCCTCTAAGTGCATGGTCCCACAAGTGCGTACGCACCCTCCCACTCAAGTGCGCAGACACACACTTGTAAGACGAACTTTGATATCTTCAAGGCTGATACCATCTTGGATCCTTCTTGAAAACTCAGCAAGCTGAAATGCATCCTACTCTGTAGAACAAGGTACAAACAGTGCAAGCCTATGGTGCAGCCACAGACTGGAGCTTCCCCTTCCTGGGAATACGTTAGACCCTTCTTGGCTCCTTGAAATTGATCTTTGCAACTTCTTGGATTATGTTCCATATTACTTATCCCTATGACCTAGCACACAGCCCTTTTACCACTTTCTCTGGGGAACTTTCTCAGATTCTTGCTGACTCAGTGAGTTGTTTCCTCTTCTGGATTTTTCTCCCCCCAAGAAACTCATCCCTCTCTGCCGCATTTGGTGTCTTATAGTTTAATGTGCACTTCTAATGTCTCTATCCCCCTTGTTTATTGCTGCAAGCCAGTAGCTAGAAGTGAGCCTGACTATAGAGGGGGGTATCTGGATGAGTGAGTGAAGGAAGGAAAGGCATCAGTGGGTGCATAGAAGAGTGAAGGTTTTGCTTTGTGATCAAAAAGAAGCCTTGCGCCAGCAGACTTCATGTGATGACTATTTTCCAGAAGTCCCAGGTGGCTGAAGCCTTAGGCGTATTCACCACCTACCTCAACAGTCATACCTTCCCCGGCTCTTCTCCTCAGCTCTTCTCCCTGGCTCTTGGTCCCCACCCTGTTCTCCCTGGCCTTGGGCCAGCTCAGCTTTGTTTTTGTAGGAGCTCCACCTGGCTCCAAAATACAGTGAGACATACCTCATTACCTGCTAAAACACAGTACAGATGCTCTGGGCCAAAACAAACACTCACATCCTTCTGCCACTGAAGCAGGACTCAGGAAAAGTCACAGAGAAGAGGTTGTCATTGGATGCTGGCTGCGACATCTATGGGCGTTCTCTGTCTCTGAATTCCTTCCCAGAAGGAATGTATTAATGTAACAGTACACTGACCACACAGGAAACAGGTTCTTTTCAAAGCCATGGGAACTTAAGGGTTCGAAGCCTAAGGTCTTCCAAATGATGTTCATTTGACAGCTAGACCGGAATTTGTAACATCAAAAGAGGTGGACATTTACAAAAACTTTTGGAAGTCAGTGCTAAAATAGGACCAGAGTTGAGATGTATTCATTTGTCTGTTCACTTTCAATAAAATTTCAGTGATCCCTAGGAGAGACCGAAATGGAGCTACAAACTGTGGAAGCCACAGTCTGATCTTAGCATCATTAGTGTAAAGCTGATGAGGATTCTTGATGCTGTAATAGGTACTTAAGAGGGTACCCAATAAATGACCAGAATGAATAAGTAAATGAATAAATAGTAAGTAACCAAGTGAAGTCCCTACATCATTCAGCAGCGTCACTGCTATTCAATAAAATACTTTTACAATTTTCTTTTCCCCACCCAATCATTTTGTATTTAATATGCTTTGACTTCTTTTCTCCTACAAACCTCAGAGCTCCCCTCCTTTTTCCTCCCACTGTTCTAGTATCCTGTGGTCCAGGCACTTTCTTCTAGGACAAATAGTCCTGGATGACCCTTTGCAAAAGGGCTTGGTCTCCATCATTTGAACATGTCTACCTTTTTGAAAGTGTGTGGCCTAGAACAGGCATTGAGAAGATGTAGAGTTGGAATTGGATCTTCTAGCCTCTCTGGAAGGCTGGCATAGGGGATGTATTGTAAATACTGTCATGTGAATGGAAAACCAAGATGTGACTCTCTCCAGTGGCCTTTCCACTTGGTCACCCAGTGGAAGAGTGAGAAATGGAACGTGGGTGTGAGAAGCACTCTGTGGATTTCTACTCATCCCGTCTGCTCCAGTCTGGCACCTTGCATCACAGAACACAACCCTTGTTAGAAAAGTTTGCTAGTAGATCTGAGAACTTGTTCCTGGGTGACTGTGGAGACCAAAGAAATCCCTCTACATATGAGAGCAACAGATTCTTTACTTTGCTCTTGATGGGGTGTGTGTGTGTGTGTGTGTGTGTGTGTGTGTGTGTGTGTTGAGAATGGAGTGGGAGGGGGAAACTCAGGGAGCTAAAGGGAAGACAAGGATAGTGCAGAAGCAGAACAGCTACAAGGTCCATTAAGTGAAGCCCAGTGAGGACTCTGTTCCCCAGGCACACTGTGTGCACGCTAATCTGCGGAGATAAGCCATGGAGATGTTTTCCTTGTCTTGCAACAATTATTTGATGTTAATTCATAAAATGTAGATTTCAAGCTCCTCTTAAAATTGTGAAATTGTGGAGGGTGGAGAGATGGATCAGCAGTTAAGTGCATTTCTGTTCTTAGGACCGAAGTTCAGTTCCTAGATCTCATATCTGCTGGCTTATAGCTACCTGCAGCTCCAGTTCCAAGAATCTCATGCATTAGCCTGGCCTCTGTGAGCACTGAATGTACATGGTATACATACATACACACACACACACACACACACACACACACACACACACACACACTAAGGCACATATAGACACATATATACACTTTCACATACACGTAAAATAAATAAGCAACAAACCTCTTTTAAAATATTGGTACAAGCCAGGGGATTGCTGCTATCTTGTACCACTATGGGGCTCATGCATTCTAGTTTGCCATAGTCCTCACCCTTCCCAGATGTTCTGTATGCCTCTCTGGCCCTCTTCACTCATGAGCATTACCAACTTGGCTCCTGTCAGTTTCTTATTTGCAGTGAATGTTTGAACCAGAAAGAAAGTGAGGATAGAAACAGTCTTCCTCTTAGCCAAGAGCTCCTAGGCACAGATCAAGCACTGTGACATCACTGGGCTAAAGTATCATCACTCCCATTTAAGACTGATAAAACTCGGACTCAATTAGAGTCAGTGTCATGACCATGGCAACAAGCAAGTAAGTTGTGGAGCTCAGACTGATCCTAAACTCTATACCCTCTCTGAACTATGCCAAGCACTCAATAGCACTCAATGCTCCCACACCACCTCTGCCTCTGCCTTTGGATTTGCTTTGATTCTGAACTTGGATGCTGACCCAGAAGGTCTAATTCATTTGCATATTAATTGAATGTGGTCTGAGAGAAGGGTCATCAGTTCCAGAGCACAGTCGAAAGGCACATTTTTAAAAACCCCACACAAGCCAATGTGTCATTTGCTGGCTCTTGACTAAGGGAAAAAGAAACAGAAATAATTAAGTTGCTTGGGTGTTTGGACTTCAGTGTTCAGGCCACTAATTGTCAAAGGCAGGAGACTGATCATGGAGAGATAGGAGTTCTACTTTACCAAATCTAAAGCCCCTGTTAGTTGACAAAAGAAGTTATAACTAAGGAGTAAAATGTGTGTGTGTGTGTGTGTGTGTGTGTGTGTGTGTGTGTGTGTGTGTGTGTGTGTGTATGTGTGTGTGTGTGTGTGTGTGTGGTGTGTGTACAAAGATCTTACCATGTATCTGAAACTTCAATGTGTTTACTTTCTCATCAGACAGATCTGTAGTCATGTTTCTCAATAGGGCTTCTTAAACTTTTCCCATGTGAGATACCTTTTCACCCGAGAAATTTCTATGCGATGGGATACAAATGTAGAAAATGCATTTATGAATCAAGAATTAACTGATGATAAATCATAATAAATTTTATTTTGAAATAATTATTTGCTATGCAAATAGCTTTACCATGTATTAGGATTAAAACAAATTTGCATGCTAATGAGATGGATGGCTGCACTTGTTGATTTTTACATAAAAATAAGATCTTGGCTGCCTATCTGATGCTTCACAACACAGACCGTCTTCAGGGGTTTGCAGGCTGGTCAATAGTTTGATTTTATAACCATCAATGCTGAAAACTCAGCTTTGCATAAATAAGTAGTACAAGATACAAACAAGTTTCTCCTCAGAATGGAAGCATAAACCACCAAGATTCTTGTGTTACCCAGCAGAATGGTGTGTGTTGGTTCAGAACCAACAGAAGTCACACAATTCAACATGGACTGATGCTGACAGAAATACCCTTGATCACCACACATTTCATTTTTGATTAATTTTTCATCATTGTGAGTTCAGAACCTTTACTGTCTCTAATTTTCTAATTAAGAAGCTGGGCTTTGACCTATGTCTTGCTCCCATTTCAAGGCTGAGAAAGCTGAGTTTCAGAGAGATTTAACTAGTACCCTGTCCTCAACCCTCTGCCATAGCCAACTACTGGCTGCTTTTACCACAAATCCCACAGACCACATAAATTACCAATGGGGTGAGGGCAGTATTAAAAGACCAAATTCTGATGCTGGTAACCTAGGTTCAGAGCATCACATGCAGAAATAGAAGCCCCTCTGAGACCCATGTTTCTCATCAGAAGAAGAGAAACTCTGGCTCCCTGAGTTCTCATGGAAGCAAAATGAAAGTTGTGTGTGAGCAACTGGTGTATCCTGAAAACCCAGAAGTTTGGGGTTAAACTTTCATCCTGTGTATGTGCACACATATATAAAAGTATTATATACCTTAAATATATATTATTTAAATAAAAGAAGAACTAAAAGGGGGCTGGGAACTCAGGGGAGATTTTTCCTAGTGGAGGAATGATCAGGAAGGGATTGGCATGGAGTTCCCAAGCATTAGCCTGTCTCATCCACTCTTAGCTGTCCTCAGGGACAGAACACTTGAGGTACCAATGTACACCACTGTTACAACATCAAGAGACACACAATTAACAGGGGGAGCCATGAGTGCTTAAGAAGAGCTCCCAGAAAGTACCTAGCCAAGTGCTTGGTGAAGATAAATCTCCAGCAATTACTAGGCACTGCTGGTGGCAGAACGTTTAAAGGACAGGGATGTTAAGGCACTTGGTGACCACAAGAAATCAACAAAGCAAGCGCTCAGGTTTCCTGTTCTAAAGGTGAGACAAGAAGGCAAGGCTTAGTGTGAACTAGGACTCAGTCCCTGTTCCTGGCCAGTACAATTTAGCTCCCACAGCAAAAATAATTGTCGGTGTCTAGAGCAAACCTATGGCATATGCCACCTTTAGCTCTGATTGGCCTAGATGGGATTTATATAGCAGGGTGTGTAATGCACCCAAGGAGATGGCAGGGAAAAGACTGCCCGTGGGAAGAAATCCCTCTCCCAAGTGGACTTTAGCTTGGGGTTGGCTCCGCATGTTAAGTGGCATGCTGACACCACTTGGAGTAGGCAGATAACTTTATTAGATGAAGGGTCAAGTGCAGTAAGATGCTTGGAGGCTTTTAGAAAAAAACATTAGAAACATTTACTGTGATGTTATTGACAATCTGGTTAATAAGCCGCCTGGACTGGCTTGATCCTGCTGGAATCAGCAACTTGCACTCCGCATGCCTTTCCCTCCTCCTCTTGGGCCCCCCAAGGTACTTGGTGTGCACCTCCTTCCTGATGCTTTTCACCTGTGCTTCCATTGGGAGTGACCTCCTACTTCAACTGAAAGGTTTCTTCAAGGGCATTATTAGTTCTTTCTGTCTTCGTTTCTTTTATACTTAGCACATATGTTGGCAGTTACAGATGGTCCCTGGCCAGAGAGAATCTCCTAGTGACACGCTGTGGTATATGGTCTTATAATGCTGAAGAGTCTCATCAGCCACAGAAGCACGTGGTTACTGCACATGAGACTGGCTTTGTGTTGGTGATTTGCCCCTTGGATGGCATCTGTAAGCAGGCTGAGTGGATTTAAGGTAGGTAAGGCTCAGCTGCTCAGTAGGTTAGGTGTGTTGAACCCATTTTCAGCGTGTGCTCTTGTCAGGCCCACATGTGTTTATCAGGACACAGCTCTCACAGGTAGGGGTGTATCTCTAACAGTCCTGGATAATTAATGTGGCAATGACTTTATCCTTCATAAACATCCGCATACCTATTTTGGTTCTTCCAATTTTCTCTTCCTTTTCTATATTTTTCTTTTTATTTAAGTTGTTCATACAGTATATTTTGATTATAGGCTTTCTCCTACCCCAACTTCCAATTCTTCCAAGATCCTCCCTACCCATATCTCTCTCTCTCTCTCTCTCTCTCTCTCTCTCTCTCTCTCTCTGTGTGTGTGTGTGTGTGTCTGTCTGTCTGTCTGTCTGTCTTTCTCTCTGTGTCTCTCTCTCTTTCTCTGTTTCTGTCTGTCTGTCTCTGACTCTATCTCTCTATCTCTCTCAACAAAACCTGTTAATAAAACAAGACAAAAAAGTAAAAATAAAAAATTAAAAAATTTTAAAAAAGGTACCAAAGCAGAACAAATGGAATCTGCTTTGTATTAACCAGCTACTCTTGGGCATGAGGCCTGCCTCAGTGTGTGGTTCATATACCCAGGGACACTCCACTGAAAAAAACTGATTTTCTCTTTCCCAGCAGGAATCTATAGCAAACAGCTTCTCAATTATGGGCACAAGCTGTGTCCACTTCTCCATCTCGATGCTGGGGTCCCTGTCTGGTCTGAACCTGGACCAGTCTTACATGTGCTGCCACAGTCTCTGTGAGTTCACGTGTGCATCTTCCCTGGTATGTCTGAAAGATGCTGTTTCCTTGGAATCACCCACTACCTCTGGCTCTTACATTCTTTCTCCTCTTCTTCCACAAAGAAGGGTTTGATAAAAACATCCCATTTAGAACTGAGTGCTCCTATTTTCTTCCTTGATTTTACACTTAACCCAGAGGATATCTCTCTGTTTCTCTGTCTACAAAATAAGTGAATGTCAAAATTCATGCAGCTTATACAGTGCAACATAGAAGGAAGTCTGTCTGATTCTTGCATGGTAACTAAAAGGCTTCTTCTTACCCCAACCTCCATTCTTAGTAGGCAAAGGCACTCTCACACTAGGTAGGTGAGTCTATCCCTTTGTCTAGGAGTGAGTAACCTTCAGAGCTGCCCACGACTTAATTGTAGTTCCAAACTGGTCATGGTTTAGTTCCCTATGGTGGCAAGCATCCCCATGTTTCCTTGGGCCCAGCATTCTCACGTGGAAGATGAAAATAGAAGCAGTCCCTAAGTTCCAAGCTTCTCCAAGTGCTTAAGATAAAACTATTAACTGAACAGAAACACAGGTCTTTTCACCCCTTCACAGGCAAACTGGCACATTGGCTAAATGCAGCTGATGCTGTTAAGGGAACATCAAGTGTCCAGTGGGCAAAGTACTTTCCCAGACACTGCAAAAAGAGGCGACAATGTGGCCCCTGACCTCTGATTGTTCATATTCCCTAAAAGAAGACATCATCACAGGCTTTCAAAACTCTGATTAAAAAGTGTAGTGCCCACTGCTCTGAGTCAGTTATCTTAGAGCACTCTATGAAATTGTTGCAGGATTATATTACTGCTCACAGACATCTACTCTTTTTCTGGGAGAGGAATGTATCCCCAACTATCATTGATGACAGACTTGGTTATGTGACTGACTTAACCAAGGAAATGCCCCAAGAAATGAATGTGCCATGTCTGAGTAAAAATTCAGTACGTGATCTTCCCTGTTCTCATTTCCTTGCATTCTGATACTTGGTTGGTGAGCTGAGCTGTAGCTCCCACAGAATGAGTAAGAGAATGCAGAAACAAAAACCAACTCTTTATATAGTAAGCCACTAAGTCTGACAACAGGGCCATTTGTTACTGAAACACAACTGACCCTATTTGGACAGATACAAACTAAAAGATTAAGGTATTCCAATTCCCAGGCAACTGCTTAGCCAAAGAGTGGGAGGCAGATTGAGCTCTTGATATCCCATGGAATAAAGTCTTGCAGAGTGAAATTGAATTATCTTAACTGAGCTGCATATGGCCAAGAATGCACAGTTAGGAAGTTTTGACCTTATCACACACTCAGAGGCCATAAAATCACTTGACCAGAAGAGTGGCAGGAGGAGGATTCCTGCCTCTAAGCCAGCAGATGACCTTGCAATTGATCCACTCACCAGAAGGCGGAGGGGGTTGAGAGCTGTGGAGGGTGGAAACATTGTTGGCTTTGAAATTCCTGGCAGGGTTGCTTGCATAAACCCATAGCAACGATGCCCAGCTCAAAACCTCAGCCCAAAGATATTTATGTGCATGCCCACAGTAGTCTAATTACTCTGTATCAAGTACCATGTATCAAAATACCCTTCAAGATTATAACAGGTTTAATTAAATGCACAGTGAAATCCACTTAAGATGAGCTAATTGGGTAGAACCTGATTTTCCTTCCCACTGCATCTGACAGACCTGAGGACATCCAAGGGAACAGAGAGCACACACAGAGATGATGGAGAGGCAGGGGTCAGAAGCTGCTGTGTTAGGAACCATGGCAGGACTGATACTTCCCAGAGGCAAATGTGTGGAGCTGTGAAGGGCTGGGAACAAGCCCAATGACAGCAGTCATTTCCTGCCCTGGCTAGGACATTATTCTATTTTGGCTCCTGCCTGGACTCAAATCACCCAGTGTGTCTCACCTGAATCACTCCCAGCCAGTAGTCAGATGAGCCTTCTAGGACCCAAGTCAGATCAAGTCTATCCTCTATACAAGATGTTCCAAGGGCTCTGAACTCATTCAAAATAAATGCCCAGGCAAGGTCTTGCCCATGCTCTATATTATTTTCTCATACCCAAAGGAAATTCACACCCAGACATGAATGGCCTGATGAATGAGCTTCTCCCCACCCCCAGGTCTATGGCAAGCAATGGATTTCAAAGCCTGGTTGCCCCCTACTGTGATGTTGCTTAACAGGGACACAGGAAAGGTAACTCAGCAAGTTTCCGGTCTCTTTGGAAAGACACACACATAGACTCTGATACTAGAGGTCCGCCTGACTCCCAACAACTGAAAAGGAAGCATCAAATATTAAAGGGTTTGATTTTCAGTTTATCCATTTTAATAAGGGATTCATTATGAGTTTTGTAAAAATTTGATAGTTTTTTTTTTTTTTTCAGTTGATTCACAAGTAATACGTAATACCTGTGAGACATTTCAGGATCACACTAATGTCTAGGTTGGCCCGAGAAAAGCTCTGTCCAACAATTCCAACCCTCTGACCACCACATAGTAGCCATCTCTGGTAGCACTAGAGCAAAGAACCAAGCATGTTCTAAAAGCAAAGGCAAAATCCTCTGGCCAAAGTACAAGATCAAAATTCCCTGCCTGCAATTTATTTCTATGGACAGAACAGTGTCCTGTGAGGTGTTGGGCCAGAGAACCAGGCAGGTCATACCCACCAGCTCCACATTTCACAGGTTCCCCGGGTCAGATGAAACAAAATTCCATGAAGCTGGTTTCTCTGAGAATGCTCCCAAAAGGGTCACCGTTGCTGCTAGAGCTGGCAGCATGTTGGCTGTGGCCCTCAGCACACAGCAAATATTCACTCCATATTAATAGGTCAGAGTTTCCTTCTCAGAGTCCAGTTCTCAAACAGAAGAAACTGAGGGAGCCATGGATATGTTATTCAGGATAAGCATCAGAACAAAAATAGTCCCAAGACCCTTTGTCTCTGTGTCCCTGATAGACAAACACATGAGAACCCCTGGAATCAAATACTACAATCAAATATTTAGTATAGTTCCTACTGTCTTGGTGAAACTTTGTGGGTGGCAGACAATCATCATGGCCACCGAAAAGTAAGAGACACAAAGAATCGTTTATGATTTTTGTTCCACCAGATATTGAAGGCTTTGTATTTTTGAGCTTTTGCATGCCTTACTATTAATTTTAAATATGTTAATAGGAGAGTTGAAGAAAAGGAGAGAGGGAAGAGGGGGAAGGGCAAGTGCAGTATCTTGGTAAAGTAGGCTCTTACCACCAAATGCCCAAAGGAACAGAGTGGTGAAATAGTTTTGTAATGACCTTTGAACCTTTTTCTCATGTGTTGATATTGTAATATAATTACATTATTTCTCCCTTCTCTTTCCTCCCTTCAAAGTGTCACATATACCCCTCCTTGCTCTATTTCAAATTCATATATTTGTTGTTACATGCATATATATACATCCAATACCACCTATGCAGTCTCCATAATGTTACCTGAATGTATCATTTCAGGGCTGACCATTTGGTATTGGTACTGGATAACCAATTGGTGTGCTTTTCTTGGAGGAAGACTATTTTTCCTGCTCTCAGCATTCCTTAGTTTCCTGTAGTTCTTTATCCAAGACAAGCAGAACAAGGGTTTTGTGAGCCATTTTGCAAAATGAAAAACTGACTTTTTGTTATAAAAGTATTAAAATTTTCAAGATGGGGACAGCACAGCATTCAGCTGAGCTTTGAGTGTGGGACCATAAGTGTCTGAACAGCCTGCATACCAAGAGCTTGCTTCATTTAAGTTTTCAGCTAATTTAAGCTGAGTTGAAAGACCCACTTTAAAACTAGCAGCATACTGGTGGACACCTGCCCTTCCCATTAGGGAGATCTGTAATTCCATTGACAATCTTGATTGACTGCTGGAAGCCTGTCTTTCTGTGGTTTGGATCTGGATATTTTACCAGAGTTTCCACTTCCAAAGATTTGGCTACCAACCTGTGGTCTTTGGGAGAGATAGTGGGATATTAGACAGTGAAAATTGACTGAAGAAAGTTATATATTGAGAATATGCACTTGATGGCCATTTGGAGGTTATTGATTTTTTTTCTCTTTTTGATTCCTGGATGCCATGAGTGTGCTGGTTTGAACAGGAATACTCCTCATCCACTCAAGCGTTTGAATGCTTAGCCCATAGGAAGTGGCACTATTAGGAGGTGAGGTTTTGTTAGAGTAGGTGTGGCCTTGTTGAAGGAAGAGCATTACTGTGAGGCAGGATTTGGGTCTCCTATGCTCAAGCTCTGCCCAGTGTGGAATCCAGTCTTATGCTGCTGCCTCTGCATCAAGATATAGAAAGCTCAGTTTCTTTTCCAGAACCATGTCTGCCTGCATGCTGCCATGCTTCCTGCCATGATGATAATGGACCAAACCTCTGAAACTGTAAGCTGGCCCCAATTAAATGTTTTCCTTTATAAGAGTTGTCACAGTCATGATGTGTCTTCACAACAATAAAACTCTAACTAAGTCAGAAGTTAGTACCAGGGACAGGGATATTGCTGTGATAGGCCTGACTATGCTCTTGTTCAGAAGAATGTGGATTTGGAGGATTTGGATTTGAAAAGTAGTAGAATGCTTTAAGTAAAGGTTAATGAGCCATACTAGTAGGGACATGGAACACAGTGGTATTGTGGGTGATTTGAACTGTGGGGGCCTGGATCAAGAGGTTTCAGAGGAGAAAAATCTTAGTATGAAGCCTAGAGACTGTTCTTGTGACATTTAGGTGAAGAAAGTGACTGCTTTTTGTGATTGTCTGGTGAGTCTGCCTGGAGGCTAAAGTGAAGAGATTTGGATTAACTGCACTGGCAAAGGAAATCTCAAAATTATCTAGTATAGACTCTGTCCTGTGATTCACTCTTATGAAAAACATTTTGATGAAACAGAGCAAGAAAAAATACAAAATGCATGGTTCAATAATTAACAATTAATGGGGCACCAGGAAGTGGGATGGAGCTAAATCTTGTGTTTCAAGGAGATAAACAGATTAAAGATATTAAATAGGGTTAAGGGAGTGGTCAACTCAGAGCAAGATCCCACCCAGATAAGCCCCCATATAAGTGTCCTGAAAAGTAATTAAAGAAAAGCTTAGGTCCAGGTATGGTGGTACATACCTTTCATTCCAGCACTCAGGAGACAGAGACATCCAGATCTCCAAGTTCAAGATCAGTCTACAAAGCAAGTTCTATGACAGCCGACCTTAGGCAGCAAAAAAAACCCAACAAAACCAGAGAGCTAATGAAGATGTTACTGAATATTCCCAGTAAGAAGCAGAACTTGGCAGCCTCAACTTTAGAGTCAAGGATAGAAGAAAGGAGAAATAGGTTATGGAATCTCCCTTCATGCTAAGGAAAGTCTCTGGGGCCAGATGTGTGCACGGAAGGCCAGAGAGGCCATTGTGTGAAGGGGTAAAAGGCCATTGTTTGAAGCTGTGAAGGTGAAGCCTGGATTGCCTTGGAGACCCCAAAAGGTTGGAGATGCCAGAGCCATGGAATACCTGCCAAGGAAAGCTGCTAATAGAGAGTGAAACTAGCTCAAGAGAAAGAATTGTGTTGCAGTCAATAAAGCTGAAAGGAGTTGGGGATGTGAAGAGCGCTTTGACATCAGACATGGGGGTGCAGAGTTTGGAGTTTACCCAGCTGGCTTCTAGTCTTGGTGTGGTCCAGTATTTCCTCACTGTACTCCTTCCCTTATGTTTTGGAACAGCAATGCATATCCTGTGCCATGATGCATTAAAAGTATGTGATCTGCTCTTTGAATTTGATTTTATAGAGGATTAGTTAAGAGATTACATGAATTTCAGAAAAGACTGAACTTTTAAACATTGATGAGACTGTGATAGACTATGGAGACTTTTAAAGTTGGACTAATTGCATTATGTTATGGCTACAAGCCTAGGGGAGTCAGGGAGTGGGATGTGGTAGTTTGAATATGTTTGGCCCCCATAGACTCATGTGTTTAAATGATTGAACCACAGGGAGTGGCACTATTAGGAGATGAAGAGATGTGACTTTCTTGGTTAGGGATGGCCATGTTGGAGGATGTATGTCACTATTGAGATAGGTTTTGAGGTCTCCTATGCTCAGGCTCTTCCCAATGTGAAATCCAATCTCTTTTTGCATCTTTAGATTAAGATACAGAACTCTCAGCTCCTTCTCCAGCACCATATCTGCCTGGATGCTGCTACACATTTCACCATGATGATAATAGACTAAATCTCTGAAACTGTAAGTCAGACCCCATTAAATCTTTTCTTTTATAAGAGTTGCCATGGTCATGGGGTCTCTTCACAGCTATAAAACCCAAACAACAAGACAAACAGCTTTTCCTCTATGATATTCTGCCTTGCTGTAGACATAAAGGCAATGGCGCCAACTGACCAGAAACTAAATCCTCTTGTGGTCCATAGTCAAAATTAACTGTAATTACATGTAAGGTTGTTTCTCAGGTATTTTGTCACAGTGACTTTGAAAGCTCCTTAGTGCAAGTCCTAAGATTCTGTTCTTTTTTGTCACATATTGATCACTGGTATTATTGTTGCTGTAACAAAATACCTGAGACTAGATTATTTATAAAATATAAAAACTTCTTCTAGCTCACAGTTCCAGAGACTATGAAGTAGTTTTCTGGGAAAAGGCAAGAATTTTCCCCAGCTTCTCATAATCTTTGCAGTCTGTGGTAATATGGTTGAATTGCGTGGTGGGGGTGGGAGGGTTCAACAGGAAGAGAAGCATCAAGGAAAAGCCACAGAATCCAAATTCACATTTACAACAGGCCACTCCAATAAGAACAAGACCACTCCCATGAGAGCTGTATGAATCCATTAAGAAAGAAGCCAGTCACTTCTTAGAGGTCTCATGAGTTCACAGTATTGCTGCATTAGGAGATAAGTTCACAATGGGTCTTGGAGGAAACAGACCACATCCAGGCTATAGTTCCAGGGCCCTGACAAACGGAGAGAACCTTGATGCTACTGCCTCTGTCTTCTTTTTCTCACCCAGTTCACTACTGTTATGGGAAGATGTGCCTCTGGGATACTGTTAAGATGTGTAGCTTCAAAGGGCCCATTTCACTGGTCCTTCTCCTATCTAATTTTCCCTTCCTTTCTCAAAAAAATAAGCAGTGGGAATCCCATGGGTGCTATTAGGAAAGAAATAGAAGAGAGGAAAGGCCTCCACCATCTTTCTTAAGCCAGCACAGGACTTGGCTTCTGAACCCAGAAAACTGCCGGGAGCCCAGGAAGTTGCCTAGCATACAGGGGTCCTAGCATCCAGGACAGTGAACATTAGGTGAAGTGGCTGAAAACTATTCTACACTTACAGGAGCAGAGGTACAGATATGCTGTGGAGGCCAGCAGCAGAGGGTGACATTCACTGCTCAGAGGGCTGACCTCTGTGTGCCCTGGCTTCACTCCTGTCACTACCTAAGATGGACCTCTGCTCCACACAAATATTTCTTCTTAAGTGTTTCCTGCACCTCTGGCCTTGCAGCTTGGCCCTGGCTGATTCCTCTTCTAGATGGAACCACCTACATTGATGGATAATTCCCCCTTAGCTCTCAAGGCCCACCTTGATCATTGATACCTGATTCTCACCTGTGCTCTGAAACCAATCACCATCACTGATAGTCTGGCAGTTGTCAGAGTGCTTCATCAAAGAGTCAGTCTCTCTTGTACATCACCCCAACATTTTATCTGGAACCCTCTTCCATTATGATGCCATGGTCCGTGACTCTTATTGGTTGGCACTCTCTGTTACAAATGGCTGGTAACTTAGCTTTCAAGTGTTAATGGTCCCAGGCAGTACAGTGCCACATAGCTCAGGCCATGGCATCCTCACGACTTTCCTTGCTCCCCTGCTCTGGGCTAGCTCCACTCTGCTGTTGCTTCCTTCCTAATACTAAGAGCTTGGAAAGGTCTCAAGCTTCACACCCCTACTTCCATTGTTAGTGGAGCCAAGGAGCCCCTCAAATACTCTTCTCCCCAGAGAGTTGTGATGTTAGAATGAGCTTCTCTGACTCTGTGGCAGAGTATGGAGCCCCATCCAAACAACATAGTTCATGAAAAGAGAAGAATTTTTGATGCCATAAGAGAGCTAGCAAACAATTATTGACCAAATGGATGGACTTTCAGTTATATAAATACAGTATCAATTTCCAACATTTAAAACATACCAAGTGCTTGTCGATGTGCCTGGAACACAGGACAGTCACATAGAAGTTTGTTATATGAAATGAATTAATAAAAAGAAGATACACACTACGTATCAAGAATGTTAGTCAGTGGCAAATCACCTTTCTTCTTTGCTTGATTTGCAATTCCTCAATACATTGTGTATAGCCTCTTGGTTGTTAAAAAGCAGCCTTGAATAATAAGAATTAAGAAGGACTTGAATAATAGGAGAGAGAGGTAATGAGGGCTGAACTAAAAGTGAATAGCAACAAAAGAAGTGGACAGTTTATTTGCAGTTAGCTAAACATTAACTGTATGTATGAGCAAAATCTCCTCCAAACTGGAATGAGCTGGCTATTACAGACTCGACTATAAAATCAGGATAAAACCTTTTTGTTCAGGTTTCAGGACCTAGAAATGAATAAAGCAAGTATGTACATATCATCTCTTTGCTCTTGTGCTTCTTTTCATCATTGACATCCCTACTGCTTCAGTAGTATGTGAATTCACCTCTTTTTTTATGCCAATATCTTTTTTCTGGGCTCTGTTGGCCAACTGTTCATCCTTCAAGTGTCATTGCCTCTACCAAGCTTTTACTAAAGCCACATGGAAACACCAACTCTGGTCATGGGCTTGCAGCTCTCTCTCTCTCTCTCTGTGTGTGTGTGTGTGTGTAGTGTGTATATGTCTTTTTCTCACTGATCTGAGATGCCCTCTAGGTCAGGTACTGGACATATTTTGAAATTTCCAGTATCTAATAGACCAACCTCTGCTCTGTACATTTACTAGATGAATGAATAAATGAACAAGTTATAGAAAAGTATGTATTCATAAAATATTAGACTCTAAGTTGTGTCAGAGATCCTATCATCCAATCTGATTTAGTTGTAAAGAAAAGGTGCAATGACCAGTCTAGAGCCACAGTGTAAAAGCAAATATGGGGACTGGAGTTGAAATGCGAGGATCTCTGGATCCAGACCAATCCATGCTCTCTAGGAGGCAACCCTTAGGAAAGCCCCAGGGAAGACAAACAAGGATATGAAGTCACTAGGCAAGCCTAATGTGGCATTTCTCCAAGTGTGACCCACAGAACAGGGATGATTTGATCAAGTGAGTTCCGAAGTTTCATATCTCATTTCCCTAGAGATTCTCAGTACCCTACTACTGGTCCAGTAAAGAACTCATCTAATACAGTTAACCCCTTTTGACTCTAGAATCTTCCTCCTTTTTGTTTTGTCTTGCTTTGTTGTTTGTTTGTATCATTTCCCTCGAAATGTATACATATCCCAGGCGATGATATATCTTGGAAGATGCTGACAAAGCATAGACTAGGGAGCAGTGGAGCACAGCACTTTGAGAGAGCTGTAGGGAATAGCTGCTTCCTAATCTTATTGGTGGGGAACCGAGGTCTCCAAAAAGGCAAAATAACACATCCTGCGTCTCACAGCACAGATTTATCACCATCTTTTGACTGACTTGGTCAAATAGTAATCTTGTGGCATCACATGTTCACAACTCTCCCCAACTGCTAAAGGATTAAACAGTGGCAGTTTATTGGGTTCTGGGCTGAGTTTTAGAGTGAGAAGCTTTTATGTCTGCTGCCTCCTGAAGGAACGGACAATAATAGGTTCCCAAGAGTCAAGTTCATCTGTTCCCACCATAACGACTGACCATCCCAGGCCACGTGGCTATTGTCCGTTGGAATGCAACTCCCCACTATTCACTGTGACCCAGAGAATGATCTATGATACCCATACTTTTGGTTTCAAATGAGTGAGTTTGTTAAGCACATGGCAAGTAGAAGTAGAACAATAATTAGCAGACAGTAGTTATAAACAACAGATAGATAACAGAACATTATGAAATCAAGCATTGGTAACATCCAGCAGAGACACTAAGTAGCTTGATCAAAAGAAATCAAGCAAAGGTATCTTTCAACTGGGTACTTACAACATCCAGCAGGAGTTGACTGGGGAAGAAGTAATCATGCTGGAGTTCACAATCTAGTCATTCCAACAATGAATGACCAACAATAGACTTCTTTTATGCCACAGAATAAACAATAGTAACTTCCCGAGAACTGGTTTACTGTCTACTGGTTCCCATGGACATATAATTTTAATACTCTTAGTTGCTTGCTGTTTTTCTCCTTCCCCATTTCAGAGGCAGGAGCCCAGAACAGCAGGGATAAGGGGCCTTGAAGGAGATTTTGAGCCAAACACACATATGTCTGAAATGAGGCTCTACCCTCCTTAGAGAGCCAGTGTCTCTGTAACCTTAAACAACATATGACAGCTTACCAATATGTTGTATATTACACCCATATTTATAGGATGCCTTCCTGCCAGTGACTTCTGATCTCTGTTTTCACGGTGTGAGACTTTCCTTTATGGCAGGTCTTTGGACAGCTCTTGATAAACAGTGTATAAATAAAATAAAATTTTAAAATGACTTTTAAGGCCTTGCCTAACCAAGTGGTCACATGTAGTCAGAAAGTGAAATGGAGTAATAGCCTTGATATCCCAAAGAGCTTAAAGTTTCTTCTCTTTCTGGGCCCCTCTAACATTCCCTCCCCTTCACCTGCTGTGGAACCGTAGCATTAGGTGTGAGGTTTGCAGAAACTGGGGTTCCCCTGGCTGCAGTGCTTTCTTCTTTTAGCCTGGCTACAGTCCTAACTCACAGGTCAAGAGCTAACTCAAAAAGCATCCTCTTTGTTATTAACGTCACCCAGCAGTGGACTTGGCAGCTGGCCTGTCTCCAAGGTGGGGCTGATCAGAGTGTGCTTAAAATCTTGAACCTCTGCTCCGAGTCTCCCCTCACCACAGCGCTGAGGTGTGAAGTCTTCGTCTGCACCTGTCTCCCCGTTTTAAAGCACCCTGACATTTAGTAGAGTTCAAGCACAGGCTCTGAGCCCAAAAAGATGAAATAAAATTCTGAGGCTGGAACTGCCCCTTCATTGCCTCACTATTTCAGGTTACCAGTGAAACAGTGTCACCAGGCATAGTCAGCAGTGGCAAGGACAACTACATGAAACACCATAAGGACTCTGCAGAGTGGAGAGCAGTGCACTGGGCATCCTGTGATTCGTAATAACCTTGATTAGCTTCATTCCCAGCCAGTACCCTGATGTCCAGGCATGTGTGAAGCCCATAGCCGGCCCTGAGCCATCACCACCCTGCAGTAGCTTGTACCTTTCTTGTCCTGTGCTCTAAGCCCAGAAGACATATCTCTAAGTTTCTTCTTCTAAATGTCACTTCTTTCAAGAGGGAGTCCCAGATCACAGCTGTCAGAGCAGACTCTTCACTCCATGTTTTGGTGTTTTCTTTGTTTAATTCTGCTTAACTAGTCCTTCCACGGGCCTACCATCCCCTCTTACCTTTCTACCTTTGATTTTCAGAGTATAGTGACAGTGACTAGCGCACAGTCAGTCCTCAACAAGACTGATAAGTGGATTAGGTGGATGGATGAAGGGCTGCAAGTATTTTATGACTGTAAAACAAAGTTCCCGTCACAAAATGAAGCCTATTCTCAAAACAATGATTTGGCCCCAGCAGAGCTTCAAGCATGTAAAGGACATCTGTAACCTTGGTATGCTAGGCCCCTTCCTATTTGGAAGAACCGCCCAAGCTTGCAGATCTGTATTGATAGATGGGCTGCAACTCTCCTCTATGTGGAAATCAGAGTTCTCAAAATCGTAGCATCTGTCAAGTGTTCCCATATGCACAGAGCAGTAGGAAAGTGTCTCTAGATTTCTTAACTGGTTTCCTTAAAGTTCAAAGCTTAAACATCAGGGGCATCGCCAAAGTAACACTTTCAGAGTTACTTGCAAGCCCTAGCTTGTTCTCCTAGAAAGAAGCAGGCTGCTGCTGTCAGGTCTTTAGATCAGGAATTGTCATGTGCATGACCTGATTTAATCTTCCCAATAAACCCTTGGGGGAAGCTATGCTGGTTTGCTTTTCCCATGCATTCATGCATGTGTGCTAGTATGTGCTCGTGTGCACGTATAAGCCAGAGGCAAATGTCACTTGTTTCCCTCAATTTCTTTCCAGCTTAATTTTAAGACAGTGTATCTCACTGGACGTGGAGCTAATCAATGAGGCTAGATCGGATGACCAATGTGTCCCTGGGATCATCCTGCCTCTGCCTCCCCAGTGGGGTTGCAGGTGTGGACTGCTGCACCTGGCATTTTGCATGGGTGCTGGGAACCCTAGCTCCATTCCTCGTGCCTGTACGGCAAGTTCTTCGCTGGCTGGACCAAGTCACTATGCCTAGTGTTATTTCCTAGAGAGAAAGCAGAAGGCTAGAAGACTTGATAGACCAATTATGTGGCTGAACATTTGAATCCAAAGCTAGCTGTCTCCAAATGCATGTCCTTTCTCTGAAGCCATGTGCCTCTGATGTCTACAAACCCCTTTCTTCTACAAAGCTACATTTTCCAACAGCACCAGACAGCTGTGGCTTTGTTATACACACCAGACACACACAGCAGCCACCGCCCTTACCTCTGATACACATCAAAGCCAGAAGCCCATCCCTGGATTGCAGGCGGTCATTTCTCACTCGTAATTGAGAATTACCTTTCATGCTTTCCCCACTTTGGCAAAACTGTTCTATATTTATTTCATTGTTATTAACATTTTCATCATCCTAACGATTATTCAGTACATACCAGCTGTCTCCGATGAAACATGCAGGAGATGAGAAATCTTTGGGTGGGTTGGTGTGTTTCAAATTGTTAGTGTATTATTCATTGGTATATTAATATTGCATGGGCTGTATTTTTATATGCAATTTAAAGAACAGGTAGTTTGAAATGGGACTGAGACAATATTATTGGATCAATCAGAAGCTCCGGCTTTCACTCAGAGCTTTTAAATGATTGCTCTGATCTGCTGGGTGAGAGACTATGTTGTCAGGAACGTGATGCATCTGCAGGGGGATCTTTGCAGGAAGGACCTCTCAGCCTACGGAGAGTGGGACTATTAAAGGAAATGCTTTCTTTCCACCATGCAGACTCAGAGGAATTGGGTCTGGTGGATGGTTAAGGCATCCTCACGGGGAGCTGTCTCGGGCCTGATTGCCACAGAAAAGGAAGGTAGATACTGAGACTGTCCTGTGGTCTCTGCCTTGGCTTTCTAAAGCCGCTTTCTTATAGAGAACACAAAGCATTTGTGCAATTTGATGCAAATCCCCGTCTTTATGCAATGAAACAGAGGATGTGTGATAGTTCCAATCTGAGAGATCAGGAGAGGCAAGCCCTACCTGTATTCATGCAGCTCCCAGGGAAAGGGCTGCTTTATGCTGACCATCAAAGGGCTGCTATATGTTGACCCATAACTAGGCACTATTTTACTGAAAGTTACCCCAGACTCTTGAAAGCAAGGAATACTGTAGAATCGTGCTATTTTTTTTTTTTTTTTTTGGTAGATGCCAACGTTGAGGTCAGAACCATTGACACTTGTCTTTTGTCTCATCCTCTGTTCTTTCCATTTAAACATGTTTCATGGAAGCATCCCCACTATTAGCTACCCACATTGCAGCTTCAGTCAAAAGACTGCTCATCACCTTGACACTTGAATCTGAGCTTATCTCTAGACTGCTCTGTTGGAAGAAGCTTGGAGTAGAGAGTCAGAAGTTCTTGATGGAGTCTCAACTGAGAGGCTCTCGACAAGCCCTCCTCCACTCCTTCTGATGTGACTTTTGGGAGTCAGAAACTCAAAAGCCTTGGGGAACAGAGTAGCAGTGGGAAACAGAATGCATGTTAAATAAATGAAGGATTTTAATGATACTGATCCTGGCCAAACAAATGACATGACTGTATAAGCTGTCAACTAGGAAATAACGGTGGGGATTCTTAGAATTAGCTTGACATAGACAGGTTTACTCACTATAAGAATTCATTATAGGGACAGAGGAACAGCCTGAGACAGGAGCCTTCCAGTTTATGCCTGTGGTCTGTGCCATGCAGCTCCATACCCAAATAGCACAGGGAAAGAGCTACCCTCCCAGGAGTGTGGACAACCCTGTGATCAGGGGGTAAGGCCAGTACCTCTGCTCAGAGGGACCTGGCCGGAACCTCCAGGACACAGGGACCTACAAGCAGCCTGGGACAGCAGGCTTCCAGTCTCCTTCTGTGGCGGGGGACCCCAATCTGTGCCACAGAGCTCCATAACCAAATAGCGCAGGGAGAAGGCTGGCATCTAGGGACTGTGGACAAGCCTGTGAGTGGAAGTAAGAGGGTGCCACTGCTCAGCAGGACCCGCCCAGAATCTGCAGAACACTGGGACAGAGGAACAGGCTGGGACAGGAGCCTTCTGCTTTTTGTCTGTGGTCTCTGCCACACAACTCCATACCCAAATAGTGCAGGGAAAGAGCCACCATCCCAAGAGTGTGGACAAGCCTATGATCAGGAATAAGGCCAGCACCTCTGCTCAGAGAGACCGGCCCAGAACCCTTAGGACACAGGGACTGAGGAGTGGCTTTCTGGTTTCCTTCTGAGGCCAGGGAGCTGATCCCATGACACAGGGCTTCATACTCAGTGCCAGAAGAGAGCCGATTTCCCAGGAGTGCCGACACACCTTTGAGCACAGGAAGACCACCACTTCTGTTCAAATTCCCCAATCAAGAGGAACCCTCACAGAACCATCAGGACACAGGAACCAAGGAACAGCTGGGGACAGGATCCTTCTGGTTTCTGTCCCCACCCCAGAGCTGACCCAGTACCACAGCTCTCCAAACCCAAATTCCTCTCAGAGAGATCTGGTCTCCAAGGAGTACTGATGAAAAGGCCTGCAGGAGGGACAAGCCACAGTCAGAGAAAGCAAGATCAGCTAACACCAGAGATAACCAGATGGCAAAAGGCAAGGGCAAGAATATAAGGAACAGAAACCAAGGCAACTTGGCATCATCAGAACCCAGTTCTTCCATCACAGAGAGCCCTGGATACCCCCAACACACCAGAAAAGTAAGACTCAGATTTAAAATCACTTCTCATGATGATGATAGAAGACTTTAAGAAGGAAATAAATAACTCTCTCAAAGAAATACAAGAGAACACAGGTAAACAATTAGAAGCCCTTAAAGAGGAAATACAGGAAAACACAATCAAACAAGCAAAGGAAATGAACAAAACCATCCAGGATGTTTCTAAAAATGGAAATAGAAACAATAAAGAAATCAGAAAGGGAGATGACCCTGGAGATAGAAACCCTAGGAAAGAGATCAGGAGTCATAGATATAAGCATCACCAACAGAATACAAGAGATAGAAGAGAGACTCTCAGGTGCAGAAGATACCATAGAAAACATTGACACAACAGTCAAAGAGAATGCAAAATGCAAAAAGCTCCTAACCCAAAACATCCAGGAAATTCAGGATACAATGAGAAGACAGAACCTAAGGATAGTAGGTATAGAAGAGAGTGAAGATTCCCAACTTAAAGGGCCAGTAAATATCTTCAACAAAATTATAGAAGAAAACTTCCCTAACCTAAAGAAAGAGATGAACATAAACATTCAAGAAGCCTACAGAACTCCAAATAGATTGGACCAGTAAAGAAATTCCTCCCATCACATAATAGTCAAAACACCAAATGCACAAAACAAGGAAAGAATATTAAAAGCAGTAAGGGGAAAAGGTCAAGTAACATATAAAGACAGACCTTTCAGAATTATACCAGACTTCTCACCAGAGACTAAGAAAGCTGGAAGATCCTGAACAGATCTTATACAGACCCTAAGAGAACACAAGTGCCAGCCCAGCTGCTATACCCTGCAAAACTCTCAATTACCATTGATGGTGAAACCAAGATATTCCATGACAAAACCAAATTTACACAATATCTTTCCACAAACCCAGCCCTACAAAGGATAATAGTTGGAAAATGCCAACACAAGGAGGGAAACTACACCCTAGAAAAAGCAAGAAGGTAATCTTTCAACAAACCCAAAAGAAGATAGCCACAAAAACATAAAAATAACATCGAAAATAACAGGAAGCAACAATCACTATTCCCTAATATCTCCTGACATCAATGGACTCAATTCCCCAATAAAAAGACATAGACTAACAGACTGGATACATAAACAGGACTCAGCGTTTTGCTGCATACAGGAAATGTACCTCGGGGTTAAAGACAAACACTACCTCAGAGTAAAGGGTTGGAAAAACAATTTTCCAGGCAAATGGTCCCAAGAAACAGGCAGGAGTAGCCATTCTAATATTGGATAAAATCGACTTTCAACCAAAAGTCATCAAAAAAGAGAGGGAAGGACACTTCATCCTCATCAAAGGAAAAATCTACCAAGAAGAACTCTCAATTC
>CM052703.1:97565847-97604621 GCA_028551405.1 Uromys caudimaculatus | reverse complement strand
CCCACTCTCATCAATGGACAGATCTTAGAAACACAAACTAAACAGAGACACAGTGAAACTAACAGAAGTTATGGACCAAATGAATTTAACAGATATCTATAGAACATTTCATCCTAAATCAAAAGAATATACCTTCTTCTCAGCACCTCATGGTACCTTCTCCAAAAATGAACATATAATTGGTCACAAAACAAATCTCAACAGATATAGGAAGATTGAAATAATCCCATGCCTCCTATCAGATCACTACGGATTAAGGCTGGTCTTCAATGGCAACAAAAACAACAGAAAGCCCACATACCCATGGAAGCTGAACAATGCTCTACTCAAGAAATAAAGAAAGAAATTAAAGACTTCCTAGAATTTAAGGAAAATGAAAGTACATCATACCCAAACTTATGGGACACAATGAAAGCAGTGTTAAGTGGGAAAACTCATAGCTCTGAGGTCCTCCAAAAAGAAACTGGAGAGAGCACACACTAGCAGTTTAACAGCACACCTGAAAGCTCTAGAACAAAAAGAAGCTAATACTCCCAAGAGGAGTAGAAGGCAAGAAATAATCAAACTCAGGGCTGAAATCAACCAAGTAGAAACAAAAAGAACTATACAAAGAATCAACAAAACTAGGAGCTGGTTCTTTGAGAAAATCAACAAGATAGATAAACCCTTGGCCAGACTAACCAGAGGGCACAGAGACAGTATCCAAATTAACAAAATCAGAAATAAAAAGGGAGATATAACAATAAAATATGAGGAAATTTAAAAAATCATCAGATCCTACTACAAAAGCCTATACTCAACAAAACTGCAAAATCTGGATGAAATGGACAATTTTCTAGACAGATACCAAATACCAAAGTTAAGTCAGGATCAGATAAACCATCTAAACAGTCCCATAAACCCTAAAGAAATAGAAGCAGTCATTAAAAGCCTCCCAACCAAAAAAGCCCAGGAACAGATGGGTTTAGTGCAGAATTCTATCGGACCTTTAAAAAAGACCTAATACCAATACTCTTCAAACTATTCCACAAAATAGAAACAGAAGGAACACTACCCAATTCCTTCTATGAGGCCACAGTTACACTGATACCAAAACCTCACAAAGACCCAACAAAAAAAGAAAACTTCAGACCAATTTCCCTTATGAATATTTATGCAAAAATACTCAATAAAATTCTCACAAACCGAATCCAAGAACACATCAAAACGATTATGGTATGTACTCACTGATAGTGAATATTAGCCCAAAAATTCGGAACACCCATGATTCAATTCACAGCAACTGTTGGACTGAGCATGGGGTTCCAGATGGAGGAGTTGGAGAAGGAATTGAAGGAACTGAGGGAGTTTGCAGCCCAATGGGGAGGGAGCAACAGTGTCAACTGGTCAGGCCCCTGGTGCTCCCAGAGACTGAACCACTAACCAAAGAATGCATATGGAGGGGCCCATCATGCTGGCCACATATGTGGCTAAGGAGGGCCTTGTTGACCATCAGTCAGAGTAGAGGCCCTTGGACCTGAGAGCATTAGATGCCCCAGTATAGGGGAATGCCAGGGAGGGAAGAGGGGAGTGGGTAGGTGGGTGGGGGAGCACCCTCATAGAGGCAGCGGGAGGGGGGATGGGATAGTTTTCCAAAGGGGAGACCTGGAAAGGGGAAAACATTTCAAGTGTAAATAAAGTATTAAATAAAATAAAAATTAAAATTAAAAAAAAGAATTCATTATAGATAACTGTGGACTATAGATGGGAACTCCCAAAAACCTACTCAAAGAATCCTATACATTAATCTTAATGAGAGATCTAGCTAAATGCTTGGTTTGACAAGCTGGATGTAGGGGATAGGAAAGATAGCTCAGTTTATAAAGTGATTGTCTAACAAGCATAAGGACCTGACTCAATCCCTAAAACCTACATAACAAAAATCTTGGCACAGTGATATGTGTTTGAAATCTCAGCACTGGGAAGCAGAAAGAGGTAGATCCCTGAGGCTCACTGGCCACTGAGCCTCATCTACTCAGTGAATTCCAGGCCAGTAACACATCCCATCTCAAAAACAAGAAAGTAGACATCACCCGAGAAGTGATACCCAAGACACATATGTACACCTACCCTCCCCCCCTACACACAGACATATACTATAACACAGATGAACATACATGGAGGATCTTGATGCTGTAAAGAGCCTCCCCCCCGATCATTTAATATAAATTTTATTTTATGAAAGACAGAACAGAGAGCAAAAAAGAGAGTAAGACTGGTGGGCCAAGCTCCTCCCATAGTATGTAGATCTTACTTGCTACTCTAGGACTCCAGGCCCTTGCTGGAGTTTTCCAGGCAACCTGGAATCTGCTGTAACAGCCAGTCCTGGGGCCCTGAGTCCTGTGAAGGCAGGAACCAGCATATATGGGAATGGCAGGAAATGACAGCCCTTGGAGCTTGGCAAGAGAAAGATTACAGTAACCCTGTTTAATTATTGCCAGTCGTAAAATAATCTATCATAGTATCGCCATCCCTGATGACAGCAAAGCAGAGGCTCACTTGGGTTCTGTTCTTCCTAAAACCACATCCACATGTTGTATTCCATGTAGTGGGCAGAGAGCTGCAAAATCTGCTTGACATTGGCCTCACCAGGCTTCCTTCGTTCATGTGTTGAATCTTTTATTCACTGACTGATAAAATGTTATTTATGAAATGTAACATATACAGTGTGATCTCTTTTCAGTCACGGGGAAGAATCTGAGCTGATTTAGACAAGAGTCCTCAGTAGCATCCAGAGGAAACCAACTTCATATTTCATGGGCATCTACCTAGTGCCTGGCTTATTGAATCCAGTGTGGGAGTTAGGAGATATCTCATAGATAGATATCTGAAGCTCATAAAATCCCTTGCCCAGTATTACCCTGGAAGCACACCATCAAACCGAGTCCAGCTAGACCCATTTTCTGCATCTTCCACTTAATGCTCCAGTATGTAAATGAAATATTTACTAGCCAAAAAATGCTCCATCATAAATAAATGACAAGACAGAGTGAAGGTGGTGTGACCAAGAGGAAAACAGTCTTACCCATCCTCCATGTGCCTTCTCACCTGTTTCCTGTTCCTGCTCCTGACTCCTGGAAGCCCAGACACCCTAGAGGTTACAGTGCTAATGGAGCATGGCCTCTGCCACTTGGGAAACTTTCTCAGTCTGGTCCGGCTACCCATCCCATGACCTCAGCTCCTCTGAAAAGCAGATGATGAGAAAGAAAAACAATAACAGCTTCTCTCTGTTAAGCAATTTCTTTGCTCCAGGCACAATCATTGCCAAACTTTATCTCTGAACTTCACGGTTAACCTTACACATAACCTTATATTCAGAGTCTCAATTCATGAAAGGAAGGAAGGAAGGGAGGGAGGGAGGGAGGGAGGGAGAGAGGGAGGGAGGGAGAGAGAGAGAGAGAGAGAGAGAGAGAGAGAGAAAGAAAGAAAGAAAGAAAGAAAGAAAGAAAGAAAGAAAGAAAGAAAGAAAGAAAGAAAGAAAGAAAGAAAGAAAGAGCAAGCCTCCATTAGGCTCTCCTGGTCTCCATGGGATCAGGACTGAATTTCAGCCAGTGTTCCCTTTGTGTGACTTACAGTCACCTCTCTCTGTGCAATGCTTTGTCTAAGGCAGTTACAGTTGTCATTCATGCAGTGCCAATTACAGGTCAGATGCTGTGCAATTCTCTAGTATGCACAGAAAGAGGCATTAAACTTAGGAAGAGGCTTAAGGCTCAGATAGTTAGGAGTAGAGAGCTAGCAACCTGCTCCATCCTCAGACCCACTTGATTAAACCCTCCGAAGTAAAGCTTTGCATCTTGACCTTAGAGCATCTCCTGTTTCAGAGAGCAGAAATTCCATCCCCAGGTTGCGCCCTTCTCCAAGCACTGTCATCCATTCCCAGTCCCAAGGTGGGTACCAGTTGATGGACTGTCAACTCACATCACTTTTCCATGAGCGTGTTCAGGTTTCTCCAGCTCTAACCTCCCCTCTGCCCTTCTCTCCCTTATTGATGCTGTCTTCACCTTTCTTCTTGCTGAGAGTTGGCTGACCTTGCACTCTCCCTTCTTTACCCACTCACTCCTACATCCTCAGCAACCCTTTGTCTGCTGCTCCAGACTGCTAAGGATGTGCCCCCAAAGGCCACCAGAGACCCATTGCTCATCAACCCTGGTGGCCTTTTAGCCTCACCTGTGCTGACTTCACAGTGGAACTGGCTCTTGCTGAGCCGTCACCCCCTCCCACAAGCCTCCCTTATCGATTTGCTGTGACCCTATGTTATTATAGTTTTCATTTAACCCAACCAGCAATTCTTACATCAAGAGGGGAATCTAAATGTCTTCCCATGAAACTCCTACCCGAGTGAGGAATCTCTTCCGTAGCAACCCCCACAGGAAGTCACCTTGCGGTTTCCAGAAGCCTACCGTACAGTAAGGAGACCACTACCTCACACCTGCTTTCCTGCTCTTAGCATTTATTCATCTATTCTCAGGGGTTCTCCATTTAGATTCCCAATATTTAGGGATTTTTTTTAAAATTACAAAACATTTGCATGTTTTCTAATTAAAGATTAATAAGTAAAAGTCTAATATTTATGCCTCATCCAACTGCTTATTTGCATGCCCATAGAAATATGCATATTTGCATATATACTATTGGTGGTGTTTTACCTTCAAAGTTATGTGTAGTACATCAGAACCTTGCAAGAGTTCTCTAGGTCAGACTTTACAAACATATATAAAATTCACCCAGCAGACAGCCATAGCATCTTCACAGTAAAAACAAACCTCCTGTTCATATTCCCATATCCATGGACAATTCTATTGGCTGCCAGAATTCTTTCATCGATTTGTGTTTAGTTGTTGCACTGAGCTTCATTACAAGTAAATCTTTGTGTGCTCATATGTGTTAGTGCATAGTGAACCTTTGTCTAGGTCAAATTATTCCTATAAGTGTAGCACTGATTATACAAAATTTTCCAGGTAACATTGGGGAAAGTTCTAGAAAGTCATCCACCAATGAGGAAGACATGACAGCCTGTCCTCTGACCTCACCATGGACACTTTGCTGTCTGAAGTGTTTGCTGATCTGGACAATAACAAGTATCATCTCTTTGTTACTTCAACTTGCAATTCAGGATGGTCATCTCCCACATACTTATTGGTTACTTAAATCTTCTCTTCACAAATTCCCTGTGTATAGTTTTCACCCTTTTTTATGTCTTATTTGTGTTTCTTTTGTCTGTTTGTGCAAGCAATATGGATGCAGACATACTGACCTAGGTCCCTATAACCCCATGCTAAGATACCTAGCATAGCTTTATTTTGTTTAGACTTTGTTTGTGGTGTTTTTTTGGCACACACAGATTTTAAATGCTTAAGAGTTGTAAAATAGTTACCTTTCCTTTCTTGTGTTGCTTGGGAAAGTTGCCCTGACTCCCAAGATTTTATAAATATTCTAATTTGTTGGTCCTTTCTTCTTAAACCCTTTTCACTTGGAACTTATTTTTGTGTATGATATGAAGAAGAAGATGCTATAATCATGTTCTTGCTTGACTTGAATCTTCAGTCCTCCTTCTTCTGTTCATCTCCCTGGACTGACTCTGCCCTTAGGGCTATGTGGGTCAAGGTTAAGTCTGCAGGGTGCCAAGGCTAGGCCCAGGTTCCTCAGACTTCCCCACATAGGCGGATGCTGTAGCCTCTGACTGGGCTCCAGAGAATCTCATTTGGGAAAACCTGTGACATTTTATTTTAATTGTGGTAAGATTTGTTTTTCTATCTCTTTCTTTACAGTGTACACTTCTTAATGGTAAGATTTCCCACTGAAGCTTAGCAAATGCAAATAGCCTATACTTGTCCCCTTGAATTCCCATCACCACACCTCACGTGTCAGTGCCCATGGCCTCCTGAGACTGCAAGAGCTTCCCCTCTGCTATCTGGAGCCACTGCACGTCGGAAAGCATTTTGTCCCATTTGTCCAGGGACAGGCGCATGGGAAAATGCCACTCAATTAAGCCCTTTTAGGTTTCCTTAGAGCTCTTGCCAAAATCATAATTGCATATTAATTTGCAACTCAAGTGAGTTTCCATAATTGCTACTAGGGGATGGGGTCGAGGACCCAAGTGTTGCTTGTATCTGAGAGAAGACAAGATGCTGCTGTGTAATGAGTCTCTGTAGGAAAAGGTCAAGGTTAAAGGCTTGCAAAGGGCTTGCTTCATCAAGCCTTAAAGGCCTTGGGGGGGGGGGGGAGCTCCCACTTGAATTGAGCTCATTTTCATATGTATACACTCTAGAAAATGGGATTGAGGGGGCGGATCTGAGCATACAGGGACAACCCACTCACAGAGTGGGAAATATAGTGCACGTCATACACTCTGTTTTACCTTCTCTCTCCCAGTCAGGTCCTCGATGTTCAAATGAATGTTATAACTTTTGAGTTTTGTGTCCTACTCATAAATTTGCATCTTATCATCTGCAGAATGGGAATGATAATTCACCAACTCATGGATTCAAAATAAATAGATCATGTAAAATTCTTCACACCACATGTGGCAGTTAAAGAACTTTATAAATGACAGCTGCTATTTTTATCTTATTGTTCCTGTGAATATATGGTGTTAGGAACCACAGTCACGCCATCTTTGCAAAACAAAATGCCTTTAAAAAGCAGAAGAAACTCATTTGGGGGAAGTCAGTAGAAACGGGAGGGACCAGCACAGCATTTGGGATGATTGGAGTTCTGGCAAAAGGAGAAGGTGGGCACAGATTAGGCATGGAGAGTGACAATTTAAGAGCCAGAGCAAAGAGGCCTAGAAACAAGGAAAACTTCGGCATTGCATGCTAATGATAAATACCCACATACAATATCTCTCCTTGCTGGACACTAGGGACAGAGACTAGGTAACAATGATTTGCCTAAACAGACTATCTTTCTTAGGTACCAGAATCATCACCCATTGTGTGCATTTGAGAGTGTGGGCCTCAGTGAAAGTGGCCTGTTTCCATAGTCAGAAGAGTCCAGAGAAGACATATGTAAGCCTTGGCTGAGGGGAGTGTCCCCTCTTCAAGTTCTAGCTCTCTTGGCTGCCAGATCCCCTCCCATAAGTAGATTTGTTAACACTTGATGGTACAGTTGCCTTCACAGTCTGCTCTTCTGGGAATTTTCTCTGCATATATTTCATAAGACAAACAGAAGATCAGACCTTTGCAAGGCAGACAAGGTGTTCATTTGACTTACTCAACAAATACTGGATGCCAAGTGCTGTTCCTGAAGTGAGATGGCTTCAACAAAAGAACTAGGCAAGGATCTGCTCCTGGAAAGCTCACTCTGTTCAGAGGGCGGTGCACAGAGTGATAAGCTTGGGACTGGTGAGGGCCAAGGAGAAAAGCAGTTTTAGAGGGCCTGAGGAAACAGAGATGGTGAAGGGAACGGCAGGAGAGGCCAGACAGAAAGTCATAATTCATAATAAAGGAGAGTGGAAAGGGATTAAAGTTGACATCGTTCTGTTTGAATTGTTTTCATTCCTAGAGTTCAGTGATGATATTTCAATATATATATATAGTGAACACTAATCAAATGCTGTTTCCCATTATCCAAGTCCCACTTTCCAACCCCAAGTAATCACCATTCTACATTCAAGTTGCAGGGGGTTTGGTTTGGTTTATTTGTTTAGATGGTTGCTTTGTTTTGTTGTAGGTTTTTCTTTTCTTTCTTTTTTAAGTTTTTTCTTTTTTCTTTTCTTTTTTATTCTTATTTAATGAAGATAAGTCATTAGTAGTTTGTTCATCAATTGCTTGGGGATCTTTTATCCGCTCCTCTACCATGTTCTTATCTCTTGTCTCTTCTTAATGACTTCCAATGCCTCTTTGTCTTCCTCTAACAATACAGAGGAAATAACTTTACTTATGTTAACAAGGGTTTGGATCAAAAGATTCTGCTGCTTCCCCAAAGACCTCATCATAGGCTCCTTTGCCAGTGCAGAATACTTCAGAATTTGTAAGCTCACCGGCCTTGTACCCTCCTATTTCAGTCTTATGACAGCTTCACATATCATCCAACCCAGCCCTCTGCTGCTACACACGTTGAAGAAGGAAGAATACAAGAAGAGGGTCATGGCCAAAGACCACAGCAAGCAGTAGATAGTCAACCTCAGGCCTCATTCTTTGGTCTAATGCTGATTTTCTCTCACATTCAGTGAGCTTCTCTGTCAGTCTGCAACAGCGATGGGGAGAAGAGATGGGGCTATCTTTGATGTGTTCTTCACTAAACCAGAAAATAGGACTCAGGAAACTGAGGGAACCTATCGTGAATCCCACAGCTGGGCACCCATGTTAGAGTTCTTGGATGTCTATCCATCCTATTGCTGCCTCCCTCCACTGTATAGATGTGGAGTGATGGGAAGAGGCCGAATTGTGGTGTCAGACCAATGTGGATTTAAATGCTAGTGATTTCCTGGTCTCTGTTTATTCTACCTCTATATGTCTTGATTTTCAAAGATGTACAGTGAGACCACAATTGCCTTGGTCAGAATTTCAGGAAAATATCCCCTAGAAACCTCATCTTTATTTATAATAATACCACTGTTATTACTGACATTATAAGTCACATACAGATGGGGTATTGGGTGGTCTCTCTTTGCCTGATAACTCCCCATGTTGGTCATATAACCCCTGAATTAGCTGTGTTGAGAAAGGGCGATATTGAAGGGTCTATCGGGCATGCCTTTAAAAAAGAAGGTGCCAAACCTGAAAAATATACAACTTGGACCCACAGTTTGTGGGCCGGAATTTAGTTGTTCCATGGATCACAGCCTAACAGAGCTTCAAAGACAGGTGGGAAATGCCACCCTGGTGTTTGGGTCGGGGCCAGGTATGATGAACACACGACGGCTTGTTTTCCACCCTGCTTCACAGAGGGAATATAAGCATTAAATAAGGGCAGATGTTCAAGTGTCTAGCACAAAGTATCATAAAGTGGCAGCTGTTTGATACGGAGGCAGCTGGCGTCATCATGACATTGTCAGCATTGAAATCAACTCGGGGCCTGCGCAGGGCTAGGGCAACAGCAAACACTCAAGCTCCCTTCCTTCCTGGGCCCTGATTCACCATGAGCAGGAGGAGGGTGGCAAAGAATTTCTCAAACTCCTCTCAGCTCAGTGATGGTATTCCTCTCTGAGTGGTTCTAATTAATATTTAGAGTTATACGATTTAGGGGAAATGATCAATCCCTCTTTGGTGATGATCTCAGGTCTCCTTTATAAACAAAGATGTCCTATCTAAGTAGGGGCTAGGAGGACTGATACACCTGAAGAAGGTCTCCTAGGAAGCTGACTGGCCAGTCAGGACAACAAATCCTGTTGTGAGAACCTTGCAGGAAGGTGGGCTCCAAGTATCCCTACTTCTAAAGATGATCACAAACCTTACCAAAGATGTTATTTTTGGAAAGGCATCATGCGTGATGCCTTTATCAGAGACTCTTGTCTCTGACTCATGGTACCATTGACTGACACCCTTGCCAACCACAGAAGGAACAAGCAATGTAGAATTGCAAAGGTACTGATTAGTTTCTTATGGACTGACTTCCTGTGTACAGTCAAGCACTATTAGGCTCCTTAAGATGTATTCTCCTCAACACCTCTGGAATTATAAGGATTTCTCTTGCTTCTTGTTTAAGATGAAAAATGACTTCCTAATGTAGCTTAACCTGTAAGTGACTAATGTGTATAGTCTACTCCCACTCCAGACCTTGACACTATCTGGACACACATCACCTATGTCACCTATGGCAATTTGATGTTCTTTTAGTGTTTAGAGAACAGTCAACTACAAGCATACAGGAGGGGAAGCAGAGTTGGGGATATAGCAGATATAAACACCAGTTGATGAGAAGAGGTGACCATATCCCTTCCAGGGTCATGGCTTAGACAGATCCCAGTATTAGCCTACCTCCTAAGGAAGAAAAGATCACATCGTTGTTCTGGAGAGCAACAGCGTGAACGCTGTTCTACATGCTTCTTTCTTCTCTAGCTGAGATATCCTAAGGACCTGAAGACAGCCTGGACAGACTAGCTCACTAATGCCAGCACTATCCTTTAATCCCTGATGAGCTGAAGAAAAGGCCAGCATCTCCTCACAGGCAGACTGGTCCCCAGATCACTGAATTCTGCAGTGGGGTCAATGCTGGCACTGAAACAAAGTCAAGTTAATAAGGAGTGAATGATGGCTGACATCTATCACAGTGACTTCTAGTCACAGGATGTGATTAGTCTCATGCCACTTATCACCATACTATCCCTGGGTATCCATCTTCAGATTTATTTTTGCACACAAGAAAGCTGGGGCTTAGTAAAGCATTTGATCACCCATTAGCTAGAAAGCTTAGCTTCTCTGGAATGAGAGCCTATATTATTGATGACAAAAGCCTATGTCTACATTCAAACATGCAACTCACAGATTCAACTCAGGTATATTATCTGCCAAATACTGAGGATATGAAGTCAAACCAAGATGTGAACCCTCTCTGCAAGGTGCACAGGATCTGAATTATATTTTAGGAGAAACCTGGCCAAGGGTTAGGAATTTCTGGAAACTTGAAGCAGGACAATGAAGAAAGAATGCTGTCTTGGCCACCTAAGAAGAGTGGATGCTACTCCCTGCTCTCTGTGTAATGGAGAAAAGACCCATTTCCTGGGTCTCGTTGACTTATAATTCTGAAACTAAATTATTTGTGTTCATTGCCTTGGTAAATGGGGGTTTTAATAGTGTCTTCTTATCACTCTGCAATGAGCATTAGGTAAGTTAGTAAGTCAATAACTATTGTCAGTCTTTCAGTGAGCCATTAGTCGCTGTTATTCATTAAGTGAGCTATCACACAGTGGTTAGGACAGTGCCTGGCCCACGGTTATCATTCCATTCCTATGAGATGCTAGTTTTCATGATATTGTCATCACTAGAAACCTGGAGCTTGAGGGGGAATGTCTCCGCACTCCCTACACCAACGCTATTATCCAGTCTCACTGTCTCAACATGCCTTTGAAAAACCAGGCAGGTTCCTGAGGCGTGCCTAATGTGTGGCCAAAGATTCTAAAAAGTGCCAGAATGGGACTGGAGCGATGGAAACCATGAGGACCTGAGCTGGGATCTAGAGACTCAAGGAAGAGCTAGGCACCGTGCTAGGCATCCAAAACCCTGGTGCGGAGAAGACAGAGAAAGTCAGATCCCCTCAGCTCTCTTGCCAACCAGTCTAGGGAATTGGTGATCTCCAGGAGCTAATGTAGCCATCAGTGAGCTCTGTGAACAACAGAGACAGACGCTCAACATCAACCTCACATCAACCTCTGGCCTCTGCATGAGCATACACATGTGAACTCACATACACATGAGTACACACACACACACACACACACACACACACACATAGATATCTCACACATATAGAGTGCACCAGAAGGGGGAAGGGAGTAAAATTCCCAAACCAAAACAGCCCCCTGTGTTCTTGTTCCAACTCCCCCCTGCAACTCCACTTTACCTGCCATTCTATGCTAAGATGCTCTTGAGACAGGTAGTGTATTTTACAGGGTTTTTTTTTGTTGTTGTTGTTGTTTTGGGTTTTTTTTGTTTTGGTTTGGGTTTTTTTTGTTTTTTTGTTTTTTTGGGTTTTTTTGGTTTTTTTTTTTTTTTTTTTTTTTGGTTTTTTGAGACAGGGTTTCTCTGTGTAGCCCTGGCTGTCCTGGAACTCATTCTGGAGACCAGGCTGGCCTCGAACTCAGAAATCCGCCTGCCTTTGCCTCCCGAGTGCTGGGATTAAAGGCCTGTGCCACCACTACCCGGCTATTTTACAGTTTTTGCTCCCCCCCCCCAGAGAAAATACAGAGTCAGGCATCCAGGATGCTTACAGTCCCTTTTGGTCATATGAGTTGGTAGAAGGACAACCTCAAAACACTGAAGAAGTTACAGTGCTGGCTGAGTTGAGCGTGCAGGGAGGGGTTTCAATGACATCTATTTCCTCTGTCCTGGTAACATGCTAATGAGCTGGAGAGCTCTGACTAAATTGCCATTTCCCAAAATGAGTTAATTAATAAACTGATTTTGGGATGATTAACAAGGGGGGGGCATGGTTAACATGATTTTAATGGGAAAGCGTCAGCGAAGCACAAACTCATTAGTGCAAAACTATTTCCTGCCCCAGCAGGCTTGTCACATACTACTTTTTATGAAGGAAGCTGGAAAAGCCAAATCCTGATAAGGATTGGGCTGTGAGTAGTCCAGAGTCCCTAAGAGTAACACCCATTGAAAAGGAGTCCTTCATGGCTATGGCTGAGTCCAGCACTACCCTCACAAGTGAGGTCTGCTCACGTTTCCTTGGTCCCATTCATTTGTCGGTTGCTAACATGCATGCTTAATGTTTAGGTTAATTAAGCCCTGTGTTATTATCAAAGACCAGAAATAGAATCCTGTATAAATTAGCTGAGATAGCGCCCATATATGATAAAATAATAGCTGTAGTGATGAGTATTATTATCATAAACGATATTTACAATGCACTTCTTTTCCTTGTCTGTACAAGGGAATCCTAACATTATTGTAACCTGAACAGTTGTCACGAGATTGAGGATTGATCCTTTAAATCGTTCATTCTTTGAGTACCTGCCCTGTGTCAACTACTGTGCTAGTAGATTCCTTTGGGATAAATAGCATTTCAAGATTATGAAACTGAGGCTTAAATGAATAAGGCAGATTCATATATACAAAAGTAGTTAATAAAGCTTAATGTGCACATATCTCATCAATTGATGAGTTCTTCTGAGTTCTCTTAGGAGATAGGGTAGCCAAGTGTTACTACCCATTTCTCTGGTGTGAAGGTAAAGGACTAAGGATGATGTGACAAGCCTGAGGATGATATGACTTGCCCACTGTGTTAATTCCTTTTTCTATAACTTTCACCAAATACCTTCCAGAAGCAAGGAAGAAAAGAATCATTATAGATCATAGTTTCAGTTTATCATGGCTGGGAAGGCTCTATAAAGTTCATAGTGGCTAGAGCATGTGCCAAGGCTCCTCAAATCTGGGTAGATGAGAAAGCCGAAGGCTTGCATCTGAGGCAAAATCTGGTTATAACTTCCAAAGGCCAGCCTCCAGTGGCCCACCATTACCAGCTGTGCCACCTACCTTGAAGGTTTCACAGCTTTCCAAATGGTGCTAGTACCCTGGGACTAAATATGAGCCTATTGGAGACATTTCATATTCAAACCATAATATCCACCAATTTAAAGTGAGCTCTGTGTCTATGCAGGTGTGTGTGTGTGTGTGTGTGTGTGTGTGTGTGTGTGTGTGTGTGTGTGTGTGTGTGTGTGTGTGTGTGTAGATCATGAGACAACTTCAGGTGACATTCCGAATCCAGTCAGCTGAAGTGCCTGAGTGCTGGGAGGTGTACATGATCAACCCTTGAATATTTATTACAGACCAGGCTTTGTATGTAGCTCCTGCTTCATCCTTACCATACCCCACAAGCAGGTACAGCAGGAAGAGAAGGTCCTAGGATCTGCCCTACCTTGCAGAACAGAATCCTGAGGCTCATGGTGGTTAAATAATCTGTGCATGTTTTCAGAGTCAAACTGTGAACTCCAACATAGAGTCCTGAGCGCCCCTTTAACTATCACAGTAAAGACCTATGTGATAATCAATGGGCCTCACCCCTTCAGTGCCATTGGAAGATTGGTTCAAAGTTCTCTTTTAACTCTTGTCAGAAGCCAAATGCTTGCACTGAGATTTCTGGTTGTCTCTGGCCCCACTTTTGTCTCTCAGAAAGACTGCCTTATGGGTCTACAAGACAGTTCAACAGGTAAGTGCCCTTGTAACTAAGCTAAAGAGATGTTTACACCCCCCCCCCCAATCCACATGGGAAAAGGAGAGAACCAGCTCCTAAAAGTTGTCCTCTGACTTCCACACACAAGCTGTGGCATACATGCCCCCTTCGTATACAAAATAAATACATAAAATGTGAAGAAAATCCACATCTCATCTGAACTATTCATTTCTGTGAAAATGCTTGTCTCTGGGTCTCTTGACAAGCAGCAAACTAATTTCCAGAGCTTTTCTGGACTGGAGGTAGCATGGGGCAGACAGAATGAAGTGAACGTGCCATAGTGAGAGTTCCCACTGAGTTTTCTGTAATTCAATGGCTCGGTGTACAGGGCACCCTCAGTCTCCCATCTGGGAAAAGAACACATCAGTGTGTCCGCAGCCTCAAAAGCCAGCAGCCTGACTCCTTCAGCAGTCAGCAAGTGGCAAGAGTGCACTTGAACTTTCTCTGAAAACCTTTTCACTAGCTAAGACCCATCGTTTCTGTTGTGGTCTGGAGCTTTGTTCATGACCATGGCTGCAAGCTTAGAATTTCACTGAGGGATTTTTAGTAATCTTAAAACGGCAGTTCTCAACCTTCCTAATGCTGTCACCCTTTAATACAGTGCCTCATGTTGCAGTGACCCCTAACATAAAATAATTTTCATTGCAATCTCACAACTGTATGTAATTTTGTTACTGTTATGAGTTGTAATATAAATGTCTGATTTGCAGGATACCTGGTATGAAACCCCTGTGAAATTTTTTTGACCCCCTCAAAGGGGTTGAGACCCATGGGTTGAGAACCACTGTCTTAAAATGTCACATAAATGTCAACATCATAGACCATGTCATTGCTAAGATATAAAAATAATGCTAATTACTTGTCAATAAACTTATTTTATTTTTGCCTTATCTGACAACAAGTGTGATAGATAGATAGATAGATAGATAGATAGATAGATAGATAGATAGATAGATAGATATGCCAGGAAATGTACTGAGAGTTTCTTAACGGTATCCACTCCCTGTCCCCCTGTCTTTCAAAAACAGAAACAGAAGAAGGTTGTAATTATTATCATGCATTTTGGTTGGTGAGATGAAGGTGCATCGTGATGAACACTTTCATGTTTAGGCTGTTTAACCCCAAGGCTTGCTCTACTAAATAGCACAGGCTTAATGCTGCTCGCTTAGTGCCCATCTATTTATTTACATACCTTATTGAAAGAAATGTCTATATCTAATTTAATAAAGCCACACTGAGGATTGCACTTAGCAGGAAGATGGTGTAAGAGCCCAGCTTGCTGTCAGAACCCAGGAACCCACAGCATCTGAGACGTCATGACATCAGACAGAAAGATCCCAGAGGTATCTAGTCTATCAGGAGGCCTTGTACCCCTGAACTAATGCAGCCTATAGAAGTAACTCTCTCCAGCTCCAGGGTTAACCCCCTACCCAAGGTCTCAAGATATCACCATGGGGATTGGTCTGCGCTGCAGTGCAGTCAAACACACCCAATAAAAATAAAACCCTGTAACTCAGACAGTATGGATCTCAGCAAGCTGTCCTTGGTCCATGCATGAAAACATCTCAGGCGATTTGGATAAAACACAAAGTGAAATGAGCTCTGTGTAGGAAACTGACTCTGCTTACATGGCTGACCTTGCTCTTCTATAGATATAGGGGATAGTTTTCCCATACAATGGAAGACTTTCAAAACTGAGAGGGGCAGAGGAGACAGCTCAGTCAGTAAAGTGCTTGCCTTGCAAGTGTGAGGACACGAGTTCAATCCCCAGACCCACGTACAAAAGCCAGCACTGGGGAGGCAGAGGCAGAGAGGTAGAGAGGTAGAGAAAGAGAGGCAGAATACCTGTGGTCATATGCATGACCCATACATGTACACACAAACATATGCGCATGCACAGATATACAATTTTGTAAAGCAAAGGCAGTCACTTGTGTTCACCTTTAGGGATGAAGTTAACACCAGCATGGTGAGGATCCTCACAGCGTAAGATCCATGACTCCTAACAGCCGCGTAGAGTGGGTGTTGAGAACATCACATCAGAGTCAGGCAGGCTGAAATTCAGAATCCACCCCAGTTACTTTTCTATTGTGGGGTCCCAATAAATGATTAAGCTTTCAGCACGATGTTTCTCTTACCTACAGTCCAGGAATAACAGTGTTTCCAAACAAGCTTACTGTGAGAATTCATTATGATTGCCAGATTTAAAGCTTATACACACTAAGTTCAAATGTGCTCCTCCAGTTGGGCAGCCCCTATGTTCCTGTGGCCATTCTGCATAGTCAGTTTCTCCTGACTACAATGATCTCCATCATTTTATGCCTAGAGAAGTCCTCCACAGTCCAGCTCAGAAGCAACTTACTCAAGGAAGCCTCCTAGATTCGCCCTCTGCCATTGAAGTTATAGCTTCTACTTCTATTCTCAATAGTCATTTGTCCACACTGGGAACAGGTGAAGAGTCAGGACCTCTGCAGGCTCTAGAACCATCATGTTAAGGGGCTCAGCCTGATTCATGTGCCCTGGTGGAACAGAGTAACCACATGGCCCAAGTGACTGGCAAAGAACATGCTGCCTGTGAAATGTCTATGCCACTGAGGTCGAAATTAGCAATTTGGCCCTTACAATGGAAGATGAAAGATGAAATACTGAAGTGGGGAGGAGAAAGAAAGGAAGAGGGGGAAGAAAAAGAGGAAGAGGATGGAGAAGAGAAGAAGAGTAGCTGCCACCACAGGGCCACACTTATCAACTCAGCTTCTCATGAGCTAGAGACAGATCCTAAGTTCAAGGCCCACACAGACTACAGTATGAATCCATGGCCAGCTTGGAAAATTCGATGATACCCCATCTAAAATAAAAAGGAGAACAGAAGGCTGGCTGTCCAGCTCAGTAAAGTGTTTATCTAGCGTATGCAAGGTCTTTGGTTGAATTCCCAGTACCTGGGGGAAGGAGGCAGGTGGGAAGCAAAGAAAGAGTTTCTTCCCCAATAGAGGAAAGTCTGAGCCAACTATATAAGTCGGGCAGAAAGCTAAGCAACCCTTAAGCCTGTCTCAGACTAGAAAAAGGAATCAAAGAAACATTCAATGACAAGTTTATGCCTCGCACTGTGCAAGGTTGAGTTACTGGTGTCAGATCCCAGCCAATGTGAGAGAGAATACCATGCTCCTCTTACATAGATCATAGCTAGCCCTGAGACTGAAGCCAGTTAAACTGAAATACCCAAGGATGAGATGCTAGTAATGGTGGAGTTTCGGTTTGAACCCACTCTGCTCCCCGCTGTTCCCCTTCACACCCCTCTACTCACATTTGCAAGTAGATAACCTGCAAGCCCTGAGCGATCACTGCAGATCTAAGGGACACCCTCTCTTTGATTTTTTTTTAAAAGGATGGTGATCCTTTCATCCCTAGCATTTAAACACAGCATGCAGCGGCCTGTTATTAATACACTGACACCCTGCATTAGAGTCTGCAGGTCAATACCCACTCATTCTGTCATATTAAATGGCCATTCAAGTTAGAGTGGACGAAACTCCAGTTGCAGGGCTCTTGTTACGAACATGAGGCAGAGCTGATCACTTCTAAGGCTAAACAACCCTGACCAGGACCCAAGACCAGAACTACTAGGTAGCTAATTGCCTTCCCCTTCCAAAGAGCCAGGCGTGCAGACACCATCACTCCACCTCCTCACAGCAGTTCTTCAGTATTTCATCTCTCTTGACAGGCAGCCAATCCATCACTGGACCCCTTTCATAATTTGTATTGATTTGCATTTATCCACAGCCTAGTCCATTTCCAGACCATTTTTTAATGAGCAGAAAATCTGTCATTTGGAGTTGACACAACTTCAAAGCACCCATGTGAAACTCAAGGGTGTTCATTCCACTTACCTTGAAGGCTCTGAGATCAGTCTAATATCAGCAGCTTTAAATGATTCAGCCACACAAGCAACTGGAACTTGGTCCTGACTCTGCAAGTCTGAGACACTTAACCCATGGTCTTCTGCCAGAGCTACCTGATGGAGACTTAAAAAAAAGAAAAGCACAGGTCACAAACTGCAGGCTAGGCCTCATCACAGAGAGCGGGAGGTACTCTGGGCCATGTGGTATTTTTAATTAGAGCAAGTTGGCAAGAAGAAAAATGTTCTAAGATGTCACATATCAAATTTCCTACTTTCCTTAGAATTTGAAGGTCTAGGAGTGATGACCTTATGTGACTACCTGAGGCCTCTCAGCTGTGACTGTCAGGTTCCTCTTAGGTAGGCAGGTTCCAATTCCCACACCATCATACATACTTTGCCGTTGTCTCCTTGTGACATTTGAGTGTACAGTCTCTACCTATATGGATATGGACAGACACTTCTAGTCAGAACTTTGGTTTTCTCATTTGTAAACTTTAAAATGTGGTTCTACTCGAGACTTTCTAATTTGGGCTAGATGCCCTGCTAGGCATTAAGAATGTGGTGATAAATTAGAGACCATGCTTGCCCCCAAGAGGATTGGAATTTAGAAAAATACATGATATATTTCAAAATCATGTGTTAGTAAGCATGAATGTGCAGGGTGTGAGGGGCTCGAGGGATGGCCATCTCTTGCAATGTTAAGGAAGACTGGAGAATATTACCCACAGAGGTGTGCTGAAGCAGGGATCACAGGAGGAGGGGATTGGGCAAGGTGTGTTTGGAGAAGCATCCAAGGCTCAGAACTATCTCTGAGACCAAAGGACTGAAAGCCCTTGATTTACCTGCTCTTAAACCTTTAGACCTTGCATCTTTTGGCAACGAGACTCACAGAAGCTTTTGGAGAGAGTGTAGGAGCTACAGAACCAAAGTCAGTTCAGAGAACACGGGGGACAAGAGCTCTGCCTGTCTGCATGGAGTTCTTGGACTTGGTCCCAGAAGGTTGTTTGAATGAAGAGACACAATTCACCCTCAGAATGGAATTGTGAGTTCTCAGTTATTTCCAGCCTGTGACAGATTTGATGGAAGGCAGGTGGATGCGTTCAGCAGGAAGAGATCATCAAGGTCAGAGAGGCGTGCAAGCTTTCAGAATGTTCAGAGATCTTGGAGACTGCAAGAGAACTGAATCCATGTGCCAGCTGCTCAAAAGCCACCAGGAACATTGAAATAGCAGCCTCCGTTCATGTCAGAGACCAGGCAGATAAGGTCTAGTATTAATCTCATGTTTTCTTCTTTATCTCAGAGGTATGGAGGATACATTGGTGAACAAGAAAATTCAAAACAAAGCTTACCTTTACAACCAGGCAGAAGCACGTTTGCATGTGGCCCTTAACAAGTAGATAAATCAGTAAGGATGGAGACAAGCCAATGCATGAAGAAAATAATGCTGGGCCTAGCAGGGGATACAGTGAGGATGGGAGGCTGAGTAAATAGCTTCTAAAGATAAGGCTATGTGGGGTTCAACTTGAAAGAGAGGAAACTGAGTTTGGGAAACACTGAGGGGGAGAATATTGATAATCTCACTGGCCACTAGAGATGCCCATGTCATTGGGAGATCAGGTCCAAAGCAGGAAAGCCAATGATTTGTATTGCTGTGGCTTCCTACAGGGGGCATGCAGGAGTGTATTGTTTCAAAGACTCTTCTATTCCTGTGATTTCTTTGAATCATGAAAGAATGTCAGAATGAGTAAACACTAAGAACCCCCTTATGGATAAGCTTCTCCCGTGTCTCCTTGGTGCTCCTTTTCCCCCTGGTTTGTGGTCAGTCCATCTACATTCACTAGATGGAGAATCAGGAAAATTTCAAGATACATAATAGGCTAAGGATAGGTCAGGTGCTCTTCAATGAAGGTAAAATAATCAAGAAAGACCCAGGATAAGAAATCAGAGTATGATATCAGATAACTTGTATGCATCACCTTCACCTCTCTTATACATGACAGACATTATTAATAGATTGTTGCTCTCTTTCCTGCTGGGACCAAATGTGACCTCAGAATCCTTCCCAACTCATGGTTTCAAGCATAGACTATAAATTTACCAAATAAAGAACAACAGGGAAGATCTATTTGTTAGGTCAGAACTTCAGTTATTCGTGGGAGCAGAGGGAGACATTCTGATTTAGCTAGGTAGAAATGAAAAAAATCTCTTTACCAAGTTAATGTGTGTAGCGATATCAGATTCCTGTACACACACACACACACACACACACACACACACACACACACACACAGAGTTGACCATTGATTGCCTTATCAGCCTACATTTAATAGTCTCCACGATAAACCAGTTTTATAAGGAAATTACTACTTTGATATTTCTAGAGAGGGAGATTCACCAAGCCCCAATGAGGACCTATGCCATTGCATCTGACCATCTTAGTTGCTGCTGGTGGAGATGACATAAATTAGCCAGGCAGAACCTTGCATATAATGGTCACCTTGTTAAGAATGAGGCTCTGCCACCTGATGCCCAAGTACATTGGCCCTGCCATTTAATAGCTGGGTAATTCAACTCACTAGGCTTCAACTTTCTCATATGCAAAATAGCTAAAATAAATGATGTCTGCTGTGTAGATCTGGTGAAAGGGTATCACATATTTAAAAATCATATCCAATACAAAGTGATAAACAGATTTTTTTTAAAAAGTAGAATTTAGAGGTAGCTAAGACTGAAACAAAAGCTAGGTGGAAAGTTTATCTATGAGTAGCGAGGAACCCAAGATAATAGCCAGGAAGATCCAGGGCAGGCTGGTTGGGGGTGTGGGGGGGTGGGGCACTAAGTTACCATGAAGTAGAAAATGAACATGGCAGATCTGGTTTCAGGACCCTAGCTGACTACTATCTAGCTGAGAGATTTCAAGCATCTATCACTTGCCTTCTCTGAGGTCTAGTTATTTTTGTTTTTGTTTTTGTTTTTGTGACAGAGGTACAAAGGCTAATAATGTCCATCTCTTACCCTTGATACAAGAACAAATTGTGAGTATCAAGCCAGCTCAGAGAAGAAACTTAGAAAATGAGAGATACTGTCTAGGAGTGGAGTCCTCAGGGCCAGGGCAGAAGGAGAAGAGGGAGGGAAAGGGTCAGAAAGGAGACATGTTGCAGTGTCTTCATGGAGACTGCAGGAGGGAGCTGAGGAGACACTTGCTGGCAGAAGCCCCAGCCTCAGAACATGACAAAATCACAGGCAGACCTAGAGTTGGACAGTATACTGTCCATTCCTACAGTGAAATTCTTAACCTGGTGACCAAAAGCAAAACAGCAAGAAAAAAAATGGGAACATGAACCTAGGGCCATAAAACCAAGAGAAAATGAGAGATCGAGACCAGCATGGTATTACAGAACAGATCTGCTCAGTCACAAGATCATCAAAGGCCCTAGGTCCCCTGATGCTATAGCTTTATTTCATTTCTTTTTAATGTGTTTGAGTGAATGTCTATGTGCAGGTGTGTTCATTGGCATGTGTGCCCACAGAGGCAGAAGTAGGCAATGGAATCCCTGGCGCTGAACTTGGGTCTATAGAAAAGTGCCATACTCACTTAGCCTCGGAACTCTCTCTCCAAGCCCAATTTTTAAAAGATATATTTATTTCTTTTGTTATTTTATGTATGTGTGTGTGAGGCTGTGATTTACATGAGTGCCTGTGTATATGTGTGTACTTGAGTTTATGTACAATGCAGTGGGCAGCTATATGCAGAGACAGAAACATGTCAGATCCCTAGAACTGCTGCTACACGCAGTTGTGAGCTCAGTTGCAGCTTGGTGTGAGCTGCCTAGTGACGGTGCTGGGAACCAAACTTCTGCAAGAACGACAAGTGCTCCTAACAATGGAGTCATCTCTCCAGGCCCATGAGGCTGTAGTTTTCTACTTGTGTTTTCTTGAGAACTAAGGAGAAAAAGTGCAAGAGAACAGAGCCCTAGAATAGGTTCCAGTTTAGTGGCTTTCTTGGCTTGGATTCCACAGGGCTTCTTTTAATGGGCTAGCTAGGCTACTTTTCAAAAGAGATTCAAAACCACTGACTTTAAAGAGCCAAGAGCTTGCCTTTTAGAATCCTAATAGCCTAGAATCCAATGGCCGCCTTAAGAGCCATCCAATCTATCTTCTCCAAGGGAGAAGCATCCCCTATCACCTGCTATGGAATTATGCAGCTTCTTTTTGGGTACACTTGCTGGCAGGAACATCATGGTGCACCTTGTCCAACTGATGAGACAAAATCCCTTCTGTCAGCCAGAGATGAAACCAGACTCCCTTCCTCCAGCTTCTATCTGGCGCATTCTCATCTCATCCTCAAAACCTTGGCTCCTGCTGGCTCCACAATAGACCATTGCCCTCTTTAAAGAGCATATCTGCTTATGCCACACTCCACAAGGGTGAGCTTACTACATGGAGGAACCACGCTGAATTCACTGTAAGGCACTAAGCCTGAGAAGGAAAAGGTATTTAATACATTTTCTGTGAGTATATGGACAACAAAGGAATAAATGGATGAATACTTAGGTCTTTACAGAATATTAATTCAACATCTTCATTCTGTTAAAGAGCAATCTGAATTCCAATTAATATAAGTTTCTGAATAATGTGCAGTGGCAAAGACAGAATTGGGCTCTGAATATATAAAGTGGATCTCAGAACTTGAGACATGGCCCTGAGAAGTGAGGTTTTGTAAGACAGAGTTCTGCCAACCAAAACAGAGCAGCAGAAAGGTGAGGAATGGTCTGATGTCACACAGGCCAATGGCAACTCAGAAACTAGACTCGTTCTTCACACGTCATGGTTTGCTAGTAAGTCCCATAATGTTTTATTGAGTATGTGCTGTGAGAAAAGATTTGTGCCAGGCCCTGAGGAGGATTCAAAGACAACTACATGGCTTCCATAAGGGTGTGCATTCATGACCACCATGGACATTCTGAGGCAGGCTATGTGATGCTTTATTGTAAAACCATTATTAGCAAGGGGCTGTGATAAAGCAGGTAGAAAAGTCAGTCATTCACTCCATTTAGGAAGAACCCAAGCCTCATGGAAAAGCAAGCATTTGACTTAGGCACCAAATGATTGAAGAAAGGAAGCCAGTATATAAAGTCTTGAAAAGATGAAGAAGGATGCGGATAACTGAGCATGTACAGAACCATTGCCGGGAAGGATGTTTCAGCAGTTGGCAGATGCCTCACAACGCACAGATTCAAGACCTAGGACTTCTGTCACCCCCAAAAGGAGTAACGGAAGAGTTTGTATGGTGAGACCCATGTTTAACAGTGTTGGGGTCTCCCTGCCCTACAGTTTGTATCCCTCCTACATGAGGAAGGCCTGTATCCCTCCTACATGAGGAAGGCCGGATCTGTCAGTCATTAACATTTGTCTTCAGTGTGAATCTGCCCTTTAGGCCTTAAAATGTCCTAAGCATTTCTCAGTAGACTGAAAAATCGACATGACTTGGGCCATAGAGAGTCACCCTCTGAAACTAGAGGTGGGGAATCGATGACCATAGCTTCTGGCAAACCCTTACTGCTGACCCTTACACAACAAGGCTAGCATTGCAGAAGCTAGCACTGAAGTTGTTATTTGGATGTCTCTTTCCCATGGGACCTGAGTTTCCCTATGCAGATGTAGTGAAATGGTGACAGGGCCATCGGTCCTGGTATCTTCCCTTCTGTCCTCCAGGATCTTTGAACAAACACATTGGACTCTCTGAACTTCAACCCCAGTTCAAACTAGAAAGGATAACACATATCTCAAATGGGTTGTTGAAAGAATTTAAATGTCATCTCACTGACTGCTCTTTCAGAGGACCCAGGTTCAATTCCCAGCACCTATATGACAGCTCATAACTGTCTGTAACTCTAGGATCCAACACCCTCACATAGACAGACATGCAGGCAAAATCCCAAAGCACATGAGATAAAAATAAATGAATTTTTAAAAAAGAATTTAAATGTCAAGCCCAAAGCAAGCAATAAGTAGGAAATCCTTTCCCTTCCCCTCATCCAGAGAGGAAGCCAGGCTCACCTAATTATTCCTCCAGTACCACATATTGGAGAATCCAGAATTCCATGAATGCCTACTGTCTATGTGAATTGATGTAAGCATAGCATCTATACACTTGGCACAAAGTCTTCAAAGCTTTTTACCTGACTGTTCTTCTGTTCCCTCCCAACCCCAACCCCTGAATCTCAACACACAGTTTTCCTTTTTGGAACAAAGGGTGAAGCTCAGTAGCAAGCCTGTGACTCACCATTCTGAAAGCAGAATCCTGAATTGATTGCTCTGAGGGATACAGCTGTCACTTCACACAGCTCCTCGCTTTCTCACATTTAATTGATACAGAAGTCAAAGTGCCATGGATCCCATTCGCCATTGATGCATAAAGTGGTCCAGGAACTCCTACTGGAGCTGAGAGCCTGAGGGAGATGAGTCACTTAGGTCTGGAAGCAATGCTGGAGAGAGACCTCTCTAGTGCCTGGCATGCTCCGTAATGCTTGCAAACCACTTATTCATGTCCATGGATATGTTTTGCCGCAAATATTTCAAAACTAACTACTTAAGATGGCAGAGGGGATCAGGAGCTAGCTCAGTTGGTTAAGTGCTTGCCTTTCAAATGAAATGATCTGCGCTCCATCCCTAGAACCTGCATTTAAAAGCCAGGCATGGTAGTATCTGCTTATTGTCTCAGCACTGGCACAGGAGAATGTCTGGAGCTTTCTGAAGAGCCAGCCTGCCTTGCCTATTCAGCAAGACCCCTGGCAATAAGAGATCCAGTATTAAAAACAAACAGGAATAGCTCCTGAGGAAGAATACTGGAGAGTGTCCTCTGGCATCCACAGGTGCACATACATATTTGCCTGAATAAACCAACACACACACACACACACACACACACACGCACACACACACCCCATGTGCATGTGCAATGGTACAGACAGAGACAATATGTCTTAAGTCATTGATGCGTATTAGATCACTTAATCTCCACAGTAACACATAACTACTCAGTACATTGTATAAGGACTATTTTTACCTGTGAACTTGAGAGGTCCATACAAATGCTTGATGCCATGAATCTCTGATGAGAAAATGTGGGCTCAAAAGTCAACAGAACATCTCTGTCTCTGCTGTCATGCTCCTAGCTCTTTGACCTTGAGCAATCACTTGAGCCTTTTGGGTCACCATTCTTTTTAACACAAAATAGATTAAACAGAGCTGGGCCATACCTTAGCTGGTAGAATGCTGGTCTAACATGCACAGAGTCCTGGTTTGGGCTCCCAGCACTGCATATAGTTTCAGTCCCTATGTAGAATATATGAGATCCTGTCTTGAAAAAAATGGATGAAATAAAATTAGCCCCTTTGTAGCACTAGGAAAAAGCACTAGGATAGAGTATAAGAGTTTACCAAGTCAGCTGGTACATGATACATGGACACAGGATGTTAAGAATTATTAATAAGTAACTTACCAAGAACATGGAGCTGATAATAAACCCTAGTCTGCCTAAACAAGAAGCTAAAACCGCCTGTGAGACTGTCACTTCTCCTTTGCCTCCCCACAATTTAGTGTAATCTTTATTCCCTCAGGTTAGATACTAGAGATCCAGGAAGAACTTACTCAAGGATGCAGAGCTGACAGAGGACAGAGCCCATAGCACAAGGCCTTGGACCTCTTGGTATAAGGAGAATGGTTTGCCTTTCATGGCTCTGCTCTGCCTTCTCTTTCTGAAGCACCCCATGTTCATCATATCACTGGGATAGCCCAAACAGAGAGGAGACACAACTTGCCCAGTGAAGCCAAGGTATTAAGAGACAGAACTGGGGCTAGACCCATATCCTAGCCCTTATACTCCTTGTTTCTCATGTACATTACATTACATGTCAGAGAGACCGAGATGAGGAAAGAGACAGACAGACAGACAGACAGACAGAGATTGAGCAGAAAGGGACAGACAAATAGAAATGGACATAGACAGAGGAACAGAGACAGGAAAACATAAAGAAAAGTATAGAAAAGGAGAAAGTCAATCCTGTACGTTAAAAACACCTTTGAGACTGGTCCTTTGAAGTGGTACTTAAAGTGATGAGGACTTGGTAATTTTAAAGGGAAGAAGGTGAATACTAATACCATCGCAACTACTGGCACAGTTTGTTAGCAAGTCTGAGCAACTGGGGGGGGGGGAGGAGGGGAGGGAAATCAGAGCTCGGTCACACTTAGAATCATTCAGTTGAGTGCCTGCCCTCTCCACCCACCTCCTACAGAAAGAGCTAGGGTTGTAGTCAGCATTAGCCAGGTACCTTTGTGCAACTGAAGGTGTGAGAAGCAACTAATTAAACACTCAGCAAGTGGAGATGAGCGTTTTGCACATGTAGGCTCTCATTGACTCTGGGGATTATTGTGATCTCACCTGTTCCTGTTGAGTGTCAGAGGTGTTCTAAACAGGAGAGCAGAAGGATACCTGAGCATCCAGCATCAGAGAGGGCAGGAAATGCTGTGTCATGCAGGCCAATAAGCCACCTGCTGAAACATCAAGCTTGTAGACTTGTACTGCACAACTTGACCAACTCATTCCCAGCATGCTGAGTTCTCTTTAACTGATAGTTACTACAGGCTCCACAGGGCATGACAATTTGCTGGTTTTCATCCACAGTTATACTCCTAACCCTGTCCTTAGGCTTAGGCCTTGGTCTGATGTACCCCTCGGATTAGTCCCATCCCCAGACCCAATCCTATTCTGGAGCTCAGTCTTCACAGACAGACTCCATTCCATGAGTGAGATCTCATCCCTCTCTCCTCTGAACGTCCATAATAGCGTCAAGTTTTTTCTCTTTTTTGAAATCTCATTTTTCATGGGACTTTATAAGGAAAACAAAGACAGTCCATACCAAGGAAAGAAAATCCATGGTTTAACACATGTATAACTCAATATGTAGAGTTACTATGCCTAAGGACAACTCTGGCTAACTCAGTGCTGCTACAATCCCAGTTAAAAATACAAAGTCAGTCTCGCTAAATCAGCCAGTGTGGCTAAATCAGTGTGCTCTGGGTTCAATGGAAGAACGTGGTTCAAAAAGTATGGAAGTGAACAATCAGGACAGCACCCAACATTGACCTCTGACCTCCATAAACATGCATATACCCACTTGAACAGATCCATACAACACACACACACACACACACACACACACACACACACACACACACACACACACCCCAGATTGGCTGCTGACTGAATCACGGTACATAACCCCCAAATGACTTCATTCATTGGCCAAGAAGAGGCCCATATACCCATTCTGTAAACAGCACAGAAGCAGTGGTTTTGTGTAAGCAATTGTTAGGTACTGGGAATGCAACTGCCAACAAAGCCACGCCCCTGCCCTCTTAAGACTTTTTGGCCTTAGGTAAATAGCACTAAGCGAAAAGAATGAATAAATTATAATAATAACTATATATTAAATAGTAGGTTAGTAGGAAGTGCTCTGGAGAAAGAGGAACCAGATGAGTCACTAGGACATGGGAAGGAAGGAAAGTTTCCTTGTAAATGATTGGCTAGGAAATGTCTTTGTGCTAAAGTCACATTTGAGCAGAATGCAAGGAATGTCTAAGAGTAAGAGCGTTTCTTAATTATAGGTTTCAACTTGGCTGAGCCATACGATACCGAGATATTTGTCCAAGTGTTATCCTGAGAGGTTTTTCCAAGGGTGTTTTTATGATGAGTTTAATATTTGAAGTAGAAGATTGTGGAAGGATATGCCTTGTTCAATCAGATGAAATTCTGTGTGGAACAAAGGCCTAAACTCCAAATGAAAGGGAATCCCCCTGCCTCATGGGTTTTATTTGGCCTTTGAACTCCGAACAGCTTCTGTGCATCTCTTACTTGCTGACTGCTAGTCTTGGGACCTGGTGGTCTGTATAACCACAATGAGCCAGTTCACTATAATCAATCCTTCTCATTCTACATCATCAGCCTTTCATATTTATTGATCTCATATCCATGATTTCCATTAGCTGCAGATCAGGAAAAAATTACATCTATATTGAACATAGTCAGATATTTTCTTATCGCTGTTCCTTAGGCAACGCAATGTAACACGCGTCTCCATATTTATGTTGTATCATTTCAAGTGCTCTAGAGATGATTTTATGTAAATGAGAAGCTGTATGCAAATTATACTCAAATACTAAACCACTTTCTATAAAGGGCTTGAGCATCTATGTATTTTAGTATCTAAGGAATTTCTGGAACCAGTCTGACATGGTTACCAATGGCTGGATGGATATACATCCCTTTGTGTTCTATGGAGAACCTTGATTAATACCATGAGCCATGTGCATAAGTTTAGAAGAGCTCCCAGCCCTGGGAACAGCTTAGATAAATACCTAGAGGTTAGTGTATGGCTGATGTGCCTGAGAGACAAGCAGAGCAGAGTGACTAAGGAGAGTAGCCGAGGCTGAGGCCAGAGTCCTGGGTGTCTGAGGATGAAGGGTCTTGAAGCTCATGAAGAAGCTGCATTCTCCTCTGTACAACATAGGGAAATTTTCCAGCAGAGAAGAGACGGAATCTGACAGTTGCTTTTAAAGGCAGCTCTGGCTGAGCCAAAGACAAATGGTCTGGTAAGGGGCTATTAGAGTTATCCAGAGGGAGGTGGTGGCTGAACCAGAGGACTTCCAGAAAAGGTGAAGAAATAATGATGTCTAGGTACAGCATGTGAATGAGATGTGGAGGAGGTCTAGGCTGGGGTTTAAATTATGAGCATCATCTTATGATGAAGATGGCTGACATCACCAAAGGAGAGTGACAGAGATACAGAAAGCCCAGGACTGAGTCCACAGCCTGCCGACACTCCAAAGCATCTTCTTAAGTCAGTTCACAGGATAATAAGCAGTACTTCGTCCAATGAAATAAAAACAAATGGAAAATATCATAGTACTTCGAATGTGGTGTTTCATGAAATATTTTCAACATACTTCTAAAATGTATGTTTACAGATGGCTTGTTTATGTATCTGAGTGATTGGTTATATATGTCCCAAGTGAATTTATGGCTTTACTACATGATACACACACACACACACACACACACACACACACACACACACACGACTTGTTATGATTTAAATGTGAAATGTCCATAAGCTCATGGGCTTGAATGCTTGTTTTAAGACCATTATGAGGTGGCGCTTTACTAGAGGATAAAGGTCACTAGAGTTGGGCCTTGAAATTTTATAACATGTCCAACTTCCTGTTTAATTGTTTAGCCTACAGATGCAGTATAAACAGCTGGTCTCCTCGGATGTCTCTCGCACTGTACCTGAGTGTAACCCCTAAACTCTAGGCCAAGCTGCTTCATGCCAGGGATTTTGTCACAGCAATGAGAAATGAGAAAAAATAACCTATACAGTTGTCACAAAAGGCAAACTACATTTTTACACCGGTGTGGAACTAAACAATTGCTTTTGAGACATAGTAGAGTATCCTTGCTTCTGAGCTCTATAATTAAACCATCCCAGCTTGCCCCCAAAAGTAAAACAAAGAGCACAACCTCAGAGATAAGGAGGCAGAAGGAAGCGAGGGAATGTTTCTGACTGAGAAATGAAGGCAGGACCAGATGCCTACTCTCTGCAGTCTCTTTCTTTTGTTCTAGCAACACAGTCTAGTTCAGCTTGCTCGGGAGCTTATGCACGGATGCCTATGTTGAGTATCTTCCTCACGGATCCCAGCAAAGATGTAACTCCAGCAAGAGCCTCACTTCCTAGCCCGTCCATTTGCATATCTGTAAGATGATTCTGCAGCAAAATCCTTGGATCCGTTCTGAGCATTGAAAAGGCACTTGGGCTCCATCAAATGCTCATTAAATGCTTCTTGGAAGAGGGCACAGCTGGTTATACTGGCATCAATCTTGTGGGTGACACACTTCAGTCTCTGGGGGAGGCCCAGGCCTCATCTACCCTCTAGAGAAGCCCTACACAGTCTAGAGAAGCCCTAAAATGGTCTAGAGAGGCTTGCAATTTTAAGTGTCTTGAAACAAAGAGACTTTGAAGGGATGAAGGAAAGTAATCAAAAAGCACTAGACTGAAGCTGTGACTGCCTTCCAAGCCATGCTTCTACTTTCTGATTATCTAATTCTCCTCTTCGGCACCATGCAGGGGAGATGAGCACAGGCTCTCCCTACTAAGGATGGAATGTGGGAGAAGAAAGCAAAAGCACCAACTGGGTTAACTAGCAGCTCAGAACCAGGCTCTAGAAAAATGTCTCGTCTTTCTCAGGGCTTTTTGTTTTAACTAAAAAGTAATAGATGGGAGCTGAGAAGTTGGGTCAACAGTTAAAAGCATTTGTTGCTCTCTCAGAGGACCTGGGTTGGGTTTCCAGCATCCACATGGTAGCTCAGGAGTACTCTGACACACTCTTCTGGATTCCGAGAGAAACAGGAATGCCCTGTCATACACAGATAGACACATAACAAAACGTCCAAACACACAAAAAATATAACAATGACAATTAAAAATTAGAAAAATATAAAGGGATGATTTTCTAAGGCTAGGAGGTGTCTTAGTTAGAGTTTCCATTGCTGAGAAGAAACACCATGACCAAGGCAACTCTCATAAAGGAAAACATTTAATTAGGGCTGGCTTACAGGTTCAGAGATTCAGTGTGTTATCACCAAGGCAGGAAACATAACAGCATGCAACCAGACCTGGGGATGGAGATGGAGCTGAGAGTTTTACATCTTGATCCAACTGCAGCAAGGTGAGACTGTCTTCCAGGCAGCTAGGAGGGGGGGTCCTGAAGCCCACCCCCACAGTAACACACTTCCTCCAACAAGTCCACATCTATTCCAACAAGGCCACATCTCCTAATAGTGCCACACTCTAGGCCAAACATTCAAAGCACCACAGAGGACACCAAAGGAAGTGTAAGTTAGAGGAAGGTAGTCCCACACCAGACCACAAGCCACAGGTATATAGGACACACTGGAAACAAATGACTGTCATTACCCTATTAAGCTGACAGAAATTAAGCCCAAATCTCCTAATTTTTTTACCTCTAATTTTTCTTCCATGGGCACTACTTTGGCTGCCACTTCTATTCTATGTAACAGCATCCATGAGTGTATATGCTTGTATAAGTTGCATCCCAAGGGCACTTGTCATCTCCAAGGGTGGTCTTGCACAAAGCATGCTCAGAAATGCCTGGAGACCACCTGAATCCATGACCAACCCATCAAGTGAGCCCACCATACTGGCAGCAGTAGATTTCTATGGTAACAACACACCAGCCCCATCTATGCCCAGGATAAATGAAACAAACTCAAAGCCCAGGCACAAGGCAACTTGTTCTTGTTCCTTGCAGCACAGTAGTTACACCTAGAGTAAGGCAAGATCTGATCTGAATTATGGTAGACCTTAATTTACCTACTGTGACACTTGTAATGCCAGGTGCCATCATCCAACACTTAGGTCCAGAATGAATCTTTGGTTTGTATTTAGTTATATATTCTTTAATATCTGAGCTTTAAAGCTTAAGCCAAAGAGTTGGGGGGTTTTTTTGTTTGGTTTGGTTTGGTTTGGTTTGGTTTGGTTTGGTTTGGTTTGGTTTGGTTTGGTTTGGTTTGGTTTGGTTTTTTGAGACAGGGTTTCTCTGTGTAGCCCTGGCTGTCCTGGAACTCACTCTATAGACCAGGCTGGCCTCGAACTCAGAGATCCTCCTGCCTCTGCCTCCCAAGTGCTAGGATTAAAGGCGTGCACCACAAGCCAAAGAGTTTTAAAAGGCATGTCATGATAATGTGTTGGGAATATGGCTAGACGGGCTATTGGATCTGGGTCTATTCTCTTTATTGTGGATAAACATTGTATACTTAAGATAAGTTACAGTTGTGGCATTGAAATAGTGGTTGGCTTCGTTACTTATCTGTTGCTGTGATAAAATACCCTGACAAGAGTAACTTAAGGGAGAAAAGATTTATTTTAGCTTAAAGTTCCACAGAAATACAAACCATCATGGCAGTGAAGATATGGCAGCAGACAAAGCGTTCATGGTGTCAGGAGTCAAAGTTGACTGGTCACATTGCATATACACTCAGAAAGCAGAATTGAAGAGGAAGTACGGCCAGACAATAATAAAATCTAAATGACCACCACTACCCTAGCAACCTGACTCCTTCAGCAAGACTCTACTCCATAAAAGCTCTGCAACTTTCCCAAACAGCACCACTACATAGGGAACTAAGTACTCTACTCGAACACATGAATCTATGGGGACACTTCACATTCAAATGATAACCATCATGGTAAAAAGAATATTTCATCTACATCAGAGTCTATTCAAAATATCAAAGAATAGGTTGTGTCCCAGACCATACTATTTTTTATTTACTTCTGTGATGGTTTGACTAAGAATGACCCTCCGTAGGCTCACAGATACGAATTCTTGGCCTATAGAGAGTGACATTACTAGGACGTGTGGCCTTATTGAGGAAGTGTATCACTATAGGTGGTCTTTGAGGTTTCAGAAGTCCAAAGCCGTCCCACTGGTGTACTGGTGGTCTCCTTTTTCTTATTGTCTGAAAATCTGGATGTAGAACCCTCAGCTATCTCTACAGTACTGTGTCTGCCTGCATGTCATCATTCTTTCTGCCATCGTGACAACGGACTAAACCTCTGAACTGTAAGCCAGTCCCAATTCAGTGTTTTCCTTCATAGGAGTTGCTGTGGTTGTAGTGTCTCCTCACAGCAATAGAACTTTGACTAAGACAACCTCTTCTAAAGATGTACTTATTTTTATTTTATGTGCCTTGCCTACATGGATATATGTACACCAAGTTCTTACCTGGTACTGACAGAGGCCAAAAGAAGACATCAGACTAGGTTGGAAGTGTCTTTTGGGTCCCTTCCCTCAGAGTTTGGGAGCCAGGCAGAAGAGAGAGAAGAATTGTGGGAACCAGAGGGATGGAGGACTGTAAGAGAGTACAAATAGTGGATTCTTCTTAGCAGGGCTCATGGGGATCAGAGAAACTAAAGTTGCAGTAGGGAAACCCATGTCGGTCCATACTAGGTCCTCTGTATATATGTTATGGTTATTGGTTTGTTATTTGTTTGTTTGCTTGCTTGCTTGTTTGAGGGACCCCTGAGAGTAGGAGTAGGGTAGCTCTGATTCTTTTGCCTGATCTGGGAATCTTTTTCCTCCTACTGGATTACCTTCCCCAGCCTTGATGTGAGAATTTGTACGTGGTATTGTTGTATCTTGTAGTGCTGTGTTCAGTTGATGTCCCTGGAGGCCTGCTCTTTTCTGGAGGGGAAGGAAGTGGATCTGGGGGACAGGGATAGTGGTAGAGAAACTGAGAGGAGTGGAAGGAGGGGAAGCTGTCGTCAGGATGTATTGTAATGAGAGAAGAATAAATTTTAATAAAAGAGGGCATCAGATCCTCTGGGTGTGAGCTACCGTGTTAGTACTGGGAATAAAACTTTGGTCCTCTGAGAGAGCAGCAAGTGCTCTTAAACACTGAGTCATCTCTCCAGCCATGTGTCTCCTCTAAATTGCTAGTAGTGGGCCTGTAAGTATCTGTTTGCTACCATATATTTACATACCCATTTATCTTACCTGTGTTAGCCCCCACTTCTGGCCTTCATAGCACTTTTCATATATCTCTTTGATTTTACTTATAAAACATAATACATGTTTCTGTTCAAAAAGAAAAACAAACAAAAATCTCAACTTTCAAAAAGACAAGACCTAGAAGCGATCCATATCTGTGTTTTTTAGCCTTACAGGCATAATTGGTGCTCAGCATCCCTGGGATTTTCCTGGTCAAATAAATTTATCAACTCAGTTCAACACACATTTATTGAACTTAGAGTGTGCACCAATCACTGAATCTGGAGCTGAAGATACAATTGCAATTACTCCCTGACTTGACATATCTCACACTCCAACAATGGAGAAAAATATCTGACAAAGAAACCCAGAAGGTTGAGTACAAATATCAAAGTGTGTTTGAGTTACAGTCTCAACCCAATAAAGGAGGAATATTCTAGGAGAGAATAGAAATTCCTACAGGGAGCTTACATCTGAGAGAGGCTTAGAAGATAACTAGGTTTTCGACAGATGGCTAGGAGCAGGTGAGGAAGAACATGGATAGAAGAGTAAATAATAATGCCAGTCAGTGGCAGAGTCACCCAACTTCAGTGCATCATTGTCAAGGTCAAGGCTATTGCTTCTGTGTTGTGAGGCTGGTACCAAGCTTCCAGAACCTTCCCATTAACTGTCAGCTGAAGACAGTACAGCTTATTTTAGCCTTCCACTTGGGATAAGTCTCAGACATAATACAAACCTGCCTTGGGGGCTGTGGGCAGAGAAATAAGGCTGTGTTGAAGATAGTCTGCAGGAGCACAATTGATATTCATCTTTTTCATTCTTAAAAAACATTTCTTCCTAAGGACAGTTGAATGTAATTTAACATCTTAAGCAATTTGTTCAAATGAGCCTGCCTGTGTAGCGGTGCTGAGGGGGGACTCTAGAGGCTACACTATACAGGAATGTAACCGTAGAGCAATCCTGCTGATCAAAAGTGAATTAACCAGAGAAGGCCAAGAGTTATGTGATCAGAAACGATGCTTCTCAGGAAGATGAGATCATTATGGATGCAGTCTTGGAAAAGGCAATGAGAGAGAAGATGAACTGGAGGTTCATTCCTACCATTCAAGAGGCATCTGTGCAGATCCGCTGACTGTGTGTGAGGCTTTTGTGAGGCTATGGAGGTGAAGATAGTGAGGAACATTCATTTCAACTCGTTTTTGCTTGAAGAAAGTAAGGAGAATTTGTAAGGAGAAACCAAGCAAGACTTTGAGCACCCACAGTATTATAGCCTTCATGGTATGTATATCCACAAGCACTATTGAGATTCACCTCTCTCTCTCTCTCTCTCTCTCTCTCTCTCTCTCTCTCTCTCTATCTCTCTCTGTGTGTGTGTGTGTGTGTGTAGTATGTATTATGTATGTATGTATGTATGTATGTATGTATGTATGTATGTATGTTTGTGTGTATGTATATGTTGGTTCATGTACCTGTGCACATTTGCCAAGGCCAGGAAGGATGTCAGGTGTCCCGCTCTATCACTTTCCATCTTGCTTACATCCAGATAGGTTTTCTCACTGATGGGGCAGCTTGGCAGATGAGCTAGGTTGGCTGACCAGTGAGCTCCTGGCATCTGCCTATTTACTAGCACTGGGGCTGCAGGTACATGTGACCGCTTCTTAAGTTTGAGTCAGTACTGAGGCTCAGAACCCAGCCTCTCATGGTTGTACAGTTGTCCTACACTGTCACCTCCCCAGCTCTTACATCCCCTTCAATACTGGGATTTGATTAACTCATTTTGCAGATGGGGAAAATGATAGATGGATATAAAAGTGCAAAATAAACCACAGGCATAGTCTGCAGGGATTCAGAATCTCTGCAGAATCTCATTCACTCATTCATTCAAACACCTTTAACACCCAAGTCTGGTGGTATATGCCTATAATCCCAGCACTGGAGAAGCTAACTTGGACTTCAAAGTAAGACTTTATCTCCAATAAGAAAAAAAAATCTTCAATGAGTAACTACCAGGCACTGTGACAGATGCTGAGAATATAATAATCAAAGATGAAAGGTGTGGTCTTTGATATCACCACGTATGTGGTCAAAGAGGTATTCCAACAATTACACATTTAAGTAAATGTGTCCTTCAGAACGTAAATGTCTTGAAGGACAGGAGAAATAGCTTTCTGAGAATCTATGACAAAGTACTTGATCACTTAAAGAACAATGCCAGCAAAGAGCCCCCCCCCCCCCGAGACAGTGATGGCTGAGCTGGAGGAAGATGCTGGAGATAGGCTTTGGGGGAGTGTAGTTGACAGAGCTGCAGCAATTGTAACCATAGCAAACACCCAAAACCTGTGTTGAAGGAAGAGCATGAAACAGGGAACCGAAAGCAGAGCTAGAGCCCAGGAAGCCAGAGAGGTGAGAGGTTGTTGAGGGGTCACAAGGCACATGCTGATCTTCAGCTTTGCTCCAATGGAAAGGGGAAGCCATCAGATTCTGATATGAACTCACTTACACTTTAAAGAGATACCCCTGGCTGCCATGTACATAACAGACTGAAAAGAAGACAGATGTTTGTGGAGTGGCCAAAGCAGAGGCTACAACACCATATAGGCAGCCTGTGGTGAGAGCTTGGCTCAGAGTATGGAGACAGATGCAAGTGGGGCGATTTGGGGGATACCCAGAAATGAGATAAACGTTGCTCAGAGATGACTGGAGAGTAATGATGGGAAGTAGGACAGGACAGCCTTTGGACAAGCACCAAGTGAAAACAAATGCTTATGTTGCCTACCAGTGCCTGCTTTTCAGGGATACAGGACAGGGCAAAATGTCACATCTTTAAAACTGAGCAGAGTCCAAGCTACAACCATAAATTTCAGAATTGTGACCCTGGGAGCACTTGCCTCCTGGCCCCACCTAGGGCCAACTTTACCTAGGAAAAAGTAGGTATGTTCCTGATCCCACGCAAATTCTTGTTGCTTCTTACCTTGATCCTTGACTTTCTAGATAATTCCTGCTTGTTGGGAGGAAGCTTCTAGGGAGTGGGTCTTCATCTCAGGATTCCAAGCACCTAGCAGTTCTTCCTGTTAGGGCACTGGCTTAGCACATCCCAAACATGCACTTGTTAAAAGGAGTGGGCTACTTTCCCAAGCATGGGCATGTGTGCTGTTCCCTAGGAACTATCACATTCCTCTTTAAGCTGAGACAAGGTCTTAGTGATAGCGTTGAGTGTTCTATCTATCATAGAAAGTGAAGAGATCTGAGGAGACCATCTTCTCTTACCAGTTCCTACATAGAAAATTCTGGATGGGTCATTGCCATCCACAGTATTTATGTGGATACTACACCTATTCAGGAGTCAGAAGATGAGGGCTTCCAGCTACTAACTCACTGCAGACCCTGAACTCAGTCTCTTGCCCACAGATCTCCTATCTACAGTGATATGGGAGGGCTCAGTCCTTCCAGAATCGAGATATATTCCTTCAGCTTCTTGTGACAGAAGGAACATATTTGTCACATGTGATAGGAACATAATAAGCTTCATTTGGGATATCCAAGCATATGCTAATGAAGTACCTTCTGAAAGACAGAATGGCATAAGAAGAGGGGATTCTAATGCTGGAAAGGACTCTGGGAAAATGAAGCCCGGGTAGTGCTGTTGCTATGTTATGAGCATCTTGAAAACAACACAGCTCAGAGAGAAAGAATGGGAAGGGACAGGAGGGAACTTGAAAAGCAGCATTTTATTCTGATTATAATCGTAATTTGTGTGTTTGTTTTTATACATGTGTGAATGACTACACGCATGCAATGTCCCCAGGAAGCCAGAAGAGGGTGCCAGATACCCTGGGACTGGAGGTACAGACAGTTATGAACCATCATGAGGGAGCTGGAAATCAAACTCAGGTCCTTTGGAAGAGTTTCTGGTGCTCTTTATCACTGAGCCATCTCTCAAGCTCCAATAATGCTAATCTATACTCTTGATCAAAATCCTATGAAATTCAAAGAAATTTTAAGACACAGAAAGATAAGTACCTGCTGACAAAACCAAACCAAGTTATTATAAGAAGACAAAATAATACAATAGGCCAAAATCTCTGATGAACACGGACAAAAAACAACAACAACAAATCCTCTAGAAAATATTAGCAAGCTAAACTCAACAGCATGTTAGAAAGGTCAAGACCCAGTGGGATTTGTCTCTGGGATACAAGTATAATTCAACATGAAAGTCAATTAACATCATGTCACATTAGCATAATGAAGAATAAAAATGTGGGCTACATATGATCAAAATGCATTGTATGGAAATCTCAAAGAATAAATAAAAATATTTTCAAAAAGAGGAAAAAGACCAAAATATCATCCCAGTAGATGCTGTAAAATTTGGCAAAATTTAATTACTTTTATTATGAAAAAATTCACAACAAACTAGGAATTGGTCAATTTCCATGATATGTGAAAAGCCTACTGATAGCATCCTACTCAGAAGTGAAAAGGTCAAGAGCTTTTCCTCTAAGATAGTGGTTCTCAACCTATGGATTGCAACTCCTTTGGAAGTCACATAATTGAATATCCTGAATAAGATTTTTACATTACTATTCATAAGAGTGGCAAAATTACAGTTATGAAGTAGCAACAAAAATAATTATATAGTTGGGAGTCACCACAACAAGAGGAACTGTACTAAAGAGTCACAGCATTAGGAAGGTTGAGAGCCATTGATCTAAGACCAGCTACTAGGCAAGGAGGAGTCTCACTAGTTCTGGTCAGTATTCTATGAGAAACCCTTGTTGGGGTGATTAGACAAAGAAATAATCACAATCCACCAAATTAGGAGGAGGTCTATTTGCAGATAATATTACCTTACATGTAAAAAGAAAACGTAAATGTATTGTAGAATTGTTACAAACAACAAAAATATAAACTTTCAGATAGAAAACTTCACACAGAGTCACAGGAGCTGATGGTGTAGCCAGAGGGTAGCCTGCTCAGTTACTACAATCAGGCCCTCAGTTTGATCTCCAGCATCAGATAGATAGATGATAGATAGATAGATAGATAGATAGATGATAGATAGATAGATAGATAGATAGATAGATAGATAGATAGATAGACAGACAGACAAAATTTTTGTACAATAAAAATGAGCTAGCTTAGCTGGGAGTAAAATTAGGTCTCATTTGCAGTAGTTTCCAAATGAATAAAATACTCAGGAATACATTTAAGAAACTCAATGATGAGGAGTCGGCAGCCAAGGAGCGCCGTAGAGAGGAAGCCTCACAGGAACTTGGAAGGACCGTGAGTGGGGTTGAGGGGAGCAGCACCTCTCGCCCAGACCCGCCCGGATCTGCCGGGATCCCGGGCCTGAGAACCCGGGAACAGA
>CM052703.1:97539204-97565347 GCA_028551405.1 Uromys caudimaculatus | reverse complement strand
AAGGCGGGAAAATGGGGATGGGTGGATGGGGGGGGGGGAGGTGGAATTCCCTCCTAGAGGCGGGTTGGGGAGGGGATGGGGGGTATACAAAGAGGAGACTCAGAAAAGGGGAAACATTGGAAATGTATATAAAGTATCAAAAATAAAAAAATAAATAAATAAAAAAATAAATAAATATAAATATAAATAAAAAAAAGAAACTCAATGATATTTATTTATTTATTTATTTATTTATCCTTTGTGTTTCCTACAGTACCAACTGGCCTGGAACATACTGCTTAGCTCAGACTGGTCTTGAACTCTTGATCCTTCTATTTTGTCTTGCAAGTGCTAGGCTTACAGGTCTGTGCCACCACACCTGTCAAAAGATTAGGACTATCAACATGTCCATAATATCTTCAAAAAAGGCTGCCCATTCAGGGATGTCCATATCTAAATAGCAGCAGCAATTTTTGCAGAAACGGTTTTTCAAAAAACAAACGTTTTGCAATCAAGGAATAAAACTGGATGTTTAACGTTTCCTTCTTTTCCCTCCTCTCTCTCTGTGCATGTGTGTGTATAGTTAATAATAGAAATACCATATGATCCACAATTACATTTTCAGTATTTATCCAACTAATTAAAATCAGACTCTTGAATAACTTAATATCCCGATGTCTGTGGTACATAGTAGGCATGCACATGTTGCTCATAATAGCCAGAACATATATTGTATATGATGTACAAATAGCACAAACAAGGAGCATAAATGTCTATTAATAGATTAACAGATTAGGAAAGGATAATGTAGAGGATGGTGTGTTATTCAGCCTTAAAAATGAAATTATTTAAAATGAGTATTGTGACAACAAAGAAACTTAGGGGAACAATATATTAAGTAATCCAGACCCAAAACAAATATTCAATGATTTCAACTATGTGAGCTATTTAAAAACGGCCATACTTGAGCTTGGTGTGCCTGCCACTCTTAGCACAGGAGGATAAGTTTGAAGCCATCCTTGGCTACACAAAGAGAGAAACTCTGTACATATTGTAGAGAAACTCCTACTTACATATATAGAGGTATAAGTGTGAATTAAGCCCCAAAACAGAAGAGGAAACCAAAGGAAGGTAATGACAGGTGATGAGGAAAGGGCAAGGGGCTCGCAAAAAGAGATGTAGGACATGGTAGAGGAAGAGACCGGAAGGGAGGCTACAAGGGGGTGAATCAAGAGTACTCAGGGGGACAACCACAAAAGCATACTTTGTTCAAAAATGTCATAAAGATAGCTAACAGCCTTTATGCTGATTTTTTTTTAAATGACATAAACATAGGCAAGAGACATGTAGGGAAGAATAGAGCGTAATAGGGTGGGAGGAAGGTAAGAAGGGAGAGTTACAGTAATCAGAATGCTATGTGTGTGTGCTGCTTACATATGTCAAAGAATAAATATTTTGATGAAACAAGAGAAAAAGCAAAATAAGTGGTAGATAGTACACTGGTCTCAAAAGTAGGCAGACTTAATGGAAGAAAGAAAAGAACTGAGGTTGCTAGAATACGCCTAGAAACAAACACCCTTGATTTTCTTCTACTCCTTCTTAGCAGATTATTCACATTGCTGACACCATACTCTTTGTACACACACCCTTCTCCAGGCATTTTCGTCACATAATTATTAGATCTTGTCCAATGTTGGAACCAGCCTGTGCTTGTTTACAAAAGCCAATGCACTTCTCTTTCCAACTAAGAGTTCACAGACATTTGAAACCCCTGCGATGGAAATGTTTATACCATAGAAACTGGCAAACAGTACAAAGTGAGACTGTTTTATTTTATTATTTTTTATTTAAGGACTCTGCTGTGAACTTTATTGTACATCGTGGCTGCATCCTATGCTTCTCAAGGTCTTGGAGTTCTCTCTGTAAGCAAAGTTGTAATCATTACATAGTAATAATTAGTCCTCATTTCTAGACATTATATTCAATTAATTCCACTATGGACAATATTCTAAAGAACAAATCATAGTGCAAAAAGTGTATTTTTATCATCAGTATAGATTCCCAGACAGAGAATGATTAGGTCAAAGGATATTAACGTCATTGGTAGGCTCATGAGATTTCATGAGAATTCTCTTTCTCAGTGATGGAAATAAGATAATAATAAATTTATGAGTTCATTGAAAACAACCATTTTTATTGTATAATTCTATAGAAGGGCACACCAGCATGAAGAAAAAGGCAAAAATGGCTGCCACACTGATTTGGTACAAGGCAGCAGTTTTTGAATCCCCTGTTGTGAGAGAAATAGGCCAGGGCTTGACCTCTCTACAACTCCCCATCCTATGGGTTTAGGGTACAGAACCTTATCTAATGAAGAATTTGGGGGTTAAGACTGTCCTCTTCTCTGATCATGAGCTCACCCACCAGACTGCCTGTAACTTTGCAGCTCTCAAGAATTGTGAGATGCTTTGTCCAGCTGTCATCAAAGAGTTTCTTCAGCAGTAGATGAGAGCAGGTACAGAGACCCACAGCCAGGCATTATGTGGAGACAGAGAGGAAGGGAGGGAGGGAGGGAGGGAGGGAAGGAGAGAAGGAGGCAGAGAGAGGGGGGAAGGGAGAGAGAATAAATTAGAGATCTCCATCAGGTCCCATCAGGTCCCTTCCCCTTGGAGCTCTTGGAACCCAGCAGAAGAAGGGGATAAAAGATTGTAGGTGTCAGAGGGGGTAGAGGACACCAGAAAAGATGACCAACTGAATCAACTAAGCATGTCTCATAGAGAGTGAAGGGGCAAACATGGAGCCTGCAAGAGTCTAACCAGGTCCTCCACATAAATGTGATGGCTTTTAGCTTAGTGTTTTTCTGGGACTCTTAATAGTAGGAGCCAGTGTGTCTCTCACTCTTTTGCCTGCTCTTGAGACTCTTTTCTTGCTATTGGGTTGCCTTGTCCAGCCTCCATATGAGGGCATTTGCCTCGTCTTAATGTATCTTGCTTGGTCGTGTTTGGTTGCTGTTTCTTGGACACCTGCTCTTTTATGAAGAGAAACAGAGAGAGAGTGGATCTGGGGCAGAAGAAAGGTAGCAGGGAAGAGTGGAGGTAGGGGAAACTGTAGTCCAGATGTATTGTATGAGAGAAGAATCTATTTTCAATTGAGAGACACAGCGAGAGAGAGAGAGAGAGAACATGAGAGAGAGAACATGAGAGAGAGAGAGCATATGAGAGAGAGAGAGAAAGAGAGAGAGAGCATGAGAGAGAGAGAGAACATGAGAGAGAGAGAGAACATGAGAAAGAGAGAGAGAGAGAGAGAGAGAGAGAGAGAGAGAGAGAGAGAAGGGCAGGTTGAAGCCTAGCACCTCCTGCTTCTCAGTACCGTGAACTCTAAAGACACCTCATACTGAAAATGGAGCTTAACAATTTTATCCAGGGTGAGTTAGATAAAACATATTCTTACCAATATGTAAAAATGCTCCTTTAACTCACTCAACGCACATTTTAATAAATTAACAGGGCACCAGATACAAGAATGAATATGGACCTCATAAAATGAAAATTTTCTTACATGGCCACAAATGAAACTGAGAGACAACTCATTTACAATGTGATAAATACGTTATATGACAGACCATTATCTCTAAGGTAGGAACAGTTTGTACAAATCAATTAAAACAAATAAGAGAGCAAAGGACTTGGGCACACTAACAATTGAATTCATTGTCATACCCCAATGTGAAGACCTTCCACAATTAAGTTCAGAGAATACAAGCACAAGGAAAATCTTGAGGTATCAAGGGCTCACCTGGCCAGTTTACCAGCATATCTGGTTCTTTGAGCAATGCTCGTGATTGGGACTAGAAATCCCCAGCAATTGTTATCTTCTAAATAGAACTAAATTCCCTATTCCACCGAAAAACACATACTTAAAACAACACAGGACTGTGTAATAAATAGGCCATGTAGTTCACAGCTCAGAAAGACAGAGGGAGGGACATTAAGGATGCAGTAGTCTAAGGACAATTCTTGCCAAGCAGATGGCTCCTCTCTGCTGAAATGGAAGCTCAGTGGATGCTGCTCACCTCCAAGGTTCCTGGAGGGTAGTTCACATTTCCTTGAAGTGTTTGGCTGTTTTCTGAAGCTGCAGGAAACTGGAAACCGGTGAGAGAAGCATCCGGCGCCTTTCTTTGTTCCTGCACAGCAGACTGCTGTCAAGACTCTAGGCTATGTATAGATTCAAGCAAGTTAGTCTTCCTGAAAGTAAAATTCAGAGCCAGGGAAAAACATATTCTGGTTTATGGTTCATTTTGTTATGTAAATTGCATGACACCTCTTAGGTAAGGTTGTGATCAATCACCATGTGTGTGCTGAGGACCTTTCAGCATCTTTTGAATTGGATGGGGAACAACAACAAAGTCAATATCCTTTTACTCAAGAAACTGAACCTTTGGGTCACACTTCCATCTGGTCTTAGAAGTGAAACCAGAGCTGACTTCTACAGAGCAGGCCTGGGAAGGAGAGTGACAGTAGCACAGCAGTAGACCAGGCAGCCAGGAATGGCAGGACCAGAGCCTAGAGGGGACCTGTCAGAAGAATGTCAGAAGAAAATACTGGGCCATTTTTTTTTTCTCTACGATTGGCACTTGTAGCCACTCAAGTCAATTAAGGAGCATTCTGAACATGTTAAAAACGTATCAAAAGTAAATATTCCCAGTCAGTAGATGTGATGATCCAATCTGGTTTCTTATCTGTTATTTTGAAAGTGAATAAACAAAAACAAAACCAACCATTGCTTTATCCTTAGCCGATCATAAATCAATAAGCTTTTGTTTTTAGTTTTCTTTCAAATATTATTTTTATTATGATAATACACACATAACATAAAATTTAGCACATGGACTATTTTGAGTGTGCGTTCAGTAAGATTAAATGCACGCATATCACAGAGCAATCATCACTCCTGCTCATCTCCAGAATCTCTCCATCATCCTCAGCAGAAATTCTGTACCTGTCCCTCTTCTGCCAGGCCCTGGGAACTACATTTCTCCTGTCTCATTGACTGTGACTATTATAGGTGCATCATATAAGTAGAATCATTCTCTCTGTTTTATTTTCACAGTCATTCGCAGTCATGGTCCCAGCAAAAAAAAAAAAATAACAGATGGCATGCAAAACTGGGTAGTTGAGAAATTATAATTGATAATTGAATTTAAGAAAAGGAATACAGATGCTTCTCGGCTTACAACGGAACTACGTCCTGAAGCATTGTGAACTAAAAATGCATTTAATACACCTAACCTACCAGATGCTGTAGCTTAGCCACATGGCATTGGGTCATTTCTCCTTATGGTCTAGTGGCTGAGAACTGTCACTCGCTATGCTGTCCAGCAGCTCCTTGAGTACTGTATGCCATGCAAAGATCACACTTCAAGGATGTGCTCTCCTCAGGGCTTACTACTTTCACAGCACCACAAAGTAAAGTATCCTAAATTGAACAGTCACAGGAGGACGACCACATACAGGTATAAAAATTTGTGCAGGTATGAGAATACTCTAGGGGCAAAGATAACTGACATGACCATCAAGATCAGAAAGCTGTTAGCAACAGTAGATCCAGAAAGGTAGACCCAGACTTTGGCTATGTGGAGAAGGCCACCATCAGGAGCTGGGGCCTATCACAGGAGGCTATCGCCAGCTTCCAGAGATCAAGCAGGGAGAGCATCATTGATGTACTCATGAAGTGTGACCTCTGTAGACACAGTATACCTGGACTCTTAAAGAAAAATACCTACCATGTGAAGTCTTTTGCCATATACTAAGTATTGCTGTATGGTGTGCAAAGGTGAATGTGTAGAAATTTAAAAGGCATATAATATAAGAAGAATGCCATATAAAAGAGACTACATATTTATCGGAGTTGGAAAAGCACCTTGTGATCTGCTAACATGAAACAAACATCCCAGAACTGGGCTCTCATTAGAGCAATGGACACCAAGTTTATATGGTAACTACCACTTTCCCATGGACACCAGGTTTATATGGTGACCACCACATTCCCATGCACTCCCAGATATGAACAATTCCTAACCTGGTCTTCTTGGATTACACCATACAAGAGGATTCTGAGCCCTAGAAATGGTTGCTTTCTGTATTCCTAAACTCTCACATATAAAGACAGTTAAATTGGGGGTTCTCCCTGCCATCTCTTCAGTCCTCACCTCACTTGGCTTTTTACTCACCCATCCCAGCCATTAAAATCACACCCCAAACCTCCATAGGGAGACAAAAATACCACAAGGAACAAGAAGCTTGCAACCATAGCAGGGAACATGAGTGTCCTTGTGAACAGCAAGGAGAGGAGCCCTAGGAGAGGAAGAGCCTCCAGACTGCAGGACTTCATGGTCAGAGATGCTTCCTGAAAGAGGCAGAAATTGGACAAACCTCTGAGGTTATGCCAGGCAGCTGACAAGGAAGAGGTAGGCTGCAGGCTGGTAGAGCACAAGAAGCAAGCATTCCATTATTTCTTTCTCCACACAGTAAATATTAATATGTGCTCTGTCACTCTTGGCTGTGATTGGTTCTCAGTACTTCTGTCCAGGAGCATTGTGTTAGATTCCTTCCCACCCCCACCCCATCAATGTGCTAATAGGCTTTCTGTTGCTTCGACAAATACCCAAGGAAAATACACATAAATAAGGACATTTGTTTTGACTCATGGTTTCATAGGTTTTGGTCCACTGTTGACCCAATTGCTTTTAGTTCTGTGGTGAGACAAAACATCACGGTGGGAAGAATATGGAACAGAGGGGGAACGCTCACCTCATGGGAGCTCAGAAGCAAAGAGAGAGGAAGAAGGGCCAAAGGTAAAATATATCATAAAAAGTCACGTTCCCAAAGACCACTTCCTCCAACTAGACCCACTTCCTAAATATTTTCTCACCTTCTACAGTCCTCTACAGTGCCTCTGGCAATGGATTGATTTGTCCATGAGGTCACAGTCACCATGACACAAATATCTCCCAAAGCCTTCCTTATGCTAGAGAGCAGTGCCTGTAACATGTAAATGTTGGCGTGTATTTCATATCTAAACCACGGCACTCCATCAAGCATTTCCCTGAAAAGGAAAAGCTCTGTGGACACACCAGTTGCCTGCCAGAGGCTGGACTAGTGTTCAGGAATCTTGAATCTTGTCCCAGCACTACCCCAACATTCTTGGAAAAGTCCAGAAAGAATGGAGGAAAGTCTAGAAGATGGTATCACTTCCCCAGACCTGTTTCCTTTTAGGTAAAACCCAGTGGTTGAATGAGATGATCATGAAGGCTCCTCCCACCTCCATTGTGTTGGGAGTTCTTCTCTTATACAGAGAGCCTATTCTTCTGGTTTGTTCTCCAAATGAATATTTAAATTTGATGCTTCATTAGTTCCCAGAATCTTATAAATCTCCACTCTGATATACCCCTTCCTACCTGAATCCATACTCCCCCTCCCCAAACACACACACAAACACACACTAGCTTGCCTGGAAAGCCTACCCCATTCTTTCATGGCCACTCAGACACTCTAGCTCAGCATTTGAGCATGCATTGATGAATTAAGTTGTTGTCTCTCTACCCATTTCTCTTACCCCAAAACTATTCGAGTCTTCCTCTAGTCATCTCAGCAACGCTAAAAATAACTCAAGGCCCTTTAAAGAAACTTTGAGGTTTAAAGAAAGTAGAGTCATGTAGATGGGAGGTGAGGTATTGGGAGAAATCCTGCAGGGTCCTGAGATCTCTGACGTCATGAACCCTCCCATCTTCGCACTGACCCCGCCCACTGGCTCTATGCCTTGGCTTCTGCATAGCTACCATTTGTCCTCCACCTAACTTTTTCTTGCCATGTGGGTCACTAGTCATCCTGCAATCCCCTCTCTCCCTAGTCTTTGGGTTTCCTCTAACAGACCCTCTCTGTGAGTGATAACTAGCTCATACTCCCAAGTTAGTAAATGTCATGACCCCAGCTCTTTCTGCATCAGATCCCACCATGGTTCCCTAATAAATGTGGACCAGCTACTTTTGATCTTTGCAATCGACACCCCTAAGAGGGCAGAGCCATGTACAATGCCCAGGACTTCAAAGACCCAACATAGGTCTGATTTATAGGAAGGTTTTACCACCAAGACTGACTTCTGTCTCTAGAGGACAGGGTCACAGAGTCAGACTGTTTGGTGATCCCCAAGATTAAAAAGGCATTCTCAGATGCAGATGCTGGAACCTTTGCTTGATGCTCAAAAGGCATCAACTGTGGAAACTGGTTTCAGGGATGACCTTGGCAGAGTGTTTCTGAGTATCACCCAGAGGCCACAGCTCTCAGGTGTGTCTGCAGTAAACCCCTCTGTTTTGAAGGGACAAGGTGTTCCCATCTGTGTCTTGTTGAAATGAATGTCTAGAATCTTCTCTAAGGAAAAGGAAGGCCCTGGCCAAGTGGGACTGGTATGACTTCAGAGGCAGCCCCATGAGGAGGAGACCTTGCCACAAGTTGCTTCTGCTCCCAGACACCAGGTTGATTGGAAGATTGATTTGGGGAAAGCCTTTGTAATAAATTGTCCCTCTCCTTGTTCACAGGAGGGGGCCAGCTGCTGCTGGCTTTCCCAGCATGGGGGCACAACTGTGGATTTAGGATGCAGGGAGAGCAGATGGGCGGCTTCTCAGCATCTCGAGGATGGCTGCCAATTTGGGTTTGTGCTGCAGTTTGAGCTAATTTTTTTCTCTCCTGATGTTCATATTTTGTGATCTGTGGAGGAACATGGTAGCTCAGAAAGAGCACCAGGCCAGAGGATCAGGCTGGGACCCAGAGTGCTTCCTAGGTATTCACCACACCCCTCTCCCTCTAGTTTACAGTGTGGCTGCATAAGTCAGGTGTCTCCATCCCATTGCTGGCACCCCTCAACGTTCGCAGAGGCAAGCAGGCCAGAAGCCACCCAGTGTCATGTTGCAAGGGCTGTGCTGTGCATATGACACTGCCTGCACAGACTGTTGAGTGTTCCACCTCCAGCAGGCCAGCGATGCTCATGGAACGCTTGCAAGAGCAAGGGATGCCTCGGCCGGAGGCTGGAAAATAAGTGAAAGAAGATCGTGTCAGACAAAATGACCACTAACTGCCATTCCCTCCCCAGGTGTTCCATCAGAGGGGTCTGGGTAGAGCTAGACACACACACACACATCAAGAGATCAACAACACATCAAAGTAAGCAAGGGACAGCATGAGATGATGGATATGCCCCAAATCACTAGTCTGACTCCACCCATCTACAGCACTATAACAAAATACTTCATAATGCATGCCTTATTAAAAAATAGAAATTTATTTCTTACAGCACTGGCAATTGAAACATTCAAAGACAAAGCACCAGCAGAAGGTGTCTGGTAAAGACCCCTTCCATAGATGGTTCCTTCTCATAGTATCTGTACATAATAAAAAAGGCCAAGCAGCTTTCAGAGACCTTTTATAAGGGCGTTAATATCATTTATTAGGACTCTGTCTTCCTGACTCAAGCAGTTTCCAAATGTCCCATCTCCTAACGTCACCGTGGAGGATAAGACTTCAACATGTGAAAGTGGGAGATACACAAATTCCAGCCAGGGAGAGGGCTTGAAATGTCATCCTTAATTGCTTGTCAGCCTTGGGATCAGTATTTGGACCCATAAGAAATAAACTGTGTAAAACTTCTGAGCTTTTCTCTACTGTATAATAGGGAAAAACTAAAGGATCTCTGGATTCGAAATCTTACCACACAAACATGAAGAACTACACGTACAACATATGCCGGTAATCCTGGCGTGGGGGAAGTGGACACAGGAGGACCCCTGAGATTTACTACCAGCCTTCTAGATGACCCGATGAGCTCAGCCTCAGTGAGAAACTCTGTCCCAAAAATTATGGGATGGAGAGATTGGTAGAGACAGGTGGCATTGAAAACTGGCTACCGTGTATGTACATATGTACAGTCTCTCTCTCTCTCTCTCTCTCTCTCTCTCTCTCTCTCTCTCTCTCTCTCTCTCTCTCTCTTACTCTCTTTCACACACACATACCTAAAACACAAAAAAATACTCTATATATGATAATATTTTTTCAGGGCTGTGAATATTATTCACTCCTTTATCAATAAATGTAGGGTGTGTCCTGTGTATGCCAGAGGTGCAGAGATAAGTAAAAGAGTACCCTTGCCCTTGGAGTCTCCACTGTAGGCCAGAGACAATCATGGGGGTAGCTGATGAGTAAATGGATAAACTCAGGTCAAAGCAAGGCAAATAACAAAGAAGAACAAGAAATTAGTGGTTATTATAAGGGCAAGGGTTCTGCTGTATACTCTGGGAAATGCTCCATTATTTGATCTTTTCAGAAGCCCCCTGTGGTAAAAAGAGAAGAAGGAGACACCACACTCTCCCATCTCAGAGGTGAAAAGAAATTCCACAGATGAATGACTCTCTGGCCTTGGACTCAGGGTCAGGTTTCCAAGCTTCCCCAGCCAAGTCTGGGGAAATGAGTCATTGTAAAGCTCCTACCTGACTCCTTCCTCTCACTCTGTGCATTCATTCCCCTTCCTGCTCCTTAAAGAGAATATTCATTGGCTCCTGTGGCTCTGTGGTGAGAGCTTGATTTACAGGAGCCAGGAGGAACTACTTGAATATGCTTTTGAGGGTGAGTGTTTCAGGGGTGAAGGCAACTTCATGCTGAGATACCTGTTGGCAAAAATAATTCATGCACAGAACAGAGATGAATATTTTTTTTTGAAATTAGGATTTTGTTTCATGGAATATTCATCACATTTGAGGCTATGTTTTGCAGTGTTTTCCTGTCTTGCTACAGATCCATTGTGAATCACAATTGGGCTTTTGGAACTGTAAAAGAGCCTCTATTTTTGAGCATCATTAGATGATGACAAAGCCTTTTGCATCCATCCATTTTTTTTCGTGCATTCAGTCAACAAATGTTTACTGAACACATAGCATGAAGGGAATACTGTGGAATTCTTCATTGCTGAGACAGTTGTTTGCAGTGTACGGAGGGAAAGATTTAGGTTGGCTCATGATCTCAGAGAGGTTAGTTCTTGGTTGGCTTGCTCTATCAGGAATTTACAGTGAAACAGAGCATCAGGAAGGAGGGCCATGGTAGAAACAAGATGCACATCCCACCATGGCTGAGAGAAAATTAAGAAAGAGGAATGTCTTAGTCAGGGTTTCTATTTCTGCACAAAGCATCATGACCAAAAATCAAGTTGGGGAGGAAAGGGTTTATTCAGCTTACATTTCCACACTGCTGTTCATCACGAAAGGAAATCAGGACTGGAACTCAAGCAGGGTAGGAAGCAGGAGCTGATGCAGAGGCCATGGAGGGATGTTCCTTACAGGCTTGCTTGCTTCTCCTGGCTTGCTCAGCCTGCTTTCTTATAGAGCCCAAGACTACCAGCCCACAGATGGTACCACCCACAAGGGGCCCTCCCCCCTTGATCACTAATTGAGAAAATGCCTTACCGCTGGATCTCATGGAGGCCTTTTCTCAACTGAAACTCCTTTCTCTGTGATAACTCCAGCTTGTGTCAAGTTGACACAAAACCAGCCAGTACAAGGAAGTAGCTGGTTACAAGATATTCCCTTCAAGGCACAATCCTAGCGATGTGCACCTACCAGCTAGGCTCCACGTCAGAAAATTTCCATCTCCTCCCAGAAGCACTGCCAGTTAAGGACCAAGCCTTCAATATATTTTATGTTCAATCTACAGTAGGTCCATGGGAAGATTTTAGCATATGGTAATAAACAAGACAGACAGGCTCACCGGCTGGAAGGAACTTAAATTCTACAGAAAAGAGGCAGTAAACAAAAATGCATATTAGTATGTGATCGTACTTAGTATGTTGCATATGACTATGGGAATATATTATTAGTTGCATACACAATGAAGAACAACTTAAGAGGGGAGAGCTTGTTTGGGTTGGTAGTTTGAGGTTACAGTCCACCATGGCAGAAAAGGTGTGGAGCTCCGAGGCTGCTTGTTTACATGAGTGAATCAGAAATATTAGCACCCAGCTCACATGTTTCTTTTTCCCCTTCTATTCTTTCTGGGTCCCAGTCCCATGGGATGGGGCCGCCTACATTCAGGATGGGTCTTCCCCCCTTCCTTAAACTTCACTGGCAAAGCCTTCAGAGACACAACCAAAGTGTGCCTCATTAATGTCCTGGTTGTTTCTTACTACAGTAGAGGTAATGATTAAAATCACCTATCATAATAAGGGACAAACATTATTGGCATGGCACAGAGGGCCAGCATACTCTGAGAATATGGTACATGGGAACCTAACCCAATTAGAATTTTCGGGAAGTTTTCTTTGATGATTTTCTGCTGAGGTCTGAAGGACAAGCAAGTATGGAGTGGAAGAGGACATTTAAATTAGGCGTGGTAGAGATGAGTGTGCTAGACCGGGAACAAAAGGGTTTCCACTGAAATGAAAAGTAGCCAGGGTGAATGTTGCATAATCAAGAAGCTGGAAAACAAATAAACCAAGTAGAAAGCACTGTGCTTGGTGCTAAGCAGGCACCATGGAAGGAGGAACCCGATGAGATACAACAAGTCCTGTGGGCAGCTTGACTACAAACAGACTTAGCTAGCATCCCACACTCACAGTCCAGAAGCTTCTGAAAGCATCGTTTCGCCATCACCTCCAACAACTTTGGGAGATGGTGCATCACACAGTCTCATACTTAAAGAATCACTATACTTGTTATACACATATACACAGCAGATATGCACTCCACAAGTGGGAGATAAGTTTATCCTGGTATTCCCATGGACTAAGACTCCAAAATGTATGAGGGACTGGCACTCCTAAAAACTCAGTTTAAGGAACTGTGGTTTAGGACACTAAGATCTTAGATTTTGGTGGAATTCTGTGACATTTAATGGCTGTGGACAAATTGTTCCACTTCAAGTGCCAGAGTTCTCACCTACAACATAGCAACCCGGACAGTTGCTTACATCCGTTCCATGAGGACTAAATACGAAGCATGTGCAAATTCTTTATTTCACTGTCTAGCATTATAGAATAATTTGATAATTACAAACATTAACCAAGACCATTTCTTCCATGTAGTATAAAATAGACTAGATCATACTTTACACAACAAACCACTGTGAAAAGGGTTTCCCAAGAATTAAAATCAAGTGCCTACAGTTAATTAAAAGAACCTATTATGTTCTGATTCAAAATGGACAAAAAGATTCACTTTGTATTATATCGTGATGAATTATGAACTCAAAGAATAAAGAGAATATACTAAAATTCTAGAGAGAATAAAAAGTAACAAAGAACTTGGGATCAATTAACCTCAAATTTACCAAGAATAAGACCAACAGTTATGACAAGGGAGAGTTGTTTTCAATATTCTGAAAGAAAATCACTTCCAGAATACAGATTTATTCTCAGTTAAACTAGTACATGAATCTGAAGAATTAGATGAGAAACACAAAAAAAATGTTTTAATGTAAATGTTTTGCATAGAACTTCCTTAGGAAGCTGACTTGAAACATAACTCTTCTCACAGGAAGCTATGGGTTGCAGGAAGTAGGAAAACAAAATCACAAAATAATTTCCCAGGATAATAGTCAAATTAAGGTCCCTTTACCATTTATACAGTATCCCCATTTCAAACTGGAACAGAAGGGAAGACTGTTATAAAGGGAAAATCTCCAGGAAAAATTAAATTGATAGGTGGGTTTTTTAAGAATTACCAATGGGTAAAAGTCAGAGATCTAGGAACATGTGAGGAACATTACATATATGTTAAAGTGTAGAAATGAGAGGTAAAATAATTACTGTCCTTAGAGGGTAGGGAGCAAGGTGTGATACAATGAAGAAGATATTGTTAGCTGTGTATAATATCTACAAAATCACAACAACGATATCCATCAAACTACAATAAAATCAAGTTCCAACAAGAAAGGAAATCAGTGATAGAGAGAGAGATGGCAGAGACACTGAGACACAGACAGAAACAGAGTCAGAATGAGACAGAGACAGGAGAGAGAGGGGTAAGGGACAGAGAGTCTTTATCTGTTAGTCTTCATCTGCTACCTGGGGAATATCTAAAATTACTGAATCAAGCAGCCAGGGCTGGAATGTAGCACAGTGCTGGAACATTTGCCCCAAAATGTACAAAGTCCTGACTTTAGTCTCCAGTGCTGCCAAAAGGAGAAAGGAAATAAAAAGAAAGCAGATATTGTAAACACACTATTTAGCAATTGGGAGATTAATATCAGTAGCAACAGTCAGAAAGACAAAGCAAAAGGAGACTAGAGACTAGTATTTGCTTTCTTGCTGTTTTAATCATAAATTTAAATAAAATGCTTATCATTTATTTATTAGTAATATATATGCCAGTGTGATTCTTTACTTCTACCATGTGGGGTCTGAGCACCAAACTCAAGTCAATAGGTTTGGTAGACAGACAATACTGAGCTGTCTTGCTGGCTCAGGTTTGGTGTTTTCTAAGACACTGTTGGACAGTTTGAAAATATATGCCTATTAGTTTGAGAAAATGTCAAACTCTAAATAAAACCTGTGAATATATAACAACCAAAGTTATAGTTACATAAAAGTCTGTGTATGAGTGGCCCGGGCTAACAAGAGCACAAAGATTCTGAGAGCACACAGATAAAGTCTAAGTAAACCTGGTAAACGCTATTGTTTATCCATAAGCCAGAATCAGCTGGATTCCAGCTTCTTCTGTGAATGAGGGTAAAATGGATCCCCTGTCCTGGGACTATTATTGAGATAACATGACAGAGTACATATAAGGTCCTTAACACAGATTTATACCCACTGTAAGTGTGAATAAAAGACAGCATTCTTAAGGAAACGGGAGAAGAGAACCAGTCTTTGTGCAGCCTAAATAGTGGAAGGAAGTGGCACCCACACAGCCTCCCGGGCAGCGTGTCTTCTGGACAGGCTAGCCTCTTAGTGACCATCCACTTAAAGGAACTTTGTCAAGGTTGACAGGCTCAATTTAATATACATTAAAAAGAACTTAGCCTGTTTCCTCATGTCTGAACAGCCTGTCAGTCTGGGAGAGGGGGTCAGCTTCACTGCAAGGTTAGGAGACAGGTTCAAGGGAAGCAGTCCCATGGTCCGGCGCTTCTCTAATCATCCCATTTGGTTTTCAGTTTCTGAGCTTTCCCTTGAAAAATGCATTTGCAACCCCATTTTTTTTTTTTTTTTTTTTTTTTTTTTTTTTTGGTCACTAAAGGCCTGATCCTACCAGGTGAGAAAAATGTTCTCTGTGCATTATCAGGCTTTTCCAGGTCCCACTTCACAGTCTCATCTGAGTAACTCAGGATAGAATTAAGTATTAACGAAGTATTCAAGCCCCAAGGAGCTCTCCCCTCTTGTGAGCTTTGTGATGTCTCCTTTATAAAGGAGACCATGTTTTAGAAGGAGACCATGTTTCAGTAGCTATAAGTTGTACAGTGAAGATTAAGAGCCAGATTTTGCTCAACTCCAAGTCTTGCATGGGTCTCCAAAGATCACTCTACTTGACCTTCCAATGTGGTACCAAGCTCCATGGAGAAGGAGAACGAAGTGTTGGGTGAGTCCCAGCATTTTTGCTTTCTGGTTCTGCAGACCTGAAATAGATCCTTCTTTCCCCTGACTCTGTTTTGTCATCAATAAAAAGAGGACAATTGTTGAGTCATTTCTTGCCTTGTTGGTCTCAAGGTTAGCATCACCAAAGTGGGCCTTCGTGTACAGAAGTTGAGTGGGGAGTAGTGGTGCCCCTCAGTCAAAAGGCCAGTGACAGCAACCCTCTTCCCCGTGCCATGCCATAATGTAGGCATGCCTTCCCCACACCAGAAGTCAAGCCCTTCTGACCTGGTGACTGTAGCACTGTCAGCCGGCAGCCCTGCTGCCATTAGCTTGGATGACACCTCACCGCTCACTTCTCTCTAGCGCTGCCATTCACTCTTTATGTGTCCACATTTTCCAAGGCTACCCCCTAATTTGCAGAGCCAATCCCAACTCCCTTTTCTCTCTATTTCATGATCAACTCTACACAGCTTCTATTTTTGGTCAGTAGCCACTAAGCATTTTTCCCTCTCACAGTCAGACCTGGGGATGGGAGCATGGCCAGCAACCCTGAGTCGGGTTCATATCCCATCATCTTCCAGCTGCACCATGTTGCCCTTCAAAATGTCATAAATCAAGCTCAGCAGCTCTTGATAACATTGCATTTATAATTACACTGAAGGGCTATCTCATTGCCTGCATCTCTTGTTTTGCCTTTGGAGTAAAAACCTCATGGCCAGTTCTTCATCAGTGGTGCAAAGGATGAAGGAGAGTGAAAAATGCAGGATGATTTGGGGGAGAGTATGAGATGGGGAGAAGGGAACATGAAGCCTGAAGAGCATGAGAAGCCAGAGCCAAAGGCAAGAGAGCCGAGGAGGAAGGAGGAGCAGGCAGCTCTTTGGCCTTGCCTGCCAATCATTGTGTCTTGGATCCTGAAGTTCTTGCGTGACACTGGGACATCATGCAACTCTTCCTGCCTTGTTCTCAACCCTGAAATCTGCTCCCATACTACTCCCTTAAGCAGGCCCAGTGCCTGCTCATCCTCGCTGTCCTCATCCATGAAACAGGAAGACCACCACCTGCCAGGTAGCTTTGTCTGATGACAAAAACCAGTAAGATCAAGGCATCAAAAGCAAGGATATGAGATGCAACTTGTAGCAATGCCCATCAGATTGTCACTAAGAGAATGATCAGTTCTGAAAGTCAGGAAAGATAGCTTCCCTAGGCCCCACCATTGATACAACACATCCTGCTGCAGGGGAATGCCATTATTCTAACTGTTGCTCTCAGGAGAGAGGTTCTGCCCTCCTGTTACCTTTCCTCCTGTGCCTTCTTTTCATTAATTTTGTTGCAGTTGTTCAGAAAGCATATTTTTAAAAAAAAATCAAGCAGGCTTCCAGATTAGCACTTGAAAGCAGTTGAAAATTCATAAGCAAAACTTTCATCAGAGGAAGTGACAGTCTCCCCAGGGCTGGGCTTACAGCCTCTGCATCACTGTGGGTTCAGTTGGGGGCTAGGGCGTGGGATATGGTTACCCAAGCATAGCCACAGGTGGATGTGACATCAGTAACTCCAAGTCCACTTGGTCCACCCCATCCTCCAGGGAGCCCTTCAAATTCCTAACTCTTGAGTGCAATTAAGTATATTAAATCAGCTTCTATAATTGAGTTCGGTTCAATTTCTCACTTCAGACTTGGAAAATTATGTGTAAGGAAAGATTCGCATGCCTTCCTAATCAGCCAGCATTGACAGGGAGAAGGAAAAAGGAAAGAAGGGAAACTTCTGACCACTCAGCCATGAGACAAACGCCAGCAATGGTGCCAACCTAATTACTAGACTATAGCTTTTGGAATTTTCTAAAGTGGCATCCTAGGTCTGGGCATCTCCACATTCTAGAGATCAGTGGCTTCTCACTTTTGCCTCCATGACTTCTACCCAGACTTCTTGGAGGCGAAGCTCAAAAAAAGACCCATGTGAGCAGCATGTCCTGGCAATCACTGGTGACATGTCTAACCATCGTTTGTGATACCAGGTGGGACACCATGTAATTTGTGACCATGAGTGCCTGTTCTCCTCCTAATGTGAGTCATTTAATGTGTTCAGGGAGGATGAACTCAGCCAGTAAATTGCTTGCCTTAGACTCCAATGACCAGATATATTATTACCATGACAGTAAGCTATGGCTTCCAGTTGTATTTGAACAGTGAAAAGCACCAAAAGAAACACAGAAACATGGAGGGAAAATGAAAGGAGGTCAGATATTTATTCCCTGCCTTTCTCTCTACAGGGCCACTTCCAGCTGCTTCTGTCTTCCAGTATTTCTCAAAGTCTTCTCTATATAACCCACCCTTTGTTGGCTCCAGGCATTATTCCTGACCACATCTCTTTGTAGAGGTCATAACAACTCTACTAATGCCGAGCCTGCCTCACTGCAGTATATCCTCGTCCTACCCACAGGGAAAGGTCCCTTAATTGAACCTTCATCGTAGTAGCTAGTTCAGGTTTTCCCACTGCCATTTCTTAATTAAACCTTTCACTGGGCTGCTCCAAGCTGAACGTCCATGATGCTAGAGAGTATAGCACCCACTACAGCTCTCTCAGTTCCAGAACCCATAAGGGAAACCGAAGCTCTCATTTCCAAAAGTTCCATCACAACTTCTAGCTCTCCTTACTGATTCAGGTGTGCTATGTGCCACTCCATGAGCATCTCTGGGGCCAGAAAAAGGCCATCTGTCTGCTACTGGCTGGTACCTCATGTTCCTGGCTAGATTAATCGTTCCCCTGGTAGAGGGTGGAGTAAGAAAATATTGAAGGTACACAGAACACGGGAGAGGGAAAAAGATCTAAACAGAAGTCACTGCCCCAGGTCATCTAGTTTGACAGCTCTATGACTTCAAGTCCTACGACATGACCAAGGATGAGCTCAGCATGCACATAGAAGAGCTGCAAAGTCAGAGACCCTGGGTTAAAGTAACAAATGTAGGCAGAACATAGCAAGAGGTCAAGTTTATTAGGTGAAATGTGACCTCTGGAAGCTTGGAGAGCAGTGAGATGTGGAGACAAACATGGGGGGAAGCAGTGAGCATGCCTGAGGGGGAGGGGATCCATCAGAGCGTGACTCAGCCCCACTACAGCATGGAGCTAAGCTTTAAGACCATAGACAATATGTATTTCATGAGAATTAATCACAGCACTTTATAGGGTACTATATAGCATTCCCAAACAGAGCTGAGATTACATGGCCTTTTATGTGACCCCCCTCTCTATCATAGTATGGTTCATCCAGCATTAGTGTTTAGAAAGGACGTTGCATAGAGGAATGATGAATGAGGTTCACCCAGTGGGTTATTACCTGTTCTCTCCCACACTGGCCATCTCTGGCTTCCACCTCAAGAGCCTCTGACATAGAGACAATGATGTATGGACCACCACTGGGAACATGGAACTCATTTGAGAGATAATTAAGTGATGATATGAAGATCGAAGTGGGAGGTGGGGGGAGATAGTGTTTGAGGCACTCATGAAGTTTAAGGGAGGTCATGGTGGATGAAGAAGGTGTGTGTGTGTGTGTGTGTGTGTGTGTGTGTGTGTGTGTGTGTGTGTGTGTGTGTGTGTGTGTGCCTTTCAGAGTATAAAAATTTTATTTTTTAAAATGAAATGTTATTTAGAATGACTGAGAGAATATGGGAATCAAAATGAATAAATGAACTGAATGATCTCCAAGATCCTTCCTTACAATTCTACAAAATCCTTTAAATGCTAACATGCATATGGTCTGTGTGAGGGACCAAGAAATAAGGAAAGATATGTGTGTCTTGATCCAGGAAAAGCTTCTTAGAGAAGACGATTCAGTGGTTTTCAGAATACCACCCTCTGATTGATGCCCTCTTTTTCCAGACTTCAAAAACAGCCTTCTTTTGACTTAGCTGTTGGTAAAACTAAAAGCTGTGGCCTCTATGCAAACTTACAGGACCAAGAGCTCAACTGAGGTCCATCTAGAATATTTCTAATTTCAAGAGCAAAATAACTCTGTTCTCTTTTTAGTTCATATTAGCCTCTCTTTTTAGTTATAATTACATGATCATTATGAAAAATTGAAAAACCCAAGCAAATTTCACTCCCACTGAGAGTTCAGCCACTGTTGACATATTAACGTGTTTCTTCGCAGGATGTTTCTTAAGCATTTATACTTTTTACATAATGTTATTGGTATTTTTTCCTAAAAATTCGTTCTGCTTGATTTTGCTTAACATTGCACCATGAGCATCTAACCATGCCATGAAAACATCAGCTTAAATTGCTACAGAGTGTTCTATGCTAGATGAGTCAGGATTTACATAACCAATCCCAGATTGAACATTTAGGTTATTTTCAATATTCGTTATTGTAGCAAGTGGCCCAATGATGGACATGCTTGTGTAGAAAGCTACATTTGTATTTCTGATTAGGTTCTGAGGGCAGGGGGAGAGGAGAATGAGTGGATCAAAAGATAGGGACAGTTCTCTCGGTGTTACTATTCAAGACTGGATGGTTTTCTAAATGTGTTTCCCTAGGATGGACTCCATCAAAGAGCCAGGGAGGCTGTTTCTCTGCAGCAGCCACTTTGATTCCTATTCTCTCCTGTTGACTTTGCAAATCCACCTTGTCACCACCTCAAGCCTTCCAACTCCTGTTACCCTTTCAGCAGTAGAAATCTTCATCCTGAATGTTAGTCATCACGTCAAGCTTAGTGTAAGGCATAAGGAGAGAGGGACAGGGGAAGGGAGGGAAATAGAGAAGGAGAGAGAGAGAGAGAGAGAGAGAGAGAGAGAGAGAGAGAGAGAGAGAGAGAGAACACATTCAGAGAATTCCCACAACAACATATGGCTATACACAAATAAAATGGTCTGAAAAGGCTCGTGAGATAACCAGTTTGAGTCCCAGAACCTAATGTGAAAGAAAGACCCAACTCCTGAAACTTGTCTTTTGTTCTCCACTCCTCTAGACCTGTGCTATGGCACATGGGCACCTGTACTCCCTCTCTCTTACCTTTTCTCTCTCCCTCTTTCTTTCTCATATGCACACAACAGGAATTATTGTTAAAATGTAATATAAACGAAGTAATCTGGCATTCCCATCAACAAGCAGTGCTGGAGAAACCTAATATCAACATACAGGTATGAAAATAAACTCAGCCAACACAAAAATCAATTAAAAAGAGATCAGAGGCCTAAAACTTTGGAGATGCTAAAGGAAAACTAGGCTTATAGGCATGAGCAAGAACTTCTGAGAACTCAACTGGCCCAGGAAATTATCCCAAGAGTTGCTGAAGGGGATTGCATGAAATTTGAAAGCTCCTCCACAGCAAAGGAAACCATCATAACTTTGAAAAGCCAACTACACAGTGGACTGCCGCTGTTCCAGCTGTCTTAGTTAGGGTTTTACTGCTGTGAGCAGACACCATGACCTAGGCAACTCTTATAAGGACAACACTGAATTAGGGCTGGCTTGTATGTTCAGAGGTTCAGTCTAATATCATCAAGGGTGAGCATGGCAGCGTCTAGGCAGAGCTGAGAGTTCTACATCTTCCTCTGAAGGCTGCTAGCAGAATACTGACTTCCAGGCAGCTAGGATGAGGGTCTTAAAGCCTATGCCCACAGTGACACACCTATTCTAACAAGGCCACATCTCTAAATAGATCCACTCGGTGGGCCAAACATTCAAACCATGACACCAGCTATATACCTGTCAAGGAATTATTGTCTAGACCTTAAAGAATTCTCAAAAGCAAAATACCAAAATATCAATTTATCCAATTAATAAATGGATAATGAACTATTATTTTTAAAAAGAAGAAATACAGTTGGCCAAGGAGTATTTGAAAAACTATTCAGCATCCTTAAACCATCACAGAAATGTAGATTAAAACTGCATTATGATTCTATTTCAACCCATCTGTATGGCTACCACAGAAAAAAGAAATGACAAATGCTAGTGAGAACATGAGAAACAAGGCTCTATTCACTATGGCCAGAACATAAACTTTTGTAGCTGCTATGGAAATCAGTATGGAGGTGTCCCACAAAACTAAAAATAGAGCTGGCACATGAACCCAGCCTTTTTACTCCCAAGGGAAGAACCCAAGTCAATTTGCCACAGAAATACTTGTTCATCCATGTTTATTACTGCACTATCCACTAGCTAAAACCTGGAACCAGCGTACCTGTCCATCAACAAGTAAATGAATAAAGAAAATGTGGTACATACACACAAGTCTATTTTAATCAGTGATTTAAAAAATCATGACATTTGTAGAAGAATAAATGGCAGTAGAGTCAATATTCTAAGCAAAATAAACCAGGTTAAGAAAGACAAACATTGCATGTTTTCTCTCATTCACATTCAGAATCTAGATTGAAATCTGCAGTAGTGTGTGTGTGTGTGTGTGTGTGTGTGTGTGTGTGTGTGTGGTGTGTGTATGCACGTGTCCATGCATGTGAGTCTGTATGCGTGTATGTGTGCATGTTTGTGGGTATGCATGTGAATGTGCCTGAGTCAGTATGCATTCGTGCATGTGCATGTGTAAAGTAAGGGGGTCAATAAGAGAGACAAGAGGGATGAGGGGATAATTGTGAGTGACTCGCCAAGCAGAAGGAGTAACTATTTGGTGGATCAGCAAGAGGGGTCAAGGGAGATGAGTGAGGGCAGAAAGGAAAAGGGATAAATAAGAGCAAAACATATTGACATATATGTATGAACATTCTTCTAACTTAAAAATTAATTGAAAGTTTTTTCAAAAAAGATATAGTGTGCACAGTGGGAATACTGACAGGAGGCCGGGATGACTTCCTGATTAGGTAAAAGTCATGGAAAGAAAATTTCCCTTAGACATGATTTAGTAGACTTTCCAAGTATCTCTATGATATATGACAGCTCAAGTTCAAGCATAATCCTGAAAAGGTGAGCCTGGGAAGAGGTGGCTTATATATAGCAAGCTCCCAAAATGATCTTCAATCCCAAGACTTGAGTCTGGAAATCAGAGCTAAGAGAAATAGGGCTTGGGGAGAAGGTGGGCAGCTGCTAAGTCAGAGGCTGGTATATCAAGCATCTGGTTTAGTTGAAGAAAAGACTAGAGAAAAGTTCCCAAGGCTAACTGGAGCTTGAGGGAGACAAGATGCAAGCAGATTCCCATGAAGTGTTTTGTATTCTGTAAGTTCCTGCCTGTGGACATGACTTTGGGCATGGGGTGGGGATGTGGATATTATTAAAGCCCTAAGGTTCGTCAAGTATTAAAAATGATAGAGTCACAGATTCCTTTGAGACTGTATGACCCATGGAAACTAGCTACATGGGACCTTCTATCAGTTTAATAGATGAAAGAGAAGGAGGTCTCTACATCATATTGTGAAGTGTCTTTAGCTAGGACCCATGTCATATCTTAGTTGTAGTCTGATACCTTTTCTACATTTCTTCTTTAAGCCATAGTATTAGAGTATGTCTACAATCGGAGTATTTTCTCAATTAAGTTTCCCTCTTCCCATATGAAGTTTGTGTCAAATTGACCAAGCATGCAAACAAAGACTAATGAGCATATCCCAAGCAATCAGTCCTGTCTTGAGACATACTCAATGGGCATGGTTGTTTTAGGCCAGTCACTGGCACCTTGCATCCACTTAGTTTCTGCTTCTGTTTCTCCATCTTTAAATTGGACAGATCATTGAAGTGGAAACTTCTGGTTTCTTTGGAAAGTCAGTTATGTCAAATGATGTTTTGCTGGGGCAAACAGGTGAAAGGATGTTTTGCTAAAGCAGACACATGAAGCAGACACAAGTAAAGTATGCTTTGCTATGGCAGACATGTGAAAGAATGCATGATGTTTAGAAGGAACATAAATATGACTCCACAGACAGGGGGAGCTGGAGCATTTTGCTCCACCTCATTCTTCTTCCCTGACAGGGCACATGTATTGGTTCGCCTTACATTGCTTTGCTAAGCTTGACCAGTGGTGACTTGATGGATTAAAAACTCACTGAAGTTCTTCTCATGAGGTTCCTGTGCCTTCTTCTTGCTGTTTCTGCAGTAGACTCTGGCCAGTTGGTGAGCCTTGCAATTTTTTCTGAATTGAGCTGCCACTGCTTATTTGTGACTAGTGACTGCTGAATGGACGAGACTGCCACTGCTGATTCGTGTCAGTGTTTTGCTGAGTGGACTGGACTGCTGACATCCTGACAACAAAGACTGGACTCGCCCCCAAGAACTCTTTCTAAACAGGTCCACTTCCCAGGTGTCCTAATAACTTTTCTTTTCCACTACCTCTGCTGAGTAGTGTGCTAGAGGGGAGATTGAATGCTTATTAAAGTAGGTTGAGAAAAACTTATGCCTACAGGACACCACTTTTTCTGTGTTTCCTGGGAGTCATTTTGAGGGTGGCTGGCATAACGTATGTGAAAGCTGTTTGTGAATGCCAAAATACTCCTAAACACAAGCCAGGTGTGTATTTGAGTTATGAGGTTCTGGGAAGGGTGGGAGGGGAAGACAGAACTGAGTAAAGAATTTTCCAAAGGCCATTAAGAAACTCTTATAAGTACCATGTATATGTTCCTGTGTTTATGTGTACGGGCATGTGCATAGAAGCCAGAGGCCAAAGAATAACCTTGGCTGTCATTCTCCAGGTAGTGTCCACCTCATTTTGGGGGGAAAGAATCCTTCATTGTCCTAGAAAGCTAGCTAGGCAGTTCCTGTCTTTGTGGAAATTATGAGAATGGTCAAGCAGTCTTGTTGTTGTTTAAAAGTTCTGGTGATAATGCTCAGATCCTTGTCAGGATATGTACTGAATGTGCCATCTCCAGGCCCAGCTCCTATATAGTTTTAATCCAGGTAGCGATGGTATCAGACTTAGAATGAGGTACCACAGCAAGGTGAAGAAGGGTTGGAGATGTAGAAATTCACAGAGAACCACCCAGGCTAAAGGCAGCCTCTAGGGTCAGGAACCCTCCTGCGACCTGGTACCATCTGAGCTAGAATAAGTGATATCCTCTCTCTGAGTTTTGCCTTTAAGCTGGTGTTGTGGATTTATGTTAGTGCCTGCCTCCCAGAGCTTCCATTGAGAATGAAATGAATGGGCTGAGGTATAAATAGCACCTGACTCTCCAGGTCATTTATACTGTCAATAGAAGTAAAGCTGAGGTATCACTCAGCATATAGAATGTTTGCCTAACATGCTTGACAACTGCGGTTGAGCCCCAGCTCCAAATACACTGCACATAGTGACACACACACGTACTCCCAGCACTCCAGAGGTGGAGTAAGGAGATAAAACTTTAGAGTTATGCTTGGCTATGTAGTGAGTTTGAAAAAGCCAGCCTGGCCTACAAGAGGTCTTGTCTCAAATAAAAAACAAAGCATAAATAGGAAACGGTTTGTCGTGGAAGCATTTTAGAAGTAGAAGCACACTCTTTATTTACAGTTGAGAAATAAGAGATCAAATAAAAAGTTGTCAGAAGGTCCTGGGTATCCATAAGAGGAGGTGATGTCATCAGAAAGGACATGGAAGTAGACAACTCTGCCCTGCCAGAACCTGTGCCCAGTCTTTCTCCAATAAGAAAGATCATACTTGGCCTGTTCCCCCTGGCTGGGACAGGGAAGTTAAAATATTACCTCATTATCTCTCAGATCAGATCCCCTGGCCTGGATAGCTAAAATAATACTGTGTAAAAAATCCATAATTTCTTCATCATTTTTCTACTGCCATTTATAAAGATTAATCATTAATATGTGCAGACATGACAGAGCTCATGACTTGGCCAACCTCTACCAACAATAGAGCATTCCACACTGTAGTTTTTAGAACACCTCTATGCTGTTATATCAAAGGTAAAAAATAAATTCATCCATTAGGATCAGTTTGTTGAACAATCTGAACTCAACAGGGCACCAAAAAAAAAGGTGGGGTTTTTCTTTCTTTCTTTTTTTTTTTTTTTTTAAAAAAAGACAGAGTATTCTCGAACTTACTCTGTAGCCATAGATGATCTTAAACTCCTGAGCCTGCCTTCTCCTCACAGGTGCTGGGATGACTGTTGTGTGCCACCACACTCTTTATACTGTTTGCATCATCAAAATCTAGACCTTGTGTGTGCTCGGCAAGCATTCTATCAACTGGCAATATCCTCATCACACAAAAGTTTTATTTTTTTTCTCTGATACTCCTCATTCTTCGATAACACTCATGTGAATTCCTCTCAAGAGTAAGGGAACAATTCAAAATTCCCAGACTTAGTTTGCAATTTCAGCCTCACATGCTGTTTAATCGTTGCTCCTTCCTTATTCCTTAGAGTCTAGTAGGTCTTGGAATAAGCAGTTTGTCACAGAGATAGACAGCAGTAGGTGTCCTGCGCGCCTCTCGCTAGCAAGAAGACACGCGACACATAGGCTCCGTCTGCAGTTCAGCTTTATTTAGCCGTTGATAGAGGAAGAACCCGGGGCCCCAGAATGGCGCTGCTTATATAGCCCTGAGGCAGCGTGTCCTCCACTGATTGGCGCGCCCCGGGAGTGGGCGGTGATTAGTCACGTACACCCTTAATGCGCAGGCGCTTCGGGCGAGCCA
>CM052703.1:97511161-97538704 GCA_028551405.1 Uromys caudimaculatus | reverse complement strand
GCTCCGTCTGCAGTTCAGCTTTATTTAGCCGTTGATAGAGGAAGAACCCGGGGCCCCAGAATGGCGCTGCTTATATAGCCCTGAGGCAGCGTGTCCTCCACTGATTGGCGCGCCCCGGGAGTGGGCGGTGATTAGTCACGTACACCCTTAATGCGCAGGCGCTTCGGGCGAGCCACCCCGCGCTATCCACAAGTTTCCTTAAAGCGACAGCGGGAGTCAGTGCCATCTTGTAATGGCGAATACCCTAACCGCTCCTTACAAGTAGGGATGCCCAGAACTTAAAGAAGAGATGAAGGAGACAGGAGAAAGTGAGTCTCTCTGACCTGCCTGGTACTGCTGTGATCCTTTGGGGCTAAGCACAGTGTCCTCTGCATGGCAGGTTTTCAAACACTGGAGCTCTCTTAAGTATACATGAGAGTTGTTCAGAAGGCCTGGCAGGCAAAGCTCTCAGATGAGGAAGTGACAGAGCTCATGCCTTGACCAACTGCTTCCAAACATATCAACAAGTCCAAGTTGCCATCAAAGTAGTCTGCCATGTGGCCAGTCCTTCCTCCAACAGCCGTTGTTATTGAGTAAAGCACAAAGGATAACTCTAGACTGGCTATTGTCCAGAGTGGACTCACCGTTCCCTTTCTCCCCTTCATGAGCTTCCATGCACTGAGAGTCTCAACTGCCCGCCTGTTCCCTCTCTCAGCTCAACTCTCTGATATCTGCAACCCTGCTTAGCCAGGCATGCAACACAGCATCAACTTAGGGCAGCAAAATGGAAGAGGAGAAGCCTGTCTGCCCTTCTAAGTGAACCCCTAGTCTTTCCCTCTGCTTACGGGCTAAGGTAGTGACTTACAGCTGAAGGAACTCCCTCTGTCTCCTTAATCTGTTCAGACAACTTGCAGTTTTGAGATGTGGTCAAGGCTGAGATGGATGTCCTCTGATCATTTTTCTTAGAATGTGGCATTTCTCACTCCCTCTGTTCCTAGCTTTGGATTCACATAGAAAATAACCCCCTCCTTCTAATAATCCCACCAAGCATTCATGATCTTCCTTCTGCCCTTCTCTTGAGTAGAAAGGATCTAATGTTCAGTACTAACTCCAGGGTCCTCTTTTTTGGACAAAGCCAGGAAAAGTAGCCATGAGAGCAAAGGGAGTCCAGAGAGCTTGCTAAGGCTGATTCTTTAGAGAACATGCAAAAGAGAAAAGTCTTTGGAGAATCTGTGATGTGTAAAAAGTGCTCGCCAGCAGAGTGGTAGAATGAACCCTGTCTTCCGCAGTATCTTATACAAAATGAACACACTCTGAGCCTACAGCATCTGAGAGTTTGTTGTAAAGAGCTGAATTGCTTGTCAACGACCAGGAATGCCCTTTGGAACTAGGACACTGAAATGGGGATTGAGTTTCAGGCTTCTTACATCGTCTATCCCAAAGCACAGCTCTGGAGTGCTTTTATTCTCATTACTATTTCCAAAATATACAAATTAGCTAGGAAAGGGTTAGGAGGATTTTGAAAAAATTTTAAGTTAACAAAGAGCTTTCAGACTCTAACATCAAAATCGTCCCTTTAGGGCTTAGGGAGGTGGTGGGGAAAGTGCTTGCGGTGCAAGCATGAAGGTCTGAGTTTCATTCCTGGAAGCCATGTGGAAAAGCTGCACAAGGCAGGAGGCGCCTATAATCTCTGCCCTGGGGAGACAAAGACAAGAGAATCCTGGATCCTCCTGCAGTTTTCTCACCAGCCAGTCTAGCCAAATTGACAAGTTTTAGGTTCATTGACAATTTTTTTCTAAAATAACAACAACAACAATAATGTATAGGGTGTTAGAACAAGAGAATTATTGAGGGGGCTGTCAGTGTTAACCCCTGACCTCCATAAGCACACACGTGCAAGTACATACACACACCCCCACACAATATACATAAAAAATTCTTGATTTAGATAATGCTATTATGGTGCAATATTGAAGAGAAAATTGTGGTATAACTTATGAATTATTTTAAAATTGAATGCTTCTAAAGATGTTCTAATACAGTCTGTGCCCTCAAAATCAATCTCTGTAAGTTGAATTGGGGAAACCTTGAAGATCACCCTGAGGAGCAGTTAGTAGCCCTCAGATGACTGTCCCTTCACCCTGACTATAGCACCTCATAAATGGAGCTGAGAAGGCCAGTCATAGTTAAATTAGCCATGCTTCTGCATCTGAAAAACCACCCAGAAGCCTCTCTTAGAGAGACAAAAAGGCTGTTCTTTGGAAAAGTGGAATTTCAGACCCATTTCTAAACAGGTGCCCAGAGAGTGGAGCTGACTCTGGACTTGAATCTCACACCGTCCCACAAAGATGAATCAGCAGCCTGGCAAGCAAACAAAGCAAGCATGAGCTCCACAGGACATCAGAGCTGTGAGAAGCCACTAAAAGCTGAGGCTCTTTCCCAGAACCCCATTACTGGGTACTGTGTTAATGTCCCTCAGGCTGCAGGGTCCAGAATACTCCTGTGGCTTAGCCTGAACAGGGCTCTCTGGGCTGGAGAATATTCTAATGGGACTCTCTATCTTCTCACCACGTTGAAAGACTTCCAAGCTCCTGTGGCTTTATCCACTTCTTCAGATTTCTGAATTCATATTTCGTTCAAATACAAAAGAAAATAGCTTTATAACACATCTACACAAGCAAAATATATAAGTGTGTATATACTCCAATAACTTTACTATTCCTTATAGCTTTTATTTTTGTTTCTTTTTCCTTTTGTCTTGCACCTGTTATTTGCCAGGAAATTTATTACATTTCTGTTTGATCCAACAAAAGCCCCAGGCATCAGGACTTTGATCCCCAATTTGTAGATGGAGGACAGAGGGTCCAGTGCATTATGACCATTCTCTGGCCTCAAGATGCCTCAAGATTGATAATGTAATGGAGATTTAGAATGGGGCTACAGCTACCATTGTATGACAACACTTCACAGTTAATACATCTTAGGCACCCCAACTTCCAACTGTAGAGTGGGGGTGACAGAGGACTCGAGACCAGCACATTTTGAAATCACTTAAGATCTTGCTCTGTGAAGTTGAGCAGAAAAGAAGAGCATCGCCATGATCTACCTCCCCACCCCCACCAAAAGGAAGAAACTCTAGAAAAGAAACGGGGTCTCAAGGGAAAGCATACTGACAACTCTGGACCATTCCTCATCTGCACCAAGAGTGAGGGAAAATGGCCATAAAAATCATAGCCCTGTAAGCAGGTGAGGCACTGTGATATTCACTGCATCCTTGATGAATTGAGTCCCCATGGCAGCACAGGCACATGCGCACATTAAAAACTCAGGGCTGAATTATTAACCCTTTACATGTATGTCTTTGGAGAGGTAAATAACTTGCCCAGGATCACATGCTGAAGAGCAGAGACAGGGGTGTTTATTATGGTTGTTGTTTCTGTCATTGTTTTATCTGTTACAACCAGTATCTCTGGTCACATTGTCCTCTCACTGAGAATCCTCCACCATCTCAGAGAAATCTCTAACTCTTCCATCATTTCTTACTACCTATTACAGCCCAGCATTTCTTTTGACTTCACTCATAGTGATTTAAATGAAACATGTCTTCTATGGGCTTGTGTGTTTTAATTGCTTGGTCTCCAGGTGGCGGTGTTGTTTGGGACATTATAGAACTTTTAGGACAAGAGGTTTACTAGAAGAGGTATGTCACTGGGGGAGGGGGGTGAGAATGTATAGCCTCACTCCACTTCCAATTTGCTTTCTCTGCTTCTGTATGGGTAATAGAAGCAATCTCTCAGCTCCTGCCACATCCTGCTATACTCTCCAGAGTGGTGGACTCTTATACCTCTGAAACCATAAATGAAAATTAATGCTTTTGTCTATTAAAAAAAAAAAGTCTGGGTCCTTTATCACAGCAAGAGAAATGTACCGGTGCACTACCTAACTCAACATCTAGAGCTTGTTAACAGTGCGTGGGCAGCTGGCACACTGTGCTGCTTTGTCATGGATGCTATGTCTTCCATCTCCAGCTGTTCTCCATAAGCTGTTCCTTAGCAACCCAACATCCCTGGACCACTCAGGACACCGTGTCTTCTCCTTGCCTATCTTTTCCCTCCCTTTCCGGTGTACTCACTGGTAAGAGCTACTTTGTTCTTCGAGGGTCTTCCTCCCATATTTGAGTTGAACTATAGGTGGCTTTTACTCAGTGACATTTTAGGAAATATATTCTGTGTATCTATGCTCTCTTTCTCTAATGTTTCCATAGCTAAATGTCCTAACATTGCCCCTCCCAAATGGATCTTGTTTAGTAAAAGGCAGCCGATTTATATGATCTGAGGAGAAACTAGAGTCATTTCTCACATTTAAATTAGACATTTCATCTCCTTTGAGCAGGACACAGGGCACAGACTCAAGTCCTTCATCATCCTTGAACTATTGTAACAGTTATGAAGAAAGAAAAAGGATATTCTAGGTGTTCGAGCCAATGTAGAGCTAAGTTGTACCAAGATGTACTTAGCATTACTGCCAGTGCTTTAACAATATTATTTCATTTTAGTCCTTACCATTTTGATTAAATAATGTAATACTATGATCTCCCATTAGCCTATAAGGATTCAGCTTTGAGAGAGAGAGAGAGAGAGAGAGAGAGAGAGAGAGAGAGAGAGTTTTCCTCTTTTTTGGCTCTTCTCTGTGTCTCATGACAATCTTGAGTTTTCTAGACTCCAGATGATTTTATGCCTTGTGAAGGTCAGAACTGTAATCTCAATTCCCTTCTTCAAGAAAATTAAAATAATTGGTGTTTCCCGTCTCATTTGCTCTTCTCCATCTCTGTTATTGTGCCAGTTGCTGAACAAACATGCCACCTAAAATAGTCACATCTTCACCATTTCCCATCTGCTTTATTGGTTTCTTTAAATAAAATATTGCTGTGATGAATAATACCATATAATTGTAGATGTGCACATCACAGTTCACTGCTTCAAGTGGCTTCCCGGAGCACTCTGATGGGAAACACAGGCTTGAATGGCTCTCTGAAGTGCCATGAAGTCACTTGGATATGGTCCATAGTCCACCTCTCAGCCATGACAAATGCCAATGCCAACACCTCCACTGTCTATTAGAGCTGGAACTGTCCAAGGACTGAACTAATAGGGCATAGAGCAACCAAATCTGGGCACTTTCTACTGTACCACAGCCATCTAAGATGGACAGGGTAGTTAAGTAAATAGTCAACTGAAGTAAATATGAATAAAGACAGTGGGTAAATGATGGATAGTGATGTGGCAGAGGAGGGCCTTGTTGGCCATCAGTGGGAGGAGAGGCTCTTGGGTCTGAGGTATTAGATGCCCCAATATAGGGGAATGCCAGGGAGGAAAGACGGGAGTGGGTGGGTGGGTGGGGGAGTACCCTCATAGAGGCAGGGGAGAGGGGATGGGATAGGGGGTTTCCAAAGGGGAGACCTGGAAAGGGGAAAACATTTGAAATGTAAATAAAGTATAAAAATTTAAAAAAAAATGATGAATAGTGTATTAGTTACAGGTCTCATTGCTGCTATAAATTACCTGACAGAAGCTGCTTAAGAGTAAGGACTGACTGTGGCTCAGTTTGCGAGGACACTTCAACAAAGCTGAAAAGTTCTAGGGGCAGAAGTTTGAGGGAGTCAGTCACATTGCATCCTCAGTCAGGAAACAGAGAGATGAAAGCAGATACTCAGCTTTCACTCTCCTTTTCATTCAGAACAGGATCCCAGTGGTGGGTCCTATGGTTGGGGTGGGTCTTCCCACCTCAATTAACCTGTACTAGAAACTCCTCAGACATGCCCAGAAATTTGTCTTCTAGGTGATTCTAGGTCCTGGTAAGCTAACAATACTACCCATTTCCGGTAATTAGGTGGTTTGCTAGATAAATAGAATTGATGAATAATAAAAGAAGAATAAAAGAATCTATGATATTCATAAAATCTTACAACTTCAACTCTAAAATTTGATAGAGTCATTTGGATTGGGTTTGGTAGAACATATATTTATATATATATATGTGTATGTGTATATACACATACACATACATATATATAAGTTTATATATAATTTTAACCTTTGAGAGGTGAAGGCAGGAGATATAAGAGTTTGAGGTCAAAATGGACTATGTAATGGATACCAGATCGGCCTGAGCTACAGTGAGATCTTCTGTCAAGATAGATAAATAATAAATAAATAAATAAATAAATAAATAAATAGGCCAGTTCTTAATATTATAATGAAAAATCTTGATACTCACTATGTCCCTAACTAATGTGTGTGCATGCTGCAAAACACTTTACTCTTCACAGATACCATTGTTACTTACATATAAATACAAATACAGATGCAAAAATTTGCATGCAGAGTATAACACTTTGCCCTCTTTGTCTCTAGTTATACACAGTTCTGTCATCAGAAGTCACACATCTGTATGTGCCCCTTTCCACAAAATAGCACTAGTTTTTAATCAAAATCAATGAGCATGCACTGAGGCTTCATACTGCTGACATTTGGAGATTTAGGGCTGAGTAGGCAAAATTACCAACCCTCAAAAGAGCTTATGGTATTAGTTGAAAGAAAAAACAATAGTACTAAAAAAAAAAAAATGGTAGCAAGTATGGTTTGAGTGTCAAGAGAAGACATGAAAGCTGGCCTTATGAAGGTAATCAGATGCCTTTCCCATGCCCACTCTTCAGGGAGAGCCCTCTATTCTTCCTACCAGCCAACCATTGTCCAAACCCTTGCCAAGAAGTTCCCGTTCTCTGAGTGCAGCATTCAGAATGAGATCCCTGTGTCTCACTGAAGAAGAAGAGATCAGCTGAGATGGCCCCTACTCCTCCCGTTTCTCCTGTCACTAGAAGGAAAAGGTTAACCTAAGAAGTCCAGAGGGTTCTAAAGTCTTCCTCCATCACTTGTGGATTCAGTGTGCCCATAAGCTAACAGCCTTCACGATCAGCTTTCTCCCCACTGCTGGCTAAGTGTAAGAGCAAATAAGATAACATGGGTACTTTTTTCTATCTTGTTAGTATTTAAGGTCAAAGATTTTGTTTGTTTCTAACCCAAATTTTTGTGAAATATGCTCCATTCAAGTCAATAGTCAGTAAATTGACTGTTACTCTGTAAGGATATGCCGTTAGTATTTTTAAAGAATAGAAAGATCGAACATGTACTTCCAACTAGTTGATGATTGGTTCCACATTATTAAACGAGGTAAAAGCAAAGGCACAACCATTCTCCAAGCATATGCTGACAGATGTCATTTCTTCTTGCCTTAATTTGTAGATCATGTATGTACTGACAAAAATGGTAGACTGAGTCATTTCTTGAAAGATGAGCTTTAACACATGGTGACAGTGATGTCCTCACTGTCTGTGCTCCCCAGAAATCCATCAAAGCCTTGGCACTTTCTAAGACCAGCATTTTTTTTTACAAAGTATAGCCCCCCAGACCATCGTCACCACTACCACCTCCACCACCACCCTCAGCAGCACCTCCTGGGAAATCATCAGAAATGCAAATTCATGAATAACTGAATCAAGCTGATGATCTAGAGATAAGGCCAGGAATCCATGCTCTAAATGCCTTCCAGGAAGTACTGGCATGTGCTAATGTCTGCTAGCTACTGCCAGAGAGGGACCCAAGCATTTCTGTTCTAACTGCAAACATTTATAGAAGCTACTGAGGCAAGCCCAGAACTCAGCACTGAAGGAACATTCACAGAGATACACAAACCAATACATCCTTAAGAAACCAATAGTCCAGCAAAATTATAAATAATTTTGCTATTTAGCTAACTAAGCTAAGAGGTAGAAGAGTGGAGCTTTGTGCTATTGGACCAGAACTGGGCAATAGAATCATCTCTGGGGATTTAAAAAATTATGTATCCCAAGTAGCAGATTCAGAAGTCTGGGATGGATTCCAGCAACCTTTTCTTACTTGAGAACACTGGGTCATGACAACGAGCACGAGTCTGAAGCAAGACTGTGTTATGCCCTATGTCAGCTCTGTGTCCTTGAGGTAGCCGGATATTCTGCTCAGGGACAGGGGGCTAGTATAATAATTACAAGCATGGGCTCTGAAGCAGGACTCCCTGGGCCTGAACTGAAGCCTCACAGCATACTAATGATGTAGCCATGGGTAAGGTACTCTGGGCCTCAGTCTTCCTCTCTAAAGGGTAGGGCTGCTCAGTAAATTAACCTAAGATTAAGATGGTAAGAGATAGAGACAGAGATAGAGATAGAGATATATAGATATAGTTAGATAGTTATAGGTATATAGTATATGGTACCCTATATATGACATATATATTTAGGACATATATATGTTACATATAATGTAACATAGATAAATTTGTGATGATAATGATGATGATAGCTTGAAATGAAAATAAAATAACATTTAGATTATACTGTTGTTGGGACAATAATAGATAATAAAATACAAAAAATAAGGAAAAGTTTCAGTTTCTAGCTTAGGGTTTACTACACATTATTTTTCCTTCTATATGCATACATCATTCTCTGAAAATATACAGTGGAGAGAAATACTTTGTCAAGGAGTTTCAGGTATCACAGTACCTTGCATCCACATGGCCCAATGGATATCTTCACTTCTCTATAATACTCTTAGCTTTCCCGTGGCTTTTGAGAGGAGCTTAGTGTACTATATCTCCTGAGTTTTGGGAATTCAATCAGAAGACTTTCATGTTAAATAATCATCTACACATGCATCTCCAAAGCACTGTGCATGTGAATTTATCTGGAAATCTTGATAGAAAGCATGTTCTGACTCAGTAGACACAGGACTGGTCTCAAGGGTCCACCTTTAGACTAAGCTTCTAAATGCTGCTAGTTGCCAGCACATACATTGCTTGAGCAGAGTCCTGCAGTGGCCTTAAAACTTCTACAAGGAGCATCCACATATCCTCAGACTGGAATAACTCAAGTTATTCCAGGTTTCATTTGCAAGCTCCTAAAAGCAAAATAGCACAGTAGAAGAAGCTCGGAACTGAGAGACAGGAGACCAGGTTCTGAATTTTGCCTTGCCTTCCCATAAGGCCAGTGACCTTTAGAAACGTATTTCTGAGAATTCTCCGTATTTTCTAACTTATCTCCTTGGCAGGGTATTGTGAAAGCCAGATAATATACTTTACATGGGAACACTGAAGATCAGAAGTCTTAGTACAAAATAAAGATCATTGACAAGCCTACTGCGAGCTATGCATACAAATAACCTGGTGACTTGTTAGCCCCTTGAACCAAAGGGTCAGAGCATAAATTTCCCTTTCTTCCTTTCTCATATTATACTCATTCTTGAATTTGAACATTTCTGAATTATTCTGTACTCCATAGAAATGAGGCTTTATCAAGAAAACAGAAGGGATATATTGTGAAAGAATCATTGGACCACACCCCATAGTTGAATCTGCACTTAAATCTGCCCTACTGACTGCTTTTTATAAATAAAGTTTTATTGGAATACAGCCATACACCTATTTGTTACATGTTGCTTAAACCTGTTTCTGTTCACCCACGTAAGAGTTTAAGAATTGGATCAGAAACCACATGCCCTGCAAAAGCTTAGTGATGTTCATCATTTGAAACTAAGTTTGTCCATCCTGGCTTCTAGGACTGTTGAGACCTGGAGGAACAGCTTCCAAAAATAAAGATCAAAGCCGTGGAGGAAAACTGAGTTTCTAGGACTGTTTGCCTGCTCTACTCAGAAAGATGTAACAATGAGAAGTTGCCTGGCAGAGAACTTACTGGGTGTGCTGACTCCAGAATGATGTTCTAACATTGGTTGGACTCCAAAGGAACGTCCACAAGGATCTCTGCTGTAGCCACACACAAAATCAAACGTCTCCATGACTCTCCTTCCTTCCCAGCAGGAGAAATAGAAAAGGCTCTGTGGTACCCTGTTCCATCCTTGTGTAGGTGCATCTTACTAAGGAAATGTAAATAACATTTATGTCTCCTGCCATGAGCATTCTGGAACACAGACTTTGTAGCTCTCAGTCTACAACACAGTAATGTGTCATAGAGGGTAATTCAACTGACACTGGACAAATCTGTACCCACTACAGTCTTTGGCATAGTGCAGGATTCTATAACAAATTGCAATAGACCCGAGAAAGCTGTTAAAATGCAGAGATTTATTTTTCCCAATTCTGGAGGGAAAGAGTCCAAAGTCAAGGTGCAGGCAGATCCCGTGTCCAGTACATACACTCACAGTGGTTTGACAGAGCCATCTTTACCTTGTATCTACACATGGTAGAGAGAAGAAAGGGAGATGTTCTCCTGTCCCATCTTATAAAGCCACTGCTCCAGCCACAGGGGCTCCACATTCAGAAGCCAGTTCCTTCCAGTATCATCTCAACAAAGGCTAGGATTCCAACTACAAAACTCGGAGGGACAAAAGCATTAGTCTGTAAGAGTCCCCAGTCAGGCACAGGATCTGTCTTCCCTTCCTCGGCTTCTCTAAGCTTCCCAATTGGGCCTTCATCACAGTGACTCCAAGCCTTTCCCAACAGCACCTACAAGGCCTCTAGGTCAAGATGAAATAATAAGTAAAATCTGAACTCAGTCTCTGAAGAAGCTTCTCAAAGTTAACCATTGAGTCACATATATGTGCAGTCTAACCCACAGGCAAGTGCCCCTTGGACAGCAAGCAGTGTGAATATCCTGAATGTGTCTGGAAAACCATTGCTTTTCCCACTGGCCTTGGTTCTGAGGTAAATGTTTTCTGAGGTAAAACTCCATTGCTCTTAGACAGTCATTGGGTCCCCCCAAAAAATAATAATGGAATTTTTTTGAAAGCACGTTGCCCTGAAACATTTATTGCAAAAACTCAGCATTTGATTAGCCCAAGGCAGAGTTAGAGGATATCTGGAGCTTCAGTGCCATTCGACAGCCAGGCTTTGAATACAGATTAGTGGAAGGCCCTGTGTCCTGTAGATCCCATTTAATTCCCATATCTACAACCCTTACCGAGGTGGCACTAACCTGTCCACTTGCCTAAGGGTTTAGCCATCCCTCCCATAATGCCCCAGGAACCCCTGTCTCCCTGCAGTTTCACTCTGACAACTGAGAAGATGACAGGGATGAGATGGGTAGAGGCCAGGAAGATAAAAACAATGTGAAATGTGGAGATTGGGAGCTTATCAGCCAAACAGGACGTGGGAGAGAAAAAGTAATCAACCAAAAGCTCTTATCAAAGTCTCCCCCACGGGAAAGGCTTGAAAAGTCCTATCATTGCTCAAGGAAAAATTATCGGATTATTACAACGGAATCTCGTTTGCTATGCTCCCTGTACACTGAGGATACACACACACACACACACACACACACACACACACACACACACACACACACACATGCTGGAGGTCACTGAGAGTTTGTCTTGAAAATTATGTTTAGAAACTTGAAGCAGGGTGTTCTTCATAATTAAGACAGACGGACAGACAGACAGACAGACAGACAGACACACACACACGTCTACTATGTTATAATGATTACTATACACCCATGGGCATATGCTAGCTGTGTGCTGTTTTGTGCATTTCTCTTCAAATGCATCATGCTAGACATGGCCATGTCATCTCCAATGTTTAGATTAGGAGACCAAGGCTTAGCAAGTACTCAAAGTCACACAACGAAATGACCAGACTGAGATCCAAATCTAGCTTAGTCTACCTCCAAGGGGCATTCGGATAAATCCAAACCTTCAGTGTAAATGGCCTTCTAGCTCTTTAAATTTCATTTGTGTACGTGTGTGTGTGTATGTGTTTAGAGGTGAGAGGACTGCTTAGGAGAGTCGGTGCTCTCCTTCCAACATGTAGGTCCCAGGAATTGAACTCAGGTCAGTGTTGGCAAATACCAATATTTGAAGCATCTTGCTGGTCTCACCCCTTCTAGCTTCTTAATAAAACTAAAGGAAACTAACTCAATCTTCGAAAGACAGCACAAAAGAATCCTTTTGTCTAACTTCAAAGTTAAATTCAACCAGAGGAAAGTAAAGAGCCCAGGGTGAACCCTGAGAACCAGGCAGAGGGAAACAGCCAGCCAAGAGCTAGACAGAGAGCTGACACCTGTGGAGCCTTCTGAAGGAAAGCACATTCACTCCTGCCTTCAGAACCTCCAAAACTGTGCGAGAGTGGCAGAAATAGAAATGTGATATTTAATTTATACATCCAGCTCTTTGTCCCTGTGAAGCAATCTGTCTTCTTTAATTGCACGAAGTATTCCTGATCAGGTGCATTCAAAGTGATGTTGTGTTGAAGGAAAGCTAGTCGGAAATTGTTCTTAACTCTCTGTCCTTAAATCTATCTAAGCATTTTCCTGGGGGTGGCAGGAATTACATAAAGCTACATGTGGAGCCAAAAGGTAAGGCTGAGGTGTGTTCTCAGACTGGCCTCCTTGCATAAGAATGAGGAACGTAAGATCAACGTATGGACATCACACCAGGCTTACCATGTCAGTGTCAGCGGAAGAGAGTTCTGGGTCCTAATGTCCTCTCCAAGGGCTGCATCTGTCTCACTGTAGCTCATAAATGGCTCTGGTCAGAGAAGGCACTGCTCAAATAACCCCAAGACTCAGTGAGGGAAAGGGGGACAATAATTGAGCATTTTTGATGCAAATGGAGAAATAGCTTTTACTATTAAAGTAAAATTTGAAGTTGTATTAAAAAACAGTACTTTATCTCGTGTTTATGTTAACAAAACAACTGAAAGATGCCAATGTGCTCAAAGCTACCATTTCAGTGAGATGAGCTCATACACACTTATCTGCTCATTAACCCTTCTCTGGGCTCCCCAGATCCTCCACAGCTAGTACAACAACCCCCTTTATTTCTAATCTTCACTCTATGCTTTCCTTAACATTTGGTCAACTGCAGTCCAAAAATGGTTAAATGGAAAATTCCAGAAAAGGCTATTGATACATTTTAAATTGGACACCACTCTGAGCAGACTTATGAGATCTTAGAGAGTCCTACTCTGCTCCCTAGCATGTACCTTCCTTCATTCTGGCACACTCATGTTGTGTGTAAGGTTCCTTTCATGGACACTTAGCTTCCTCAGATATCAGATTGCCACCATGGAATATACAGAGTGCTTGCCTTCAAATGACCCTCAACTTACTTGATAGTGAGCCCAGAGTACAGGGTAGTGTTGTTGGCAAGTTGGATCTGCCATAGGAGCTTTCAAGAGCTTTTTAAAAGTGAAAATGTGAAAGTTTGCAACTTAAAAAGCTAAAGAACAGAGGCTGGGCCACTTGCTCCAAGGATAAAGTGTTTGCTTTGCAAGTGTGAAAGCCACAGTGTGAATTCCCAAAACCCATTTATACGCTGGGTGGGCATGGCAGCGCCATAATTCCCACCTCAGAAGGTAGAGAAGGTGCCTGTAGCTGCCACTCTAGGACATCCAATGCCCTCTTCCGGCTTCTGCAATCATCTGCACTTGTGTGAACATCCATACACAGCCACACATGTAAACACATAAGTAAAAATAATAAAAATAAATCACTTTCAGGTAAAACATTAAGAAAAAGAAAATGTTTGCCAATCTCTACTGCCTCAGCTTTGCCAGGACTGCTAAAATAAAGGCCTACAGACTAGGTGATTTAGTTGACAGATATGTAAGCCTTCAATTTTAGAAGCTAGATGACCAAAATCAAGGTATCAAAAGCACTGGTGTCTTCTGAAACCAGTCTTCTTGGTTTATAAATGTCATCTTCCCATGACTTCCCATGGTCTTTCTCCTATGCTTCTTTGTCTTAATCTCCCTTTCATAAAGACCTGTTATGTCAGACTACAGCACACCTTAAAGACCTCCACTTAATTGCTGCTTTAAACAATTATCTCTAAATTTCTAAATTTGGTCACATTCTAAGTAGCCTCGTTAGACTTCTGCATGTGCACTGTGAGGTAGGGTTGGGGACTCACTTCATCATATTATGCCTGGGAGAGATTCTCAGGTAGTAAATGCTACCTGAGCTGCACCTCCTCAGCCAACAAAGTGGGAAGCACCATTTGTGCTCCATCACTGTCTTTCTCCTTCACCCCATCAGTCTTCCAAACAGTGTACTTGAAATTACAAAGGCTCATAAGAAATGGAAATTAAGTCTTCCTATTGTAGCATCCTTTTAACATCTATCTGATGGTTTCATGAAAAGACTTTTATACTCACAATGGCATTCCCTTATGGTTCGAGATATTTCTCTATCATGCAGTCCCCAACCATAAAATAATAATAGTCTCGCATGTTAAGTATTAACAACATCATGGAAACTGCGGAAAAAGGCATGAAGCCATGATAGAAATGCTATCACAAGGAATCCATGCCCAGACACCAGCATAAAGGGTGTGATGGCAATGAGATTTGACACATCTTAATTGTGAAATGCCAACTCTTCTTGGAAATCCAGTTGCCCCTCCTCCCTCTGATGTGTTCAAAAAGGAGTCTCAAAGTACACACTTACAAAGCTTAGCCAGAAGTGAGACAAAGAAGCAAGGACAATATGTCCCTGTGAGCACCAGAAAACGGATGTTCATTAGCTGTTGGCCTAAGCAGATATTAATGGCACCTTAGGGGTGACCTAGACTCCAAAAATCCCTAAGTTGTCACTCAAGAGGCATCAAGGTCAAGAGAAGGCTTGACAGGCATTGATATCCTTGGAGTGTCATTGGCTACCTTGTATAACATAACCAACCCTACACTCTGCTCCTATGAACATCAAGGTATTATTTATAAAACATTACTGTAGCTACTGGGAGACTTTTGGGAAACTATAAAGTTTCCTTTCTCGTGGCCACCTGCTGGCTTTACACCATATCTCTGAGCTTACCCATTCTCACATCAACTTCATACTGAGCTCAGCTGCTTCCCAGACATATATGGACTTCCCCTCTTCTGTATCTTTATATCTAACTGATCCTTTATTTTGGAAGATAGCATTATCACAAACCATCTTTTGTTTTTAAATACCCAAGTTAATGTCATGTCTATGAGATTCTACTCAACTGTCCCTGTTTCACTGAACGAAAGCCATGTCATTTTATTCTATGCATCTGTGATCTGGATTCCCACGGATAGAACAGATGAAGAGGTGCTAGAATGACTTCACAGTGTCTTCGACCTGACCGTATTTGATATAGTAGTTTTTAGATATCATAGTTTATAATTTCAACAAGAAAAGAGACTGGGGATGTCGATGTCAAGGGCCTGGCACGGGCTTGATAAATGATGACTTTCTTTTATATTTCTAACCTGTGATTTGGTGGTAGAACCAAAGAGAAATGTGGGAGAGAGAAAGTGAGTATCAATAAGCATTTAGCATCTGTCCCTCAAAGGTTTACTTTGAAAACAATAATAGCATGTGTTATTGATAGAGCACTTAGCTATGTCTAAGCACATGCTTGGAACCTTTGTAAATAAGCTTACTGCTAATCTTCTTGGTGAACTATGGATTTGCCCTTATGATCTCTTCCAAGGAGCTACAGATTTCACTATGTAGTAGATGACTCTTTGGAGCCAAACCATTTAGGTCCCAGGACTCAAATAGTTAAGTAGTTTGGGGCAATTAAATTGGTGACCTCGTCTTTGGTTTCTTCTGGCTATTGTGAGAAATGGATGACATATAACACAAAACCAGGAAGATGGTGCAAATAAGAGGCTCAATGCAAAATAAAGGCAAAAGACAGCCTTATTACTAGTCTTTAAACATTTAATATTTAACTGAACATGGGTCCAGTATGCCTGACACCAGTGCAACCCCATGAGATGATTCAGTGTCAGTATGCGAGGAGTATAGGAGGCAACAAAAATGTCCAAGGAGTATCCCCAACCATCCTAAAAGAACATAAAATGCAATCCCTTATCCACCCCATTGGATAGTGTGGATTTCTTTCCAGTCATTAATAAAGAAAAATTCCTCAGTACCACATTATTTGTTCACAATTCCTATAACTGAGAGAAGTAAAATGTCAAGAAGAGATTTATTTTAGTTTGACTCAAACTGAGAGGAAGGAGGTAGGGGTGGTTTATAATTAGAGTGACCATAGGACAGTTCACCCTGGAGAGTCCCAGTTTACCCAAGTCGTCCCAGTGTGCCTATTAATAGCAGTCCTTTTCATTCCCAAAAGTATTCCAGTTAGGGCAATAAATTGCATGTCCCATCTCCAATAATGGAAAAAGCAAGTGCCTTGGAGCCATGGAGATTTGAATTCAAATCTTAATTCCATCCCTTGCTAAATGTGTATCTACATTAATTCATATCACCATTCTGGGCTTGCATTCCCCTCTAAAATGAACTCTACACTCCCTTTTTTCTAAGGATTTGTGAAGATTCAGAAAATGAAAGAACTCTAGAAAACACTTGGTACATAGTAGGTGCTCCATGCAGGTGAATTCTCCTCTGCTTACTCTCTCCTCCCCCCATTCACAGACCCCACTTAATTCAAAAACACTTAAATCTTTATTTTGCAGTTCACCAAGTGCCTCTTGTATACTGGTTATATATTCAGCTAATTCAATTCAGCTCTCATGGGTAGAAGAAGAAATTTCATCTCTTAAAGGTGATACAAGTAGTTTTGCAGATGTCGTTAATGCAGGGCAGTTTAATATAAGCTCTGTAGAGGAAATAGAGAAGGCCTTAAGGTTCATGACAGGGTATGGACACCTCCAGTAGATTGGACTTCCTGCAGGAAGTAGGATTTGGAAGAGGTTCAAAAGTGATGGGTACATCTGCAAAAGACAGACTTCAAGAAGACTACTGGAGACAAAGAAAATAGCCCAAGGACAGGGTGGTAGGGAGTGCTTTCAAAGAATGGTGCTAATCCAACTTAACTAAAACACTGGGTATATTGGGAACAGATTGTAAAAAGAAGGTCTGCAGTAAGCCATGGTGAGACACTGATGGTCCATGAGGAAGTCTAGTCTTGCCAAGATGAACCTTGGGAACGGTTCTCTGGCAGCTGTTGAGTGGGAGCAATTACAGGCCATGTAGAGAGGCAGAAGGTGGGAAGCCCAGCTATCGTGCTATTGTATGAGTATTGTTCAGTCAAATTCACAACCAAAAGTTCAGTTCAACTAACTTCTTCACCCTACAGCTCCAGGAATCAAGTATCTACTAATAATTAAAAGAGCCAATCCATCTCACTTCTGTGTATCTTAAGAGAACAGCTGGGCGGTGGTGGTGCATGCCTTTAATCCCAGGACTTGGGAGGCAGAGGCAGGTGGATTTCTGAGATCGAGGCCAGCCTGGTCTACAGAGTGAGTTCCAGGACAGCCAGGGCTATAAAGAGAAACCCTGTTTCAAAAAACCAAAAAAAAAAAAAAAAAAAAAAGAGGACATTAGATTCATTTATTTATCCAGGTTCTAGTCATAAATCCAAACTGCTGGCAAGCCTTGAGGATTCTTGATCAGCCTTCTCATATGGTTAAAAGATATTGCCTCCTGTTTCTTTATGGAATTTCCTCTAATTTTCCCTGTATTTTCCTAATTCTTACAGTACTTTTATCTCTAGGTTAACACAAAAACACTCATCTGTGAAGTTTTGTGCTCACTCTGTGTTCCAGCTTGGCTGTAATATCACCCTGAACTCCATTCAAAGTGGAGCCTAAGATAGTGGTCTGCATTTATTCTTGTGGAGTAATATAAGAGAGGAGAGGAAGGAGGGGCCAGAATAAGAATTTGATAGTATGTTGATAACTGTGAAAGTAACTGGTTGTCTTAGTTAAAGTTTTTACTGCTGTGATAAAACAGCATGAGCAAAAACAATTTAGTGAGGAAAGGGTTTAGTTCATCTAACGAACTCTCAGGTCATACTCCCTCCCTGAGGGAAGGAAGGCAGGGCAAGAACTTGAGGCAGGAACTCAAGGCAGGAACTGAAGCAGAAGCCACGGATATATGCTGTTCAGTGGCTTGCCCTCATGCCTTATTCAAACTGCTTTTTTACACAACTTAGGGTAACCTGTCAAGGGTTGGTACTCCTGTAATTAGCTAACCCCTCCCACATCAGTCATGGATCAAGAAAATGTTTCACAGGTTGGCCGCAGGTCAATCTGGTAGGGGTATTTTTTTTTTCAATTAAGTTTCCCTCTTCCTGAATAACTCTAGCTTGTGTCAAGCTGACAAAAAACTAACCAGAACAGTGGTTCTCAATGATACTAGAAACTTCCCAGAAATTCAAAAAAATGGCAGCTCCAAATTACCTGCACAGGAGGAGTCTATAGAGTAGGTTGCATTGAGGTTTGGTCTGTTGGTGTGTATTCTAATGCTAAATATTGTCCCCCACCCCAAGGTCTGGTTGCCCCCAGGGATAAGAGTTTTGTGCTTTTTATTTGGGAACAAAATGATCTAAGGTGAGGTGAAAACTGCCCATTAATTTTAATCACAACAAGCATAGAGTTTTCAAGTCCTCCCCATTTGACAAAGATGATCCCATGGCTGCTAACTGCTCAGTATTTTCTAACTGCACATCTCAGAGTATGACAGGAAACACAAGATATCACAACTAGGGTGTCAGAGACATCCTAGGAAAAATAGTAAAAGGCACATGACAGGAGACCTATTATGGGGTACTGTACCATGCAATCACCTACGCAGGGTTATTAGAATCTTCAGTAAGCCAACAAAATTATACCAATTCATATCACAAGTGACAAAGACACATGGAAAATCCTAAAGGCAGCAAAAAAAAAAAATGGCAGAGAAGGGTGTAAAAAAGAGTGTCTGCAGACTTCCCATCCAATGTAATCCATATAAGAACACAAGAGGCTGATGTCTTCCAAATGCAGTAAGGGGAAGTCTGGTCTGGAGGCAACTCATTCCAGGTATGACACAATGTAGCACAGGCCTCTAATGCCTGTATCTCTCTCGTTGATTTCCCACCTCAACCCAAAATAACCTGCCTACAGGAGGAGAGTAGGATGTGTTGAGGTTTCCTCAGGTCTTCTTCTTATGTGCAATACAACCACTGTGGCTCCAGCCACCACCACCACATTCTAATCAGCAAAAACAAAAGAAAAAGGAAGAAAGAATATCACATTCTGTTCTTTAAGGACACATCCACTAGCCATCACATAAACACTGATAGAATTATGTACATAATCATAGTCAAAGGCAAGGAAATCTGGGAAATACATTATTTTTTAATATTTTAATTTTGAATTATGTATATGAGGCAAGGGGTATATGCATGTGAAATTAGTGCCTATGGAGACCAGAAGGTGTCTGATCCCCTGGAACTGGAGTTTCATGCAGTTGTCAGCTACCTAGCAGGAGCTGACTACTGAACTCTAGTCATCTGCAAGAGAAGCAAGTCTCTCAAGCACTGAGCCATCTCTCCAGACCTAGGAAATAAGTTTTTATTCCAGTGGCCACAGATTCAAATAAAAGTCCAGGGCTATGTTGTTAAGGAATCTATAGAGAACAGATATTAAGGATGACTAGCAATCTTTGCCATAGATATTAAGCTATGTAGTACACATTAATCCCATTCTTTCTTGATGCTATTAATAAGACATAAGCTACAGTAACCAGTAAAGGGGCTGAAAAAATGGTCTGCAACAATCCTTCCATTTTTGACTTTTATTTTATGTGTTGCTAGGATACACTGACACATAATAGGTCTTCTTTCATTAGACCAAGAGTAAGCAAATTATAGCCTAGAGGCCAAATCTAATTATAAGATTTGAAAATAAAGTTGGAACACAGTTAAATTCACTCAACTGAATGTTGCCTATGATTGTTCTCATGTAACAATGGTAGGGGTGAACATCATGATCTGGCCATGAGACCTGAAGTCCTTATGCCCTGGCATTTGGGAGGGCAGTTTGGCAACTCCTTCATTAGACAAATAAAAGGACTCAGGTGACCAAGCAATTCGAAAAAACTTTGCTTTCAGCAAAATGTGTTTTTCTTCTCCTCCATTTGCATCTTCTGTAGATTACATTCTATAGTTTGAAAATGAATACACCATGGACTTAATTTCTAAAGATTTCTAGGAAAACAAATGCAGATGTTCTGCCAAAAACATGATAGAGTATTTTCTTGACTCTTGAAAAAATTTTCGACTGCCCTTGAAATCTTGGGTTTAAACAAAATAAACTTCCTCCCTAGAAATTAAACTGCTGGGAGAAATGACTGCGTTGGAGTATATCCCAAAGAAGCAAGTACATACAGCACGGAGGCCTTGCAAGAAAGATTTGCATTTGTAGAATTCTCACATTAAAATGAGGAATCATAAACCAGGGTGGTGGCTGTAAGAAGGAGCCAAGCATGGTTTGTCTGGAATCCAGACTAAAGAAAATCACCAGCTAGTGACTAGCTCTGAATGAGGTCACAAGAAGTTCAGACTATGTGGAAGGAGACATGTGTGACAGATGTGTGGCTGTCCCTTGATGGGTGAAGCTCAGCAGAGGATAACACCATCAGCACTGTCCAGAGTCAGGGCAGTGAAGCTTGTTCATGATTTAAAAAGGAGGGCTTGTTTCAATAAGCTTCTTGGAAAATGAAGGACAGGACCCATCTCCCTGGGCAAGACACTAAAAAAATCAAGGTCCACAAGGCATACATTTGGAACATGGCTTAATGACCACAGAGGAGCTTAGATGCAACCCCCTCTGGTAGACTTGGGTTCAAACACAAGCTTCTAAGAGGTGAACTCAATAGGTTGTTTCAGTGTTCCCATTTACAGACAGAAATTTTTTGGTGTCCTACAAAATTGTGATCACTATGCTTAAGTGTTTGACAAGTGGTAGGTGTTGCTGTCACCATCACTATTACCACCAACTGTCATCACCACCGTTATCTCTACTGTCATCACCACAGCTGTCAGCATCCCAGGTCTATCCTAGTAAAGCTACCCTATACTCATTGGTCAGCTTCTGACAAGGCTTAGCTTGGGATCTAAAAGGCCTGAACTAGAAGACTAAATATATCTTCATCTGTACAAAGGAAATACCTTTAGAGGCAGAATTAAACAGTGGCGAATTTTGGTACTTTTTGAGATTTCCAGAAAGTTTATGTGCCTGTCTTGAGAAGCAATGTCTGTGGGTGTGAGGCACATACAGGGCAGGACAAACAATTGTCTTGGGGGACATGGCCTGCTGTGTTCATGGGCAGATGAAACCTGACCACTGCTCTTGTTTTACTCTTCCAGTGTACACTCATAGTATCCAAGTTCCACCTCAGCTGACTTCTCAGGACAGTCTCTCTGATCAAACATTACCATGCCATACTCCCTGACTTTATTCCAGAGTCTGCTCAAATTCTTTTGCAGGTAGCCTTTCTCTGAAACCCCAAATGGATGTCCCCTTTTGCAAGCCTCACCTTCTTTCTCCTTCCTAGGCTTCATTCTCCCGAAACTCTCATCATTTCCTGATGTATTATACATTTTGCTATATGTATATCTCAACCTGTAAGAGTGTAATTTCTATGAGACTGGAGATATTTCCACTTCTTCTGCGTATAGAACTGTATCTGAAATATCAAGTGGTATAAACTGTCTATTGAATACTTTTGAATGAACGTAACCCACCTGCCTCCAGAAAAAAAGAAATAATTTTGTTTAAAGGGGTGGGGGTGCCCAGGGCAAGGGAGATGAAGGGCTTTCCATTCAATCATATGTACCTGAGTTAAGATCCCCAGAACTCATGTAAAAAGGCAAGCACAGTAGCATGCACTTGTAAGTCCAGGTGCTGGGAGGTAGAGACAGGAGAAGTCCTCTGGCAGTCACATTTGCCAAATTGGCAAGTCTAGGTTCAGTGAGAGACCCTGTCTCAAAAGCTGAAGTGGAAGGCAATTAAGGAATGACACTTGGTGTCAGTCTGAAGCCTCCATGTGTACATGTGTACATGTGCACACACACGAGTTCATGTACACACAAACTGCATACACACAAATATGCACGTGCACATACAAAGCAGGCATTCTAGAAACAGTAAAGCAAAGCAGCCTTAGACGAAAAGAAATTAAATAATTCTTAAGTGACAGGGGAAGAACTGCCTTAGCATACTTAAGCTATGTTGCCCTACAAAGTGTACCCTAGTCCTGTGCTGCCCACAACCAAACACATAAAGAAAACCAATAATGATCAAATAATAATGCTTTTTTCCTCTCCAGAAAAAAAAATATCTCTTAACTCATTAATTTTCAAGCATTTTAACCCAATAAAATCCAAGAGTCTTAATTTAAAGCAAAACAAAAACAAAAAATCCTAAAAGTATATGTAGATATAGTTGGGTTTTCTTTCTTTTGTTTTTTTTTTTAAGTTCAAATGTGGTACAGGCTTGCAAAGTCAGTGAGAACAATCGGGTTGTAATATTGCAACCTTCAATCAACCTCAGTATCAATTTTATTTCCCTATGTTGTATAGTTTCTCCAGGCCCTGGAATACCCTGACTTGCACTGTAAGTAGCTGTGGACGGCACATTTTTAATGGCTTGCCTTGCAAACTCAGGTTGCTCCTCAAATCAACGTCTACAGAAACTTCAAAGAGGAGAAAAGGGAAATTTTCTTTTCAAAACTGATTTACTAATGACCTCTAAGGACACCTTGAGTTTCTTTTCTTTTTCCACATGAGTACAAGGACAGAAAAGGAACATCCAAAAATTACAATAAACATCAAAACTGGTTCTAATTCAATAGTTCCACATAACAAAACATTTCAAATGCAACTGCTATTTTTTACCCACTGTCCATTTAGTATGAATGGGGGAAAGCCAAGAATAGAGGCACCTGAGCCTTGCCAGAAATAGATCACGCAGCTCTCCACAGCACATTCCACATTGCAAGGGGAAAGGAACTCAGGTGGGCAGCACGCAGAAGCCTGACTTTTAAAACAAAAACACATAAGCTACAACTGTCCGAGCGACGATGCACACATGAGAACTTCAGCATGTGCACCAAAGGCTACAGAGGGCAGGCAGCCAGCCCTCCAATTATCACCCACTCTATGCCCACACACGCATCAATCCTCACACTTATTTGTATACACCTTTGACTAAACTGGAAATTTCTTTTCATCCAGGGGCTGGAAGTGAGGGATCCAGCTTATCTCTAGTACTAACTGTTAGGCATCCATCTTTGCAATGCTGACTGAAGAATGTGTATGTTTGCTCCCAATCACCTTTGGTCACTTTCCACATTCCTAAAGGCTCAGGTTCTAGTCCAAAACCCTTTGTGGTTTTCTGTTTCATGAGAAAACAACAACAAAGACAAAACAAACAAACAAAAAAACTTTTCAAAAATTCTAATAAAGCATTTGTAGGACCTATGGTACCTCTGTGACACCTTGAGGTCTCCACACGAGTTCTTCCTCATCACTGTATCTGACTGACCATCAAGCTGCATGGTGAAAGAGCCCTCCCTTCACAACAGTTAACCGAAGAGTAGGCTCTGAGCTCAGCCTAGCTCAGCCCCATTCACAGTACAGCAAGCTCTGCCTTGGAGCCTCAGCCAGCCCCTGCTGAACATTTTTATAAAAGAAAGCTCAACACCCAATTCTCAGTTGTTGAAATGATTCCTTTTCTCTGGTTCTTTGGGTTGATAAAATTTTTGTTTACAACTACACAGAGCAGCCTTGCTTCCTTTTCTACAAAACCACCTAGTCCAAGAGAGCCCCTGTCTCTCCTGCTACCTCTCTGACTAATGTTCTTCGTGTGCAATTCCTTTAATGAATTCCAAGAAGCCTCATTGGACCAGTGCAAAACCTGCAGAATTAGGTGATTGCAATGGAAAGCGTTCTCAACACAGGACCAGATTAGCAAAATTTGAGTGTCAGCTGTGTGACCTTAGACCAATGATATAAACTCCTAAAGTTCAATTTCCTTACCTATTAATCAGATATAGTAATCACAGTTAGGACTGCTACTAGTATAAAAGAGATTTGATGTCAACTACAGCAATGGTGGGTGAAGCTGGGCCCTCCTTTTCTGTCCTGCCCATCCTTCCTTACTAAGATCCCCACATCTTAGCCCAATAGCCACTGTTCTAACTTCATGAACAAACCATGTTTTTACTTCAGTGTCTGAGAGAGGAAGTCTCACAAACACACACACACACACACACACACACACACACACACACACACACACACACCACAGAGCAAGAGTTTCAGCATTGAGTTTAGGAGTTATTGCCCCGTTGCCCCACTATTGGGTTGGTTTCTCTCTCACATTTGGAAAAACTCACATCACACATTATTCACAATTTTCAAAGCTAAGTGTGATACATCCCCATCCTTGTGGAGTTTAGTGGCTTAACACTAGGAGTAGGGTTGCGGGGCGGGGAGTGGGGGGTAGAGCAGAAGCTGAGAGAAATGTAAATGTAAAAATGAAGACATAGAGTGCATGTCCTCTTCCTGACATTTGTCAGGGAACAGACCCAGACCACTTTGTGAGATTTTCTTCTCTCTTTGCAAACAAGAGGTTTCATAAATGGAGTGAGTATCAGGAAAGGTTCCAAGGAAGAAGCTATGAAATAAAGTTCTCCAGGTTCCACAAAGTACTGACTTGCACATCCTGTATTCTGCAGGGCTGGGTCAGCTAACACAGTGCAGTGGGTGTTTCCCAGTGCTCACTGGCTTATGAATATTTAAAGGTAATAAATGTCACAGTAAGTGTTTAACGATCTTGTTTACATGTAAAAGTCCTTGAGAAGTGTCTATTGAAGATGAAGCTGATGCCAATTTCAAAACGTCTTTATTCGCCCCTCCCCTCCCCACTTCTTGGGGACAGGAAGGTGTCCTTTGGGGATGCTGAGTCTTTCAACTTGAACATGGGAAAAGTGCTACAAATGGTAGAGGTGCTAGAATTTTTTCTTTTGGAGTTTTACAGTCATTCAAATGACACATTCCCCTACTATTGAAAACAGAGGACAAGAAAGAGAAAGGAAAAAGAGGGAGAGATAGAGGGATGGAGGGAGGGAGGGAGGGAGGAACTCCTTTTTCCCCCAGTATCAATACTTACTGGGGTTCTAGAATTCATCTAGTGACCAGTGGAACCCAGTTTAGACTGTTGATTTGTGGGGGAATAACCTCAGACTTGAGCCAGGCAGAGCTGGGTTATAGATCCAGAATGATTATGAGAAATGAAAAGATTCCCAACATCGCCCAGTGTGATTCTTGTCAAGCAGTAGAGAGGCTCAGATGGTATGAGACAAGTGAAATTGATGCAAAAGTGCCTGACACACAGGTCCTTACCATGTGCTTATTATAAAATTTAAATTGCCCAATGTATTCACTGTACAACCTATATCAAACACAGAGACTTAACCTGTAGCAAGTGAGCCATTCAGCAAAATGACCAACGCTACAGACAGCCAGTATATAGTTGGGGATCTCGAGTAAAAGATTACAGAAAACAGCCACCAAGGTGCAACAATTTAATGAGTTAGTCATTTGTCGTAGAGCCATGTCCATGTCTGAGTTAACAACCCAGTGTCAGAGAGGAAAGAGCACTGTGCCTGAATCAAGAGTCTGATTTCCTTTCCGCACTTGGGAGGCAGAGACAGGCGGATTTCTGAGTTCGAGGCCAGCCTGGTCTACAGAGTGAGTTCCAGGACAGCCAGGGCTACACAGAGAAACCCTGTCTCGAAAAAAACAAAACAAAACAAACAAAAAAAGAGTCTGATTTCCAATTCTCCACCACTGTGTGCATAAACTTCACAATGACCTTATTCCTGTCTGTGCTCTGTTTCTCCTATCTATGTGCCAAGACGGAGGATAACATAGTTATACCACAGGATTAAATGGTAAGCTGACATGAACTGTGAAATATTTCTGCTTAATTTTCCACTACCCAACACACACACACACACACACACACACACACACACACACACACACACACACACACTACCCTACCCTAAATTTATTTACCCTAAACAACAAAATTTAATACCTCTGATTCAAAGTCTCTCCCATGGTACAGGACTGAGGAGAGCATCACACAGGGAAGCTCCGACCACAGTCACTCAGAACTGAAGTGTTATCATTTATATCACAAACAAGCTGCCTGCTTTCTTCAATGGAAAACTTGACCCTTTCTTGCTCCTACCTGAACTCCTGCTAGCTTGACAAGCTAAACAACCCAACTTTAATTATTTTTCTTTAACTTTACTTTGGTCTACAAGAATGCTTACACTGAGAGTGGATACCATATAATGAAAGCCAGTGCATGATAAGACACAAACATAATTTGGAACGTAAAAAAAAGGCTAGAGGTAAAAAATGAGCCAGAACATATTGGCTGTCTGGAATGCTGGCCAAATTCTTGAGAGACCCAGTTTCGACTTGAGACTAAAACTAAATGAATCAGCAGTGATCTCTCATGTTCCTCTAGCTTTGTTGACAACCGCAGCCAAGAAAGAGGCCCTGTTCGTCATAAACACTGTTAGAGGAGGAGACTGAGCATTTTCTCCTGAGATACAATCTCCTGGCACGTAATACTTAAAACACATCCTCATGGAGCTAATCAAGTGATGTCGTGACTAGAGACCTCAGCGACTTCCCTTCAGAAACACAATTCTGTATGGCAAATCTAATATCACTTCTCACTGAAGATCTAGAACATAGTGGTGACAAAAGTACAGTTCAACAGCAAGGCCTTCCAGTGGTGTGGCTTAATCCAGAAACAGCATCTACTGTGGCATCAAATAAACTTGATCTTGAATGCCAAGCCTACGTCCTTAGGATGGACTGCCCAGGGGCCACAAGAAAGGGGCCCTGAGTCTTCCTTATCTGAGCTCTGTGGGAAAGAGTATGGTTGGTGATCAATTAGTGATGTCTTACATGGCTACAGCAATCGGGGGAATGGTAGAGACTCTAGATGCTAACCTTGGCCTAGAACCAAAGTCTTCATATGCCCTTGGCCTACAACATGCCCCGTAGCCTTGTCTTTTTCTTAAAGTTTTATTTTTACTTTATATGTATGAATGTTTTGCCTACATGTATGTATGTGAACTGCAACCAGTGACCGCAGAGGTCTAAAAGTGGTGGTAGAGTCACAGGAACCACAGTGGCAGACGGTTGTTAGCTACCATGTGGGTTCAGGGAATTGAACCTGGGTCCTCTGCAATAGCAGCAAGTATTCTTAACCAGTAAATCATTTTTCCAACCCTTCTCTTCTTCTTGGACTTGAAAAAGGATCTGAAATAAGAATTAAGGGAACAAGAATAACAACCAAAGCAAAGCAAGTGTTTCTTAGATAATAGCACAAACAGAAAATCCAGAAGCATGGCCACATACTGTATTTATACACACACACACACACACACACACACACACACACATACACACACACACATACACACACTTACACACACACATACACACACATACACACACACATACACACACACACACACACTTACACACACACATACACACATATACACACACACACACACACACATACACACACACATACACACACACACACACATACACACACACATACACACACTTACACACACACATACACACATATACACACATACACACACACACACACATACACACACACACACACACACACATACACACA
>CM052703.1:97499154-97511061 GCA_028551405.1 Uromys caudimaculatus | reverse complement strand
AGACATCATTGGCTCTCCCTCTATCTGTGTGTGCTGCAGAGTGCTATAAGCACCCAGGAGACAAGACTCTCCCATGAGTATCTCTGTATCTTATCTCACTTTTTTCCATTCCATGATACATACCCTTAACCTCTACTATGTGCTTCGTCTGCTCCTAGATACAGTCTCAAAGGTTGCAATAGACATAAGGAGCTTGAAAGAAAACCCAAATTCTTACACTTGACTCTCCAGAATCCATCTTCTTCTCTGCGTTAATTTTGCCTTTCAGATCACAGTATGTGAACCTTCCCAAACAGGCTTTCAAAGGCAAAATGCATATGCTTAATTGCCTCAAAACCTCTTAATTTTTAGCTTATTTAGCTTGTTTAGCGTTTTGTTTTGCATAGGTACCTAGTCCATAGCATCATGACAGACACTCTGCAAGGGAAGGTTCTGCATTTGCACTCTCTGTATTCCCTGCAAGTTGTGATTAATCAAAGGCATGGCCCCTCCACTGAGCACTGTTAATTAGTTGGACGTTTAACATGGAAACCTCACAGCAAGGGAGCTGTGCGCGCTCGTGCCCCACAGAGCCTGACTCAGGCCCTCCTGGAGCTATAGAGAATGAGCTCCTTTGCACAGTGAAGCACCCCCATTGATCCAAATGAGGCACCTTCATTGAGCAGGGCTTCTGGCAACAGAGCCAGGATGCTGGGGCCTGTGACCACAAAGATAAGAGCCAGTCCTAAAATACCCCATCCATCTGACATTCTCCTCATGCAGGCATTCTTATTCCTTGTATTGAAAGTCCAAGCCAAGAAATTACAGTCGCTGAAGGTGACCTCCCTAGAAAATAGCCATCTAGAGAAGCAGCCCATGTCCACTCCCCACTCAGCTTTCTCTGTGCCTTTTTGCTTCAGCGAGCATCATAGTGGGTCCAAGGGAGACCAAAAAATGGGACCACCCAATCCTTTGTCCAAGGAATCATATAGTTTAACAAAAAGAATCCAGAAAATAACCTGAAAGGGGAAGATTCCGTGCAAATTACTGTGTAATTAAAAGGAGCCCCTTTTGCTTTCTAAGGGAATGGGGCCTAATGTGATTTATATCGGGATTATGTCAGTCCGAAACTCCTTGCTGGAGCTTGCTGGAGTAAAGAGGGTAGGTAAAAACCTAGGTTCCAAAGTCCCTGCCAAATTTTTGTTTCCACTAAAGGACAGGCCTGAAGTAAATGGCCCATTATTTAGCAGAACCTGTCATTGAGTCTTCTGACTTGGCAAGGTGGGTTTTTAGACAGGAAGGAGAAATGAAAAGGAAGGGCTGAAGCAGCAAAGCCTTCTGGCAGAAGAAGAACTCACTCACCAATGCGTTATGAACAGTAGCTTAAGGAAAACTCAGCGAAAAGGATTCTCTCCTCATCTGGAGGAATATAGACCAGACAACAAAGGAAGGAGGAGCTGTCCCAGTCAGTCAACATATTAAACCAAAACTGAATATTGAAAGCAGAGGGATGGAGCAAGCTACAGTGATGATCTTCTCAATGCAGAGAAAAGGAGTGGAGGGAAACAGGGCTGAGAATATAGATGGGGGACATTTGAAGCCCTCACTGCCTAGACTTGAGCTCTCAAGTCAAATTAAACTTGAATGTCAAAAACACAGAACCTGAACTAATCTCCAGTTTAAATGTAAGGTGAATGAGAAGGGCCAAGGAGATAGCTTTGTTGGTAAAATGCCTTCCATGCAAACGTAATGATAACCTGAGTTTGGATTCCATAAACCCACATAAAAAGCCAGGCTTGGCTGCATATGCCTGTAATCCTAGCACCACAGAGACAGAGACAGGAGAATTCCTGGACCTTGTTGGCTACACAGCCTAGCCAATCAGTGAACTCCAGGTTCAACGAGAAGCCCTTGTCTCAAAACAGTAGTTGAGGAAGACACCAGACACCTGGCCTCCACATGCATACATGTTCACAGAAACCCACACACCAATACAGATGTATGAACATACACACACACACACACACACACACACACACACACACACACACACACACACACACAATTAAAATGTAGACCAAGGAAAGTGTATGCTAAACAAAAGAGATAATAACATACTTTGAACTAATTAGAACACATAGCTTAATTCAAGAAGTTACTGACCCATCATAGATAACAGGATGTGTGTACTGAGGTAGTTGGGCCTTTAGCCAATGTGGTGGTTTGAATGAGAAAGGTCCCCATAGGCCCATATGTTTGAATCCTTGGTCCCTACTTAGTAGAACTGTTTGGGAAGGATTAGAAAGTGGCCTTGTTGGAAAGGTGTGGGCTTGTTGGAGAAGATGTGCCGCTTGGTGTAGGCTTTGAGGTTCCAAAAGCCCATGCCAGGCACAGCCTCACTTTCTCTGCCTGCAACTTGCAGAACAGATGTGAGCTCTCAGCTACTTCTCCAGTACCATGCCTGTCTGCCAGCCACAACACTTCTCACCATGATGATCCTGGACTAACCCTCTGAAGCTAAAATCAAGCCCCTACTCAGATGGTCCCCTTTATGAATTGCCTTGGTCATGATGTCTCTTTACAGCAACAGAACAGTAACTAAGAACCCCAAACCAAGAACCCAGCTGTCCCATAATTGATAATTCTCTCCCTTCAGAGGTTTACCAAATGTTCTGGATAATTCAGGCTCCAAGGTCCAAGCCTCTGTCCTTGAGCTTTTTGGTTCCCTGTAGGTTATCAATGGTTTCAATTCTAAGTGTTAAACAAAAAGATAGAGTGTGCTTCAAAACAAGTAACACAGTACTACCTGAACACCTGGTACATCTACAGCATCAGCTGGCCTTCCTAAGGTGAAGCTGAAGAGTTCTTAGCACAGTTAAATACTCTGCTGCTGCTCACCTGGAAGAGAGGCACATAGACCCACCCTTGGGAGGAGCTAATCCATTCCTACCCAGAGTCTGTGGGTCCAGTATCTGCCCTTGGACATTCCTGTCCTCTATATAATAATTAATGTTTCCCTGTCCAAGGCACCTAGGATTGCCTGCCATAACTTTCCTATATGTGAGATGCATGGCGTTTTCCTACAGGGTGGACACCAGTCACTCTAAGGGACCTGTTAGGACAGCCAAGTGAAATGCATGTCAAGACCAGTAAGTGAGACTACCCAAGCCACTGTTCAGTCCCTCACGAACACCTTCAGACTGAGTGGTGATGTTTTCCCAGAGTGACACTCTGTCCTGTTTTATAGCTTGTCACCTTTATCGGTGCTTTTGCTGTCAGCAACCTCATCATCCCCACCTTCTTCACTTGAGAGCCACAAGCTTCTACATGACGCCTTAACAGATGGGGTGGCTCAGAACCCCAGAAGGATCATCCTTGCAGCTGAAGCTTAAGATCAAAGTCAATATACTAACAAGATCCTGCTCTTTTTTTTTTTTTTTTTTTTTTTGAGACTCAAAGAGAGAGGGGACAAAGAGAGAAAGAGAGTCTGTACCATACTTCTGTCATGACTCCAGTGACTTCTGACCCACCCTGTGTCCCTTGGGTTATAGATATGTCAATCTAGCCTATACATCCACCCTCCAGAGTCCCCTCCTCTATGTGTGACTCTTTTGCCGAACCCCTCCCTCTCCTCATTGGATTAGGACCATCTTAACATAGGATGACCTTGTATTAGTAAGATTGCATATCTGATGGCCTTAACTCCAGATAACATCAGAATCACAAGCTCTAGGTAGACATAAACTTGGGGAGGGGGTGGTTATGGATATGGATGCTAGTCAACTTATCAAGAGACTTTTAACAAGTATTGAAAATGGTAAAGAGAGATAATCACAAGTCACTCGATCACCCAGAGAGATTAGCTCCACATGAAGTCCTATCTGCTTCATAAAGGAAAAAGCAAAGCAAACAAACAAACCCTGAGATTTCCTAGTCATACTGGAGAAAGTAAGTTTATCTAGGACCTATGTTATATCAGGGTTCTAGTCTGATGCCTGTAGTCCATGTTTACTGCAAGCCATAGTATTAAAATAGTCATTCTGACTTATGTTTTGATATGGGAATTCAGTTTTCCCAAAAAGGTTAGACACACTGACTGGTTTATAAGTAGGAATAACATAACTGTATGCTTGGTGCATAGTTATAGTAAGTACATAATAGAATCTGTATAGTCACTGTTCCTTTCCCACCTTCTGTCTTCTCCAACCTTCATAGTACAAAACAAGACACATTAAGAATTACCAATAGGAAGGAGAAGCTGCGATTGGGATGTAAAGTAAATAAATTAATTTTAAAATATAAAAGGAAAAAAGCATTATCAATAAAGGTAAGGGGTAACGTACAGTGAATCATGTCCCTGTTGAGACAAATGCTTACTGTTAGCGATACCATCCACTCTCTTCATGGTGTGTGTGGCTAGGCTCCATTTAATTCAACAGCCATTAATTGAGCAATCCCTATGCATCAGGCACTAGCCTAGGCATTGAGAGCAGAGGCAAAGCATTACAAAGTGGAATCAGATACAGTCCCCGCCATCCAACAACGTGGAGCCTGGTGGTGTATTAATAGTGAGCTGACATTCAAATCGCAGCGTGATGGATGCTCCAGAAGAGAGGAAAGTAGAGTGCTTTGACAGGAGCGACAGGATGATGGATTCTGCCTGGGGTGCGAAGAAGAGTTTTCACCAAGATGCCATTAGAATGGGGCCTCTAAGAGAAACAGGAATGAGGGGGTGGAAATAGGTTCCTGGGCAGAGAAAAGAGCAGAGGCAAAACACTGTGTTAGGGAAGTACATCTGGACATGAGCTGGAGTCAGCGTTTTCATGAAGACAGCAAGGGGAGAGTGGCGGGAGACGTGTGGGAGGCTGGAGAGCCTGGATCCAGGCCACTGGGAAGGCTGCTCCTTTCCAGAGCAAGGCGGAGATTTGGATATACCTCATGTGTCTAATCCCACTTGTTTTTAATCCCAGTTCCCCACACTTGCCAATGATGTTCTGTAAGCAAGTTACTGAGTCTCTTACAGCCTGCATTCAGTCCTTCCGCTCCTGGTGGTTGTAAGATCAAACAAGATCATGACGAACAGAACACCCAATACAATAAACAGCTACCTGTCAATTTACAAGTGAATTTCTATGTCCTCAAACACTGACTTTGTTTATTAATGATCATAGATCGGTTACACGGGGATGTTTGGATGTTTTGTTTTGTTTATTCATCAGACTGTCACTAGTCACTAGAAATTTAAAGCAAGAAATTCATGTTCAGCCTAGTGCTAGGACAATTCTAAATGAAGAGGAGGTTGAGAGGAATATATATATATATATATATATATATATATATATATATATATATATATATATATATACACAAAAATCATGACCCACCCACAGTAATAGTCATAAGTGGGCTATGTAGAGCCTATACTCTAGTCTCTATACTCAGCATAGGCCCCTTCTTCCACGCCATGCTGGCTAGCCCAGGATGCAGACAGCAAGAAGCTGTCTTGGTAGGTGCTTGTCTGACACCCTTTCCTGTCCCAGAGCATCCCCATTTTTCTCTGTCTGCAGAAATGACCTGGTGACAGCTCCCAGTCAGCTAATGAGCCAGCAAGAGTTGTCTGCTGTGCCTTCTTAATTTCCCCCAAATGTGAGTTCCCCACACGTGGCCACAACTCTAGGCAAAATGCATCATGCTCTCAGCAAGAAGCCCGGAAACCATGGGGAGACTGATGGGGGCACCCGGTGTGCAATCTGTGGCTGTGTACTTGAGCAGAGTCTTGGGTTATGATTAGGAAGGAGAATAAACAGGATCACCCGATATTCTTTCTGCCGCCTTTAAGTAGGACTCCCAGGGAGCCCCGCCTCTCATGCTTTCCTGAGGGCAGCAGCAAAGCATCCTCATGTACTGCCTGGGAGTTCACAGGAACCAGTGCACCCTGGCCTGTCTGCTATTACTGTTGGGGTCAGCTCATCGACAGGTGCTTGACTGCACTTGGTACAAGCCCTGTACTGTATTAGACAGCATCAAGGGATAAAAATTGTGATCAAATGAACCTCTGCCCAAAGAGGCTGTTCAGTGAAGGAAGACTCCGGGCCTTCTGACAGTGATCTCTCTCTTGACACATATGCACTATGTATGTGACACCTCAATTCCAATATCCAAAAGCATCTATTAATGGTGCCAAAGACAGACTTGTGAGCTCTGCCTCAGGACCCACAGATCTGCTTGCCCCATCATCACCCTTATCTTGCAGAATGGGCCTTCTCTCAAGCTAGCGGCTCCAGCGGACTCTTAGGTCCCAATCATCATTGCTATCTTCCCCATTTCTACATCCTCCAATCCCATTGCCCATCCCTTCAAAGGAGCCCCTAAATCTGACCGTCTCTGGCTTCTAATCAGTGCCGTCTAGTTGGAGCCATTGTCAGCTCTCTCCTTTCTCCAGCCAGCTTCCTAACCAGATGATCTGATTCTCCCTACTCTCCAATGTGTCCTAATCTGTTCTCTACCCAGAACTCTCAGGAGCCTCCTAATGCCAACGCAGAGCATGTGATTCCCGGTTCCCAATCTCAAAGGCTCCTGATCCCCCTGATGCCTGGAAGAATCTTCAGATACCCTCCTAGGTTTCCTTCTCCATTTCTCCCAGCCTTGGGCTTGGCTGACTGTTTCCAGAACATTTATTTCCACCTGAACTTGTGTGTGTTATTTGTTTAATACCCCCTATAATTTAGTACCTCCCCAGAAGCAGAGATTCTGTCTCATACACTGTTCTGTCTCTATCATCTGAATAAGACTCTTCACATAGTGAGCGCTCGGTGAACATCTGTTAGAGGAAGAAAGAAATGGGATGAGGGAGAAAGAAAGGGTGGGAGGTTAAGGACGCATCATATTGATATCAACAGCAGCCTGGAGCAGAGACAGGCAATGTCCTACTAAGCATTTCCCCCCGCAGAACCTAGCAGAAGAGTGCAAGGTACACATAGTAGGTGCTTTTATGCTATTTTTTGATTGAGCCAATATCTCAGGGGGTTGTGACTTCTTATTAAACATGACTATGCTGATTACTAATCAACATGATTTCATTACTAACCTGGGAAATATTTTAGAAATTCCAAAACATATACTCCTGTCACTTTCTTATAACTCTCAATATAACCCCGGGAAGGAGAGACTCAAAAAGCAAAGCTTAATTCTTTCCACTTCTTGGTTGAAGTTACTAAGGTTTAGAGGGGTTAAGGATTTAATACAAGCCTTGTAGTAAGTCATCAGGAAAACCAGAATCTAAGCCCTTCCCTGGCACCAGAGTTTCACTATGCAGAAATAGTGGAATCATCACACTAGAGAGCAACATGGGTCCTTACAACACCTCCTTGAGTTCCTACATAGGTAGAATTGCTTATTGAGAAAGGAGACATTGAGCAAACTTGGCTTCCTGTAACCAAGGGAGGAAATAACTAACCTTTAGCAACCATCTCACTGGAACAGAGACAGCTATGTGTCACTTTGCAAGGACTAATTTTCTTAAACCATTATATCAGGGATTGTGAGGGATAATTTAGTATCAGCTAGTAAAAATGGGACTTGTAATTATTGAAAACTGCCATTCATTATAGGATGGAGAGGTCCCCACATACCTCTGCCCCAAATCAAAGAAGATCACTTCTCTGAATGAGGGATTACCTGCTTGCAACCATATGCTGGGCAGAAAGACAATAAGACATTAACCAAAATAATGAAAGGCTCTGCAATGAATGGGACTGTTGTTATTTCTATGGAGACACACCCCCTCTTAAAACACCCAAAGATTATTTAGCAATAGTGTTGACGCTGGAGTTTGAAACAGTCCATTGCAGGATTTTAATTGTTGGAAACATGAGCACAGCCATGCTCAGACTTACACAACAGTTTCTTTAAAAATAAACAATCTGTTGAAGTGGAAGGATACAGCATTGTCTGATTTTTTTAAAAAGAATAACATGATTATACTACTGCTTTTCAAAACGCATGATTCACACATGAAGTAGATCATGCCGTATGACATGCATTCATTCTTTAGGGTCTGGCAAATTAAATTCATGCTGTCTTCATGTCTGGAATGTTGAGCTGAAAGAGCCCCTGAGAACACCTGCTTGAAATTCCTTGGTCTCCAGACATGAAAGCATAGACTCAGGGGTACCTTGGTTCCCTCTTCGTCTGAGGGAAACTCTCTTCTCTGCCCTTAAAACTTCTTAACAAATTTGGCAAGGTTCTCCGAGTACCAAAGAAAAAGATGGGTGTCCAAGGAGGTATTTGAAAGTGTGTGATGCCATGCTCAGCACCTGAAGTGGTGAGTGTCCACACTTACAAAATGTTCTTTCATCAGTGCCCTGGCACTGTATAGTACATAGTCTAGGATGATAGCAGAGACAGGGAGACAGAAATGGTCATATCTCCCAATAATGGGCAATTATGAGAGAGCAAGACAATAAAAAAAATAAACAATCTCTTAGGGTAAGAATTAACAAAAGTCACAGCAAGTGACTAGAGAGATTTACCAAGCAGTGTTCTCAGGAAAGTGCCTCACTCATGGAGCTATCATCCCAACCTCCAATGTTTTCACCTGACAGTACCCTAGGGTAGGCACTATTTTCAAGTCCATTTTACAAATGAGACAGCTGAGGACAAGACAGGCAAAAGCCCTTAGCCAATGTGCTGAAGGAGGGAGTCATGGAATAGGATTTGAGGATATAAGAGCCTTGCCTGGAGTTGACGGTGTATTCTGCTCTCTAGCCTATACTGACTGGACATTCAGAGATTAGTCCCTCCCATTATCTGAGAGGTGCCATGTCCCCAGGGAAGGAACACATTCAGAGGTGGAAGTTCTGACAGCTTTTTGAGTATGTCTCCATCAGATTTCCTGATATACAAATCTCATTTACTCAGAGAGTTTTTCCTTATTTCCTTATTATTCTATTAATTTATATGGTGCATACGTGTGTGTGGGTGTAGGTCAGAGAACAACCTTGACCTCAGTTGTCTAACCCCTTTGTGGCAGAGTCTTTCATTGGCCAGGAGTTCACCAACTGTGCCAGGTGGGCTAGTCAATGAGGCCCAGGATCCTCCCCTTCCCATCTCTCTAGCACTGAGACTGCCAGCTTATACCATTGGGGAATCACTCTTGCATGGTTCTAGGGCTTAAGTCTTCATGCCTGCAAGGAAAGTGCTTCACTCATGGAGCTATCATCCCAACCTCCAATTTCAGAGGAATTTATTCTTAGCTAGTAGATGAAAACAAACAAAAAATTACACATATCTACGAGGCATCATATAATACTTTAATACATGTATTGTATATTTTTAAAAGCATTTTCTCCTCAAATATCATCATGTCTTTGCAATAGAAACATTCATAATATTTACTTTTAAGAAATACATTGGACATTACCTCTGGCTGAATAGTATCCTATTGTGTATACACACCACACTCGTTTATCCATCCATCATCAGTTAAAGAGCACTGAGGTCACTCCCACCTCTTAGCTACTATAGGACTGTGGTCAACATGAGAATGGTAATGTCTCTTTACACTGATTTAGCTTCCTTTGGATGTGTTCTCAGGACTGGGATTGCTGGCTCACGGATAGTTCAATCTTCAGATTCTTGTTGGCTGTATTGAGTATACTAGTCTCAGTCCTACTATTAGTGTGTAAGAGGGGCTTCTCCCTCCACACCCTTGCTAGCACCTGTTATCTTCTGTCATTGTAGGGATGCCCATGCTTTCTGGACTATAAGGATACCTCACTGTGCTTTTGATTTGATTTCCATGGTGACAAAGATGTTGGCCATTTATTTTTCATGTAACTGTTGCCTGTTTTCTATGTCTTCTTTTGCAAGATGTCTATACAGCTCTATTGTCCAAAAATTTAAATTATATATTTTCTTTGACATTTTCATACATATATACAATACATTTTGATTTATTTCACACACACCTGCCTTGGCTTCTTCCTACCCTTATCGGCCTCCTTTACTGCCTACAAATCCCTTTTTCATATTCATGCATTTATGGTTTGTTTGGAAACCAAGTGAGTTTAACCAGGGCCATCTGTGTGGATGTGAGTTTGGAACTCTCCATTGGAGCCTGATGGGATCACCGGTGGTTACTCAACTATTGCCAGTTTTTAATTGGGCTATTTCTGGTTTTGTTATTGTTGTTGCTTTTACTATCAAATTTCTGGACGTCTTCATACAGATAAACTAACCCCTTATTAGAGGCACAGATTGCAAATGCTTTTCCCCCATTCTGAAGGCCAGATCATCTCTCAGCTGATCATTTCTTTGCTGTGAATTATCTCTCTAGTTTTATATAATCTTGTCTATTTTTTCTTATATTTCCTATGTTTTGAGGTCCTACTTAAATAATCTTTGCCTATTCAAATGTCTCAATGCATTTCCCCGTGTTCTCTTTCTAAATGTTTATTCTCTGAGGTCTTTCACTTTAATCCATTCTAGAGGATTTTTGTGACTAGTGATGGATAGTGATCTAGTCTTTTTCTCGTGCATGTGCACACCCAATAGACTCAACCAGAAGTCTATTAAAGCCATTGGTTGAGTAAATAGTGTCCTAGCACCATTTACTGAATGGGCTTTCCTCACCTCAACATGTGTTTTAGCACCCATATTAAAACTTGACTGACTGTAGATGTGCAGGTTGGTTTCTAGGCTCTCAATGATATCCTACTGATTATTCTGCCTATGAGTGGCACCTGTACAATGCTGTTTGGTTGCCATGACTCTGTAGTATATCTTGAAATCAAGTAGTGCAATGCCTTTCTTCTTTTTACTCAAGATGACTTTGGCTTTTCAGGAAATTTTTAGTGTCATGCCAATTTTAGGGATTTTTTTCTCACTTATGTAAAGAATGTCAATGGTGTTTTAATCAGTTTGCAGTGGATCTTCTGATGGTGTTACATGGCATAAAATATTTAATGAGACTGATTCATCTCCTCCATAAGCATGGGGTTCCATTGTCTTTCCTTGTGTATTCTTTTTAGTTTCTTTCATCAAGACTTTATAGTGATCTGTGACTGGGGACCTCAACTTGGGCCACAGGGCTCCATAGCCAATTAGCGCTGGGAGAAAGATACCCTCCCAGGAGCTTGGAAAAGCCGGGAGTGGGGCCAACGAACCACTGCTCACCAGGAACCACCCCGAACCTGCAGGACACAGGGACTGAGGTAGGTGGGCAGAGGAACCCTCTGGTTCCCATCTGTGGCAGGAGATCTCTGCCTGGGACACCAGGGTCCCACAGTCAAGCAGTGCCACAAGAAAATTACTCTCCCAGGCCCTCAGGACACAGAGACCGAGGACGAAAAGTAAGGGACAGAAACCTTCCTGTTTCTATCTGTGGCAGGAGACCTATGCCTGGGCAACCAGGGTTACATAGACAAGCAGTGATAGGAGAAAGTCACCCTCCCAGGAGGGTGGAAAAGCCGTGAGTAGGGATAAGATAAGCACCACTGCTCACTGGGACCTGGAGACCTCAGCCTGGGCCACGGGGCTCCAGGAGAGAGTTGGTATCCCAGGAGTGCTAACACACCTTCAAGCATAGGCAAACACACCACTTCTGTTCAGACTCACTGGATCAAGAGGGACCATTGCAGAGCCATCAGGACATAGGAACCAAGGGACAGCTGGGGACAAGATCCTTCTGGTTTCTGTCTGCACCCCAGAGCTGACCCTGTGCCACAGCACTCCAAACCCAAACACCTCTCAGAGAGAGCTGGTCTTCAAGGAATATTGATACAGAGGCCAGCAGGAGGGACAAACCATAGCCAGACAGAGTAAGATCAGCTAACATCAGAGTTAACAAGATGGTAAAAGGCAAGGGCAAGAACCTAAGGAACAGAAACCAAGGCTACTTGGCAACATCAGAACCCAGCTCTCCCACCA
>CM052703.1:97481607-97498654 GCA_028551405.1 Uromys caudimaculatus | reverse complement strand
CCAACAGATTGGGAAAAGATCTTAACCAATCCTATGTTCGATAGAGGGCTAATATCCAATATATACAAAGAACTCAAGAAGTTAGACTCCAGAAAACCAAATAACCCCATCAAAAAAGGGGGAACAGAGCTAAACAGAGAATTCTCAACTGAGGAAATTCGCAGGGCTGAGAAACACCTAAAGAAATGTTCTACATCCTTAGTCATCAGGGAAATGCAACTCAAAACAACCCTGAGATTCCACCTCACACCAGTCAGAATGGCCAAGATCAAAAACTCAGGTGACAGCAGATGCTGGCGAGGATGTGGAGAAAGAGGAACACTCCTCCACTGTTGGTGGGATTGCAAGCTGGTCCAACCACTCTGGAAATCAGTTTGGAGGACCCTCAGAAAAATGGACATAGTATTACCTGATGACCCAGCTATACCCCTCCTGGGCATAAACCCAGAAGATGCTCCAACATGTAATAAAGACACATGCTCCACTATGTTCATAGCAGCCATATTTATAATAGCCAGAAGCTGGAAACAACCCAGATGTCCCTTATCAAAGGAATGGATACAGAAAATGTGGTACATCTACACATTGGAGTACTACTCAGCTATTAAAAACAATGATTTAATGAAATTTGAAGGCAAATGGATGGAACTTGAAAATATCATCCTGAGCGAGGTAACTCAGTCACAAAAGAACGAACATGGTATGTACTCACTGATAAGCGGATATTAGCCCAAAATTTCAGAATGCCCAAGTTTCACTTAACAGTAACCGCTGGACTGATAGTGAGGTCCCAGATGGAGGAGTTAGAGAAGGTACTGAAGGAGCTGAGGTAGTGTGCAGGCCCATAGAGGGAGCAATAGCGTCAATGGGCCTGACCCCCCCCAGTTGTCCTGGAGTTTGGACCACCAACCAAAGAATACACATCAAGGGACCCATGGGTCGGACCACATATGTGGCAGAGGATGGCCTCGTTGGCCATCAGGGAGAGGAGAGACCCTTGGGCCTGAGGGTGTTAGAGGCCCCAGTAAAGGGGAATGTCAAGGTGGGAATACAGGAATGGGTGGGCAGGTGGGTGGGAGGTGGAATTCCCTCATAGAGGCGGGGAGGGGGAGGGGATAGGGGGTTTCCAAAGAGGAGACCTAGAAAAGGGGAAACATTGGAAATGTAAATAAAGTATCAAGAAAAATTAATTAATTAAAAAAAGAGAGTAATGCAAATATGACTATATTATAATGTATATATGTTTATATACATATGAAGTTGTGAATAAACAAAATTTTTTAAGAAAAAAAATTTTAAAAAAGACTTTATAGCTCTGTCTTGAAGACTGTACTGACTAGGTTTATGTCAACTTGACCCTAGTTGGAGTTATCTGGAAGAAGGGAACCTAAATTGAAAAGTAGCTCCATAACATGCAACTGTAAGGCATTTTTTTAATACCAGTGATTGATGGGGGAGCATCCAGCCTATTGTAGGTGGTGCCATCCCTGGGCTGGTGGTTCTGGGTTCTATAAGAAAGCAGACTGAGCATGCCATGGGGAGCAAGCCAGTAAGCAGCATGCTCCACGGCCTCTGCATCAGCTCCAGTCTCTGAGTTTCTGCCCTGTTTGAGATCCTGTCTTGACTTCCTTTGGTGAACATCAACATGGAAGTGGAAACCCAGTAAACCCTTCCCTCCACAGCTTTCACTTTGGTCATGGTGTTTCATTGCATCAAAGAAACCCTGGCTAAGACACAGATCTTTAACCTCTTTGATTAGATTGATCCCTGTGTATTTTTGTAGCTAGTATGAATGGAATTATACTTAGGTTTCTTGTTTTTTAAAATATATTATTGGCATATAACCACTACTGATTTTTCTGTGATGATTTTATGTCCTAAAACTTTGCTGAATTCACTTATTGGTTCTAATAGACTTTTGGTTGAATCTTCAGATTTTTCTATACACAAGAGCACATAATATGCAAAAGGTGGCAATTAGACTTTTTTCCATCTTGGATGCCCTTCATGATTTGCTCTTGCCTGAAAGCTTTGACTGAAGTGGTGTTAAATACAAGTGGGAACTTGCATGTCCTTTTCCTGGTTTTACAATGCTATCTGATTTCCCCATTACGTCTAATGCTCCTTGCTGGCTTTTCATATTTGGCCTTTATTATATAAAGTGTGTACATCTCAGACTTCTTCTGCTCAGAATTTTTTTTAATCTTGAAAAGACATTTATATTTTCTCAAGTACCTTATCTACATCCTTTTACATGACTGTAAACTTTTACATACATGTGAAACTTTTCTAACATTTATTATAGGAAGGTAAAAGATATCTGGAATAAAAAAAGAGAGAACTCTATAGTTGGGGAGTTCCTAGTATTTTCTAGTACATTGCATATAATCATGACACCATCCAATGAATGAGGCTCTCTGGGGCTCAGGAAAATGAAACTGCCCTCCCCATGATCATGTACCAAACACACAAGTGTTTAACTTCTTTCATCTGCTTGACCCTTCAGTCCTTGCTCTAATAGCTGTGACACACTGCTCCTCTAGTCATGGTCTCACTCTGAGCTTATCTGTCTGCTATGTATTGAATGCTTAGGGCACTCTCCAGAGTAGATGAGCAGATACAGTACTGAGATTTTAAACCTCATGTTGTCCTGAGCACAATTTAAGCTGGCAGACCTGAAAAGAGCTGAGCTCGCTCAGGCTATTCGTAAGACCAGTCATCACCTGGAATGAGTTTTGCTGTATCAAGCCCCTCAGCGTAACTGTGGCAAGCTATAATTGTCACGTTGAGCCTTGTATGAGACCCACACTCCTCATGCAGCAAACCATTCATTCTTCTTCCACAACTCACCCCAGTCTTCCCTCCACCATTGGTAAAATTACGATCATTAATCTCAATGAAGAGAAATATCAGACTCTGATTCCCTCGCCATGGGTCCCCATTATTCATACTTTAAATGTCTGGTGGCACTAGATGACAAGTGTAGAATGATTTACCAGGAGAGGGAAGGCTAGGGTAGGCACTGTTTTTCTCTACCTAGGTGGCCACACTTGAAATACATACCTACCTGTTGCCTTGCAGAGTCAAGATCTAATGCAGCCTTGACTCTGTCACGCTCCACAGAGAGAACCGATTCCCTGCCTTCCTGGTAGTGTGCACTTGTGCATCCAACCTGCTGCCAAGAGCATCATGTTGGTCTTTTTCTGAAGTTGAATAAACTCACATGCTTTAAAGACCCATACAAGTCCACTTCCTGATCCCTCCAGCCAGAGGAACGTACCAAATGTATGCTCTGTGGGTAATTCTGCCCAACTCTACTAGGTTCCTAGTTTACACAGCCCTCCCGGTGAGTAAGAACCAGGTCTTCTCTGTGCTGGGCTGTGCAGTCCTGGGCAGGTCAGTCAATACTTCCAGTCAGATATATTTACCATGCTACTGTCAGGTGTTAGGGGAGGGGGAGGAGGAGGAGGAGGAGAAGGAAGAAGTGAGATCAAAGAAATGCTTTTCAGCTTGGGTTTCGGCGCACGAACAAGCTCCACCTGGTTAACCACAATAGTGCACATTCTTGCTTGAGACAGCTTTGATAAATGTGACATAACAGAAACATTTCATCATTTGACCAGACTCTGCACAGTGCAAATGGAATGTCTCTTGTCAAGACGGCTCAGAGCAGGCTTTGGCAAAGGCATAAAGAGCCAGGGTCATTATGCGCTCCAACCAGGGATACTGAGTAATACCATGGCATTACCTTGCCTCAATTTTCTCCTTCATAAAATTATAATGGCACAAGTGAATCTGTATGCTCACATGTGCGTGTGTGTGCGCCAGATCTTTTTCCTCCATGGTGTTACAGCACTTCTAGGGGCATCCCCACTCCAGAATCCTTCTGGAAGGCTAAAAGGACAAGGGTCCATAAGACCAAACCACCCGAGAGACCCAAGTCAAGAGACTACAGTCCAAAAGAAAGCACAGACACCTCCTCAAGGGCAATAGATTATAAGGGCTTAGTGTGCCTTCTCTAAGTTCACTGTTTCCTCTTACCAGTTAGAGAGCTTCTGAGGCAAATAAGAGTGTATTTATTACGTTTCTTGTTGCTATGGGGAAAAAATGCTTGACCGAAGCAACATAAGAGAGAAAGGGTTATTTTGCTTCAGGACAGCCAGGGGTACACTGAGAAACCCTATCTCAAAAAAACAAAAAGAGAGGAGTTGGGGGGGGGGGATCAATGCTGGTTGTTCTGCTTTATCTCTACTCTTCCATTCAGTCCAAAATTCCAGCCCATGAGATGGTGCTACTCACAGCTTAGATGGTGCTACTCACTGCTTAGATGGTACTACTCACAACTTAGATGAGTCTCTTCTACTGTTAACTTTTCTGCAAACAGCCTCTTAGACATACCCACCATCTGTCTCCAAGATGATTCTAAGTCCCATTAAGGTAAGAACCAAGGTTAACTGTCATAGCCTTCAAAGATTCAGGGGAGAATTAGAGGAGTTAATAATACTTGCCACATGGTAAATAGCCGGCAGCTATTACTTGGTCAGCATACAAGGTAGTCCAACAAAAAGGAAGTAGGAAATTGTCTTGGGCCTGGAAATCCATAAGCTATGAGAAGCAGGAGGAGGAGGAGGAAGAGGAGGAGGAAGAAGAGGAGGAAGAGTGAGCATGAATATACCTTGAGTAAGCAATCAAAATTCACTTGAATCTATTTTGTTTGATGTTCTGCTTCAGTTCCATGTGTTTGTTTAACCTTTTGTTTAAGTGTGAAATACTCCTTGCCAATTCATTCATTTGAACACTTGGTGCTCAGATGGTGGTGGCACTGGTTTGGGAGGTTGTGTATCTTTTAGGAAGTGGGGTGTGGCTGGTGTAATGATTCAATAGGGAAAGTCCTTAAGGGTTACAACCCTGGCCCTGCCAGCTTCCAGTACCCTTTGTGCTCCCTGGTCTACCAAGATGGGGATAAGTTGTGTCTCATTCGCTGATGCTCCGGATGCTCCAGCTGCCATGTTTTTCCCTACTATGAAGGACTGTGCCCTGTGAATCTATAAGCTGAAAGAAGTCCTTTCTTCCCCATCTAGGAGCATTTCCATTCCAGAATCCTTGTGGAAGGCTAAAAGAACAAGGGTCTGTAAGTCCTTCCTTCCCTTTAAGTTTCTTCTGTCAGGTATTTTTTTTTTCAAGGCAGTGAGATCATGACGAATATAGAAGGCATTTGGTTTGCCTTGGGATTTCTGTTCCTCAACTGGTATCTTTTATTCAGTCATAGTTGCTGCTGGGGTGGTGGGGTGTGATAGGGGAGCTCTATGGAGGTGTCAAAAAGTGAGCAATGATAAAAAATTAACATTAGGAAATGCTTTCAAGTTTATATGGCATAGTTATACCCTCCAGCTCATTTGCCCCTCGCAGCAATGCATAGAGATGGGCCAGGCACGAAACTTCACATACAGCTTAGTACACACAGCTGGAGAAAGTAGTCCTGCAAAGAGTAAGGAAGGAAGATAAGGAAATTGGAGATTATGAAGCAGTTACTATGTGTGTGTTAAATGACTACCTGAGCTACATGCCAAAGAGACAGAGCTAAATAAATGACATTTCCTACACTTGGGAAAGCTATCTTCCCTGTGATGGGGAAATACACACAGGAGACCTGTCATTGTTCTTGGTAGATGCACAGGACCAATCAAAGTCATCAAGGAAGCCCCCAAAGGAAGTGAGCGCTAACCTTGTAAAACTTGAGTGAGAGTTAGCCAGAACTACAGAGAGGTGGAAAGAGGCTCCCCTGGCATCAGAAGAAGCTAAGCACAGGGCAGAAGGCCAGTCACCATTGCCATGTGAAGATTAGAATAGGTTCCGGATTCCCGGAGCCAGGGTGAGAGGCAGGACAGAGAGAAGCGGCTTGTGACATAGACAGATAGAAGGACTTGGGTTACCATCACTCAGAGCCCTGCAGGTCATCCTAAAGAGGGGAGATGTTGTCTTGTGGGTTATGGGCTAGCTTAGATCATTCTGGCAGCTCTGCAGAAGATGGAAAAGGAGCAATGAAAAGAATATAAGCTGAAGGCAGGGAGACCCATGTACAGACCAATGCAAAGGTCTAGGGCAATGCTAATAACAGCCTGGGCAGGGCGATGGCCACAGAGATGGAAGGCCCGAGTCGTCAGAAATTGATAACTGCCTGGATATGGAGAGCAGAACCCTTGGCAGCCTTAAGGTTACCACTGACTTACAGACAATGTCACCTCGGGAGGCAGTGATTAGACAGAGATTGAAAATATAATGGATGGAAATTTCATGCAACAGACCTCTAAAAACTCAAAAGACTGTTCTGAGGTGCTAACTGCCACTTACTTTTTAGATTTTATTATTGAAAAACTCCTGTTGGATGCTTCAAACTGGCATGTAAAAATAATACCTACTCAGATGGAGATCCGTAGGCTCCATAAATTCCTAGTCAGCTTCTTCAGACTTATGACACACTTTTAAAATAGGAGGGAGAAAAAAATTAGCAGGTGAGGGGATAGTGACATTTTGTGCCAATCACTTTACAAACAACCTGACTTTGCTGATGGGAAAATAGACCTTGAAAAAACCCGATTCATCAATAGAGCAGAGGTCAGACTCCAGTAAATAAAAGAAAATTGCTATAATTGCTGATAAAATGCAGCTTTTGTCATTTCATTTATGCATTTCAATTGCAATTAGATTAACAAGGATTTCAAGGGGGAGAAATTTCCATTGCAAACTACCTTTCAGATTGAACAGGCAGGGAGCTTCAGAAATAGCTCAAAATCTTACAAGCAAGGGGCCCAGAGGGACAGCCAGGACCAGGTCATTATTTCCATAATCTTCAAGTCACATCTCCAGTGGAGAGGTTTCCTGGGGTGCTGTGAGGAGAAGGAGGAGCGTATCAACCTCATTGTGACACAAGCAGTAAGGGGGTACACTGCCTGCAGGAAATTTAAAGCCATCAAGGAACCTAAAAGCCCAGAGGCAGGAGCTGATGGAGACACCGTGGAGGGGTATTTTATGACCCCCGTATTCAGGCAATTCTAAACATCATCACTGGTTCCTCCCGGGGGCCCTTTCCTACCATAGCCCCTGCTGAAAGCCAGTATTTGTAAACTGAGGAATGTTTAGATCAACTGAGGCTACACTGGGATAGACACTATCCACTCACTTATCCACTCACCAATTTAGCAAATATTTAATCATCCCCCTCCTCTTCATCATTACCCTACTAGGTAGCAAATTCTGTTCCTATTTTAGAATGAGAATCCCAGGGTCCAGAAAAGTGAACAGACTTACCAAAAGGAAAAGAAAAAAATCCAAATCACAGACAAAATCTTAGGGTTTGAATCCCAGACTACTTGAATTTCATAACCTATCATTTTTTTCCATCTTATCAGCTCACTGACCATATCTGGTCCTACACGTGTTTGCTCTTTGTTCAGAGTTCCACACTGGACAGGTTCCATCTGAGTCTCCCAGGATTCCTCCAGGACTGTCTGGGATGAAAGTTAGTGGTGTTGGCAGAGGGTGTATAAGAGCCCAAATATAATGCTCTTGCACGAATATAAGTCCAACGAAACAGCCATGCAGTTCCCCCAAATTAATATTTCTATACCAGTGAAAGAAGGAAGGGGGTTAAAAGGAATAGCACAGAGGGGAGGAAGTGAATTCATTTTCCAGTGCAGTGAGATTTGGAGACCTGATTCTTTAAAAAGCTGAAAGACACATGAAGACAATTCAACAGAATTCACCTGTTCATGAGAGTACAGTAAATTTGACTCTCCAATGTTCACCATGAGGCCAAAAGGCTAGAAACACCCATAACTGGGTCAAGGTCCAGTTACCAAACATCTCCACTAAGGGCATCTCACACCTCTTTCATTACACAAGATAATGTTCACCTGTGCTGGTTAGTTTTCCATCAACTTGACCCAAGCTAGAGTGACTGGACAGGGCAAGCCTCGACTGAGAAAATGTCTTCATAAGATCCAGCTTTTCTTACTTAGTGACTGATAGGGAAGGATCAAGTCCACCGCGGGTGAGGTCATCCATGGGCTGATGGCCCTGAAAGCAACCAGAGCAAACCAGTAGACAGCACCCCTCCATGGGGGCTGTAACATCTACTGCCTCTGGATTTCTGCCCCGTTTGAGATCTCCTCTTGATTTCCTTTAATGATGAACAGCAATATGGTAGTATAAGCCAAATAAACCCTTTCTTCTACAACTTGCTTTTGGTCATGGTGTTTCACCACAGCAATAGTAACCCAAACTAAGACATAAATAAATACATAATCCTACTCCTACCTATCCACATATTGAAAAAATAAAATATAAAGACATTGTATATTCACTATAGAAATCATATTTCATAAGTACTTAGTATATAGTTGCTGGTAGTTGGTTTTCCATTATTATGACAAAATAACCGAACAAAACCACTTAAGGGACAAAGGACATACAATAGGTCATGGTACCAGCCCATCATGGCAGGAGGGCAACTCAATCATGGTAGCTAGAAAGCCCCCCCATTTTTATTCCATCTGAAATAAATCTGATTGAATGTAGCATTATACCACCCGAATTTAAGGTGGGCTCCGCACATGGAAAATATCACAAGCAGCTAAGTTTTTAATCAGTCTTCTAGGCATTTCTCAGTCCAATCAAGTTGACAACCAGATTTAACATTGCAGCCCATCTCAAACATCCTGGAATTAATAGCCGAGTTAAGTTCATTTGCAACTTCTGGCTCACCAGCTAACTGGCCCCTGCTCACTGCAGATGGCTTGATATGAGTTCTAACAGCCTTAGGCAGCCCCATTCCTGTGGCTTTAATGTACTACACCTCCCTTTTGTGTTGACTCAGTTCCAGTCTTGACCATTGCCTACAGGTTTCCTTGTCAGAAATTCCATACTCCTGGCAACTCCAGCATCCTTGGGTCTCTACTTCAACTTAGTTTCCAACTTCAAAGTCTCACATGAATTGCCTGAAGGGGCTCCCTTCAGGATTCTACCCTACAGTATGTTCCCTAGCTTCCAAGGCTTTCCTTTAAAATCTTGTGACATACCTCCATAACTCGAGAATGCATATATTCTGCATTTGTATAGCCACAAAACCAGCACCACAGGGACAGGGCCAAGTTCTGCCACCAGTGTGAGCAGGAGCCTCCTCTGCTTGGAACTTGGCTGAAATTACTTCTGAGTTCCCAAATAATAAATCTTGGAGAAGACATCCCTGGGTGCATGGGTAAAAATACAATATCTCAGGGACACTCTTTTTTAAAGGAAAATCTTCAAAGTGAATTTTACATCCTGGAGTCTTCTATGGGTGGGGTCTCGCCAATTCCTAAAGTGTCCTTAAGGGACCTTACCTATCATTCTAGCGCTTAGATCCCATTTTATAATTAAGATCTGTCTGCCTGCCTCTCTCTCTCTCTCTCTCTCTCTCTCTCTCTCTCTCTCTCTCTCTCTCTCTGTGTGTGTGTGTGTGTGTGTCCTTTCTGGATAGCCATCATATTTTTAAATACCCCCATTCTGCCTATGGCTCCTGGTTTCCACTGTAGGTCTGGCCAGCAACACACAGCACCCCAATGCGACACTACCTTAAAATTCCATCAGCCCAGTAAGGTGGGCCATGACCTTTGACTTTGGCCTCACTCAAATTATCAGGACACTAGTAAAATGTAAACAAATTCTTGGCCAGGTTGTAATTCAAGCCGTCCTTATTCCAACTCCTAGCAGAGTACTTATTCCATCAGAACCTCACCAATACAATTTTTACTAGCTGTATTGCTATTAGCATTCCAGTCTTCCAAATCCCCACAAGTACATTCAACTGTTCTCTGATTACAACATTCTAGGGCCTTTAGTCCGCGACTACAGACTCTTACAAATTCCTCCTATAAGTATGTTCCAGGTTTGCTCACAGCATTCCACTATGACATAAATTTTCTATATTAATTACTTTTATTCATGATGATATAAGTATCTGACAAAAACCACTTAAGGATTCATTCAGATACATAGTTTCAGCAGGATTGAATCCATTGATGTTTTGTCTTATATACTTGTACAGCGCATCTTGACAGTGAAATCACATAACATAATACAGTTATTCATATTCCAGGGCACCGTGAAGCAAAGAGCAAAGACAGACTCAAGGACCAGGTACAGCATCAAAGCTCCACCCTTTGTAACCTACTTCCTACAGTTGCACCACACCTCCCAAGATCTTACAGACTTCCCAAACAGTCCCAGCATCTAGAAATAAAGCAAAAACCGGTGGAGGGCATTTCAGATTCAAACCACACCAACCTCATAAAATACCAATTAAAGTCTATGTAAATGGTCACAGATATATGAAGATGCAATTTGCAAAATAACATTAAATAGTCATGCCAAAGCTAAAATAAAGATCTGGCTTTGGTACAATGCTAAAACTGAATTGTTATTAATTTAGACTAAAGTTCTATAAATTAAAGTAATAACTAATTCTTAAATGACTCCAAGGAAAGAAATTAAAATAGATATTAAAAAATAAAAGCTAGTCAAAATAACACACTAGAAAAAAGTATCTATTGTCAAAGAAGACAGTAATGGACAAATTTAGAGTAAAATAAATATATATGACAAAAGTAGCCCTTCAATACAAGTAAGTATTAAATGTTGATGGTCAGATTAAAACATAAGGTTTTTTTTAGGATCCACTATATACCGTCCATAAGTGACTCACATTAGGCTAAAAGACTAAAATGAAAGTATTCTCAAACATATACACAAACAGGCAACTTTAGTTTCAAGAAGACAAGTAGAAAAAGAAAACTTATGCACCACTACAAACTGTGTCTATACAGAATTTAGTACTCAATGATATTTTAAATATTAATGCTAAGTTTTTTTAATATTTAAGTTCACATGAAGTAGTTTCCATAGGTTAGATTATAAAGGAAGCCAATAGAAACTTTAAAAAGTTGACATCGTACAGTTACCATAATGGGATAAAATTATATATAAATAAATAAATATAGAATATTCACAAATATGTAGGTCAGAGATTCTCAATCAGAAGATTGAAGATAAATTAGAAAGCGCTTTGAGTTAAATGAATGTGAAAACACAACAAACTAAAATCCAATGGGATATAGTGAAAGCTGCACTCAGAAGAAACTCCCCCATCAATGCCAGTACTAAAAAACAAGAGAAATCTCAAATAAGTAAAACTTGAAAAACTGAGGAAAGAAGACCCAACTCTACTCAAACCCACCAGAAAGAAGAATATATTAAAGATGAAAATAGAGATAAAATATAAAACAGAAATATTATTATGGATAAATTAATAAAACAAAATAATTTTTCTTTGAAAATATCAACAATATTGATAGATCTCAGACAAACTGAGGAAAGAAAAAACTGAAATTATTATAGTAAGAAAATTATGAGCATTATTACCAACTTTACAACCAAAACAAGGATTATAAAAGAATAGTATAAATTTCTGCATGCTAATAAATTAAATAACCTACATAAAATAACCACATGCCTAAAAGCATCAAACATGCAAAACTGACAAAAAAAGGAAATGGAATTTGCATATGGACCTAGAAATAGATTTAGTCAGTAATCAAACAACCCCACAGAGTTGTGTCATAAGAACAGACAACTGTAACCCCTGACTGAGACAGCAACAACAGGAATGTGGTTTCAGACGAGGTAATATAGTAAGTTCAAGCAACTCTAGGACACATAGCTAGACCCTGTATGTAAATGAAAGGGAGAAGAGGGGCGGGGCCAGAAGCCGACTGTTTCACTAGTGAATCATATCACATCTTTCTCCAGATCTTTCAAAATTAAAAGAGCAGGCTGGGCGATGTAATCAGAGAATGTAGTGCTTGCTGAACATCGTGGCATGATAGCCCCACCTTTAATCCCAGTGCTGGGGGGCAGAAGCTGGCTTATTTCTGAGTTTAAGACCAGCCTAGTGTACAAAGTGAGTTCCAGGACATTTTGGACTAGGTAGAGAGACCCTGTCTCAAAAACAAACAAACAAACAAATTTCTTTAAAAGGTTCTTGCTGAACAAGTATGAGAACATTTGAATTCTAATTTTGAATCTTAAGAATCTATATAAAGCAAGAATGTGAGCCTATGATTCCAGTGTTCCAACAGTGAGATAAGAGATGGAGACAGGAGAATCACCACCACCACCACCACCACCACCACCACCACCACCACCACCACCACCAAGCTAGTGAACCAGATAGCCTGGCATGTGCTGCAAAGAATAAAAATAGACCCTTCCTCAAATAGATTAGCACCAACACTGAAGTGTGTCCTCTGACCTCTACATGCATACCATGGCATATATGTGCCTGCACTCACACACATGAATGTGTAAACACACATGCACATCCATCATAAAAGCATGCAATCAATGTAAAAAAAAAAAACCTTAAAAGAAAACAAGTGTAGGAGGGAGTGTGCTTGACAAGACGGAAAGCACTTCCGGTAACTAGATATAGCTAGCGTCACATGTAATGACAATCATACACCATCTCATCTCCCAAGATTATGTCCTATTTTACCTGTTCTATTGAATATAGCATCAGTGTCATCAGATAAGACGAAGGTTTCAGTGCTACCCGGGTCATAGGGAAGAGGAAAAGTCATGCAATCTTTGTAGATGGCATCTTATAAAACATACTGAAGAGACTGCTCTAAAAACCTTTATAACAAATGATTTCAGCAAGATTGCAGGATATAAGATCAATATACAAAAATCAATTGCCATTTTCCTACAACTTGCAATAAACAATGAGTTCACACTGCATCCCAAAATTAGATTAAGAAAGCAATTCCATCTACAAGGCAGTAAAAAATAACAAAATGCATGGGAATGCATTTAACAAAACGCAACTCTGAAAATTGCAAAATGTTGTGGAAACAAACCTAAATAGATGGGAGTACATCCCACATTCATGGATCAGAAGACAATTTTGTTAGGAGTATATTTTTCATAAATTGATCTATATAGTTTCTATACATTCTCAGTCACAATCCCAACCAGTTTCTTTGTGGAAGCTAACAAGGAGACCCTAAAAATGTACATGCACGCAACCTAGAAAAGCCAAAATAGGAGACAGGAGAAAGAGAGAGACAGAGACAGAGACACAGACACAGAGACAGAGACAGAAAGGCAGACAGAAACACAGAGACAGAGACAGCAACAGAGAGAGAGAGAAAGAGAGAGAGAGAGAGAGAGAGAGAGAGAGAGAGAGAGAGAGAGAGAGAGACTGTGAGACACAAAGACACCTAGACACAGAAACAGGGAGACAAAGAAACAGAGAACTCACATTCCCTGTGTCAAAACTCACCACAAAGCAATCACAATCAGAAGAGTGTGGCCCTTTTCAGTGATACAGGCAAACATACATCAGTGAGATAAAACTGTCAGGAGGAATGAACTTGAACCCTAAATCAATGCATTTTCAGCAAAGGGACTAAGTCCATTTAATTTGGAAATAAATATCTCTTCAGATGATGCTGGAACTACTGGATTAACAAATGGAATTGTTTTTAAATGTTGACTTTTACTTTAGAAGAAATCAATGTGATAACGTTATGAACCCTGACGGCTAGTAGAGTTTGAACCATGATAAGGCAAACACAGAGCAGAGAAAGAAACAGATGAGTTTGCCCTGATCAATATTAGAGGACCCTGTGAAGAAACGCCTACCTGAAGAATGGGAGAAACTATTTGCAAACCTAACATTAAATGAGCATTTAGTATCTCTAACATATAAGAAATAACTCAACAAAATAATTTGATTTTTTACAATGCGACATGGACTTGGTAGATCTTTCTCCAAAGAAAGTATGCAAATGGCAAAAAATCACATGGGAAAAAACTCAACATCATTACGCCTTAGGGAGATGCAAATGAAAGCTCTGCTGAGCTCGTGGGCTATGCGCTTACTAGAATGCTTATTATTACTGAAGTAGACGTAAAAGGGTTGGTTTTTTGAAAGAGAGAAAGAGAGAGAACCGTGAAAAACACGTTCTTGAGATGGGAAGACTGTGAGAATGTGATGAAAGTCAAGCTTCATTCATTGCCGATAAGAATATGAAATCGCTTAGATATTATGGGAAATAGCCTGACAGTTTAACATAGAATCATTATGGCCATTTCAACTATTATCCATAATAGCCAATCATCCAAATGCTTAACAATTGATGAACCAAAAGAACGTTGCCTATCTATACAAAGAAGTGGATAGTACTGAACCATAAAAAGTAGTACATTTTACAATATATGTGAGCCTGGAGAACATGGAAGAGGAAGGCGGTGGATGAATGATGATCTAACGACAACATATTGCATTGTTACGTAGATCCAAACCACCCAGAGTAGATAAATCTGCAGTGACCGAAAGGTTATTGATTATTAGGGGAGCTGAGTGGAGAGGTAGAATGGATGCTGAATGATTCTAGATTCATTGTAGGTGGGATAGAAAGGCTCACAACATTGTGAGCAAATTGAAAGCCAAGGATGTTTACACTTTGGCATAGTCAATGTGGACTGAGGATTTAGCTCAGTAGTAGAGGGTTCATGTAGAATAAGCCCTGGGATGAATCCCAGGTATGAAAAGAGAGTGGAACAAGTGGGCAGACGGGAAGGGAAGGGAAGGAGGGAGGGGGAAGGAAAGGCTGAGGATGGAGCTAAGTAGGCGCTTGTCTAACATACACAAAGTCCTGGGTGTGATTCAAGGACCACATAAATCGGGTGTGGTGGTGCTCACCTATGTAATCCAAGCTCTCAAGAGATGGAGGTCATCCTCTAATACACAAAAGTCAAAAGCCACCGTGGGATAGACAAGGCCCTGTCTCAAAATGAAAAAAAGTAAAAAGGAGAAGAAAAAGATAAACTAATGCAAAGGAAGGTGAGAGATGGGACCTACAAGAAGAGTCAAGACAGCTGCGAGTGTATGACATATGCATGCTTAAATTGGATAAAATGTGCTCCCCCCGTAAAATGTAATAATTTTAAAACCAAGGAGGGGAAAATAAAATACCTGACAAAAACAGATTTTAAATTTGTGAACATTTCAAAACATCATGAATTAAACTTTAAGGCAAACCAGACTAAAAGAATAGTAGCAACAAATTAGGCAAATTCCTGTGCATGTGTGTATGTTTGTATAAACTAGTATAAAGGATGAGTGTCTCATCAATAAATAAAATGAACCACAGAGAAAGTCTAAAAACGCAGACAGAACAAGAAATACAAGATGACCTCTACTTGGGAAAAAAAAAAAAAACTCAACCACTAGCAATTAAAATGAAAATTAAATGGTTGTAAAATACTTTCAACCCCTTCAAATCGTTATTCCGATAATAACATTATTAAATAACAACAAAAAAAGCATCCTAATCTATTGCATGTATAAGCACAAACTGCTGTGATCTGGGCAGAAACTACAATGTATCAAGAGCCTAAGTCTATTCAGACACCGTGCAGCAGTATGCAGCACAAGTGAGGGAAATAGACAAGAGCCAAAATAAAAAGATTGTTTTCACTGCGGTATTATTATCTTTTAAAGTATCCATGCACATTGAAAAACATTTCAAAAGTGAGTGTTAAAACAATCAACCCACATCTGATCTTATAGTACTAACATCATTAAAAACAAGGTGACATTTCGTTCTGTTTCTGGAGCTCTAGACAGAAAATGGGTAGGTGGGGCTGTTTGAAAAGGACTGGGTAGATAGAAATAGCTTGGAGCAGAGTCCCTTGCAATGCTGGACCTAGGAAAACAAGCTGTTTTTGTGCATTTATACACGGAAACACATAGAACCCGACATTAAACTGGAAGATTAGTAAACGTCAGACATGATTTTTCACCATAAGAGATTTCATTTATGCAACAATCCTTTTTAAAACACTACAATATGTTTGCAAGACTGTTTCCAAAGCACTGCACAGCAAGTGGCTTGGAATAACAGCTCCCCGCCCCCCAGGTCTCCCAGTTCTCAGGGTCAGGAATGGGATGTGAGGCTCTCTGGCAGGAATGAATGTCTGTAATCTCAGCTCTTGAGCAGGAAGATCAGAAGTTCAAAGTCAACCTTTGCTACATAATGAGTTCTTGGCTGGCTTGTGATACATCAGACCCCAACTTAGGAATCAATAGCTAAATTTAATGAACAAAAAAACTTTTTTGTTGTTTCAGTTTTGCAATTTGGGGAGTAGGGTCAGGTGTCTGCTAGTGAAAACCTCTCTTTTTCCTCCAGCTCCTCGCAGCCCCTGAGACTGTCAGATAGATGGCTGGCTTCTTTCTATGTTCAAGGCTGTGCCCAACTTGTAAGGGCACTGGTCATATTGACTTAGCATCTGCCCCTGTGACCTCATTTAAGTTCTGTAAAGACCCTGTTTCCAAAACTGTCACATTCTGAGGTAATAGAGCCTAGGGCTCTAATTTAACTACTTAGGAGGACAAAATTCAGTAACAAATTCAGTAAATAAAGTAAGTCTCCTTCCAGAGAGATATTTTTAAAAGATTTGAAAATTGTGAGTCTGTTTTCTATTATGGTTTTTAACAGTACTGAATGATCCTTTGCTGTGAAAAATGAGAAAATTAGCACTTCTACAATTTTCCCTCTTCCTGTCTTCTTTTTTCCTCAGGGATGTTAGTAATTTTACTCTATCAATATTTATAATATTTAAGTTCTATGATATAACAGTATAACTTCCTCTAATTTTTTCAACCATAGTTTTCTATTTGTTGAAAGCATTTTACTTAAGAATATTTTCTTTAAATGCTTTTCTTTGGTTTATGTTATTTAAACTGATAGAATACTAATCAACAGTCTTTCCAAGACATCTGTACTGGTAGAATTGTATCTTATAGTGAACTGAATCTCATCATCAGCCAAACTATTTTTTTTTTCTTTTTTTTTTTTTTTTTTTATTTATTTATTTTTTTGATATTTTATTTACATTTCCGATGATTCCCCTTTTCTTTAGAAACCCCGTGTCCCCTCCCCCT
>CM052703.1:97437620-97481107 GCA_028551405.1 Uromys caudimaculatus | reverse complement strand
CTGTGGGGCGTGTCTTTGGCCCTCTGCTGGGTCTTGCGATCTCCGGCGAGGGATCTTTGTCCCGGCGCTGATTAGCTGTGGGGCCCTGTGGCCCAAGCTGAGGTTTCCGGCCGTCGCCGGAAGCTGCTGGCGGTCAGTCTCTCAGCCAAACTATTTTTTATAACATAAGATTCATGTAAGTTCTAACCTGTGGCCTACGGTCCACATAATCCGTTGGGATAGTTATCACTTGACCCAACGCAAAGTCATAAGCTTGCTTAAACATCATGAGGGTTGGGATGTAGCCCAAGTGGTAAAATGCTTGTCTAACATGCATGACACCCTAGGTTCTATTCTCAGTATCACATAAATAAATAAAGTGGGCCTGATAGCGCATGCTCATAACCTCAATTTTTCTGTAGTTTTACCCTCAAGGTAGAAGCAGGAGGGTCACAAATTCAAGGTCATCCTTGGCTACATAGTGAGTTCTTAGTCAGCCTGGCTCAAAAAACAAAAGCTAAAACTAAAACAAACAAAAGCAAATGAGGTTTTTTGGCAATTTTTTTATGACTCAATTGTAAGTTTCTCCAGCATCAACCCTGTAAGTAACAATGGTATCATAATGGCAGAACATTGTACATGCCTATAGATCAGTCATTTCTGTGTTCCCAATACCTTGAAAACACACCTATTCCTCTCTTGGACTTGTGTATAAAGTATAATTTGGCTGAACAAAGCCACCTAAGTTCACAGCCTCTCACTCGATCCTGTAGACATTATTCCAGCATGGTCTGCCTTTGACGGTGTCTTGTTCTCTCATGCTGTTTATGACATTAGTTGCCTGGGTTTCAACGGAGTAGTTTTCTCTGGAAAAGTGATCAAAGCTGAGTTCATATATCTTATTTTCTGATGTTTGCTTTTCTGGTGTTTTTTTATTATTGCTGTTATTATTAGCATATTTGCATTTATATGGTATGTGTGCCATATGGTATGCATGGGAGTGAGTGGGAACGTATGTGGGTGAGTGAATGTGGGTGACATGGCCCATGTGAGGAGGTAGAAGACAATCTGAGGGAGTTAGCTCTCTCATTTTACCTTCTTTTATTTCTGAGTCTTGAAGTATTTGATTATTGATTTTCTTGACAGTAATGAATAAGGTTTTTTTTTAATAACCTTCAAAGAAATTACAAACTTAATCTTAACATTTCTTTTTTTATTTTTGGATATTTACTTTATATACATTTCAAATGTTTTCCCCTTTGGAAACCCCCTATCCCATTCCTCCTCCCCCTGCCTCTATGAGGGTGCTCCCCCCCACCCACTCCCATCCTCCCTTCCTGGAATTCCCCTACACTGGAGCATCCAACACCCTCAGGCCCAAGGGCCTCTCCTCCCACTGATGGCCAACAAGGCCCTCCTCTGCCACATATGTGGCCAGCACCATGGGTCCCTCCATGTGTATTCTTTGGTTGGTGGTCCAGTCTCCGGGAGCTCCGGGGAGCTAGGCCAGTTGACACCGTTGCTCCCTCCATGGGGCTGCAAATCCCCTCAGCTCCTTCAGTCCCTTCTCCAACTCCTCCATCCGGGACCCCACGCTCAGCCCAACAGTTGGCTGTGAGCATCTATCTCTGTATTTGTCAGGCTCTGACTGATCCTCTCTGGAGACAGCTTATCATGCTTCCATTGAGTAGAAGAATGAGAATTGATCCATTCCTATCTCCCTGTACAAAGCTCAAGTCCAAGTGGATCAAGGACCTCCACATAAAAACAGATACACTGAATCTAATAGAAGAGAAAGTGGGGAAAGTCTGGAACACCTGGGCACAAGGGAAAAGTTCCTGAACAGAACACCAATGGCTTATGCTCTAAGATCAAGAATCGACAAATGGGACCTCATGAAATTGCAAAGCTTCTGTAAGGCAAAGGACACTGTCAATAGTACAAAACGGCAACCAACAGATTGGGAAAAGATCTTTACCAATCCTACATCTGACAGAGGGCTAATATCCAATATATACAAAGAACTCAAGAAGTTAGACTCCAGAAAACCAAATAACCCTATTTAAAAATGGGGAACAGAGCTAAGCAGAGAATTCTCAACTGAGAAACTCGAAGGACTGAGAAGCACCTAAAGAAATGTTCAACATCCTTAGTCATCAGGGAAATGCAAATCAAAACAACCCTGAGATTCAACCTCATACCAGTCAGAATGGCTAAGATTAAAACCTCAGGTAACAGCAGATGCTGGCGAGGATGTGGAGAAAGAGGAACACTCCTCCACTGTTGGTGGGATTGCAAGCTGGTACAACCACTCTGGAAATCAGTTTGGCGGATCCTCAGAAAATTAGACATAATACTACCTGAGGACCCAGCTATACCTCTCCTGGGCATATACCCAGAAGATGCTCCAACATGTAATAAAGACACATGCTCCACTATGTTCATAGCAGCCATATTTATAATAGCCAGAAATTGGAAACAACCCAGGTGCCCTTAACAGATGAATGGATACAGAAAATGTGATACATTTACACAATGTAGTACTACTCAGCTATTAAAAACAATGACTTTGCCAGGCAGTAGTGGTGCATGTCTTTAATCCCAGCACTTGGGAGGCAGAGGCAGGTAGATTTCTGAGTTTGAGGCCAGCCTGGTCTACAGAGTGAGTTCCAGGACAGCCAGGGCTACACAGAGAAACCCTGTCTCGAAAAACCAAAAAAAAAAAAAAAAAAAAAACCACCACCAACAAAAAAACAATGACTTCATGAAATTTGCAGGCAAATGGATGGAACTTGAAAATATCACCCTGAGTGAGGTAACTCAGTCACAAAAGAACGAACATGGTATGTACTCACTGATAAGTGGATATTAGCCCAAAAGTTCGGAATACCCAAGATTCAATTCACAGACCATATGAAGCCTAAGAAGAAGGAAGTCCAAAATGCGGATGCTTCCGTGTTCCTTCTACCCTCTTAAGGCAGGGACTCTCCTGCTTTTTCTGCCTTGCTACCCATAGCTGGCCCAGTTCTCTCCTCTCTGCCTCCAATCTCTCTGTAGGATTGCTAGAATTATAGATGTATGCCATCACATTGGCTTTTTACATTGGTTCCAGGGAATGAACTCAGGTTTTCAGCCTTGTGTAAAAGGTGTTTTTACCTGCTGGACCCTCTCCAGGCCTCGATGATTTTTTTCTCCTTTATGCATCCATGATGAGCAGTCAAGTACTCCAGTGCTTAGTGCCTGTGTGGTGGTTCCCTAGCAACGCTTCAGGCTCTGCTCTTAGCTTCTAGCATCAGGCGTGTTTGTAGAGAAGTCTGAAGTCAGCTTGACTTCTCTCTTTGAACTCAGCTTATTCTTCTCTGCTTAGTTGCCAGAAAGATTATTTCTTCATTATTGGAACTTAGTGGGCACAGAGTATCATTGGAAACTGATCTGTCTCAGGGTATCATTCACTCACATGATCTGTTTCCCTGGAATGAACTCCACCCTTTCGATTCTTAAAGGCTAGAAGGAAATATTTCTTCTACCTCACATGTCGTTCTTCGGCAGAGACGCCATGATTCTTACTTTTAAGTTGCCCCCCCTGACTGAGGACCATAATCTCCGTTCTTTTCAGCAGCCTTCATTGTTACCACAGCAAACCATTTTTTTCTATGGCAGAGGTGCGATTTTCAGCTGTCTAATTTAGTTATTTGTGTTTGTGATTTGTTATTTCCATAATAATGTAGTTTTCCATCAATTTTCTTAGCATTGTGAATTCTCTTAATGTCTTGCTGAGTTGGTTGTCTCATTTCTTGCTGAACCTGTTTGGTGGAATTTAGGACGCCAATGTTCTTCTAGTGCAATATAAAACAGAAGTGTTCCTTATTCTTTGAGATGTGTTTCTTCATGGTTGGATATTCATTTATCTTTTTGTGCACAATTTTCTTCTTCCCTCCCCCCTTGTTTTCTTCCTTCACACCTTTCCTTCTCGTGTTCTTTCTTTTCTTGAGGGTGGGATGGAGTGAGGACCACAGCACATTTATTCAGCCATTGAATGGTTTCTTTGCTTGTCCTGAGCAGTTCTAAAGAGGATTTCTGTTTCCTGGATCCTTCTTGTGATATCTGCAATCTGTTTTTGTCCCCATTCTAAAATAATGACTCTTGTATGTCAAGACTCAGACCTCCTCAATAGATGAAGGCATTACTTTCCAGTATGTATCACGATATGGACATAACACCCTAGAAACAATCTAAGCTACCTTGGGGATAGGAAGAACAGCCTAAGAGGTCTTCTCCTGGACACTTTGCTCACATGTTCACATATGAGGTCCCTTCCCCCCATCTGACTTCTAACCTGATGTGATTGGGTTAAAACACTGCCAGCAGAAACACAGTATTTCCTGGAAGTTTATCACATAAGATAAAAATGCTTTCTTATTCCTCGCTAGAGAATTTAGGGGGGTGGGGAAGATGAGCAGATTTTTAATTAGCTGCTTCTTATTTAGTCAAGAATTAGAGTGGACCAATTGTGCAGCTGGCACAGTTAGTGTTGTTCCATGTAATTATTTAAATGAGCAAAGAAGCAAGGAGAGCCCAAGTCTTCAATAACAGAAGATTGCATAGATAAACCAGAATAGACCTTTATAGTTGAGTATTAGTCATGAAAATATGTTTGAATTCAAATGAGAAAATAAAGTTTTCACAATATATTAAACAGGGAATCAAGCCATATGTGCAACATGAGCCAGTTATGCTTGGATTAAATATCTAACCAAGCAGAATAAATCAGCAAACACGATATTAAGCCCTGAAGTCCCCACAGTGTTGATGGCCATTATTCTGGGTAGTTACTTCACCTCTTGAAAGTTTCAGCCAAACAGAAACTGCTTGGAACATTTGAAAGGAAGAAAATGTGCTCCAAGAATTCGTTTCTGGATCTGGACTGATGGCTCAGTGGTTCAGAGCACTTGCCACTCTTCCGAGGAGCTGGTTTTGATCCCCGGTACCTACACGATGGCACCCAACCCACCTGTGATTCCAGTTTGAGGGAATCCAGTGCCCTCCTCTGGCTTCCATGGCACCAGAAATGCGTGTAGTACACTTGCATACATGTCGGCAAGGAAATAAAATATAGTTTTTAATTACACAGTAGATAGAAACCTAAGAAGCAAAGAAGAGGTGACTGGAAAACTTAATAGCAGGAAAGTGAGAGTCCCGTACCTCTGAGCTTTAAAGCACAAGACACCAAAGTCGGGAACTGGATGGGGAGATGAAGACATTTAGTAGGAGTGAGAGAAAGGTAATGGGATGACGGGAGTGCATGTAACCACAGGAGCTCACTACAGTATGTACCTTATTATATTTTTTAAAAATACATCTATAAAATGACGAAGAGACCCCAAACCAACAAAAACAAACAAACAATAATAACAAAGTAACAAAAATAAACAAAACCTAGCATGATGCCCAGACTCGGGGCTGGGTCCCCTATGAAAGTGGTGGCCACAGGTCACAAACACAGTATTCCGCCACCAGCCAGCACTACCCTGCAGTTAGCCCAACCGAAGAAGACAACTCCTGCTACAAGGAAGGGAAGAGGTGTTCAGAGGTGAGCCTGAGTACAAAGAGACTTCAGCCAACAGTCTCCTTTCCCATGAATCCCATGGCAGGGCTCACTGGGAAATAACAGGTATACAGAAAACTTCAGGACAGGACTTGCCTGGGAAGGGATTAATAACTTTTTGGATTAACGAGGGGCATCTCAGAAAGATGATCCAGCTTTCTAGCAGAAGAGCATTCAGGCAAAGGCTGATGCTAACTAGATGACTCAGAATCTACAAGAAGGACACTGACTCATAGAGCTTACTGTGCAGGTGTGCCACAATCGTGAGTCCCTACCATGCTTTCTCCACCTAAAAACCCCAAGTATAGAGGCCAAGTACAGCCCTACTGGGCTCCTGAAAACCATGACACCCCTTGTACTTAGGATTTCTTAGCAATCTGCCTCATTCCCTTTGTTCCATTCTTACAACTGCCGAATGGAGTGTGGGATCATAGCTACCAAACAGCCTCCTTAGCATTAGAACTATAGTCAAAACACATTATGCTTGGCTAATACATTTATTTTTTATGTAATGGAAATGCCATCAAAGCACAGTTAATCGGAATTGAATTAAATCATAATTGGAGCTTTTGTGCACAAGGAAGAGAAATTATTCTTTATTGTGGCAGATGGAAAATGCACCCGTGGTAATTTACTTTTTAAGCGAAAAGCCATTTTTATCCAGAGGAGTGCATCCCAGTGGCACTGGATCCCAGAGTCATCAATGCAGAGACGCCTCAAATGCAGAGAGATGCCTATGTCCCTGGCTCTACCTGTGGAGAGGGATGAGGGAAGCACTTTGATCTAAGGTGCCAGCCTGCCCAGCAATGTGACCTTTGCCCCTCTTGGAGAGGAGAGTGTTCCCGCATGCTCGCAGAGGGGATTCTGTAAGCAGTGAAATGATGTATTGGACATACTAGTCTTTAGGTCATTCATGGGAACAGAAGTATAAAACCAGGTCCAGTTTCTATGCTGTGTTTGATCAGTCTATTCTTCCAACCATGCTTGACCTGAAAAGAGCAGGAAATGCCTTGTAAAGTTACAATTAGATACCCACAGTGCCTTCCCACAGTCATCTCAGCAAGCACTCCAAAGTCATGCCTGGGGTTTTAGAAAGTTCTTTGCAAGCTCCCCGGGCTCTATCCACACCAGATCTGGGTACCACTCTGTAAGACTGCAGCACTCTTCAAGGTAAAGAGCAAACCATGCCTGTGTGGGTTTCCCATGGACTTATATAAAGTCGTATAAACCTTCTGCACCATAATAGCACCTGAGACCATTCACATAACTATATGATAGCTCAAACCCAGACCAAGCACATACAGGACACATGCGTATACACACGTGCACACATGTATACACATATGTATACATGCACACACACACACACACACACACACACACAACCATACCCTGACAGTTTTCTGGGAACACTGCAGTCACCAAACTACAGATCTCTTCCTCTGTTCTTCACCTCAGTATCAACAGGAAGATTTTTAATTCCACCTCTAGGGACTCCATCTCCTCAACATGGTTTGAGTATTCAAAAAACCCTTCTTCTCTTCCTCTGTCATTCATAGAGCAAGAATTTTGAGCATTCCCCTGCAAAGAGGACCAAAATCTTGTACTAGGGAATAAACCGAACATGTCCCATGACTCAGAATGGCCACAGGCAAATACTGTTCCAGCCTTGTGTTCCCAGACATCGAAGCTAACATCACACACAGCAGAAAGAAAATCAATAGAGGCCCCGACTCCAGAAGTCTCTGAGGTTTTGCTGGCTCCCTCTGAATTTAGTCCATGAGCAAAACCAACCTGACATGGCGTAGGATACTGTAGGATGTTTTTACTTACTGAGCTCATATTGCAGGTCACATGCTTGGTGTTTGAATTTGACTCACACACTGAAGCATCCTTATCTATCAGATGAGGACAGTGGGGTTCAGGGAACTTGGTTAGCCTGTGGTTTTTTTTGCATGGGGTAGAATTGGCACAGGAATTGCACTGTGTTCATGTTCCTTCTGTCTTGTAGTTTTGTGATCTTCCTTCAGCACCCTTACTAACAGGGATACATATTCTAATAGATACATTGCTTCAATTCTCACTGTTAGCCCTTTCATCGCCCATCCCGACCTTAAACTTTACATTCTTCCCCATTCTTTCAAGTGTTGGGACTCGGGGCGTGTGCCCCACAGTGATAATGGGTTGTGAAGCAGTTTTGTTGCACAACTATCATAGAACGCACTTATACAAATTAAGCTGGCCATAAGATAGGTGAACCATTGCTGAGCAAATGCTTTTAAGTAGCACATACATGACTATATGTGCACCCAGACAAGGAGAGTAGGAAGTACAGTATGGAAAGGAGGAAGAGAATACATACCAGAATCTTGTGCCCACGCTCCTGCCAAAATCACCCACTGTGGGCAGTGACCAGACATGGTGAGAGAGAGCCTTCCTAAGACGGAAGGCCAGGTTTCAGGGAAGGGCAGGGCTTTAAAGTTCTATGCTCTGTCTTTGTTCATATTCCAGGCCCCACACTTCCCAGCTGTTGTCCTTGTGCAACCTAACTAGCTATGGGAGGCTGCTTGCCGTGTCCCAAGTGGCAGGAATAATAATACTTGCCTCATGGGCTCTGTAATAGATAGCAAAATATGTGAGTTCTTAGCACAGCACCTAGCGTGTAAGCAGGTACTCAGGAAGAAATCACCGAAGTGGGTGGCAACTGCATAGTGACAATACTGACAGCATTAAACTCCTAAACATAAACATCATGCTTAGCAGATGACAGAAGTACAATAAATCCATGCCTTCCTAAACCAAGGCCTGTAGGCTTCCTGCAACTTCAACCTCTGAAAGTCTGGATTCCATTATTCGCTGGTTCCCTTAGTGTCAATGTGATCTTAAGGGTTGTTACACTGCCTCTCTGGCCACTAATTTTTTTCTTTCCCTAAACTTAAAGAATCAAATAGTTACCCAAAAGACTCCAAGCAAACACGACACAAAGATACTTGCACATGGTGTGTATTGCAACACCAACAGCTAAGTTATGGATCCAGCCTATGTCTATGACAATGGATGAGAAGCATGGTACATATGCACAGTGGACTTTTGATCAGCCATAAAGTGGAACAATTTCATCACTCACAAGAAAATAGATACAACAGGAGATAGTCATATGATGTGTATTAGACCGGTCTCAGAAAGAAAAATGTCGTATGTTGTCTCTCATGTTCCTAGATTTCAGATAGATTAAAAAATGTGCACGAGGCTGGGCAGTGGTGGCACACGCCTTTAATCTCAGCACTTGGGAGGCAGAGGCAGGCGGATTTCTGAGTTCGAGGCCAGCCTGGTCTACAGAGTGAGTTCCAGGACAGCCAGAGCTGCACAGAGAAACCCTGTCTCAAAAAACAAAACAAAAAAAAATGTGCACGAATATATGATATGAAAGGAGAAAGAAAGCTGTCTAGTGGTACAAAGGGGACTGATGAGAACGGAAGAGAAAAGGGAGAACAGGGCGGTGACGTGTGGAGGGGACGATGTTGAACATACAATATATGCTTGGGTGAAAACATTAAACTAATCTAATTTTTAAAATAAAGCTTATGAGATCAAGCCACCAGTCTTCAGTCTTTGACACTGGAGTGTCCTGTGTATAATATGGCATCAGTCTACATGTACCCAATGGTACAGGGGGACTTGTATTCCATAGCATCATTCCCAAGCCCCAAACAGGCAGGGAATATCTCTGCGGACTGCTGGGCTCAACAGAACTTGGCAGGATTGCCCTGGAGCAATGTTTCAAGCCCCTAATTCAACATAAAGAGAAGGGGTCTGACCATGAGCCTGTTTGAAACAGTGATTTGCTGTCCTTTCCCCTTCAAAAAACAAGAAACCGTGTGTGGTAGGCAGGGGCGGGGAGAAGAGTAGGGGAACTTTTATACAAATATATAGAACGCATTTGAGCCAGCAAATAGACTTCTTAAATCCAGAGCGATTTTTTTTTAATGTTTGATGGTAGAGGCTCAATTCCCCGAGCCTCTGACTTCAGTGGTCATGTTTTAAGCACAAATGTCCAATATTGTAAAAATGTTAACCCAACACAAAAGAAACATAGGCATGCTTTTGACTCACTTAAAAACAGTAAGAACTAGTCCCACCTGCACACTGACCGTGCTCTTCGCCCTTCTCCCTATGAACTGCTTCAGCCAAACCCTCAGGTTGATCCTCCCAGCGCTCCTCCCAGTGTGCCGCTCATGCCCACCAGCACCCTTTGCTTTCCCCCCATGGCCTGGCATCAGCCTCTCCCATGGGGCTCCTCCATAAGACCCTCATCCTCCTTGATGCTCACCATCTCCAGTGCAGCCAATGGGGAGCTGGGACTGTCTCCTTGTTGTGTAGGAAATGCCAGTTCTCACTCTGTGGTTTTACAGGGTGATTTGTCAACGTCATAAGGGGTGAGAAGTCAGGGAAGAAACAGAGGGGTTGAGCAAATCTGAGGACTACGTATTGACAGTGGAGGATACGGCGGGGAGTGGAGGCTCTGGGGACGTGGGGATGCAGCTTCATTGTGAAGTGATGGGCGTGCAACCATAAAGAGCTGAGTTGGATGCCCAGAAACCACAAATGGGAGAAAGGGAGACAGCATGGTGACACAGGTTTGCAATCCCAGAGCTGATGAGGCAGAGGCAGAAAGATTTCTGAGACTAAGCGACTAGAAGCATCTAGTCACCTTGCAGAAAAGATAGATAAGATTGTCCTCTGTCCCACAGAGAGAGAGAGAGAGAGAGAGAGAGAGAGAGAGAGAGAGAGAGAGAGAGACAGAGAGAGAGAGAGAGAGGCAGAGACAGAGAGACAGAGGGACAGGAGAGGAGAGGAGGGGAGGAGGAGGAGGAGGAGGAGGCCGCACAGTAGCAGAAAGCAAAAGAAAAAAATAATCTGTCCCACTTAGAATTTCGATGAGGCTGGCCTCTTGAGCATTATGTAATTTCTTGAACTGATTTATATGCTGCCTCATTCCAGAGAGAGTTTGGGGAATGTTACCAGAAAGAGGGCATTGGCTGTGAGCTTAAGTATAAAAATATTAAGAAAGGGGACAGCAGAAAGGAGATGTAAACAGTTCATTTAATTGAAATGAGAGAAAACGACCGTGGGATGTGAGCCTGGGGACTGGGCCGCTCAAACAGAGACAGAGCTGGACCTCTGGGGAGGGAGACCTGGGAAGCAGGGGAGCAGAAAGCCCTTCCCATGAAAGCCAGCCTCTTCCTATCTGCAAATCAAAGGATTCCTAAGGCTTGAACTCCTCACAGCCTATGGATTAGGAAGCCCAACGCAATCACAAAATGATCTCAGGAGAGGCTAATCCCAGGGAACTGGTGTAAAGAGGCGAAGGCTTCAACCTGCAGGACAACCCAGGGGACGTCAAAGCAGCCAGGCAGGCACTTCCACCACTGTCAGGCGTCAAACGGCCCTTCGCTTACATAAAAAATGTTCTGTTGTGGAGGTTTGCTTGGTGAGAAGGGACAGGATCCTTGGGCTTGGAAATATGAAAAGAACACATTTTCAGGTGATGCTTGTACAGGTGCCCCCATCAAAATGTCCAAGTTTAAAAATAATCACAAAGACACATTTTTGTTTCTATACGTTAAAAAAATATATGCTATGTTGATATACTTAATCAGCTCCTGGCATATCACTTACAGTCCCTAGAGATATTAGCAACAGGGAACAATAGGTGTCAGTGGCCCCATCTAAACCTTGTTCTGAAGCCAGTACTCTGGTACTCAGTACTCAGGGTTGAGAAGATGAGTTTAGTACAGAATTAAACTTAGGTACCAGACAGGGAGAACTTCACCACACCCAATCAAGTGGGTTCCCTGTCTCTCCCCATCTCAGGAAGGTTAGGGGAAGGGGAATCACTTGAGATGCAGCAAGATGCCGCTAGCCAGTTACGGGCACTTGCTACTCTTACAGAGGACCAGGAAGCATCTTGGTGATGGCTCACAACCTTCCATCACTCCAGATCCAGGAGATTAGAAGCCCTCTTCCAACCTCTATAGCAACTACACACAAGAGGTGCACGTGCATACAATGCAGGCAAAACATACAAATAAAGCAAAGATAAATAAATTTTAAAGGAAGAAATCGATTCTGCTAGAAAGGCTAGGGATTTGGCTCAGTAGTAAAGTATTTGCCTAGCAAGCACAGGACTCTTAATCCAGTCCTCAACTCTGAGATTTTGATTTTGATTTTGTTTTGTTTTGTTTTTTAAAAAGCTGCCCAAAGTGAAATTGGTAGTAAAATAGCCATCTAAACACCCTTGATCACCAAACCGCTACTTCTGTGAGCTTTCTCGTGAAAACTGGTCTGGGAACCCTGGGAAAGGGTGTGCTACAGATGTCCCATTTACGGCTAAGCACCCCATAAGCACTCATCCCCTACACTTTGACCTGTAGCTCATCACCTACTGCATAATGACACCTCTAGTTACTGAGAACTGCACTCATCTATGAATCCTCAAAAGTCTTACCATAGTAAAGGGTTATTTTTCTTAACACAAAGCAGTCAAAGTTGGCAGGTAAATTCAGTTTTCTTCTGAAGTCCGAGTGCTATCCATCTTAGAGTACCTCCACCCTGTAGAGCCTCTAACCTGGAGAGGACAAGGTTTCAAGGTTTCCAGGGGTGAAGCCTCGAAATGATTCACACCTTTTCCCTCGCATTCCATTGGCTAGATTCAGTCAGGTGGGCACTCTCCACAGCAAGGAATGCTGGGAAATGGATGTAACTGCAGGATAAGTGGTCTCTAGCAGTTTGAAGCAGAGTTTTTCTTTGGTCCAGCTCTCTTCTTACTTTCTAGTAACCTTATGGGTCTCTGTGGCCCAGATGTCCCTTTACCCATCAGCCATGCAGCCTACCATGAGAACTTTTTGAAAGAAGCTGATGTAAAAGCGGTGCAAACGCAACTTAAGCCAAGACCTCGCTAGTCCCCATGTCCTTTAGTTCCTTCTGACCCTGACAAACTGTTCTGAGGACGGATTACACTGCGCACTCAAAGGAATCTCAGCACAGCGTGCACAATTATTCTGCCATCATTACTGAAACAGATACATGTGGACAATAAGGAAGTGGAGGTGTGAATGGAGGTTATGCACACCCTTCCCAACAGCGGTAAGTCCGTTAAATCTGGATCAACCAGAGTGACTTCCCAACTTCACAGCTATTCATGCTTCTTGCTGCAGGAAATAAGGCAGGCAGCTTCCAGAACAATGGTCTATCAGGACTGTCAGCCATCCCTTCTAAAAAGCATGCCCCATCCCCAAAAGCTAACATCCAGCTGATTATCACACTGGCCAATACTGTCACTTGGCACAAGTCACATAATAGTATCCACTTTCTGACCAGCCTCAGTTTCTCATTTCTGAAATGGGAAAATAGAGTAACCACTGAGAGATGTGAGGATTTGGGTAGGATAATCTAATCTGCTAAGCAATATTCCAGGTGGAATATACACAAGACTTGTGAATATGAATTCTTGGAAAGAAGCTGTGACTGCAAAGCCTGATTCATTCATTCATTAATTCATTTATTGATGTGAAGATATTAGAATTTTGCAAGTCCAGAAACTAATTACATTGTATCTTATGCTATCTTCAGTCCCCAAAATAGTTATTTCTTGCTCACCTCTGTGTTATCTTACATTTTGTAATTAACATGTTAAAACCTTTTGAAATGTATTGAGTTAACAAAACCCTAGTTTCCCAGCAATCAAGCGACTGAGAATGCTGTCAGATATCATCTTATGCCCACAGTACAGGTCTCTTCCTTTTGTTATAAGCCACCTTCCTGATGTACTCACTGATAGATTTGAAAAGGGCCTGGCTTGATGACTTACTTGTTCTGTTACTGTAAAAAGTTCATGAAATTGCTGCCTCACTGGAACATGGAATTTGAGGCAATCTAAATCTGTATTTTGGGGCCATGGTCACTCATATCTGGCCCCAGAATAAATTACCCTTATTCCTTTTGAGGTAAAAGTTGTGTTTCTGCATCAACGTACCCAAAATGACTGTCAGCATCTCCATGCAGCTTGCCTAATTCAAATGCTTTGGTTTGATACAGTGTCAGGGGCAGGAGGGAAATTAGCTTCTATGACTTACATATGGGACAGTGTTAGATACTGTATAATATCCTCTGATCTACACTTACCCAGAAAGCCTAGCAGCGGTGTAAGCATGCACATGCCACACCTTACACACAAACTGTGCTGTGAACCTAGTCTTTATTTGTTGCTTTTTTAGCTATCTTCAAACGTTGTAAATCTCCTCTTATCCAACCATGTCCTCTATTTGGAGACTGTATTATTGGTTTTCCTGTTGCTGTGATAAACATGCTCTGACAAAGGCAACTTAAGGGAGATTTTCTTTTTAGCTCACACTTCCAAGGGGCAGTCTATTATGGCAACACAGTCAGAGTGGTGGGAGCTGGACCTGGCCAGTCTGGAGGTGGCCGGTCCTATCCCAGCCACAGGCAGGAAACAGACACTGAATGAATGCTCGTGCTCGATTTTCTCCTTCCTTTGGACTCAGTTCAGGATGCCAGCTTGGGGAATGGTGCAACCCACAGTAAAGGCAGATCTTTCGGCCTCAGTGTAGACACTCCCTCACAGACATGCTTAGAGGCCCATAGCCTGGGTGAGTCTAGATCCTATCAAGTTAACAATCAATATTAACTATCACAAAACCTGGCGAAAACTGCTTTCTGCACCTCAGTTTGCTCATGTTCAAAGATTACGTATTAATTGTTCATGATTCACACAGTTGTTGTGAGATTAAATCAAAGACTGTGAATTGTGTGCCTGGGACGACGCTTAGCATATCTGGAATGTCCACTGTTTCCATTAGAGTCCTTGTAACTCCTCATGGTCCTGGTATTAAGGTTCCTGCGTAATCCTCTGCTGCGTGGAACAATAGGTTAGACTCACGACACAGGAGAGAGCCAGTTCCTCCCTCCTCGGCCATCACTCTCAGAGGGTAGGCTACATTCAAGCCAACTCTGCATCCCCAACAGCACACAAACAGAAACCTGACATTGTTCATGGAGACAGAAAATGATTGATAGACATACAAGTGGTGACTAACTGACAGTTAATGAAAATAATTAACTCATCATTAACGCTAAAGCACTTTTATGTCTGGAATATACCAAGTCCCAAAAGATACTCCACAGTAATATGATGATGTCTTAATATATCTTTGAGGAAGAAATTGCTATTCACTATTCTCAACACTCATAACACCTAATGAAAACCAATAACAAGACTAAATAAATACTTGGTAGTGGTGGTGGTGATGATGATGATGATGACGATGACGATGGTGATGGTGATGGTGATGGTGATGATGATGTTTGGTGATGATGATGATTGGTGATGGTGATGATGTTGATGGTGGTGATACTGATGGAGATGATAATGATAAGTAGCAACTAAACAGACCCCAGCCATTTCATTCTCTGTCTCTCTATTTTTTTAAGAAAAAAAAAATGTATACTGTGCAAAGAACTATACAAAAATAAGCTCATTTATCATGCCCCTCCTAACCCTGCAACCTAGTCATTATCTCTATTTTGTAAATGAGAAAATCGGAGCATGCAGAGAGCTCAAGTCTCTAGTCAGAGGTTAGCCATGGTATGGCACCTAATCAGCATAACTCCTCCCTCTCATTCCTCTGTGCACACCGCTAAGACAAATCAGCTTCATTCCTAAGGGCTGCTCAAGGGGTGTGGCCCTTATAGTCTGGAAAAAATGTTCAAAATAACAGAAGACTGATGGCTCCACTCCCGGCTCAAAAGCTCGCCTTCTCCATAGCCTCAGGCCAAGGGTTTAATCACCTCATGTTTTTTGGTTTCCTCCATCTATAAGCACAAATTTACACTTTCCTACACACAGTGGTGCCGGGAAGATTAATTGGATGCGGCAGAAGTGCCTTTAAGATGAAAAATGCGGATTATTTGCATCGTTATTTTAATAGCCCTGGACTTTGCTATCCCCAGTTTACACAGACATGGATAGCATGGAAAATGGAGATTGGTGGGGTTCATTTTCTCCAGACTCACCTCTGAGTAGAGCAAGGAAAACACAACCCCCAAAGGCCTGACGGTTAGATGGGTCCTCTCTCGGCCAGCCTGGGTGTGCATGGTACCTCTCGGGGCTGAGGGCTACCTGCAACTGTTTGAGAAGCTAGACCTTCAGAACAGCCGTCTACCACATGATTCTATACCTAAAATATGGGCAACAAGGCTAGAAAGTGTTGCTGTCTCTATGGGTACAGCCAGCATAGGTCTTCTGTATAGTGGTGCTCAATACATGTGTGTGGAACGAGGGAGTGGGTGAGGGAGTGGGTGAGGGAGGACTGAATAACTGAGTAAAGAGGACCAGGAAATGTCAAGTAAAGAAGAGACTCAGGAGTCTCTTTTGGGGAGAAAAAAAAAAGTAGGCGTCATCTCTGCTAGCATAGACACTGAATTCTGCATCCTTAAGGAAGTCACCGCCTATGAGAAGAAGCATCAGGTTTACCATTAGTCATGGTCCAAGGAATTTGGGCTCTGATAGATGTCTAGAGTTTCCTGTGAGCAATTGGTTTCACTGGAAGGCAGTCAGGCAGGGAAGGTAGCATGTCACTAGATCCTAATGACCTCTCGGGGATGTGTAAGGAGGTCTCTCACTATGGAGCAGGACCTGCATGGAGGGAGAGTTGATGCAGTTGTCTGTTACTGTATCAGCAATCCTACTTACTCCTGTAAGTACTGGGAGTATAAGCGGCTGAGTCAGTTTGGCGCTGTACATGAGGAGTCTCTGCAAGACAGGGCATTCCTGGCAGGCTAGCTAGCAGAAGCAAACAACACTCACATAGATGAGCAGGTATTCTCTTTTTCCACAGTGAGGCAGAGGCATGCTCTTTGCCCAGGAGGGGCAGCTGGCAACCTGGAGTGAATTCCAAAGGGTCTTGGATATGACGCTCACACTCAGGAATTTGGAATGCTTCCCATACTCTGTCCTGGCATGGTTCAATTTACGGTTTCATGCAAAGACTTTCTCCTCCTAAGGCACTTTCCTCTGCCAGACCTGAGGGCACGCTCATAAAATGTAAAATCTGTTTAAATAATTAAACCTGTGGGCAAGAGTGTGGTCTGGGTGGAGGACACCAGTCCGTGACACCGTAAATCACTGCCAGGCATGGGGCTTGGCATAGCCCAGCTGCGTCTAGGAAGGCACGCACTCAAGCCAGCCTGTGGCCTGTGGAAGAAGTGCCAAGTCAGCAGCTCACACTTGCTTTGGGATGAATTATGGAGCTTAGGTGGAGACACTGTGCAGCCCGCCTTCTGACAGATGATACAAGGCTATGCCACCCCCTGCCCCTCTTCAGGGCCAGATTGGCTTCCTCTCAAATAATCAGTAAGTGGATAGGGACAGAATCCTGCATAAGAGAACTTTGTATTAGAAAGGTCCTCTGGTTCCAGTCAGGCCTAGGCCCTCCTACCCTGGAGGCATACAAAACTCCAAGGGTCTGTGGAGAGCAGAGGATAGGAAAGAGAGACACTGCCACCAGGGGCAGACCCTGTGCTCTCTGCCTTACCCCCAGAGACTCCCAACTACTCCCTGAGTCCAGATTGAAATCCAGTCAGGCCTAGGCCCTCCTACCCTGGAGGCATACAAAACTCCAAGGGTCTGTGGAGAGCAGAGGATAGGAAAGAGAGACACTGCCACCAGGGGCAGACCCTGTGCTCTCTGCCTTACCCCCAGAGACTCCCAACTACTCCCTGAGTCCAGATTGAACTCCTACTATGTTCTGGGCTCTTCATATACATCATTGCAAATCAGTAGACCCGAAGTCCTCCAGTAGCTGACCAAATAGGCAATTCTGCAATTTAGCAATGAATCTGAAAAAGTTATTTAGCCTCTCTGTGCCTCAGTTTCTTCATCTTTAAAATGAGATCCCTAGATAGAAAATAGCTAGGTTGGTAAAGTGCTTGCCTAGCATACATGAAACCCTGCACCAACAAACCTATGTGAACCAGTCACACACCTGTAATCCCAGCACAGGAAGTGGAGACAGAGGATCAGAATTTTCAGGTTATCCTTGGATGCCTGCCTGGGATATATAAGAGTGACTTAAAAGGCAAGCAGAAATGAAAGAAATGCAAAAATGGGATCAGGAAGCTAATAGGATTAGTTGTGAGGAGTTCAAGTGTCAATCACTATGTGTCAATCACCTGAGAGTACTGCCTGCTCATTGGGAAAAGCTAGATAAATGCAAGTGCCGGTGGCCACACACACACAATTGGCCAACACTCATTGACCGAGTTCTGGGATGCATGCCTTTTTCATAACTTCATCCATTCATCCACTTAATAAGTCTTAAGAGCATCTACTGGGGCTGGAGAAAGGTCTTGGTGGTTAAGAGCAATGGCTCCTCTTCCAGAGAACTAGGGTTTGATTCCCAGCACCCACATGGCAGCTCACAGCTGTCTATAACTTCAGTCCCGGGGGATCCAATGCCCCCTTTTGGTCTCTGTGGGCACCAAGCGTACAAGTGCTGCACAGAAATACCAAGTGGGGGATTTGTTCTACGTGATCTCATTGATTTGTTCCAGAGACCTTCATGACCTTGGACCTTGGATTCCATGCCAGGTCACAGCCTTGGATCTGTATTGTCTTCAGTTTTATTAATGTTCCCTGGATTGGGTCCCCAGGACTGCCATCCTACTATGTCACCAACTAGGTATCTTAAATAATGAAATGGATTGTCTCTTCCCTTTGGAGACGGTGTGAAATCAAGGTGGCGTCAGATTTGGGTTCCTCCAGGGGTTGTGAGGTAGTCTGTTCAGCTGTCTCCTAGCTTCTAGTGATTCAGCATCCATCTTTGATGTCATGTAGATTGGGCATGCCCCACCATCCTGACCTCTGTCTTTATTTCTACACAGAGATCTCTATGTGTCTTCATAACCAAATTTGTCCTATTTACAAATAATCAGACCATTGTGTTTGAAGGACCTGCTTTAATAGCCCAAATTTCAGGCCAATTACCTCTAGAAAGACCATAGGGCCAGCTAAAGTCATACACCAAGCTTCTCAAATCCAAAGTCCATCACAAGCCCTTCACAGTAGCCATGCCACCTGTGGGAGGGCTTTCTTATGCACACCTTACAGCCAAGAGCTGTTTTCCAGTGTTTGGGTCTACATCGAAGTCTGCATTGCCGTCATGAGAGCTACCACCCCAGGAACTCAGCAATCTTTGCTTTTTCCTGGGTTCCAATTCAAGGGAACCCTATTTCCCTAGCACTGGACATCAGACTCACAGAGTTAATAAGCTTGGTAAACGTCAGCACAGCTCACCACAGAGAAATGGACAGTAATGCCATTGGTTGTTTGGAGGAGCTAAAAATACCCTGACACTGCCTAGCTTAGTGGGCTACTGGGTGACACAGTCTGTCCCTAGCACACAAAACAATGAGAGCATATTTCAGGCTCTGGCAGAGGATTCGTAGGATAAAGTCAGAGGCAAAAATCACAGAAGAGTTCGCCCTTAATGAGAAATGACCTTCATAACTCCCTGTCTCCCCAGAGTTCCCTTCACAGAATATTACATTTTTTCATATCTAATTCCATTCCATCTATCTTATCACTATTGTGGAAATATTAATAAAGATGGTATTGTTTAGGGCCTTTAATACAGTGTGTATATATACATATATTGGACTAAAACCTATAAGATGAATTGTCTGCTCCTTCTCTCCCTTTATATTCTTTTGTTTTGTTCTGTGGGATCCTGGACGGTCATTTTAACAATTTTTAATATCCTGAAGGTTAGGCTGACACCCTGGTCCTTTGCAAAACTTGAGTACCCCATTGGGGTGCTGGGCACAAGCCTTTTCATCCCACTCAGCCTCAGGCCTGAGGCTAGGACTTGCCAGCAGCATCTCTATCTCATCGTTCTCAGCTAGCATGGAGCATCTGTCCATAGCCCCAAGTTCCCCGTAGGTCTCAGTTTACCCCATGCAGTCTCACTCTATCCTCTCAGGTTTGCAGGGAACCTTTATTCCAAGGTAGACACACCCATCAATTGAGAACATCTGGTTGTGTCTGAGTTCTGTTCTGTGAGCTTGGCTTCGGCCTCAGTCTTACATAGTGTTTGGACATCAGCATGATCTGCTACTCATCCAACACCTACAGTCCTCCTGTTCATTCTGTGTCCTCAAGAAAATGGCAATGTCCGTGGTGTTAGGTTATGGTTACAGTGAGCAGCTAGAAATGCTCAGAGTGCACAGAAATGAGAGATTTGGTTACTAATATGGCGTACGTAACATATGAGGAAACTAGTCTTTATCAAGTACAGGTTCCTCCTTGTTTTTCTTTTTACAAACAAGGCCAGGGTTGATGGGGGAGGGGGGACCAGGGATATAGCATAAGGACTTGAACCCAGAACCCCAGCACCCATGTGAAAACCAGGCACGGCACTATGCACCTGCAATCCCAAAGCTTTAGAGATGAAGATGGCAGGATACCTGAGGCTTGCTCACGAGTCTATCTAGCCAAATTGATGGGCACCAGATTCAATAAGAAACCTTGTCTTAAAAAACAAGGTGGAGAGTAATTAAAGGCACCCAACCTTGACCTCTGGCCTCCACAGGACGGCACATACACACATGAATGCGTACATACACAGGTACATCCACTGCCTGACCTGATAGCACAATGCAGAGACTGAACTTAACCCCTAATCCACAGAAAAAGAGGCTGAGCCTCCCAGAACTGCAGGAAGCCAGGCATGGAGGAGAGCTGAAATTTTCTAAGTCACTGACATATCAGTGACATAGAAGCTAACACAGTTTCCTTGGTGTCTACCCAGGGTCTATGTTACTCCCAGAATTTCCAGGTGCCAGCTATATATCTCGCAGTCACACATATTTTAGTTCATAATTAAGTTCCTCTTTTATAGAATGCTATTGAAAAATTTGCCATTAACACATTGGCAAAGTGTGAAACTTTCCTCAGACAATCCAATGAATAAGCAAGCATTCCTCCAGCACCTCCCACCACCCTTTTACCACTGCCCCAAAGCAGGGCCACAGGGAAAGTAAGAACGGCTCCGAAGAGAGGCTCAGCATCCCTGTGCTCACCCTGCCTGGACCTGTGAGCATCCAGGCTGCCTCCCTTACCTCCTTGCTGCCTCCCTCAAAGCTCAGTGTCCCATTGACCTTCTCCATCACCTTCTTTAAAAATAGCTTCCACTCCCATTCCAGCCCCTCCCATCTCACCTTCAAAAATACTAAAGGAGGTTGCATTTCTTCATCGTCTCCTTTTCTCCACCATGATATAAGCTCTAGAAGAGCCTGACTTGCAGCCTGGTTTGCTTACTTCCTTAGCCTATCACCAGATTTGTTGAGAAAATGAATGAGGGAGGGAGGCTGAATGAACGAATGGGTCTGTAGCCAGTTACATTCTTTATAAAGCATTAATTCCATTGAAGTGCAGGCAGAGGAATGGCCCCTAGGAGGGGCACATTTTGGACACTGAAGAAATAGGATCTTATTTTCGTCCTTCTCGGTTGCAGATCCAGGAGAGAGAGACAGTGCTCCAGGACCTGGGACTGATCTAGGCAGTTTTCCAGTTTGGGGAAGCAGATGATCTATGCTGGCAGCAGTGAATGCTTCCAGCAAGTCAAAGAAGCATTCTTCGTGTATATTTTACACATTGCGAGATGCTCCTTGACCTAAGGATTCTTTGTTCTATTTTGCAACAGTCAGGCTGGAGATTTACAAGTCCCCCAAAGCCCTGAGTTCAAGCCTCATTTCAACTATCCCTTGGCCAGCGTGGTTCTCTTTGTTGTCTTCATTGTGAAGGGGTTGTGGTGAGGGTCAAATGAAGCAAAGATCATAAGGTGTTTATCACAAGGCCAGGGACACAGGAAGTGCTCAAAGTATGGCTCTAGGCATCTATCTCCATGGGAACCCCAGCTCCTCTCCTGCCTGGCTGTGTAAGCCTAGAAAGCTGTTTAGTGTCTTATGCCTCAGTTTCTGCATCCACAAAATTGATGAGCACTGTGCCTACCTACTAGAGGCATGGCAACTGCATGAATTAAAATAGCTACAGCACACATAAACCATCCTGACATGCTCTTTGTGCCACAATCACTTCACATATGGTCAAGGCCACCTTGCCTAGGATTAACTTTTAGGTCAGGAAGCTTTGAGGTCAAAGATTAGCTTCTCAGCGACTCTGGAAAGTCTCACAACGAATACTTGCTGAGCCTCTCTCTGTGTTCCCTTCATGCTTATCTCCATGTTGGATGTGTGCTCCCCAGAAATTTTCTTCTGAGAGGTTTCATCCTGCATCTGATGGAAACAGATGCAAAGATCCACAGTCAAACAATGGTGGAGCACAGAGTCTTGTAGAAGAGCAGAGGATAGGATTGAGGGAGCTGGAGGGGTCAAGAACGCCACAAAAAGACCTACAGAGTCAACTAACCTAGGTTCATGGTGCTCACAGAGCCTAAACCACCAACCGAAGAGCATGCATGGCCTGGACATGGGCCCCCTACACATATGTGGCAGATGTGCAGCTTAGTTTTCATGCAGGTCCCCTAACAATTGGAGCAGGGGCTGTGTTTGACTCTTGTGTTGCCTGCCTTTGGGTCCCTATCCAAGGCTGGGCTGCCTTGTCTGGCCTCAGTGGGAGAGGATGTGGCTAGCCCTGCTTTGACTTGATGTGCCAGGGTGGGTTGGTACCCATGGGGGGGCCTCCCCTTCTCTGTGGAGAAGGAGGGAGGGAGGGGTGTAAGGGTGAGACCGGGAGAAGATGATGGAGGGGTGCTGCAATCAGGATGTGAAGTGAATAAATAAATATTTTTTTGAAAAAAGAATATAAAAACCTCTTTCCAGAGGGGGTGTCTTTGGGAACTGTCAGGTTCCCTAGTGGGATGTATTAGGGGTCAGGTGGAGACTTCAGATGAGTAAAAGCTAGATATTTAAGTTTATTGCTCTTCCTGTCTGGGGAAACTCATGAAGAAGTATCAGGAGGGAAGTCCATGTGAAATTCACATGGGAGAAGGCCACTCTGGGGGACAGCAAGAGCAACTAGCATGTGGTAGCTATCGGAAGCTCAGGGGTGCTGGTGAGTCAGACTTGAGAGGAAAGGGCGTGCCTGGGGGTGATCTACAAGACAAGACCACCGGAGAGAGAAGCAAGGCAGAGAAACCTGAGACACAACTCCAAGTCCAGACCACACAGGCCTCAGCCATCAAACTACCCATAAAGGGACAACCCCTGGGCACCACAGGGCCACTGAGCAATAGCAGGGTGGACAATTGACCCTATGTACCAGAGTGACTCTAAATGGCCTCCTCGCATAACTTGTCTTGGGGACACTAGAAGACAGGGAGAGGATTAAAAAGGAGGAATCTGTGGAGTCAGGTCTGGACTCACTTCGTTCTCTCTTCTTCCTTCCCGTCAGCCTTTCACATGTGTACGTATAAACACGCCATCACTCTGACACCCCTGTCCCTTCTGCTTAACTTCCTGGGGATATAGCATATAGAAAACACGAGCCCATTGGAGATGAAGATCTCCAACAGGGGAGAGTAGAGTTCAAGGCTCCTAGTGCATGCCCTACTGGCCGTCCTTCCTTCACAGTGTGCCCTTGAGAATTCCGATGGTCTCTCTGGAACTCTTTTTCCTCATCTGAGAATGAGTTAGTCTGCTCCATTGCATCGTTGTGAGGATTAGGTGAGACTCAGGTCAAGTGCTGGCAGATGGCCCCACAACCGGAATAACATCAACACATTCAATAAATGCCCAGTTCTTCCTGCAAGTCACCTCTGTTCCTCGTGCTTCTCCACAGCATCATCTTTAGTTACCACCCATTCTGGAGGGACATCCTCCCACTCCCACTTCACAGAGGGGAAAGTACCACTCAGAGAGGGTGATTCGCTTCTCTCAGTTTGCTCCTCTCAGTTTGGATCACTAAAGCAAAGGAGGAGAGGCAGGGACTCATATCCACACTTTACACTGCATTCTTAAGAAAGAAGCAACAAAGACTGGAGGCAGGAGTTTTCCTCTGGAAAACAGCCATAAGGAAATCACTCACACTTCCAAAGTCCAGATTCTTCAGCTGTTAAATATGCGGGGCATGGGAGCTGAGGAACCCTGGGGCAATGAATTGCCTTTGAGTTGAGGACTTAGTTCAACAGTCTAGGCCTTGGTGATTGCCGCCCCCTCAGCTGACTCTGGCTCCCTAGAGAGAGAGAGCTATACCCATCAGCCAAGCCTAGAAGCCTTGTCTTAGAGAGAGAGAGCAACAACAAAGAGCTGGAGTTGAAAGTCACAGACAGGGCCCTTGGAGCCCAGTCCTCAGTGGGCAGGCAGCCTTCCAGCTTGGCATTCTCTTCTGGCACCTCTGTGTCCAGGCACTAAAAATAACACACCCGATCTCTGCGGCCAACCGAGCTCCCCAGCAAGGACTTGCGCCCTTTATGGCCAGAGAGCATCTGCTGCCTCCTGACTGCTGTTGACAATGAAAGCGGTGGCTTATCTTAATGGAGGCTACTTCCCAGCTCAAAAGGAGGTCCCTGAGCCAGCCTCTAGCTAAGTGGTCTCCTGGCCAGCTGTGTGAGTGGCCAGGACCCTGCCTGCAGGAGGTTGGCCATGGAAGAGTGGGGTAGAAAAACCGGGTCACAAAGAGGGGTACAACTGGAGCCAAGAGGGAGAGAATAAAGAAGGGTATAAAGTGCTTCCTTTCAAACCTAGAGCTGTCTTGAGCCAAAAGGGTGGCATGCAGAAGTGGGAGAATACTAATGAGCACAGATGTAACAGCATCCTGTTGTTGGTAGTCATATCTTCCAGACACACAAATTGAACACTGTATGAAGGTATGCAAGCCAGGGTAGTGGATAGGGCTAGAACCTACCTATAGGCCTCAAAGGAACTGGTATGAGCAGATAACTTCCCATCACTGTGAGAAAATACCTAGGATAAGCAGTTTAAATGGAGGAAAAGTTTATATTTTGCTTCAAGGAATCAGAAGTTTTAGTCCATGGCCACTTGACCAATTGACTTTGGAACTGAGAGCAAGCTGTACATCATGCCAAGGAGCACATAATATAAGAAACTACTTATGTCATGTAACCAGGGAGGAAAGAGAAACAAAAGGGCGGGCCTCTCAGTATATCCTTCAAGGGTACACCCCACGAGACCTGCTTCTTGACTCTGGTCCTTGCCACCTAAAGTTTCCATTACTTCCACAACCTCCTAGTAGCAACAACAGCTGGGGACCAAGTCTTTGATGCAGAAGACTTCTTGAACAGTGCACTTTTCCCTAATTCGTAATTAGCCTTGGTCTTGATCGCTGGATACCTGCTGAGCAGTTAGTTAGCTTAGCGCCAGGCATGGCCTCTTCACTACTTCATCTTGTACTTCAGACTTCCCAGCACATCTGATTTTACCACAGTGCTCAGGCCGGAGGAGCTCTGTCCCACTCCGGTGTCAGAGGATGTGGTAACAAGCAAAGCTTAACTGCTTGAAGACTATGCCGGGCATTATGCTGGGTGTTTTCTATGCCTTCAGTACTTCTCCCATGCTACAGATGAAATAAGATGCAGACCAGCTACTGTGTTGTCTATGGCCACCTGGGAAATAACCAAGCGGGATTTAAGCCTGGTTTTCCTGACTTGAAGGCCCTTGCTCTTGACAACTCAGATTCAAAAGCCATCCGAAGTTCATTAATCTTTGAGGGATTTTACAAAAATGGACCCAATCGGGATACCCCTAACCTAAACCTGAGTCCTGCTCAGATTCTGTGAGGCTTCAGAAACTAAAAAGATTCACAGTACTCAGCTTCTTCTGATCATCCATCCCACTGGGCTCTAGGTTCCCACAACTGACCAAGGAAAACCAGAGGTAGCTGTCTATCATCTTGTGTCCATGTCCTTGGTCCACCCCAGGTGGAAACACCCCAGGTAGAAACCTGGCTTTGAACTTTGATCTTCCCCAAAGTACACCATGCTTTTGTAGCAGGCTGGTGGAGAACGGGTCTGCAGTACAACAAAGCAGACCACAAAGAGGGTTCCCCCAACCTTTGGGACCCCCAATATATAAGACCCATAGAACCTATCCTTTGAGCGGTCTTGTTCTACCAGGTCATACCCCTGCCCCACTTTGTCCTTTACTTCTCCACTCAACATCACAGCTTGGTACCATCCCAGCATGGTGTCCATCTTCCTCTGATGAGATGAAGTGGCCTCCAAAGTATTTTCTTAAATAAACACAGGTTTCCACACTACTGTGAATCCTAGTGACAGCTCTTCAAGTAGTTTTTTGTCCTTTGATAGATTGCCACCAATGGAGTAAGCCGCCGTCCATCTTCTTCCAAAGAAGAGTCAATGTGTCCTCCCCAGAAGACATCAATGACAGTATTCAGGAGCCCAGGCTGGAGTTAAATGGCTCCCTCCAACATTGCCTGCCAGATCCTAGACTCCTCATCTGGAAACAGAGAAGACTAGGTAGCTTGTCTCCCTTACTCACAGAAGAAATTAAATACAATGATATATTGATAGTAGGTAATCATAATATCCAATTGGAAGTAAGCCTGCAAAGCCTGTAATGGTGAAATATATGAACATAATCTTTTCCCAACTTGAAGATTTTTATTTGAAACAGGTCCTCACTAAACAGTCCAGACTGGCCTTGAACTCAGGATCCTCCTTCCTCCAGCTCCCAGGTACTGGGATTACAGGTGTGTATCATCACACCTACCTCCAACCTTATGCTTTTCTGAGACACTGCTTTTGTGCTTGCTGTATCAACCGACCCATGATGAGACCCAGAATGCAGTAGACACTGGAGGGATGTCTTGAGAGCAAATAAAAGAGTGAACAAAATGGATAAATAATAAGAGTGTCCTAGACACCAGAAGGGCATCATGAATCATCCTTCATGCTTATTGGTTTGATTTCAATTTCTCGCTAATCACTATGTGTATTTTCTTGTTTTGTGGTGCTGCTGACAGAAGAAAGTACAGTCAGTTCTGCTATCTTACCCCATATGTGTTCTGAAAAATCACTGTGCTATGCAAATTCACTCACGGAGGCTGGGGACAGAATTTAGAAGAAAATGGAGGTAGAGCCATAACACTCTAAAATTTCTCCAGTGAAACATAATTTTTAAAACCATATAAATAGATACCCAATAATAAAAGGTAGTGTTGTTTAAACTATTCCAATGGCTAAATAGGAAACAACCATGGCACTTCATTTTGAGAAAGCCCTACAGCTCGGATGGACCTGCTGGTAGAAATGTGAGAGAATCTGAAATTAAGCAGATTGCTGAAAAGCCAGATGTGCAGATATGGTTAATAGCACGTGCATTTTTTTTTCTCATTACTATAACAGAATAAATACCTGGTGTCTTAGTTAGGGTTCTATTGTGAAGAGACACCATGACCAAAGTAACTCTTATAAAAAAAACATTTAATTGAGGATGGCTTATAGTTTCTGAGATTTAGTCTCTTATCATCAGGGTGAGAAGCATGGCAGTGTGCAGGCAGACTTGATGCTAGAGAAGGAGTTGAGAGTTCTACATCTTGATCCTAAGGCAGCCAGGGGGAGTCTTGGATATCCACACTGGGCAGATCTTGAGTATGTTTATGAGACCTCAAAGCCAGCCTCCACAGTGATACACTTTCCAATAAGGCTGCACCTACTTCAACAAGGCCACGCTGTGTAATAGTGCCACTTCATGGGCCAAGCATATTCAAACCACCACATTCTAGTCCCTGCCCTGGTCCCAGTGAGTCTATGGGGGCCATTCCTATTCAAACCACCACACCTAGCCAGAAGCAATTTAAGGAAGAAGGTTTATGCTGGCTTACAGGTTTAGGGAACACATCCCATTTCCTAAAGGAAAGATGTGGCAACAGGAAAAGAGGAGAGGCTGGTTAGTCATACCATATCCATAGTTAGAAAACACAGGGAAAACAGACAGTGAGCCTAGGCTGTAAATTCTCAAGGCCTGCCCCCAGGGACCTTCTTACTTCAGTAGGTCTCTGCCTCCCAAAGATTCCAAAACCTTCCAAAACAGTGCCACCAACTGGAGACCAATTATTCAAACACAGGAGGTTGTGGTGGACACTTTGCATTCTAACCACAACGTGTGCAAAGAACTAAAGTGGATGGATGATATTTGTGTGTGTGCGTGCACGTGCGCACGTGCACGCGTGCATTTTGTGTGTTCCCACACACTCTGCTGATTTCAGGCATTATTCTAGGGCTTTCCAAAGGGAACCTGTCTCATACTCATGTTGCTCCCTAGTGTCAGTTGCATGAGAACAAAGCCATCTCTCTAGAACAGTAATTAGAACAGAACAATGAATATGTTTTGATACTTGCTTTTTTTTCCTGTTAGTATTCTTCCCACAACTGATTCCCAACCCCCCCACACACCCCCCCCCCAAAAAAAAAGAGAAAAAAGCAAAGGTCAATGTATTGGTGTCCCTCTCTCCCACATAACCTGGCTTTCAACATGTGCCTACTGAGCCTCCAGTACATGCTAATCTAGAGCTGCAGAGATACAGTGCAGATGGCCCCTTGCTTCACATAGCTTACAGTCTAAAGCTGTGTTTAAATAAGAGCCAGGGATTCACGGAGTGCCTCCGATGGGATGCTCCATCCCTGGGCAGGAGCTTTCCAAGTTCAGTCATGCAGTAATGCTGAGTGCCTCCTTGTCAGGGGTCAGCTCTCACTGCCATAAATCCTACTGAAGGTTACAGCTCTGTCTACTTACTGTGTACTCTGGGGCCCTGCCCCTAAAGAATTGGAGTGCTAGATTAGCAAGAAGAGAAGCTTCTGCTTCCCACTGAAGACTGTGCTTTTTCTAGGAATGTGACAGGTCACAGGTACACCCATGTGGAAGATATTATTTGTCTTGACTGCCTCTAAGCTTTCTATTTATCCCAAGGAAGGGTCTTCTTCATGTTAGGAAGCTTGACCGATGCAATAACAATTTTCCCACCCACCCCTAACATTCTCCAGCAGCTTCTCTTTTTAGTCTAATGCCACACCCCTCACGTGGTCTAAAAGACACTGTGATCTAAGTCCAGTGTAATGTCCAGCCTCATTCAACAGTACCCTCCACTCTTGCTGCAGTCTGGCCACCCTGGCTGTCTGTTCCTCATGCTCTGGCCCTTCAGACCTGCCATCCTCTCTGCCTGGAATGTCCTTCTTGGGCTCGGTTCTCTTATCCTTTCTCTTAGAGTAGCCTTCTGGGGTTGTTATCACAGCGTTATCTTGCCTTTATTCATAGCTTGGATCATAATTTGTAATTGCTGTACCCATTCAGCTCCAGTCACAGCTGTCTCACATTGCCAACTGCCCTCGGGCAAAGGAGATTTACTCTGGATAGTTTCCCAAGTGAGGAGTCTGATATGGGTGGGCAGGGCTGCATTCCTAGCACAGATTCTGGGACAGGGAAGTCCACTTCCTCTGACCTCCCCCAGTCTAACAAGAGGGTGCTTTCCTCCTCTGACATATGGCCTCTCCCATTTTGGAGCTGTCAGTCACAGCTATTTGACCTCTGTCTCCAAGGCCCTACCTTCTTTGTGACTGAGAACCTGCTGCCTCTCTTTTCTAAAGACTCTTTCTATTGCATCTGACTCACCCAGGTAATCCAGGTTAATTCTCCATTTCAAAACCACAACTTAATCACATCTGTAAAGTGTCAGGTAGCTTTCAGAGGTTCCAGGGATAAGGATGAGGAGATCTTTGGTGGGAGCCATTATTCTTTATTTTCTGTCTTCCATCTCCAAGCTAAGCCCTCGGAGACAAGGATCTTCTTTATCTCATTCATTGCTGTCTCTCAGGCATGGAGCATAAATCTTGGTACACAGTAAGTGATCAATAAATATAGAGAATAAAGAGATTGATGCCTGAGAGTTTTAGTAAAACTGAAACCAATTTCCACTTTTTAAATAGTATAAGAATACACTACATCCTAGTAAAGAGGATTGGTGTTCAAAATGTGCCCCTAAACCTCAAAACTAACAGTGTGACTCTAGTACATGTCACACCCGTTCTCCAGCTCTCTGTGGTCGTATCTATAAAGTTGAATACAGAAAGAAAAAAAATCTTAGCTCCAATACTGTAAGTATTAAAGATCATAAAGAAGAAAAATGCCAGAACTTGTGGCCTCCACTGCTATGCTCATTCCTGGTGCATAGATTATAGATGAGCAAAGCTGTCTAATGAGAAATTACAACATAAATAACTAATGCAAAGCATGTGTGTGCTTCTGGGCTGCCATGAGCTGAGGGACAGGGTAGGGCACAGACCCAGACCTCCCTCCGCTTGAGGAACCAGAGAAGGTGCAGTTGTGGGTGATGGGGAGTGCCCGAAATGGCGGCTGCAGGGAAAATCCAGAATGGGGAATGATGAGATTGTTCCAGGAAGCACATTCCAATAAATCCCCCCAGCACAGTGGAGGCAGAAAAGGGAGATGCTAGAGGAGCCATTTGCAATGACCATCTGGCTTGTTAAAATTGATTAAAGGTAAAAAGAGAAATCGAGATCTATGTCGGTGGCATTAAATTACTCCTCAGACAAGCCAGTCCGTGAGCTACAGACTCGACTCGCTGCAATAGCTGAAATATCTGAAGACACGATTTCAATTTATAAAGAAAATTCTTTTTAAAACTCCACTAAGAGCCTGCTTCATTGAGAAATGTTGAGCATTGCTCAACTGCTTTATTAAATCCTTTTTATTTATGTGTTAGGAAGGGCATGGTGGCATGCTGCAAAAATAAAGCAGGCTTTGCACCATGTCCTCACTGGAGAGTGGAGACAGAACAGTCGCATGCATCTTCAACATTTTTCAACACTTGAACATTTTATAATGATTTAGGAGAAGAAAAGAAGCAATAGGCCATTGAGGTAAGACACTGGATCACCATGCCGAGTCCTCTCAGCTCCCTGGCTGTGTGACCTTGCCAAGAAAGGGATATTTCTGACCCCAACTTCTTCTTCTCTAAAGTGACAACAATCATCACCACCTCATGGGTAGGTGTGACCTGAGTGGTGACAAAGGTTGTATTTACTTTAGGTGTCACAGAACCAGCACATAGAAGAATTCGGTGAGTCCCAGTTCTTCAACGAATAAGACACCAGAGGATGGTTCAGCATGGCAGATCCTGGTGGGATTGAGGTGTTCTTGAGCCTTAAAGACATGCATATGATAGTCCCTTCTCTGGATCTGTTTTGTCTTCAAGAAAACAGGAGTTTTTGTCTGAGACTCCCTGTAACAATTTCTTCAAGCCTGCCAGCCTCCATTCCCACCCCACCCCATCCCACCACACCCCAAATATATATATATGAGAGAGAGTATGTGTATATACATACATATACATATATGTATACATATACATACTGGTATATATTATATATTTATAGTGGAAAATGATTCTGAAGCCATATTTGGATTCATTGGTCAGGAATGATTAGCAGTTTCTGCCATAGACATGGTTGTAGAAGAAATAGCACAAAACACTTGTATTTTCCCTTTAGAGTTTTTGTCTTCCAGAAAGATGTTGACAGTATTGTTTCACAGCAGTCCCCTCTATACAAACACACACACACACACACTCACTCACACATGCACACAAAAGCACCCCTAACACCACTGTCTGCTCTTCATGCAAAATAATATCTAGTTCTTTCGTGATTTTATTATCTCTGAATGTATTTCTATGCCATGATGGCCTTAGTCTGTGGCAAGGATGTGTTTATGGGATTTTCTGTCCCATTCCATCCTGGAGTCCATGAGGACAGAGGCCAAGAGTCACTCAGTGAAAGCATGAAGGAGGTCACCCTGCATGAGCTTCCACTTTGATTGAACTCCGGCTGGCTCTACCAGTCCAAGAGCCCCAGACCTCAGGCAAGCTGTCTGTTTTCTTATCTGTAAACTGCATTAGCAGATCCTCTTGGAATCATCATGGGAAGTAGAGAAAGGTGGATTTGAGAGGCCCTGAGGGTATCCAGAGGTTTTGAGAGGGTGGGGCAGGAATGAATGAGGCACATGGTGAGAAGCTGGAAACATCAGGATGTGGTCTGGGTAAATTCGGGTGGGTTGACACAGCACTAGCAGTGAAGTCTTAAAGGAGGACAGAACAGAGTTCTTTCCCACAGCCCTGCCCCTCCCTTCCCACTACCCTGGGTCATGTAAGCTCCCTTCACTCGGAGGTATTCTTGTTTGATCTAGGCTTGCAGATTGGAGAGACTGCTGATTCAACATAGAATAAGTGTTGTGACTGGTTTTAATATCACAGCATTAATAGCTGACCTTGCTCTTCCTAGCTGACTGGACATCAGGAGAGTGAGTGGTCTTATCAGCTGGGAAGCATGGAGAAGTCTATGGTCAGGGTAGCATTTACTTTCTGTGATGAAGGATAGCTTCCTCCAGGGCCATAAGGAAGGCGTAGCCATGACCTGCCACACGGGGGAGCCCAAGAGACTGAGGCTAAGGATAGCAGAAGCTGGAGCAGAGGAACAGAAGCCAGGACGGGGACTTATTGAGAAGAGGTTATCTGTGTTCTAGATAAGCTAGGGTGACCCTTGAAGAAGCTAGTCTGTGCCATCAAGGCCACAGAGAGACTCTATAGTGGTCAGATGGAGACACGAGGCAAAAATGCAGAGAGCAAGAGTGGGTAAAGGAGGAAGGCACTAGACTAGACCTGCAAGATAAGCTCAGCTTCCCCAGTTCTGCAAGCTAACCTGAGCAATGTAGGGAGGAAGCAGGGGACTTGATGAAGCCCCTTGAAATAGCGATTTATCCCAAAGGACGCCCTAAATTCACTCACGAGGGAGAAGCAAGATTGCATTCCACTCAGAGCTGCTTCTTAATACTGATGAGTTGTAAGATGAGCATTAGCACAGCATAAAAATTATGATCATGATAACAACAATAATAAAAAGGATTTAAATTTGTACAGCACGTTATACTTTGCAAAAATGCTTTCCCATTCATTAGCTTGTGTGTGCATCATAATAGCCCCCTGAGAAAGGCAAGCTGATGGCCGCCAGCCATTTTATGGGTAAAGAAAGGACTGAGAGAGCGCAGAGATAAAGTGACTGGCTAAAGGCTGGTGGGAGGTGATATCTTTACCCCAAGTTCAGGGCTCTTTGCCAAGCCTTCAGAGACAGGCTTGAGCAGCCTTGCTCACTGCCCTGAGATTATCACCCAAAGACAGAGTGGGAGACCTCTGTGATGGAGCCTCAAACTCAGAGTGCCTTCTCCCAGGCCTCCCCCGGTATGATTTGGCTCATTGGATTTGAAACATATCGTTGGATACCCCTATCACCATGGGTCAGAAATAAGCCAAGTCAGTAAGTAGCAGGGGTTCCAGAATTCAAACCCCCCTCCATTAGTAAGTATTTGGGGAACCACACTGATGGCTGCTTCAAAAACAGGTGTGCAATTCACCATTCAGAAGCAAAGGAACAGGACCATGGGAGACCTCCAAGAGATCCAGAGAGGAACAACAGAGACACAGAAGAGGGATCCAGGAGGATAAGACATTTGGTTAAGAAAGGGCAAGAAGAGTGCTAGACAGATGGCTCAGAGGTTAAGATTACTTGTTGCTCTTGCAGAGAACCAGGGTTCAGTTCCTGGCATCCTCATGGTGGGTCACATTCATCCTTCACAGGGGATCTGACTCCATCTTCTGACCTTTGGGGCACCAGGCACATAAGAACTCATACACATAAATAAATCTTAAAAAAAAAAAAAATTAAAGAAAGGGCAGAAAGGATGACCAATAAGGATGAGTGAAAAGGAAGAAAGCGGAGAGATTAGTTTGAGAACAAAAGAAATAGGCACAGCCATGGAGAAAAGGAAAGGGGGGTGGGAAGTTGCCTGGCTTTGAGTAACAAGGAAAGCATGTGCATTAAAGAGGCGATTAAATATCTTATTCTCTTGTCCCCAAATGTAAATGTTTCTGTCTCCTTGGGAGTTAATCAGGCTTAAAGCAATTCTAAGCCTTAAGGGCTTGACTTAACCGCAACAAAGAATGTGTCCAGTATGCTGACCTCTGTCGGGCCAGTATATAAAGGCAACAGAGAAAAGAGATTAAGGAGCTGCCCTCACACGGGCAGGGCAGCCACTCCTACCAAGGCATCTCCAGCCCCTACCCCCATCCCCACCACCCAGAGGGCAGAAAACTGACCCACCACCCCAGCGGTGAGGCAGGAACCACCTAAGCAAGCTTCCACACCCTCTGCCTCTCTTCTGCCCCACAGCCACCAGAGGGGCAGGAAGGCAGCTCACAGACTGAGCTGAATCCCCATTGGCTGAGAGAGTGGTGGGCAGGGCATAATCCTCTGGGGTGGAGTCTCTGGCAGCAGCTTGGAATTCTGAGTCTCCTGTAGTGGATATTACAGAAACATCTCTAATCACAGATCCTGCTGCTTCTTCTGTTTGCTATTTATTGTATTCGTGGTTTTATTAAAATCCTGCTACATAATATAATGCTGTGATTTTTCTAGCTTAAAAAAATTTGCAAGTCAGGAATTTGGAAAGAGCAGCGAAATGGCTGGTCTCTGCTCCTCAAAGTCTGGGTCTTCAGACCCAAAAAAACAAAGGCTGAAAACAGCTAAGAGCTTCTTCACTCACATATCTGTGCAGCAGATACGAATTATTGGCTGAAGTAAGGTACTAGAAGAGGCTCTTTCTGTGGCATAGACTCCCTCGGCCCACCATTGACATCCTACAAACACATCCAGATTCAAGGAAAGAAGAACCAACACCCAGATTTTGATGAGGTTGGAGGCGAGGTGGAGGTAGTTTCCAATAGAACATGACAGGGAAATGAACAGCTCTGAGAATGGTATTTTCCTTAAACCACTACACTTCTATCAGGTACCATTGTCCACCTAGCAATGAAGAGTCTGGTCTTTGAAGGATGAAGTAATGGATCCCAGTTTCACCAACTAACAGTAAGCCAAGGGAGAATTTCACCCCAGTTGCTCAAAGAATCCTGACTCCATATTGCCACAGGCATTTTGAAATGATAAAAAAGACCTCTTCCTGTGGCCCTTGCAGCCACACCATATGTGGAACACCGTGCTGAACATATTTTGTTATTTTCTTCATTGAAAAAAAAAATGCTGTTATTTGTTGAGATTACTCTGTGCAAAGACTTGTTTTGCAACCGGACTCTGCAGAGTCCAGGGTGTGTCTGTTATATAACAGAGACTGGAAAAAGAAGCAGTCACTTGCTCAAGCTCCCAATGTGAGGAAGAGTGGCAGCTGGGAACCTGCCTTCTGTTTTCTGACCAGAGAAGACTGGCAGGTGGTACACCATGAAGAGGCTGATGTTTATACACAGACAGTGCTGAGGGGGCCTGGGGCTCCTTTGCAGAGATGTAAACTTCTCTAAGGAACCCTGGGAAAAACAGGACATAGAAGACTTCTGTCTCACTTGCAGGCTTTTCAGAGGGGTGTGTGTGTGTGTGTGTGTGTGTGTGTGTGTGTGTGTGTGTGTGTGTGTGCGCATCTGTGTGCATGTGCATGTTCCAATGCCAGTGGACACATTGAGTACCCTGTTCTACCACTCTCTGCCTTATTCCTGTGAGGCAGGATCTCTCCCTGGAATTGAAGGAGGCTATCAGCCAGGGAAGCCCCAGAAATCCTCTTCTCTCTGCCCCTAGCAGTGGTGAGGTCACAGGCATGCATGAGCATGCCTAGCTTTCTAGACACTGATATCTGAATTCCAGGTCCTCATACTTGCAGAACAAGCATCCTGGAGAGATGCCCACTGGGGCTATCCCTCCAGACCTGATTGGGGGTTATATTAGGAGATGCCCTTACCTTCTCTGATCTACATAATGCGTAGGTAAGGAAATAAAGCCAAAGGCTTTGGGGGTTCTCAAACAAGAAGGAAATATAAGACCACAAATAACTAGACAAATGGAAGAGAGCCTAAGACAGTGACTGAGCATAGAGTGTTATTCTGAACAAGAAGGGGGTGATCTCTCTAAAAATGGAGATCAAGCAAGGCATCCTAGGATATATAGCATTTGAGTGGGGTCTTGAAGAGAAAGAGGATTACATACTGTAGTGATGAAAGAGCCAAGCAGTACTCTCCCCGAGTCTTACTTCTACCGCTTTACAGAGCTGTATTCTCAAAGAATTATCTCCCTTGAAAGGGTCAGAATCATACTTATGTGTGACTGACTAGTCAGTTCAAGAGATATTTTCATCAGAGAACTCAGAGTCAATCAGGAAACTTATTTGCACAAAATCTTTAATCAAGTTCCAAAACCCAGATCCCAGTCTTACCCAAAGTAAGATTACATGTTTTAAGACCCTTATTTTCCAAGGGCAGACATCACTAAGGATATATACCCATCTTGAGAGAGCAGTGAGGGAGCAGAAGGAGCATCTGTCCAGCTCTGTACCGGACCATGGAACTCAAATTTCATGTGGCCCAATCATGCCCTTTTAGCCAGAATTTCCTTCAAGACCACTTGCTAAGTGACCTTAGGTAAGTCCTTTAGTTTCTATAAACCTACTTGTGCTGCTTTAAGGCAGGAATAGTGTGGAATTAAATAGCAAGGTTTTGTGGCACCTTTAGGGTCTCAAGCTTTGTGCCAGACAAACATTTAAAATTACCCCTCACTGGCTCAACAGGCAAAGGCGCTTACTACCAATCCATACGTCCCGAGTTTGATTCCCAGGACCCACACAGTGGAAGAGAAGAACTGATTCCTGCAAGTTATCCTTGGACCAGTTCACAAGTTTCAGAACACATATACACATAAATAAGTCAATAAATTTTTAAGAAGTCCATGAAATGATGTTCACAAACACATAATTGCTTCTTCAAGACACATATCTAAGCAATTACCTACCAATGTCTGGGTTTAGCCACCTTTTCTTGAGGTAGTTTTAAAGAGTCTATTTTTATTGTTTCAGTAATGTTGAATGTATCATGAAATGTGAATCTTAGAAACAATAATATAAAACAAAAACTTTCTCTGCCAAGTGCCTAATTACATTGAGGCAATAATAAAATATAAATAGGAAAAAAAACCTTGTATTAATATCTTAAACATACATTAAAATCTATCTTATTTTGGAATTATACTGGAGAAAAAATGATAAATAACACAAATTAATAAGTATTCCTGGGATTGTAGCACAATCCTGTGGTGCCAGCCCTTGAGAGGTAGAGGCGGGAGGACCAAAAATTAGAGGTTAGCCTGGGTTACAAGAGACCCTGTGTGGAGGGAAATGATCAAATAAAGAAAGTAAAAGAGAGAGGAGGAAGAGAAGGGAGAGAAGGAGGGAATTGGGACAAAGGAAAAAGAAGAGAGGGAAGAGAAAGCATAAACTTAGCTGGGGCAATAATTGCATTATGTAGCCCAGGGGTGTTACTAGGAAACGGCTCTGGGACCTGGGCTGGAGGTTCGTGAGCTGGCGTGAGGTATGGCTCTATACTTAGTTGACCGTGACCTCTGGCTTCACCAAGCTACCTGAGAAGCTTATGAATGGATGTGGGCTACGGAGATGTGCTGTTCAAGTGGCTGTTGTTCACCTCTGGATTGGTGCTGATGTTGCTTGCTATATTGGCAGTGTTGTCAGACCATGGTTACTGTATCACTAGCCTCGGTTTGAGGGCTGAACATTTGCTGTTCCTGTCAAAGCAAAGTATCAAAAGCAACACTGTGTCCATATCCAAGTCAGAGGCCAGTCCAGACCTGCACTTTTTAGTGATGTGGGCAGGCTCCACAACCTCTCCGACACTCAGTCCTCACCTAAGAAAAATGAAGACACTGGAAGCGTGACTGATGTCATTGTGTGTGAATTCCTCCTGGTGGAATAGTGACTGATGTCACTGCATGAGCTTCTCCATGTGGAAGGGTGACTAATGTCACTGTGTGAGCTCCTCCATGTGGAATAGTGACTGTTGTCACTGTGTGTCATCTCCTCCATGTATGGTCGTCACTGTGCACATGGAGAGACCTCAGTTCCTTTCATGTCGCAAGGATGATTTTAATAATGAATATTGTCAACTGTCTGCCTCATCCTGCAAGGAGACATGGGGTTAAATGGCTCAGCAGGAAGGATTGAGAAAGTACTGGAAACTAGACTTTGCCTGTGGCTGATCCTCCCTTGGGAGGTTGTGAAATTGAGTTGGCCTGGGGATTTCAGAGCAAGGGTGAGGTGACTCTCCTGGTTCACTTGGGGAAAGGCTCCGTGGAGAGAGAGTTGGTGTCAGTACTTCACAATGCACGCAATGCCCAGGGCTCCCTGGCTCCTCTTTTCTGTGTATCTTTGTAGAAGCCCTTCCTTCTCCTCATCCACAGACAACCTTGGCCTCTAGCATGAGGCTCTCCACCAGTCCCCACTGATGGTGATAGTTCACACACAGATCGTGAGAATGGAAGCAAAGCTTTCTGGGTATTAACCAGTACAACTACCTATCTGAGTGGGAGAGAAAGGGCAGAGTAACAGCCTTCGGCTGCAGCTCAGATATGCACTTAAAGGGCAGACACCCCACTTAGCAGTTAGATCCAGGCTGTTTGGTCAACATTGAGATATCTTACTTTATATTGCATTAAACCAAAAAATTATGGTTCTCTGTCTGTATCCCCTCCCCTACCATGACTATATAAACCAAAGGTGGTAAGTGAGCAACCTGGTTAATTGGGATAAGAGATCTCCAGTACAGCAGTTGTGAACTAGGGCATCAGTTCAATCCCCAGTCTGGCCCCTATCTAAAGTAGTTTGAAATCTGTAACTTGGTTTATGGGCCCTGAGTGATGGAGTCAGAACTCAAAGCCAAAAGTTCTTTCATGATGACTGAAGAAGCTTTGAGAAATATCCTCCCAGTAGGGCATTAGAACACAGCTCTAATGTAAAACAAGAGAAACGAATACACTTGTATAGATAGAGCCATGATCTTGAGCACCAGGTACCTCAGGGTCTGGAGTGACCTAGAGTAGCCTGGATGATTTCCTGAGAGCCAGCAGGTTAGTCATAGCATTCTTAGTAGGGGTCTCTGTGTCCTGCCCCACAACTTTCTTCTGCAGTAACTATGCCATACTTCTGTTAGAAGATGAAATGAGTTTCTCTTGGAGTACTAGTCCACTGAGGTCCCTGTATATTAAAGTAACGGACTGGTGACTTAACTAAGCAACACGCTCGTTACAAGTATGGAGCTGGAAGTCCTAGGTCAAGGTGTCATTTTTTGGTAAAAGCTTTCTTCCTGATTTACAAGTGGTTGCCTTCTTTTTCTCTTTTGCATGGTAGAGATAGGGAGCTATAGCGCCTTCTCTCTATCTCTTATAAAGTCGCTAATCTCATCTTAGGCATCCCAGCCTCGTGGCCTGATCTAATACTAATTGCCTCCAAAGGCCCCCACTTTCAAATAACATCACACTTCAGAAGAGGGCTTCAACAGCTGAGTCTCGAAGGGACACATTTCGGTCCATGGCCCTCCACAGCTGCCAGATGATCCATGCACTGGCTGATGTGCTGTGTGGTTGTGTCCTGCATTATCCTCAGATGCGAAGTTTCCACGCTCCTTGTCCTGCCTCCTCCTGTGCTGCACTGTTGATGTCTTAATAGGAAACCTGATACACATGTAAAAGATACAAGAAGGAGAAAGGGAGAGTAACAGCTGTGTGCCTGCAGGGTGGTACACACAATTTGCCCAGTCAGGTGTGTGCTGTCCTTAGACAACCCACACTGGCTGGCTGGTGGGAAGTGGGTGGAGAGGGGTCATACCGCGTTAGCACCTGCTACTCCATGGAGACAAAGAGCCTCCCACCTCCTGTGAGGAGCAGCAAGGTTCTACCTTGGTACATGGAATGAAGAGAGCACGGGTCTAGAGACCCTGCCAATTCCTAGACAGCCTTGAGGAAAGTGCTGTCCCGCCGACCTGTGTGCTCACTCACTCACACACTCTCTCTCAAACTCTTGAAGGCTCAGTTTCCTTCTTCTGGAAATTCCTTCCAATCTTGTGACAGTATAGCACAGGGTATGAGGGAAAGGCAGACCTCGATTTGACCTCATCTCTGCCTCTTTCTGGTCATGTGGCCTTGTCCTAATCACAGCCTGACTGAGCCTTGTTGACTTTACAAATCAGACTGAATACCTTCTGCCTAGGTTCACCTCTCGCCCGTGTGATTTTCTCACTTCTCCGCCCAGAGGCACATCATCTCTATGACCTCAGTATTTCAGAGAGAGGCCCAGAAGAGGCAGATGCTCACTCTTGTTTTCCTTCAGGTATTTGGGCACTTTCATCTTCCACTGTGTTTGAAAAGACAGATGGTTTTCAGTCTGGTTCTCAGACAATGGTGTTTTGAAAGCTCGTGATGACCATGTGTTGCCAGGCATTCTCAAGCCACCAGGATCCAGCCAGGAAAACCATCTTCTTGACCCTTAGGATTGCGCCCTTCCTACTCACCTGTCTTGATGCACACATGCGCGGGCGCACGCGCACACACACACACACACACACACACACACATACACACACACACACCCCACATCTGTAGACAGAGTGAAAGCAAACAACACAAGATGAAAGACCAATCATTGGAGAAGACAGGTCGCTAAGCTACAGACACTGAGGAAACAAATTAGAAAAATCCCTCTGATTTCTGGAGGTCTTGCAACAATGTAGAGGGAAATAGGCTGGGGGGGGGGCCCTCAGGAATTAGAGGTAAATGAGACTTCATTCTGGGTCTCCAAATGCATAGTGAAAAGTGTTACCATGTTTTAGAAACAGGCTTGGAAAAATTCCAAAGTCTTTTTTCAACCTCTTCTCCATGGCTCAATCTACCCTGTCTCATCACACAAAACTCTAAAGCCAGCCTCACATGGGGATCCAATATAGAAAGAAGTCTCAGTAGTTGTAATAAAATTTCCTGTTCAGGAAGTCTGGGTAAAGGACAGCTTTACCCAAACCATAGTGCCATGCATCAGGATGCTGGTATCAAGGCTAGATCATGGGAAGGTCAGGGAGAAGAAGGATGCAAGCCAGTCCTGCCTGATTCCTACCCCTGAGGCCCTTACTCCCTTCCAGGGGCATCAGGCTGGACCAACTTACTGCCTTTGCAGGGCATATTTGCAGGGAGACTCCTGGATTCTGGGGACAGGGAGCATATCCTCCAGTTGATCAATTATGATTCCTTTCTAGATCTCTGGAAATGTTCTACATAAAATAAATAAATAAACCTTAAATAAAATAAAATAAAATAAAAAGCAGACTGAGCAAACCATAATGAGTTTGATACATATTCTTGGTTGTCAACTTGATTATATCTGGAATGAACTATGATCCAGAAATGGAGGACACTCCAGTGATCTGGATCTTGAGGCTGGAAGACACAAGCATTCCATCTATATTTTGATGTGAGATTACACACACTTTTGATCTGGACAGACACACTCCTTCAATCCAAATCTGGAGGCACCCCTTTAACCTGGGCCATGCCTTCTGCTGGAGGCCTATGTAAGGACAATGGAAGAAGGACGTTCATTCACTCTTTCCATACTTGCACTCACTTTGCCAGTACACCCATGGAGCCTACTTCTTATCCAGAAGACCATCTGAAACATCCCGCCTTGTGGGACTGAGCAACTTCTAGATACTAGGTTTTTGGCATTTCTGTTCACAGCTGTCCATTGTTGGGTTAGTTCAACCGCAGCCTGTACATCATTCTAATAATTTCCATAGATAGATAGATAGATAGATAGATAGATAGATAGATAGATAGATAGATAGATAGATAGATAGAGATAGATAGATAGACAGACAGATAGATATAGAGAGATAGAGAGATGATAGATAGATAGATAGATAGATAGATAGATAGATAGATAGATAGATAGATAGATAGATAGATAGATAGATGGATATTCATTTCATAACTTCTGTGACTCTAGAGAATCCTGAGTAATACAACAAGCAAGCCAATAAGCAGCATCCCTCAGTGGCCTCTGTATTGGCTCCTGCCTCCAGGTTTCCGCCCTACTTGAGTTCCTGTCCTGACTTCCTTGATGACATATGGAAGTGTGAACTAAATGAGCCCTTTCCTCCCAGGTTGCTTTCATCATGGTGTTTCATCGTGGCACTAGTCACCTTAACTAAGACACCACTCACACATGACCCATCCCTTCTCTTTGCTCCTCTGATCAAGAAGTCACCAGTGGCCATCTCTTCCCTTTAGATTTCTTAGAGTCTGTGTTCTTAGGAAAGCCCAGTGGAGGAAGGAATGTTATCACCTGACCCTTTGAAGTAAGACTGAAGGTCAAAGCTCACTGCCTCATCCATCTCAACTTAAAGGCTGGGTTCTGTGAGCACCTCCTCTCAGCAATCCCAGATTCATGTGTCTGCAGCATCACTTATGAATTGCGAGTGTTGGGCACCCAGTCCAGAAAAGTTCTAGCAGACATGACAGGTTCTCACTGGACCATTGTCATATCTAACTACAACTTGACACAATCTCTCAGGAAGGAGGGAACCTCAACTACAGAATTGCTCAGGTCACATTGGCTCATGCCCACATCTGTGGAGCCTTTTCTTAATTGCTAATTGATGAGGGATGACTTAGCCTACTGTGGACTGTGCCATCCACAATCAGGTAGGGCTGGGCTGTGTGAAAAGTTAGCTGAAGAAACGAGTAAACAGCATTCCTCTGTGATCTCTGTGCCAGTAACAGCTTCCATGTCTCTGCTCAAGTTCCTGCACTGACCTCCCTCAAAGATGGACTCTGACTTAGAAATGCAAGCTAAATCAACCTTTGCCTCTCTGAGATGGTTTTGGCCAGTGTCTTAGCATAACAGCAAGTAATGTCTATCACATCACACATGGAAGAAACTAAACAAAGCAGAGTCTAAGTGGCCTAGAGAAAGAACGTGTTTATAAACCATAATGTTAGCCATAGTGAAAGCTAAATGACACATAGAACATCCTCTGTAGTCTTGAAATCATTCAAACATGGAAATCCCAACAAGGCAAATGCAAATACTCTATCCTAAGCATAGGTTTGTCTAAGAATTTTAATATTGCATGTAGTTTTAATATCATGGTATCTCATTGCTCGAGAATTTAGCTTATGCCATATGCTAAGCAGGAAAGGGAACCCAAGGACATCTGGGTCCTAACACCGAGACCTTGTGGAGGCAGCCACGGCCAAGAACTGTAAAGCAACTCTGCAAGCTGGAAAGGACAAGGAATTGGACTCGTTCACCTGAGCATTTCCTACGTAGTACAGCCCTTGCTGAAAACTCAAGTTTAGCCAAGTGGGGCCTATTTTGGACTTACAACGCTCTGAATCTATAAGATGATAAATGTCTGTTCTTTGGCATCTTTAAATGGGTGCTAATTTGTTATAGCAGAAAAAGAAAACTAATTTAAGTAATTATACTAAAATCATTCAGTATAGAAAAGGAAGGGGTGAATAGAGAATACAGAAAAGACATATGCAATCTAAGTATTTTAACTGAAGTAATACTTCCACTCACCTTGCTAGCAAGGCATGTTTCAGATCAGTCCTGATGCCATATATATATATATATGCTTTCAAATTTGATGCACAGCTTTAGGAGAGTTTTAAGACAATGATAACTCTGTACAGCATTCTGTACTGTCCCTAACTTCACAACTTAAACCCAGACAAGGGACATTCTTCAGCTTCCCTTCTCTTCTCTTGGCACTGAATCCATGATTGTTGTGCTAGGCAAGCACTATACTACTAAGCTTACCCTCCCCCCCCCCCCCCCCCAGCCATAATGTCATTATTCTCCCAGAAGGGAGAGCCCCACTAAGTTTACCAGGTATGAACTTGAGCTATGAAGTCAAACAAGTCTGAGTTCA
>CM052703.1:97258381-97437520 GCA_028551405.1 Uromys caudimaculatus | reverse complement strand
AAAAGCGATGACCTCTACGACTCCACTAAAAGGTTGATGGCTGTGCAGAGTGCTTGGTGCACAGCAAACTCCTAATAAATGGCTGGAGCTAGTGCTGTCTGAATTACTGTTGGGATTGTCTCTGCTGTTGGGATAGAATTGCCCTCCGAAGGCTAATTTGCCTCCCAGATAACATGCCTGCTTCCGGTACCTATTGCACAAGCTTCTTAATAAGCTTCCCAATCTTTTTTTTTTTTTTTTTTTTTTTTTAAGTAGGCAGTCTTGCAGGAAATAAAGAAGGGAGGATTGGAAAGGGGGGTCCTTGTAGTGAGAAGAGTGGGTGTCTAGGATCTCGTTATTGTATAAATGGGATACACCCGACACACAGAAGGGAAACAACTCTGTGGGAGGGTAGACAAAGAACTAGATTCCCTAGACATTCCCGGCTTCATTTCCAGCACTCCACAGACTGGCTCTAACTATAGCAATGCCTCAAACCCACGACCAAGATCATTGACCGACCTTTCTCAAACTGGGGTAAATACAAATGTTCTTCACCGTCTGCTCTAGCATGTCATGCAGCATTGCTCTCCCAAATCTGATTTCCAAATACAAAAGTAAGTATTTGAATGCATGGGCATCACCCATAACATGGAAGTGTGTGTTCTCCGTGCAGCCAGCCTCTCATCACCTCTCACTCATTTTTAACCCCTGCAAAAAGGTATTGTCGTTAAAGCATGCCCCCCCCAATTAAAGAATTATCTTTTCTACTACAGCCCATGGTTAAATTAAGAAGGCAATCTCCTTTTAGCCAGGTATGGTGTCTTCTTCCTTCTAGAATGTACTGTATTCCACTCTATCCCCCTAGTGGTCAATGCGTGACACGTTGGGTCTAAGTTCCTCAGTGGGACACATCCTGATCTTTTCAACTGAAATGTGGACACAATCCCAAATCATTCATCTGATGGTCAAAGTGAATGAACATACTAAGTGGCCAATGAGAGAGACAGTGACCCGTGCCCCAGTGCCTTGAGCAATGGGGGAAAACCTAGACATTTTTTGTTGGCTTTGGTGAGAATTATAAAAACGGATACCCAAATTTATTAAATATTTAGTACATAAGGCAGTTTCCCCTGAACTTGAAATTCTCACCTCCGTACTTCCTAGTAGATATTATTACTGTTGTTGTTGTTGTTGTTGTGTTTCTTGTTATGATTATCATCATGATTCTCAGTTTGTAGATTAGCAAACTGAAATTGGGGGAGGTTCAATAACTTGTTCAAGGCCACACAGTTAAGAAAAGGTGAAGGGAGAACTTGAACCCTCATCACGCAACTCCAAGCGCAGGTTCTTCTCCCCCTGCTGTGCTCCAAGAGTGAGACCCAGGAACCACACTCCACAGAATACATGAGCTTATAAGAGGGAGGAACTGCATCTAAGTTCCCAGTCACTTCGTGGTGCTGTCAAATATCGGCTTAGTCTACTGGGAAACAGTTAGCATCCCCCCTGGGAAAGAGCCACAGAAGCCGTGGTCAAGTCTCATTTTGAAAAGAACTCCCTGGCAACAAGGAGAGTTAGACGTTACTTTTTATCAAATACCGGGTTCAAATGAGTTTTCTCTCTCTCTCTTTCTTCCTTTAAAAGAAACAAAAATCAAAACAAAGCAAAACAAAAACCAAAAGGGCTTTTATCTAAGAAAGTCTCCTCCTCTGGGCTTCCCTGTGTCTGGTTTGTCCCTTCCTTTTGTAGCTTCAAAAGTAGTTGTTTTCCTTTGATTTCCAGGTCTGTTCTCATTGTTGCCTTACACTGAGCACGCCTTGAGTCCAGAGGTTGTCTCCTCCAGTGTCTCCACCAGCAAGCTAGTGCCCTACACCTTGTCGTTGGTCCTTCAGTAGCTCCCGTTAAATGAATGACTCCCCAGGACCTATAACGTAGAGCCATCTGCATTATTATTTAATAATCAAAAAGTCCGTACAGTCTATGAAAGACTTCACGTGTGTATTTACACACACTGTGTGTTTGTGTGTGTACATATGTTTTTTTTTTTTATTGACATCTCCAACAGTCCAGAGGGTGGGCACACTTAACCTTCAGGCCTAGCAACACTGCTGTTCATTGCATGGCCACTAATATCACTCGTTCAGCTGCCTTATGGTGGAGGGACCTATATTGGACATGCTACTGTTCACTTCATGCTTGGGCATTTAATTAAATGGCAGCTGGTATCTCTTTCTCTGGTTGTATAAGAGGGCACTCCTTTCTCTTTTAAAAACAGGTAAAAAATTGTATTTATATTTATTGTTCAACTCCACGCAACTAATTCTTGGAACTTCTTTCCTTTGTAAAAAACACCCTTTAATGTGTCCAGAGTCATAAGGAGGAGGAAATAAAAGCTAATCAAAAGTTCTTGTTAGAGATGAAATACCAACATAGCTACAATCGAAGTTGTCAATTCCTGTGCCATTTGTAAGTTCAATGGTGACAATTATAAGGACTCCAGCTTTGCCCCCCATGGACTCTCTTGCCACCTACTGTCAGTTGTTGCCCTGTTTGCACCCCTTCTCCCTGTCACCGTCAGATTACACCTTAGAAACAGCATTTTCTCTGCACTTTGGTAAAGTATTCAGGATATAAAAGCAGCATGCAGTCAACCACATTTGTTGGGAGCTCTTCCTGCTTACTGCCATAGAAACCCAAGCCCTAAGCTATCCTTTGTGGGCTATGAAGGAGGGGGAGGGGAAGCAAATGGTCACACCTCAGACATTTGTCTTTCTTCTAGTGCCACTGAGCCCTTCAGAATGTCTCTCCTGAGCACAGGCTTGTCCCTTCTCCATTCTCCTCTAGCTAGGGCATTCTGACACTGTTGACTAAGCTGGTTCAGGATGCTGGTTAAAATGCTGAGGTCCTTTCTTGCTGGATGCAAGGCCACTGACCCAGTCTCTAGCAAATCCTTGTTCTGTCCTTGCCTGCCCCCCCCCCCCCCCCAAGTGACGATCTGGCTTAATTAGCCAACAAGGAGCAACTAAGCCACAACAGAACCTGGGTATTCTAAACAACAGACATTTTCCTCCCGGGTTGAAGGCCTTGAATCTTTTCAGTAGGGTTGATCTCCTCCAAGGCATGCTGACTTGGCTTGCGAATGCCTGCCTTCTTACTGATTCTTCTTAGCTGTGGCTCCCTACAACAGCCACTGTGCCCTTCTGCAGCGTCTTCATCTCTGTTATTTGTAAAGTCACCAGATTGGGTTAGGAGTCATCCAAAGGCTCTCATTTCCCTTGTCTACCTCCTAAGGCCCACTCTCAAAGCACAATATCATAAGATGCAGGGCCTAGGAAGAAAGGGATACCATTCAGTCCCTGCCATTGGTCTTGTTCATTCTAGCTAGCCTGCTGATCCTTTATTTCCCACCCCGCCTGTAGTCAAGCATCTGGAGTATGAGGTCGGAACCTGCCACATTCTTAAGTTCTCATTTGCAAGCACAGACTGTGAAATTAGTCCGGTGAAGATGGTCATGGCCTATAGCCCCGGCTGTGTAGCACAAAAGGAGCCATTGGTGTTCAGTGACATATTTTTATGTCCTAGCTGCCAAAGTATTTTAAAATAAAGAGGAAGCAATATATACTATAAACATATTATATATAACCCCCAAATTAAATCCCCCTGTGTGTGTATGTATGTGTTGTGTGTGTGTCTATGTGCACATGTGTGAGTGTGCACAGAGAGACCAGAGGTCAATGTTGGGTGTCTTATGTCTTTGAAACAAGTTCTTTCACTGAACCTAGACATTTAGCAAGACAGGCTAGTTAGCAAGGTTCAGGAGTCTTCAGGTTTCTACCTATCCCAGCAGTAGGTTACAGGTGTATACCACCATGCCCAGTTCTTATGTGAGAGCTGGGGATCTGAACTCAGTTCCTCAGGTTTGCATTGAATTCACTTTACCGAAGGTTATTTCCCCAGACTCCATATTTTTACATATTCTTTTGAAGACTTGCTGTACTTATGTTCGCATTTCAAGTTACAGTTTCAAAAGACAGCAAAAATTTAGGACAATGACCCTTCATACATCTCCCAATTAATAGACCTTTAAAAAAAAAAAAAATTACCACAGACAATGGGCAACCTTCATGAACCGGTGTATGCTGACAGATCAAAGCAGTTTCTGGACTCACAGGAGCCTACATCCAAACTCTGTGCCTACCACTTATTAATTGCATGATCTTGAACAAGCTTCAGAACCCCTCAGTTTCCTGGTTAATAATGGTATCTGGATCATGAGTCTACTGCAAGAAGCAAGTGAGAAGGCATGCATGCAACATCACTGCATGGCCTACATGGGAGCACAGACTGCTCAAAGTATAGTGCTTCCCCTCCCCTCCCCTCCCCTCCCCTCCCCTCCCCTCCTCTCCTCTCAGACCATACACCTGCCAGTCAGAACCCTCCCCCTCCACCTGCCACTCCCTCCCAAAGTGGCTGCCAAGCTCTGACCTCCCTCAATTCCTAATACAATCCACCCTCCCCTTTCACCCAGTGCAGAGAGTTTGTGCAAATTCTATGGTAATCAATTTCTTTGGCTGATTCTCTTGGCAGATTTTACATCTGAAAGACTATTTGACAGTTTCCCAGGGCATTTCTCCACCCCACCCCCCAAGGGCTAGAAACCTTTGGGAGATTAACTTCCGGCTCCTCTAGCCCCTGAAGCAACCCCCTGGGAGCAGTACCTTCAGCCTCTCTCCCTCCCCTCTTCAGAGAAGGGAAAGGGAAACTTGCTGACTGGGGTTTAGGAAAGAAATCTGAAGAGGACGGAGGGAAAAGACAAACATTTACCAAGCACTGCTTTTAATCTGCCAGGCTTTTGACATCAGTGACCCCATTTAATCTCCCCAGCCGCTCAGAAGGAAAGAGTGGGCAGATTTCCTCCTATTTTATTTTATTTTATTTTATTTTATTTTATTTTATTTTATATCATTACATTTGAGACAAGGTCTCATGTTCCCCTGGCAGGACTCAAACTCATAGCCCAGGATGACCTCCAACTCCAGAGTTCTATAGATTTTATGGGCGTGAGCTACCACTACCCATTTATGAGTCAGAGCTTTATGTGTGCTAGATAAACACTCTACTACCTGAGCCACAGCCTCAGGCCAATTCATGCCCTTTCTATAGATGAGACAGAATCAGAGAGAGTGGTTAATCACTGCAAAGCCACACTGGCTGAACCACGCAAGATTCAAGGCTGACGCTCTGTACGATTAAATCTAAGACCCACACACTTTCCCTGGGGCATAGGGGAGGTCCCTCAGATCTCCCTACAATTTTTCCTCACATCCTCTTTGCCCCTGGAATCCATCATCTTCCTCCTTGTGTTGAAGTCTAATTCCTTGAAGCTGTGTCTGCTATAGTCCATTCTCTGTTCAGGGGTTCATTCTTTTGCTATTGTTGATTTTTGAAACCATATTTGAATGGCAATTTTAATTCCCTTTTCCATGTCCTCCTTCCAAACCCTCCCATATACCTGTCCCTGCTCTGGTTCAAATTCAAGACCTCTTTTTTCATTAATTGTTATCGACTGCATACGTGTATGTGTGTGTGTGTATGTGTGTGTGTGTGTGTGTGTGTGTGTGTGTGTGTGTGTGTGTGTTACATATATTCCTAAATCTAGCCTGTTCATAAATTCCTATAATGTTACTCGTAGTATGTTTTCAGGGCTACCAACTGGTGTACTGTTAGGTTTTTTTTCTCAGCATATAATAGGATTTATAATGTATCTTCAACAGATGAAGAATTGCAGGAATTTGTGCATAACTAGATGAACATTTACGCCTCAGACAACAAATCTATGAATTGGTGAATTTAAAATGACTCACGGGATGTTTGGATGGATGGCCGGATGGTTGGATACAGGAACTAAAAGTAAATGCTTCATACATGAAAACATGAGTGCATGCATGTTTGGCAAGTATATAGAGAGCATGAAATGATAAATAGGTGAATAAATGAATCTTGACAAATAATAATACAAATGAACTTGTCAATCAGTGAATGAGCAAAAATGTATATAAATACCAAATGGGTAGATGAACATGAAAGAGAATAGGTAAGTTAATAGATAAATCAATTAGTGCAGGGATGAATGGTGAATACAGAACAGACTGATGAATTCACACATGCAGGAATGAATGAATGAATGAATGAATGAATGAATGAGGGAAGGAGTCAACAAATTAGGGGCATGAATTCTTCCCTGTTTTTCTAAGACAGTTTCACCCAGAGTGTGCCCTGTGATGAGAAAGCCTGATAGTGGGACCAATGTGTTTCCAGGAGTCAGTCTAAAGTTGTAGCTTCAAGTCTGGGGTTGAGTATCACCTGCACACAGAGGCTGTCTCTGGCAGGAATCTCCTACAGTTCATCTGCTAAGAGCTGCGCACCAGTCGAGACAGTGGAAACCAGGAGCACAGCTCCAAAGAACACAGCATATGACCGGGAACCCTGCGCCCAGTGTCTCAGTCCCCAATCTCAGCAAACACTCTGCTCCATCCACATCCTAGAGTACAAGAAGACACCCACAGGCAAGGAAATTAATTCTTTGCATCCAAGAAGAGCCTCTTGTAATGAAGAGGCTGCTGCAATATCTTTGCAACAAGCAGCAACCCACATGTTTGATTACAACAGGTTGAGCCATTCTACGTTCCCCAGTGCCAGGGCTCAGGGAAAAAGAAACGGAAACACCAGCATGAAACGTGAAGCAAGAACACACGCTCCTAGTGGGGATGGGAAAAGCCCCGAATCCGGACTCTTCTGCTTGCCGCCTGGCCACTGAAAGATATTCTTTCCCTTTGCTTCCTTTTCTCTTCCTCAGACTCTGAGCTTCAGCAGTTTTGAATGACTGACACTTCTCTACTCACCCCTGGGACGTAATTCCTGCAGGATTGTGGCAAACTAGTATTTCAGGTTCCCTTGGCAACCCTGGTGCCCTGTCTCCTGAGAACCGTGCTTCCCCAGGACCTGAGAAGACCTGACTTCTGGGTAAGAATCTATACTTTTTTGTTTCTCTGCTGTCTCCACCCCCTGCAGCAACCTGGCTGCGGCTTGGATGGGGAGGGGCTGGCTGGGGAAAAAGTAGGGTTGAAGTTAGAAACCACAAAGTGGGAGGAGGAAGACCCTATGTGTTCCTGTCCCTGGGTGAGAGGGCACGGCCTGTAGATTCCTGGGGTGGAAAATGGCCTGCTCCCAGTCTTCAATCCTGTCATTGCTTGCTCTATGATGCAACTTTTGAGTAATCCCTGCCACTGAAGACTGGATGCCCAGTTAGCCTCGGGCATTTGTCTGTCACTGAATTAATCATTCTACTTTGACACATGCAGGCCGGAGTTTCTCTCCCTCATGGTTATGGGGAGTAGGTGGGGGATCGGACCTGAGCAGACCCTGTGGTGGCAGAGTTGTGGGGCAGAGCTGTGTGGAGGGCAGCTCCTCCCTTCTCTGCTTGCAGAGTAAGCACACTTGCCAGACATCAGGAAGTCTATAAAGCAGGCCACCAACCATCAAAAGGTTTTGCTTTGGGGAGGGGGTGGAAGAGGCAGGACCTTGGCCTTGATGACTAACTCCAAACAGCAGCCTCTGAGAAAGACAGTGATGTGCAAATTACTGATTTTTATTGGACACTTTGGGGAATATAGCTGTTTGTCAGGAAATGAAAGAGAATGTTTGTGCTTATAAAATTATATGGAAAATCAATGTGGCGTTAAGTATATTTCTCAGTTGTTTGAGTCAAGGTCTGTTCTCTAGCCAATTCTAGCAAACTCCAAGGGGATGGCAAGGTCCCAAAGTGCAGCTATGGGACTGGATGGAAAGGTCAAACCTCTGTTTACTGCAGCCCTCCATCTTCCTGGTGTATGTCTAGTGACATGAAGTGACAAGGGGATGAAGGCTGGGCTGGGTGGCTAGCGCTGCATCTCAGCAGCTGCACTTAGCTACGCACGGGTGTCTTGAAGCTTAGGTCTCTTCCTAGTTCCTTTTCTCCACTCTAATTCATGGATCCCCGTAATATTCAGCTTCTGTCACAGATAGGGGTGACCCTAGGGGAAACATGTGGCAGGAGGGGAGACCAGAGTTATCCAAAACTTGAGTAAAAATGGAGTCCCACATCACTTCCGGGTTTCAGGAGCCGCCTCCCGTGGGTAGAAGTGTATTGTGTGGTGCTGGAATTACCCAGCTTGACACAGGAACAAAGTGAAGGTGTAGGACTAGACAAGTCTTTTGCCCTCTTGGTAAGTACTTGGCATTGCTTTATGACTGAGGATCTTTGACTGACTGGGGATGATGCCAAGGAAACTGGACAGAGAGCACTTAGAAGGTCAAAGTTTGAAACCTAACAAGCTACCAACAAGAGTCCCACCTGTGACGACAAGTCTTATACTAGATAATATTATACATATTTTCAAGATATTTAATTGAGACTCACACCTCTGTTTCTAGCCCATGTGCCACCTCTTTGGGCTTGCCATTCCTTTGTGTGGATACTTTGCAATTAGAAGCCCCTTAGTTTATTTGGAAACAGGCTCTCACTGTATAACTCAAATTAGCCTCATTCTCTCTATACCATTAGGACCAACCTTGAGTTTGTTGTGATCCTCTTGACTCAGCTTCCTGAGAACAAAGGTAACAGGTATATTTCACCATTCCCAGCCAAAGAAACTTTTTTTTAAAATTAATTTTATTATTTGCACGGCCCCATGTGCTTGTGGACACACTTACGAGCCACTGCACACATGTGATGTAACAGTGCAGAGGCTACGCTGATTGGTGAAGATAGACAGCTGAATGGATGAACTGTATGTTTTATTTTCTCTTACATGTATGCATTTAGTGGGGTGGGGGTGCTGAGCCATGGGACTCCTGTGGAGGTCTGAGAACGACTTATCAGTATCTGGCTCTCCCCTTCCACCATGTTAGTGCAGGAGATTAAACTTCAGGTTATCAAACTTAGCAGCAAGTCTAATCTCCTGGACCTACATGGTGAAAGGAAAGAGCCACGTACTGATAAGTTGTTCTCAAAGTCATTTCTCCATCCCTTCAAATATTCTTTATGTCTCTGACCAAGTGTATGTTAGGCAGGGCACTCACCTTTTATTGTGCCTTGGTTTCAATTTCAAACTAGATTTTTTTACTTGCTTGCTTGCTTGGTTGTTTTTATTTCCCCATTTGATAAAAATTGTGCAGGTAATTAAATGCAGTAATGCATGCCACACAAGTCGATCTCGGTCTTTTCACAGCAGATATACACTAGTTGCTGTTGCTACACAGTAAGGTGAAGAAAAACGGTGTGTTTACAAAGTGTCCTGCTGTTCATATTCAGGGGAACTGTTGTAAAGTAAATAACAAATTTTAAGTGATTCTTTTTCAAAGACCAAATGATCTTTGCAAGTACCTAAGTTCAGTCAAAGGACTACATGCAAAAGATATCCACAGCAAAGCTAAACACAGCGGCAGGTTCCGATGGTCCCCTCTATTACGCATCCACTCCGTCATCTGTGAATTAGGTTAAAGCCCAAGAACTATTGGAGAATTGTGACATGTGCACCGCAAGCTTCAGGCACCACATATTGGTATCAGTCATTACACTAGCAACTATTACTTGGAATTCATGATTTGAAAGCAGAAAGATCAAAGAAGCTACAAAGCACCTATCTGTTTTTAGCATGACGTCCTTGATACACGGGCACCGACTTTTCCCAGGATGCTTTTCCTTATGTGTCTTCTTTCATTTACATGTATGCATTATGTGTATGCATCTATGTGTATGATAGCTCATTATTTTCTAAGCAATGAGGTGGAGATGGCTAGAAATAGTATCTGTATTTTACTCAAGTATTAGAAGATTCTCAGGCATTCGGCTGTGGCGCAACCACAGCCCAAGTGTTACAGGTTGTGTTAGTAACAGAATTTCCTTGCTGTAGAGGAATTGGAAAGAGAAATGTATTTGGTTGACAAGACGTTACTAGCCGTGACCGTGGCCAATTGTAGTCATGGACCCAAAGCATTCTTACACAGTATTTTCAGGCATGAAAGGAAAAACACATGTCCCTTAAAAATAGAGACATGATCCAGGGGTACAGGATGGCATACTCCTTTAATCCCAGCACTTGAGCAGCAGTGGTAGGTAGATCTCTGTGGGTTCAAGGCCAGCCTGATCTATGTTGTCAGGGCTATACCTTTAGTGAGACCCTATCTATAAATGAATAAATCAATCAAACATGCTCAGCTTCATTCACATTTCTCTGGGTAGAAAGGAGTATCGTATGATACCTGTTCTCTTTGCCCTGCTCTGGAATGAGGATTTGTTAATGAAAAGTTGAGCCCCAGTTTCAAAAAGAGAGTTTTAATAGTTCCTAAATCCGTAGAGTATACAGACCAAAGTTTAGAATGAAAATACGAGTGTGATACATATTTTCCAATGTACACATAGCTGCATTTGCTTGCCAATTTTGTTCTGTGGCTTTGTGACTCTCCAAAATGGACCCATTCCTCTCTGCATGGCCATGAATAACTGCAAGTTATCTACTATCCATCCATCTATCTATCTATCTATCTATCTATCTATCTATCTATCTATCTATCTAATCTATCTATCTATCTATCTATCTATCTATCTAATCTATCTATCTATCTATCTATCTATCTATCTATCTAATCTATCTTTCTATCTTTCTACAACACGTACACGTACACACGCATACATTTTAAATTGCATTTCCTTTATGATTAGATTAGTCTTCTCTAATATGTAGAAGGAGAAGCAATAATTTGAAATTAAAGAAAAGGGTGTTTTTTTTTTTTTAAAGAAACATAACAAAATCCAAGCCAATTAACAACCAAACCAATTAAAATACACCATTGTTACAGGTAGAAATATAACACAACATAAACTGTGGCTACTTTTGCATAGTAAAACTAAAATTTCCTTTCTTCTCTGTTTTTCCACACTTTCTCAATTTTTGTGATATATACATGAGCATTACATTTAAGCAAAAGTTTCCGTATTTTTTTGAATTATTATATTAAGCGATTGTGCTCTTCCAGAAAACAATCTGTTTCTAATTATTGAGTCACATAGTCACCAACTGCACGTCATCTTTCTGAGAGCAGATGGCTCCTGTGTGTGGTGGCCTACTTCTAAGTAAGTGTCACAATGTCATGCCACGTTTTGCAAGGGCTAGGGGGTGCAGCTTAATGGTAGAGAGCTTGCCTAGCATCCACAGTCCATATGAGACTCTAGGTTCAATCCCCAGCAGCACAAAACAAAACAAGTGTGCACCCAGCGCGTCTGACTGCTGTGTGTTGCCAATTGGCAGGGATGCGCCGATGGGCTTGTCTAGCTTCAGCTCTTGGTTGAGGCCTAGGTCTGACACTGCTTGCTCCCATTGCTGGTTCACTTAAGAAAGGTCCCCAACACAGGCTGCCACATATTTCCATAATATCACATTTTCTCCACCAGGAATTGCCATTACATACTTGTGAGTTTCCTTCACTTTGGTATATGCAATATTTACCAGATTTTTTTCCAAGCAATGGAGATTGTATGATGCCTATGTGCCTGTGTGTACACAGCCCTTTCTAACGTCATCGCAACCATTCATTATAGTGTTTCTGTGCCTGTATAGCAATACACCTGTTGTAGTTTACTCAACTAATTCTCTTTCCAGGAATTTAGCTGCCTCTAAACCAGTTTTTGTTAATAGAAATGATGCTATGCTAATCATAACTCATACTTCTATTTTTGATGATTTTCTTAGTATAGAAATTGGAATTAATGGGTCAGAGAACATCAACACTTTAAATCGTTTTAGAGTCAAAGAAACACAAGGCTGAACTGTCACGAGAGGCAAGTCTGCATACATGAAACTGAGAAATGGAAAAGTAAATCCCACATGCTTACAAACACTGGAATTTATCTTTTTCACCTTCGACCCAGAGCATGCAAACATTGGTTCTTTCCATATTATTTTCATTTGCATTTCTTTTGATTTTTCCTGAGATGAAACTTTTTCATGTTTATTGCAGATTGTCTATATTCTTAATTTTCTGTTCATGGCCCTTGTCCATTTTTCTGCTGATTTCTTTTTTTTCGATTCATGAAAGACTCATCCCTATTAAAGATATCAGGCCTTTGTTGGATCTATTAAAAACATTTCTTCCTGCTACTTGCCTTTCATTTTTTAATGAATTTTCGGGTGTGCAGAAATCTGTTTTCTGTGATCCGACCACTGCTCTCTCACACTGCGATGTTTTCTTCCCTTTGTAATCCTTAGAAGTACGCCTGCATTCAGAGATGAGATCCCTCTGTCAGCATTTTTAAGTCTTTTTGTCTTTTTAATATAAAAATTAGAGTCTGAGCCGCTGCTCAAGATGAGACGCATGGATTTTAGCAAGAGCTTCTTTCTGCCTCTTGCATCATAAGGACCCACAGAGCACTGGCTTCCCAGAGTGCTCAGCAGTCTGGAGACACAAACACGGTGAAAGATCCAGCTAGGACTTGCTAAAACCGGGAGATTGGGAATTTTGAGTGTAGGTCTGGGTGTTTGAGTAGCAAGTGTGGTTTTAAGTGTTAATAACTGATAAGGTATTAACAGCAGGGCCCCTGTAAATGCTGATCCTGAAAAGTCAGTCGGCCAGACGGACGTCTGTGAGTCTTCCTCCAGTGAGCCGGGCTGCTGGGGAGATACGGCTGTGGTCTCAGGTGGCAGAGAGGAAGCTAAATGATTTTGAATTAGATCTTTGCTTTGGGTCACATCTGATGAAGTCCATTTCCCCTTGTCATTCTAAGGCAGTGGCTTTCAGCTCAGAGCATTACACACTGTAAATTCTATCCATGGGGGGGGGGGGGGGAGGTGGTCCAGGAACCCCAAGCAGGACGCCAAGATAGGCTACAATCAGAAGTAGACTGCACGACAGTTTCTGGCTGTGTCACTTTGAGCCTCAGTTCCCCTACCTATAAATGGGTATAAGAGGAGTTAGCTTGCATGGATCTGTAGATCAGTGGTTCTCAATCTTCCTACTGCTGTGACCCTTTAATGTCATATTGCGGTGACCCTCAACCATAAAATTACTTTCTTTGCTACTTCATAACTGTAACTTTGCTACTGTTGTGAATTGTAAAGTAAACATTTTTGGAGATAGAGGTTTGCCAAATGGTTGTGATTTAGAGTTTAAGAATCACTGTTGTAGAGGGCACACTGCACCACACACAGCAGACACTCCAAAAATCAACTTGCTTCGCAGTGTCTTTGAGGTTCGGACAACGGAAGGTTGTATGTTCCCCACTCCCCCTACATGTTTCTCTTGTGACACAAAAAGCTTAATTTCCCCCCATCAAAATGTGAAGTTTTTCTTTTAATCTGAAAAAAAAAAAGATTTGTTTCTTCCAATTGATGACATAGTATATTTTAAAAGGGGGGCTAGAGATGTGGTTGATTGAGAAAATGCACTCATTACAGAAGCCAGAGGATCAGATCTCAAATCCTCAGCCCCCAGATTTTTTCAGAGCTGGGCGTGAGTGGGTTGAGTGCCTGGGCCTGTACCTTCAGCACTGATAGGCAGTGATGGGTGGGCAGATCCCAGATGCTCACGGACCATCCCACCAAGCTAAGTAGCACATTCCAGCTTAGCGAGACACCCTCTCTTGGACACAAGGGGGAAAGCACTAGAGGGAGACACCAATGTTCTTCTCCAGCTTTCACAGAAGCTTGCATGGCTGCATGCACTTGCCACACATATGCATACCCCACATGCGCCATTCACACCACACATGCACACACCACCCATAAATAAATAAATAAATAAATAAACAAATAAATAAATAAGGAAGGCATGATAATGTACTCACGTCTTACTGCACATTCAGAGACTCCCCTTATTTTAAAAAGTAAAATTCTAAGAACCCCAAACGTCTTGAAAAAAAATCAGGTATGTCTTTATGCACAGTACCCAGTGCCCTTCCCATTGAGAAGGCTTCAAACTTTCCTAGACCTGGCCCTGTAGTTCCCTGATTTGCATATCACCAGAGTATTGATTGCCATGTGGGATGATACTTGTTCGGAATTTCACTATAAAGAGTTACTTTGTTAGAGAAGGCATGCATAATTAATAATGCTTTAACCAATGTTTAATAACCTTTGACATGTGACGTGTGAAGGAGACATAAAGAATGAAAGAATGGGAAAGCGAAACTGTAACTTTTTATGAATACCTACTAAGTGCCAGGCACTGTGCCCATCTCCTTGGCAGGAAAGAAGGGTTATGGAATGGAGCAGGAGGAGGCAGGAGTGCCAAAGCCACCAACTTTGCTATTCCAGTTCAACTGCATTGGGAGGGAGGTGTAAAACTGTAGACTTCCCAATGGCAGTGTCAGACGCAAGGAATCATTTAGCCCTCCTGCCTCTGTCTGAATGGGCTATGGGATGGTGTTAGAACTCTTAGGTATTTATGACACTGAGTTATGTGGCACGTGTGAAAGATGGCAAGTTTTAAAAATCAAAAAATCTTTGGACTCTTTTCTAGATATACAGAGCTGTGATGGTGCAGGGTCCCCAGGGTACCAGAGGTGGAGGTGGTGGAAACAAGTGCTCATACTTCCAATCCCTAATTGCAGGAAGAGTCCTGAATGCCTGCACACTTTCTCCTCTCACCCTAATACCCAAGAAAACTTAAATTCTCCTCCCCTTTCTCTTCTTCCTCCTCCTCCTCCTCTTCCTCCTCCTCCTCTTCCTCCTCCTCCTCTTCTTCCTCCTCCTCCTCCTCTTCCTCCTCCTCCTCCTCTTCCTCCTCCTCCTCCTCCTCCTCCTCTTCCTCCTCCTCCTCCTCCTCTTCCTCCTCCTCCTCCTCTTCCTCCTCCTCCTCTTCCTCCTCCTCCTCCTCTTCCTCCTCCTCTTCCTCCTCCTCCTCTTCTTCCTCCTCCTCTTCCTCCTCCCTCTCTTCCCCCTCCTCCTCCTCCTCCTCCTCTCTGCTCTCTCCTCCCTTTCTCCCTTCAGTTTTCTTACATATAAACGCATGTGTAATAACAGGTCTCAGTGATGCACAGCTAGGAATAGTAGAAGGAAGGAAGGGGAAGGCTGAGGACCCTTTGTGCATCTTTGAAAACAGGAGGAGGGCCCCACCACTGCTTTCTCTTCAAGCACCGTTAAAACAATAAAGTTGGGATAAAATCTCTAGCGTGCATGGACCTCTCTGGCACAGAATTACCCCTGAGTCCTTCCATATCATGTGGATGCCTCTGGTTTCTTCCAGTCTGTAGACATTACTAAATGGCAAATAAGGACCAATTCCCTTGTCTTTATCCAAGATAGCTGAGCAGTGCCTTAAAGAGATGGTCCCACATAAGGGGAAGTGCAGTGTGTACAGAGACAAACACATACTTCTTAGAACAATGGAAGTCTGCGTCATATTGTCTGCCATGCCCTTGGCAGTTGAGCTGTGTTTTGTTCGCTAGAGACTAGAACAATGTATTATGTATAGGTCTGCTCATGAAATTGTTATATTAGGCACACTAAGTTTAAATGGGCAATTAGCATAGATCATGCTTACGTGTTTAGTCACTTAATTTACTTTTTAAAAATCTCTAGTGTCATGTGCTGGGATATAGCTCAGTTTTTAGCATGTCTGTTGATCATGCATGAAGCTCTGGGTCCCATCCCTAACCCACAGAAGCCAGGCATTGTACACATGTAGTCACAGCACTGGGAAGGAGAGGCAGGAAGAGCTCCTCAGTCACATAGTAAGTTCAAGGCCAGCCCTAAGCTATGTAAGACACTGCTCAAAAAACAAATGAAACAGAAGGTTGAAGACATGGGTCAGTGGGTAAGGTGCCTGGCACACAAGTATAAGCATGTGAGTCTGGATCCGTTGTTTCCATTAAAAAGAAAAAAAAAAAAAGCCAATCAGGATAGTGCCTGTCTGCAACCCCAACTCCGAGGGTGGGAGTTGGGAGTCAGAGACAAAAAGATCCCTGGACCTAGTACACCAGTAAATGTAACTGAATCAGCAATCTCCAGGTTCAATGAAGAGACCCTGTCTCAGAAAATGAAGGTGGAGAGTGATGGAGTAAGAAACTGGGGTGTAGGTCTCTGCCCTCCATACTTATGTAGATACACGTGTGCATTACCCCCCAACATGAGCATGTCCACAGGCACCACCTGCGATAAAGATAAAGTGCAGTGTGGCCAGAGACACATGAGGAAGCCTTCATCTTCTGGTCCACACCTGCCCAGGCCCAGGGGGCACACAACAGAGCCAACCACAGTGAAGTATAAAGGCCCAGGGTTGTCCAGAGTTTGTGTCTTGGCAAATGTTCAACAGAGTGAGAAGTACTTACTTCACAAATGCTGAACTGGGGGCAAAGTAGAATTTTTAATCATGCTTTCCTGGAGATAACTTTTGCCACGTGAAACCTTGTCTAATCAGCATCACTGGGAAATATATAGTTCTTCTGACACAGAGTTGCAAATTATGCCTCCATTCTCCCACCCCACCCTCACCCGGAAAAAATTCTAGCAGTGTAGAAATGCTTCCATATGCTCAACGCTTTTCCCCATTCTTGCTGAGGGGAAATAAAGGAAAATGGGGCTGAGTAGCTAGCTTGCATATATGAGTAAATGCTTAGCTGTGCCACATGTAGAGGGAGGAGTAGCAGTCCTCATCGCTGTCCGTAAATAACGCTCCAAGCTGCAAGGCTTTGCTCACGGTGTGTTGAAGTTTTGCTACAGAATGGCCTATTAGCTGGAATGTAATTATAATTTACATAGGTTATGGAAACAATTTAAAACCATAGGGCTCAAAGTTCCTGAATTCAGAAACATCAAAGCAGGGAGTATGAATGATACTACCTGCCAGTATATCACATAAGGGGCTGGTAATGTAGCTTCTACTCTGGTCTATATAGTTGAGTGATCTTGAACTTGAGTGGGCCACCAAATCTCTCTGAGTTTCAATAGCATCAGTGAAACACAAAGACAATAATTAATGTGTCCACATTGCAAAATTGGCATGCAATTGAGTGAGCAAAATCTTTCATCCCTAACTCTAAACAGAGGTTGGCGATGCTGGTGCAGCCAGGAGAAGGCCTCCAGGCTGACGTTCCTTGAGTACTGTCTGAAACTAACTTTTGGCCTGACTCCCCCAGATTTGCTAGTTCTTAGCTTCAGATTCACCATCTGTAGTATAGGCTCTCCAACAGCACTGAATTCCTCTCACTTAGATGGTCTGTATGAAAGAATCTTGCAAACCACAAACCACTCCCCCCCAAAAACATATCTACATTTGATCTCCAGGGTATTCTCCAGGGTTGGCATAGTGGTTGGCACGTCGTAAATACACCATAAATATTTGTGGAATGAAAAAACAACCCAGCAAGAGAACGATTCTCACGTTTCCCGTTGCCTCAAACCTTTGGCAGAGCTTCTGATGGGCTCTTTTCAAGTGGAAGTCTCCGTCCGATTCAGTTAGGCAAGTTATTACTTGTGTGGTCATATCTCTAAAGGAACATGTCACCGAGTTGGCCATTTCTTCTCCACTCTGGTTTGGAAATGAAGTCAGAGGGGCAGGGAATGTGGTTCTCATCAAGCTTTGTGATTTGCCCAGAGACACAAAGCTGCTAAGGTGTACAGCCAAAAGCAGAACTTAGGTCAGGCTGACACAAAGCTTGCCATTTTATGTTCTCCTGTGTAAATCCACTTACCAATGTCAAGGTCAGCCTCCATCCAAGGACACTCTGGAGCTTGCCATCTTCTTGGATGAGCATAGTGTTCACTAGGTGTCCAAAGGGCACTGCGTGTGGATGACAGACTCTCCTGCCTGCCCTTGATGGGTATTATAAGAATACACTTTATACATGATTGTAGGCAAAAAGCCATCAGTGGCCCCATACTGAGAAATAATTCCATGAGGAAATAATACATTGATATCAAACATCTGAACCATATTTAATATAATTTCCTAATCCAAAAGCTTTATGGGTGGGGATAAAAACTACCATGCCCAGCCCCCTTCCTTTCAACAACTAAAAGAGCTAGAAGAGCCTTCTAGATCTTCCAAATTGATATTTTCAATTGAATATGTGCAAAGACATCTTAAATCAGCCATGATGCTGGGTATCCATAATGCCAGCTACTTGGGAAGCTGAGGCAGGGAGACTACAATGGACTACATAGGAAGTTTGAGTCCAGCCTAGGCAACTTATCAAGGAAGACTCCATCTCCAAATAAAAGTTTAGGAACAGGCTGGGGACAGAGTGTTTGCTTAGCACAGGCAAGATCCTGAGAGCAAAGAATAATAATAGCAATAATACTACTCAGATCTCCAAACTGTCCCCTGATCTCTCCTAAAGTTCTTGGCAGATAATCTTTCCCCCCATCTTACCCCCAGCTTTAGACATCTCTGCTCATCTGACTAGCAAAGCCAAAACATTTCCCTTCTCTGGACAGGGTTGCCTGCTTCACCAGAAAGGCCCGACCGCCTGAGGGCTTCTGTAATAGCTGTCTGCATGGCTTTCTTCTGTAAAAGAAAAGAAGAAAGTTCACTTCTTGTCACACATGGCTTTGCACTTTAAAACCCATTGCATGCAACAGTAACATCATTTCATCTAATTAATGGCTATCTTGGGTAAAGTGCAGAATTCAACTTAGAATTCCGTGCACAAAGGAATTCCTGCAGATCTATGTGCAGAATGTTGCCGAGACACACAGTAACGGGAGTTTCAACAGTACCGTGCTCTTAAAGCCTTTTCAGAATACCATGGGCATGTCTGCAAGAGAGTGGTGTGAAATGAGAGTATTTAAAATGCAAATATGGGTAGAAAATGGAGCTGAGCCTTAACCTTTGTCCGTGGCAGGCACTATTGGCTTAATCACCATCCACTCTTCTGCCTTGACCAGATTTCTTCATTCATTTCAAAATTTATTCTTTAAGCGCTTGCTAGACATTGGGCATATGGAAGTCAACAATACTGGCACCCTGAGGTCTCCAGAACTACAGGGGAGACTAATGTTGAATAAACAACGTTTTATAACGCTGCCTTGCTTGAAAATGGGCAAGTACAGGAGTGGGGTTTGAAACGTTCTTCTTGGCCTGGCAAGATGGCTGAGTGTTAAAGGTGCCTGCCACCTAGCCTGATAACCCAAGTTCAATGCCTGGGACACATTTGATGGAAGGAGAGAACAGATTCCTGCAAGTTGTCTTCTGACCTCCACATGAACTCTGAACTGTGCACACATGCACCCCTGAACATGTACATGTGCACACACCCTATATAAATAAAATCATGTTTTAAAAGACAGTGTCCTTCTCTGGGTCCATTACAGATTCATCTTGGTATAGGTAAGGTAGATTCACCTTCTCCATGTGAAATGTCCTGCTCACTTGCCTGCAGAGAGAGCTTGATCCCCGACCCCAAACATAACAGACACTTTTCTGTATTCATTTCTCTGAATACAGTTTAAGACCTTCAGAGTTTATTCTGTGTCTGGCCTCAGTTTCACCATCTGTGGAGATCCTGAGAGGATTTAAGGGATTCGTCATATAAAAAGCATTTAAAACAACACCAAGTTCCTGCTGAGCACGGGCTCTTGCTGTTATTGTACAAATTAGTCATTTATGCTGGAATGCTCTGTTTAATTCATATGCCTTCTCTAATTCATAAATTCTTGGATTTCAGAACCTTTCATTTATGCATCCGTTCATTCTAGCACGTAGCATAGGATTTGACCCTATAGTAGATTTCTGTCCCAGTCACTTTCCTGCTGCTGTGATACAATACCATGACAAAAGCAACTTAAGGGAGGAGGGGCTTATTTTGGCTCACTGTTCAAGATACAGTCGATTATATCTGTCTAAGTTAGGGTTTTATTGCTGTGAACAGACACCATGACCAAGGCAACTCTTATAAGGACAACATTTAATTGGGGCTGGCTTACAGATTCAGAGGTTCAGTCCATCATCATCAAGGTAGGAACATGCAGCTTCCAGGCAGGCATGGTGCAGGAGGAGCTGAGAGTTCTACATCTTCATCTGAAGGCTACTAGCAGAATGCTGACTTCCAGGCAGCTAGGATTAGAGCATCAAAGCCCACACCCACACTGACACACCTACTCCAACAATCCTAATAGTGCCACTCCCTGAGCCAAACCTATATAAACCATTCCAATGTCCAAGAAGTCAAGAATGCTGGATTGAGAAGTAGTTGGCCACACTATGCTTACAGAGAGCAGGGAATGTGTGCTCAGCTAGCTTTTCTGATTCTGTCCAGCCCAGGATTTCCTCACACATTTCCTGCCCACGATTCAAATGGGTCTATTTCAGTCAATGATCAGAGCTGAGACAATCGACCACAGGCATGCCTACAGGTCTGTTTCCCAGGTTATTCTAGATTTTGTCAACGATCATAGTATCTAAGCAGTATTCATTAAAAGAACATAAGAATAGTGAATCCGGAGGCAGAGGCAGGTGGATTTCTGAGTTCGAGGCCAGGATGGTCTACAGAGTGAGTTCCAGGACACCCAGGGCTACACAGAGAAACCCTGTCTCGAAAAACCAAAAAAAAAAAAAAAAAAAAAAAAAAAAGAATAGTGAATCCCCACAAGCATAGTGCACCTACTGTGCCTGGATCAAGAAAATTTAAGTCAAAATATTCTAGAAATGCAGTTCATTCCCCTCCTATATAATTTTGTTCCCTTTCTTGGTAAATAAAGAGAGAAAAGAAAGTGCATGTGTCTATCGGACAATCATTTGATATGCTCTTTGGTTCTTTTATGTAAATGCGTATTCTCCTTGGGTTCTGTGGGCAACATAGAAAATAACTGACGTTTCTTTAGATACAGCCATCATATTCTTTGAATAGGAGAACAATATCGTGTCTCTCTTACTTTAATTATGCCAAGCTGCATGCAGGAGCATCACATAACACAATGTAATCGTATTTTGTCAAGTGCCTTTCATCTGGAGCTACAGCCCCAGCATTCAAGTTAAATAATAAATAATGCAGCACGAGCTGTTGGGGGAGGGGAAGAGGGGAATTAAATAACAGAGGGGAATTAAAACAGAGGAGGAGCGCTGTGGGCATAAAGAACCTCTCATCAGATTTCAGAGGGCCTCCAAGTCCGCATCCAGACTGGACTGTTTGGTGGTGGTATAGACAGAGGAACGAACTGGAATGGAGATGCGATTTACCAAATGACTGAAACGATGCTTTTGATTTCATAGTGGTGACATAGTTACACCACACTTGTCATGTTGTCTTGGAGCTCCAGATGCACCATACAGGTTTTCACTCAGAAGGACGTGTCTTAACAGACAAAATGATGCACCCCCACCTCCCTGCCGGTATTGTCTGGGGATAATCTGAATGTCAGTAGGGTTCTGATGGGCCCTGTGGCATCCACCCATGTCTAAAAGGGAGAGAGGGAGAGGCCTGATGTCACCATGTGGAGAAGAAACCTTTGTTGATACTCGCCGTCTGCCAGGTATTATCATAAGGACTTCATAGGCTCTGCTTCAGGCTTGGTAAACTTTGGCCAGAACCAAAGTTGTCTGTGGCCTGTCTTTATATAGCTCAAGAACCAAGAATGTATACTTTTTTAAAAATTAATTTTAAAATCAAGAATAATAAATATAAGAATAATGTGTAACTTTGGGAGGTACTTCAGCTGGTAGAATGATTACCCAGCATGCTTGAAGCCCTAAGCAGGATCCCTTGAAAGGGAGGTAGAGGGAGGAGGATCAGAAGTTCAGGGCTATCCTTGTCTACTTAGGGAGTATAAGGCCTACCTAGGATACATGAAACCCTATCCCAGAAGTTGGGGAGGAAGAGGAAGAAAAGGAAGAAATTATGTGTGATTTGCAAGACTAATATACTCTCTTTCTTTCCCAGAAGGCTGCTGGATGGTACTCTAGCACATTAATGCAGCCTGTGCAATAACGTAAGCATTTATTATCCCCACTGAATAATTTGGTCACTGCGTCTTAGAAAGGCTAAGCACTTACCTGATACTCATGGAGCTCGTCCGTATGACTGCAAGCCAGAGATCAAAAGCACAAATCCTTGCAGGACTTAAGTGGGAAAACAGAACAAAACACCTAATATGGACCCAGGAGGGCTGGGCCAATGCAGAGGGCACAAAACCTGTACAAAAGATGGCTACAATCTCCCTGTGCATAGTGAGGCACTAAACCTAGGAGTGTAGAAGTCTCTTGAACATCATATATCTTTCCTTCAGACATATTAAAAGTAAAATAAATGGAGACTGGGGTGGTCCAGTCAATAAAATGCTTTCCACACAAGCCTTGAGACCTGAGTATGGATGGTCCTTGAGAACCTGAGTGAAAAACTCAGGCACAGAGAGCCGTGGCAGAGACTCAGCCATAGATACATAGCTGCATATAGCTGCTGAAGTCACAGTTGTCACCTGCTTCACTTACCTGGAAGTTAGCTCCAGTTGAACTTGCTTTCAGAATGGTGAATTCTAGAAGAGTTGATCAAGTGGCCAAAGCAAGGTAAAGATGCCAGAGAGTAAGTATTGCATATTTCCAGATCTTAGGCTGTAGGTAGCAGCTGACAGAGTTGCTTTCTCAAGGGGACTTCTGAGAACCATGGTACAGAAAGGGTTGCTTGAGGTTTAGGTGACCCCTGAGTGGGAGAGTTTTTTGCACATTTCTACGTAGGGAACACAGCAGAACCTTGCTGAGCACTACAGGGAACACAGTTCCATGCTTTGAGAGATTTGTTTTAATTATTTCTCTCTCTCTCTCTCTCTCTCTCTCTCTCTCTCTCTCTCTCTCTCTCTCTGTGTGTGTGTGTGTGTGTGTGTGTGTGTGTGTGTGTGTGTGTGTGCGCACGTGCATTTGCCACTACACACATGTGGAAATCAGAAGACAACTTATGAGAGTTGGTTCTTTCTGTCTGCCGTGTGTGGCCCAGGAATCAAACTTAGGTCACCAGCCTTGACAACAAGCCCCTTTATCCACTGAACCATCTCTCCAGCCGTACACCTGAGGTCTTGTATGCTCCAACATACCTGCTTAGAATGCCAGAGGGTTGTATTCAGAGAAGGCACTAGAATCAGTGTGGACAGTGAATGATGAAGATACCCTTGGCTCACTCCAAAGGCATAATCAAGCAGTGACAATCGCAAGTCTTCAGAGCAGTGATGGGAGAGTGGTAGAACTATGCCAAGGACCCCTGAGCAAAGGTCATGGCGAAGGCAGGAGTGCCCACAGTCCTGTATCTGCACACAGGAAGGAGACAGTGAACACATCATGTGCCTTAGGAAAACAAGATTCCATGCAATGGGGTATCCATAGAGATTGATACTTGAAATGTGGTCCTTGTGGTAGCATCACAGCCATCAACTGGGAGCTAGCTGGCTATGCTAGCTATAGCCCCACACCAGGCCTGCTGAGCCAGAATCTGTTCAATAACAGGATCCTCTGTGACTTGTGACAACATTAAAGTTTGAGAAGCTCTGGTCTTGGCTGTAGGAGTACTTACTCTGGGGTGAACTGGACACTCTGATCTTGTGACCTGCCATGTCTTTATTGTGTGATATTGACCTAAAGACTTAACTCTCTACACATCAGCCTGTTCCTTTCTGGAACAAAATAGTAAAAGTGTACATGCACAGATGCCTGGGTGTTCAACTGAGATAACATTAGAAGCCCCTTGACATATGATAAGGTCCTGCTAAATATCAACTCTTGTCATAGCTGTCACTGTCACCACTGTAACCTTTTATAATTCATGACTTTTCATTAAAACATTTATAAAGAAGATCCTCTCATTCCATGTAAGCCTCATCATCTTTATCAATGACCCAGTAAGCTTTAGTATCAAAATAGCCAGAAATCGTAATATTGCAAATATATGTGACTGGCATTTATAGATATTCTTCAAAGAAGTAGAAACTAAGAGTACAGACAAGATATGATCCTGGTGGTCCTCACAACTATAAGACAGACATGGTTATATAACTGCACTGCAATGTTTAGGACACTCAGGACTACTTCCCAACCTACTCACAGCCTGGGAATAGTCAGTGACAGAGCCACAGGGCCACTCAGAGAAGGGGCTCAAGATTCTGAGAATAGCAGAGTGAAGTGTCTGCTTTAGTCTCCTGCAGCTCATGGGGGTTAACACATCTTTAACTCTTGTTTCTTCTATAATAACTACCAACACTACTCTACAAGAAAGAAATATTAAAAGAGACACACAACCACAAAGGGAAAGAAATAGCCAAGAAGAGAATACCATTTTAGAACTACAGCTGGTGAACAAGAACCAACTGACTCAGCAGACCTGCCAATGTGGATCCCCAGCTCTCTGCATGGAGAGCCTGTGGGTATCTGACTGTCACTGCAGAGCTCCAGGGATCCTTGGAAATGGGAAGCTTGAGGCACTTTTAACAGAACTGGTCTGGGAAGAGTTGAAAGTGGAAAGGCTGATTGACTGTCTCCAGCTTCCCCTCTATCTCACGCTCCTGGGTGCCTGGCTGCTAACCACAGTGCTGGAGACATTCTGGATTCCTGAGAAATCTGTCTAATAGAGGAAGTTACAATGTGCTGAGAAAAGGAAAAAAAGTAAATGAAGTCTGTTTAGAGTGGCCAGACCAGCTCTCCACTTCGCTCCCATGCTAGGTCTTTGGAAAACCTTAGCAGCCAGTGTCCTCCTCCCTTGGAAGAAACTGAAATACTACTTTCTACAGAAACCAAGAAGCCTGTTATAGAGTCACTAAGGAAATGACCTGGCCAGAAAATCCTATAGCAAAGCCCACCGGCAGCAAATATTACTCTACAGCTTAGACTGTCCAACTGTCTTTTGTTGTTTCTGTTGTTGTTGATGACACGTGTACACACTTAGACCATCCAAATATGAGAATAGTTATTAATTAGTGAACAGGTAAAGACTGCTCTCATTCTCTCTTTCTTTCTGCAAATCTGCATTAAAACCATTTTCCTTACTAACCTCAAATTTAGCACAAAAAGAAAAAAAAATTATACCATACAGATACATATGCGAGCAACTCTAATTAAAATCAGTGGGTTATTTAAAGAAAAAAAATAAAACTAAGAGAGGGTGTGTTGATAAGGAGGGGGTTCCAGAGTGAGTGGGGGTGGGTAAGGCAGAATTGGGGTTGAATGTTGTCATCATACACTATATGAGTGTATGAAATTTTCAAAGAATAGATAGACCTCAAAGAACACGGAGGCAATGATGAGAAAAGCATCAACAGGAGTGTTCATAATACACTGTCAGCATCCTTAGAGATGTAGCCTGCATGAAGTAAGGAGGCTATTTAAAGAGAAGCATTTAAGCAACCAAAACAGGCTCCTGACAATTAAAAACATAACAGCAGACGTGAAAATGTCAACAGAAGGGTTAGTAGGCAAAACTGACAAAAATTTCCCAAAAGTAGAGCAGAAAGACAAGAAAATGGAAAATAAGAAAGAGAAGATTTTAAAATGAGAAACTGTCTACAAGTCCTAGTATTTGGATATGTTAAATTTTGGAAGCAAGGAAGAAAAATATTACCAAGAAAACAATCAAAGCAAAATTTAGATTTCTAAAGAAAAAAAAAACAAAAAACAAAAAAACAGCATCAATCTAGCACAGTTGATGAAATAAGGCCCTCGACGAGCATCCTGTGACTTTGGAAATTGAAATCCAGGAAATGGGGACAGGAGAGTTGACTTTAAGCTTGATCTCCTGAGATCAATTCTGGGGACCCACATGGCAGATGGAGAGAACTGACACCTCACCAGTCACCATGCATGTACAGAGAGAGAGAGAGAGAGAGAGAGGAGAGGGAGAGAGAACAGTAAATAATGGGAGACTGAAGTGCTCTTAAAACCACCAGAGAGGGGGTAAGGTAAGAGAGTCATACTCACAAGACAGAATCCAGACAAAGAGACTGACCTCCTTAACAGCACACAGAAGGCAAGAAGACCAGAAGCCATCGACATCATGAGAATGACAGAAAAATTATTTCTGTCCAGAGATCTAGGACCAGTCAAATCAAGCTTTTCATATACAGGTTTCCATGCTGCATGAAGAGTAAAACAAAGAGGATGTGGGATCACAGAAGTCTAAATGCAGACTACCTAGAGATCCAGCACTATTCCCAGGAATAAGGTAAAGGAGATCCCAAGAGTGCCCGGCTGCAGGCCAGGACACAAGCAGCCCACACGGGGCAGTGGGGACCATGGAATTCTTCTAAAAGAGAAACAGAGATAGGGGAGAGCGAATAAAGAAAGGAAATTAATAGATTATTTTATAAATGGGATATATCAGGAGTTTTGTAGGTTGGTAAAAAGTGGGGGAACAAATAGTATCGATCCCCAAAATGTTGAACAACCATATTAAAAAAAAAAAAAGACATAACAGGAGAGAAACAAAACTTAATACAAGAAAGCTATATGTGCACTATGGCATATGATATGGCTTACCTGAGAATAATTTTAACAAAATCATAGTAATAAAAATAATGATATAAAGTAGATTAGTACTTTCAAAAATTGAAAGCAACCAAGAAATTGCTAAGGAGGTGGGTTTTTTTAGAAATGTGGAAATAAAAATTGTTAGAGACAGCTGCAACAGAAATTGTTGGCCTTAGGGAGAGAGGACATCAAGCAGGGTTAGATGGGGATTACAGGGCAAGGGACTTCCATTCTGCACCAGATCCATGCAAGATATTTGACTTTTAAAAACTACGCTCATGAATCACTTTGATAAAAGAAAGAAAGTTTAAGATTTTCCTTTTGGTCTATGTTTGGTTTTCATTGGCCTTTGCTTACTTTATCCAACACTGCTCTGTGAGGTAGCATCTTTCCCAATCCCGTCTTCCCACTCTGTGTGGGACAAATTGGTTTCACAGCCATGTCCATCCACAGGCAGATTCTATGATCAGCAACACCAAGTCATTAGCTACTGAGCTGCTCAGAATTGCCGGGCAGAACGGAACAGCTAGATAGAGACAGGGCAACCAATTCCTCCCTAGTCCTTGCAGCTAGCTGGAGGAATAACACAACTCCCAAGTTCCTCGTGCTGCACACACATACACTGAATTTAAATACCATTTATTTTTATCAAATTTCTCTCCAACATTCAGGTGTATCTGGAATCCTAATGGTCGTTCATACACTGATGAAAACAGGTTACTTATATACTTCTAAAAATATTGGCATCTATGTGAGTCTTTGGGTCCCATGCTGAAGGAAGTTCTGGGACAGCATCATAACTAAGAGAGAGAGTAACATAGATCTCTCCCTATGGTCAAACCATACAGTGATGACTCCTGAGAACTATTTTTATGCATGGGCAAAGGCACTAGTCAACAAATGGGCAGCACTGACTTCTACCATGAGTTTGTCATCTGTGCTACCTTTAAGCCTCAGATTTCTTTTCTTCTTGTTTGCCTTGAACTCATGAAGATCCAACTGTCTCTGTCTTCAAGTGCTGGCATTAAGACATGCACCATCACACCTGGGCCAGTTTTCTGACTTATGAAAAAATATTTCTATCCTGCCTATCTCACAAGAATTCAGTGATCATGAAAGATAATAAATATTTTGTAAATAGTATAGCACTCAGCAGACGTCATAGATTATCATTATTCTACCCATGTGTAAGATGGGTGGTTTATAATATTGTAATATAATATTGTAATCTGGTTTATTTTGGGGGTTTCTTCGTAATGTTTTTTTTCTCATACCAAAATTATAAAATGACCTCATTGTAGACATTTTGTAAATAATAAAAAGCAAAGAGAAAGAATCTAAAATTTATGCTTAACTTATTACTATTAACCCATACCTGATACCCACCCCCCCCACACACCCCTTGCCTACTTTTGGGAGAGCCAACTACTGTTTTGGAAATCTGGCGAGTGAAAGGAAAAATATCAAAAATGTATCCTACCCTTTTAAGATAACCAAAGAGTTCATGAGAGGTCATTTCTCTTCATAGAAGTATTCTGCTAGAAAGTGAAGAGGGCATGATGAACGATCGCCTCTTCACAACCTCCGGTGGAATGATGAATCTGGCCAATGAGCACCAAAGGCTGCTAACATCACAAAGACAGATGAAAGCACACTCTACCATCTATAAAGCGGTCCTGCCAAAAAATTAACTCTCCACTAGACCAAGCCTCCAGAATGAACTGCAAGTTTACAGGAAAGAAAAAAAGAACATGCTGAAACACCCCAGAAGAGTGTAATCAGTAAGTAGATTAGAGGACGCTCTCTGGGATAAATCAGTAACAACTCCTTTGCAAGAGAAGAGAAATAGATAGCAGGAAGCCTGTAGATCAAAAGGAACCCAGGAGACCTCTCAGCCAGATGGAGCATGTGGGATTCCCTTGGATGGCTCCACAAACAAACAGCCTAGGAAAGAAGACTTGTGAAACTGGGTGATTTTGATAGCTACTGGATACTTTGATACTATTGATGAATTCCTGTTGTTTTTAATATAAAACCTATTATTGTTAGGCATTGTTAAAATATCTGTTATAGTAATGGCTACTAAAATATTTGTGGGCTAAAGGAAATAGTTTCTAGAATTTTCATTCCAATAACATGGGAGGGAGTCAATGGGAGTCAATCAATGAGCCTGAATGTGAGCTAATAATTGCTGCAGTGAGGTGAGGGGTATAGTCAATGTACCTACTTTTCCTCTCCTTGGAATTCTCTATAATGTATTAAAGGAAAGTCACAAGACCAGTCATCGCAAGTCCTTCACAAATTCATTAAACTTTGTTCTCTGACCTCTGCAGGTACAACGTGGTCCATATGCGCACATGCACATAAATAAATGTTTAAAGCCTTAAAAAAACAAAACAAAACAACAACAACAATAACAAAACAGTTTCCCCCAGTTACTTCAGCAAGTAATTGGACCATTTGATCTTTCTGAAGTGACCAAAAATCTTACCTTCTTCTGGGTTGCTTAATGATCAACAAATATGAAACTGATAATATAATTTACCTATTTAACAAGTGGGGGTAAATGCTGTGTGCTTTACCTTATACTATTTACCTGACATTTATTTCAGTGAATAATATCACGGTGACTGCGATCCCTATGGTCATCTTCACAAAGTGTCACATAGGGATCTGCTGAAACAGCATATAACTGTGAAAAATAAGGCTGTGTGTGTGTGTGTGTGTGTGTGTGTGTGTGTGTGTGTGTGTGTCCTTCTGTACACAAGGAAAGGAAAATGTAATAGATAGTATTAGGTCCAAATATATATATATATATATATATATATATACACACACACACATATGTGTGTGTGTGTGTGTGTGTGTGTGTATGCCAGAAAATATTGGATGATGGCAACTTGGCAGTAGCAACAGCGTCTGCAGGAACCTAATGTGTGAAGACTTGTAGAGTGCCTGGCCTGTGTAGTGTAGTGACTCACACCATCATGGCTCTGAACCCTGAGTGGAAGCCACTCTTAAAGCTTTTGTGTTTGCTGTTAGTTCCCTCCTTGGTGAGCTCTGTCACACGCCCTGGACCAACGCAGTTCTCATAAAGACCACGGCATTCTGGAAGTAGGGGATGGAGCTGATTTTCATCCCCTGCTCCTGACCTATACAAGTCAGACGTGTGGAGGTGCCAAGGAAGCCTGGTAAGCCAGGGGCAAGATGCGGAGAGAGGGGAAGCAGCAGGATGGAGGCCTTGACTGAGAGGCATCTTTTGTGGAGAATATTACATGGCGTCAAGCAGACTGAAGAAATGGAAAAGCATTAGGATTCCTTTTGAGGAGAGCCCTGGGACCCACAGGCGAGGTCAGCTGATGTAGCACCACTGCATGGTGGGGGCAGTGGGGAGGGGGAGAAGGTGGCTACTCAGAAGGGATGCTTCCTTCTGCTACAAAATTTTGCCAGCTAGTCACCTTTGACCACGACAGATGCTGCTATTTTCTGACCAGTGTTTTCCCTGCTATCTGGGAGCAAATGTCAGTGGAAGGGCACAATCTGACATCAGAATCATTACGTGCTCATCTGAAGCTCAGCCCCACTGCCCGAACTGCATGCCCTCAAGGGCAGAGAGTATAGTGTTAGCATGAAAATGGAGTGAATTAATGGAAAATCCCCAGCTTTCACCGGCATACATGGACAGAGGCTCTCATGTGCTCTGCTGTTCCAAACAGCAAGAGCTCACCTTCATTTATTCACTTCACAAGTATTTATTTAACACCTACTTAGTGCCAGGCATTGTACTGGGTTCTACGATGCACAACAGTAGCTAAGACACAGGGTGGTCATTTCATTCGTGCAACTGAATGTTTTACACCTTGAAAACAAAACACATGTATAAACAAGGAATTGCAACTCCATTGTGAGATTTGCAGTGAAGGACATTAGAAGGGTAGCATCTTGAAGAGCAATGTGCTAACCCACTCTCAACATAAACCATAAATGGTACTTCACTTACTTCACTACTAATATCAGTAGTTCTGTCCACCTAATCAATGCAGTGTGGTCATCAGGTATCGTCTCTCCAAGCTGGAAACTACCTTTGGCATTTGTTCGAACAGTCTTAGAATAGGACCTTCAGCAACTTGCTTAACTTCCTTGTTTTATTTTCAAATTACATGTATTTAATGCCTATGTGTGCATCACATGCATAAGCATGACATGCCAGACATGAGTGTGGACATCAAAGGATATCTTAAGAGTTATTATTGCTGTGATAAACACACCATGACCAAAAGCAACTTAAGGAAAGAAAGAGTTTATTAGGCTTACACTTCCACATCACTGTGCATCATGGAAGAAGTCAGGACAGGAACTCAAGGCAGGAACTCAAGGCAAGAGCCTGGAGGCAGGAGCTGGTGCAGAGGCCATGGAGGAAAGCTGCTTATTTGCTTGTTCCGATGGCTCCTTCAGCCTCCCTTCCTATAGAACCCAGAACTACCAGCCCAAGGTTGGCACCACCCACAAAGGGGCGGGGCTCTCCCCCATCAATCACTAATTAAGAAAATGCTTTAGCCTGCCTGTAGCCAGATCTTATGGAAGTGTTTCTCAGTTGAGGCTCCCTCCTCTCAGATGACTATAGCTCCTGTCAAGTTGACACAGCACTAGCCAGCACGAATGACAATGCATGAGAATTAGTTTGTTTCTTCTTGGTGGAACCCAGGGCTCGAACTCAGGCTGCCAGATTTAGCAGCAAGCTCCTTTACCTGCTGAGCCCTCTTACCTATGTTGTGGAAATAGTGGCGGTGTGGTTCACCTGAAGCTACAATGAAAAGAGGCCAGTTCTCAGCAGTGCTCAGGGCACGCTGGCTCATCATATTAACATCCATTTCTTAATTCACTGAAGGGAATTTTTGCTAAGGATCTGTAAAAGCCAGATAGGCCGCTGCACATTTGGGAGTAAGGAGTAGGGTGGAGGACAAGGTCCAACCATTTCTCCAAGAAAAGTATTTGTGATGATTCTAGGGCGTGTTCCCTTACTTGCAGACAACTGAAGTCGTTTTTTATTCCCAAATACCAGCTTCTCTTCCCATCAGGCAGAAAGACAGCTCACGAGTTAGACAAACAGCAGCACAGCCTTTTACAAACGTGGTTGAGCTAGAAAAGGCAAGGAGCCTGAGGGTCTTCTGACACTGACTGTCCATCCTCAGGCTGAGGAGTCGGCGGTGCGGTGGGTTCAGTGACTCCCGCCCTTTCCTCGGATATCAAGAGGATCCCACAGATGGCACATCCGGGAAGCTCCAGGCCACACCCAAGGACTTCCGGGAACCTTTCCGATTCTTCTCAGCCTTTTACTACTGTTCAGCGTTCACTGTTCAGTCTCTGACCATTTCTAGGTGGTCCCCCTTCTCTGTCACAGGCTTCCCCTCAGAGTGGGTGAGGAATTGAGTGAATCCGCAGATGTGGAGGCTGGAGAAAGGTAGAAGGACTCTGCTTGCTTAGGTGCTGTGCTACTCTTACTCAGGTTAGGGAACATCCTGGCCCTTATGCTAAATATCTCAGTGGGGTGGACACTCAAGGGGGAGCTGTTGGGGAGCTTTCTGCTTACATTAAGCTTCCCAAAGCCTAGAGACATACTCTGACCCTTTCCTTACTCTCTTAACTGTGAAAGTCTGCTGGGGCCTATCAGTGGGTATCTAAATCCTCTGAAACCAGCCTGCCATTTGATGAAGTCTCAGGCAGACAGCAGGCATGAAGCGTTGGCCAGTCCCCCTCTGTGATCCCTTGCCTGGGATTCTCACATCCAGCAACCTTTCTGTAGTAACTGCTGGTCTCCAAACAGAAGTTGTTATTTTTTTTTCCAAATAAATATGTTTCCTAATTAAAACTTGCCCTTTAAAGACTCACACGTTCTTGGCCCCGTTCTATGTTTTCCTTTCCTTGTAACATATTACAGAATCAATAAGGGCAATGCAAATATCTTTAATATATACAGCTCCAGCGATTCTAATAACCGTCTGCCTCCACACAATCGCCCTCTCCCTCTCCAGCCCAGCTGATAATTTCTGCTGATTTGTTAAATGCCTTGGTATTTCACTCTGGATGAGAAAGCTTGGAAGGCACTTAGCTCTTCAGGGGAGTGGGGAGGGCACATTGAAAAGGGACAAAGTGAATGGGGGAGGGTTCCAGCCATGTCTGTGTTTTTTATGACAGTCCTTTATAAATAAGGGACATTTATTATCTGATTCAAAAGTATAGAAATACAAAAAGAAAAAAAGAAAAAGAAGATATCCACTACTCATAACCCCACCATCCTCAGTCAAAAATTTGGCCATATTTTTATTTTTCTTCCCTTTTGTTCCCCGAATATTTTTGTTAGAGGATTTCAAACATATAATTTTCAATTTTGAATTGTTTTCAATTTTGTTTACAAAATAACGATATTGCAATGGAATGAAAAACTGTACAAAAATTACTTTGAGAGTATACATATAATATTCTAATGAAGGCTGTTCCCATCTTACTTTTCTCGGTTTTTTTATTTTTTTATTTTTTTTTTTTGGTTTTTCGAGACAAGGTTTCTCTGTGTAGCCCTGGCTGTCCTGGAACTCACTCTGTAGACCAGGCTGGCCTTGAACTCAGAAATCCGCCTGCCTCTGCCTCCCGAGTGCTGGGATTAAAGGCGTGGGCCACCACTGCCCGGCCCCATCTTACTTTTCACACGATCTTTTAGGCTGTTTTTTTATCTTTTTATTTCTGTGTTCATTATTATAAGTGATGTAGATCTCTTGTGTACTGTAGTGTCCCAGCTTTGGTGTAATACACGAGTAGCTCTTTTCTTTTCTTTCTTTCTTTCTTTCTTTCTTTCTTTCTTTCTTTCTTTCTTTCTTTCTTTCTTTCTTTCTTTCTTCCTTCCTTCCTTCCTTCCTTCCTTCCTTCCTTCCTTCCTTCCTTTCTTCCTTTTTTCTTTCTTTTTAATGCCTTTTGTTTTCTGTGGCCTAAGAGAGCCACACAGGAGCACCAGCACGTGCCGTTAGCAACAGAGTTGGACTGTCACATGATGACAACGGACCTCATTTCCCCTCTAAGACCTCTGTTTCCTTCTGAACTCACTGCACACTGCAAGGAATCCTTCCGCCCTCCACCAGGGTAGCCAAACGGGAGAACCAACCTTTGCGTTCTAGCCCAATCCCTTCTAGGTGGCCACCCAAACATACTCACTGTACAAACCTTCTCACTCGCAAATCTCTCCTTCTCTTTATGATAACTGCCTTAGCTTACCTAAATCTCTTACTTGTTCCTTTGTCTTCTCATTCCTCCTTTTATCCCTCCCTCCTGCTTCCAAATCATCTTGTTTCAACTCTACTCAAGATCACACTCCTCCCAAGCCGCGAGCCCTCAATAGCTTTCTCCCACGCTTCCTTCAGCCCCTTCATCTTCCAACCATGCCTACTGCTCTAAACTTGATCCAGTCCTGGCCCACAGCTTCCCTTGGGCTTCTGTAGGTGGCTCATGCATTTACCAACGTCCTGTACTCTTCCGGGCTGAGAACACAGCCCCTCCCCCTTCACACTCCAGCCTGCCCTGAGAAGCAACGCCTGCGGGAGCTTCCCCTTGCCCCCTAAGCCAAGGTGGACAGACCAGGCTCACACTGCACCTTACAAGCATCACACCTTCTACAATGAGTATCTTTTTAAAGGCAAGGATTGACCCTATCGCTTCTTTCTTTTTTGAACTTCTAAACATTTTAGTGACATGTTTATTTAAATGGGGTTGGGGGAGTTTCCTCTCTAACCACCCAAACTAGAAATTAACATAGATGTATTATTATATGATATAAATTTTCTTTAACTTTTGCCAATTCCCCCACTAATGCTCTGATCAGGCTCACAGGTCACACTTATTATCATAACAACTAAACTGTTCCTTTATCTGAAGCTACCCTGGAGCCCTCTGTCAGGGCTTTCCTATTCTTGAATAGCACGCAGCACTTACATGGACCGACTCTCAGTTTGGTGTTGTCTGACACATCTCGATGATTAGATTCGGGAAACTTATTTCTTGCAGAGATACCACAGAAATGGCATTATGTCCTTCGCTCTGCACCACACCAGGGGGCACATGATGCCTGTCACTATCCCTACGATGTTGACTTTAATGTTTTGATGAATGTGGAGTATGACAGAATGTTCTGGTCTAAAGCTATTATTGTCTCCTTTGAAATGATCTGCATCTTGTACAGAAAAACGTTGAGACTGTTTGAATCTCTTATTCCTCATCAACACTCACTGCTTTCAACTTCAAGTCTGTTTTCTTACCACTTGAAGATTGTGCAGAAGCTGAAGGTAATTTCCAAAGTTTTCACTCTCAAGCCTCCTTTTTATCCCCACCACGGAACCCCCATGTTTTTAAAGTCTGTAAGTGCCACTGAAGAAATGCCTCCCCTCCCCCTCCCCTCCCCCTCCTCTCCCTCTCCGGCTCCCCTCTCTGCATGCCTGTGTTCTTTTTTCTCATTATGTTTTTATGAGACATGTCTAGGACACTGAAGTCCAGAAGGCAGGAATGATTGGCTTCATACCTAAGCAGCCAGAGCCCATGACACACCTGCCAAAGACTAAATGGTCAACAGATCTTTGTTGAAGGACAGAATGTGACTGCCATTCATGATGGTAGTCAGCATTTGATGTCTCTAGTGAGGACACATAGTTAATAAATGCCACCCAAAGGCTTGACATTTTAGTTAGTCTCAAAGGCTTTGTCGCTGGTCAGTGTCCACTCATCATGAGGATTTTAAAAATAGATTGGACTGATTATAAGGCAGTCTGCCCACACTGTCCCCATTTTTGCCTTTTTGCATGCTGAAGTGAGGATAGACTAAGAGGCATCTGGACCCCGAGTTTTTATATAAACTGCGATGGCTTTGTAATCAGCACAGGGTCTCCAGAAGCATCGTAACCTTTTGTTGTTGATTAAGTAGCCTAACTTTCCTTCCACATTGGCTTGGAATCACCTATCCATCCTGAAGCACTTTTTGTAAAGGTAGCAGAAGATGGGGAAAGGAAACCACCTCTGAGTACTTTCTATGCACCTCGGCGCTTTCTGTCCATTGTTCTCTCTAATGAGGAGGCTAGGACATGTTTTATAGGTGAGAAATTGAGGCTGGGTGAAGGGAGCATGAAGCCGGCTTCGGGAGGAAATTCCTTTAGTTTTTCCAAAAAGTCTCTGAGTTCAAGCAGTTTCTCCATCACAGATAAATGCCCTTCCTTTGGTTATGTGCTGGCAATTACGATCCAGACTCATGAAGGACAGAAATTTCTTGGACTGTATTCACCGTCCCTCCTTTTCCCCAATGATTGCCATCACGACTGTTACCATGGTTTGGGGGAAGTTGACCGAGGAAGGGAGGCCTTTCTTTCAGGCATCTCGCATACCCAAGGAAGGAACTGTTAATTACCTCTGGCCGAGCGGCAGCTGCAACTGGCAAAACCAACCAGAGAAAAGTGTTGGAGGTGTGGAAAAGCATTTCAAGGGGTTAGGCAAGGAGCGAGGCCAACGACTCCAAGAGAGGTGTGATGAGAGAGAAAGAGAGGAGCCCGGACTACACAACATACTAACATACAACTCGGAGGGTGGGGATAAAAACAAAAAACCAGAGGGGAGGAAGTAGAGAAAAGTAGGGGCAGGGAAGGAGAAAGTTTTCGAAAGGCTGTGAGGAAAGCGAGAAGGGAGGGTCAAAGAGGAATCCGAGAAAAATACTGAAGCGCTGTGAGAGTTCCAGAAAGAAAATGAGATGAGGAAATGGAGAAAACAGCTCAGAGAAAGGAGGACGGAGATAAGGGAAGGCATGGCACACAACAGAGATGGGTGAGCGGATAGGAGGCCGAGTGGCCACGGGAGAAGGGGACGCATCACCTGTGTGGCGCCCCCCGGCGCCGTGGTGCAGCCCTGTTCCAAGCGCGGCTCGGCCGGCCTCGTAGGATTGGCTCCCGCCTCCCATTCATGTAACCTGCGTGTGTGTGCGTGTGTGCGCGAGTGTGTCTCGCTCGCTAGCTCGCCCTGTGTGTAAGAGAGCGAGGGTGGGGGACGAAGGCAGGCAGGCGAGCAGGCAGGGAGGGGAAGAAGAGGAGGGAAGCTATTAAACACACACACTCACACACACTCGCGCGCGCACCCCCGCCCCAACCCCCCAGAAGCCTCGGGATTGCAGCTGTTACATGTGGGGCAGCAGTGCTGGCAGGAACGCCGGCCGGGAGCGGCCGGGAGCCGGAGCCCGGCGTGCGCACGCGGCTGGAGGCTCGCTGGGGCTCCGCTCCCCGCGGGAGCTATTGTTGGTCTCGCCGGAGCTGAGCTCAGAACCCGGACCTGCTCCGTCTTGGGCGCCTCTATCCAACTCGCGGAGCGGCGGAGCCAGCGGCACGGTGCCTCGCCTCCCCGCCGTCCTCATCCCCGCTTCCCCGGCAGTGGCAGCCTGCAGCCACGGTAAGGCGGCGTGATCAGCTCTACGGAAAAAAGCGCCTTGGGGACCACGGCGGAGGCTCGCCAGCTCTGTCGCCCCTCTTTGCACTCGCAGGTCCCGGTAGCTCAAGCAGCTTGCAGAGGGCTCCGGGAGATGCTAGCCTGCTTCCCTGCTCCGCACTGGGGAGGGAGGGAGGGAGGAAGAGAAGGAGAGCGGGGCGTCCAGGTTGCCGACAAGGCAAGGAGCTTGGAGCCCAGAGCCTCCGCTACCGCAGCCCCGGGAGTCCGCCGCGAACTGGAGCCTGGGAACCAGGGTTGGGGGAAAGCGGAGAGGTGGGAGCCCGCTCCAGACTCTGGATCGCGGGTGGGATGGAGGTTAGCTCGATCCAGGTTCGTGTGCTACGCCGGGCTCACCTTCCCTGCCACGGCCCAGTCTCCCGCAGCCCCTCTGCAGAGTCGCCCGCCCCAGACTCCCGGCGGGCGCTGGAGGAGCCCACGAGGCGGCGCCGGGCTCCCGCGCTGCAGCCTGCCCTGCGGGGCGAGAGCCGGCTGCAGCGGCCCCGGTGTGCGCTGCGGTTAGAGCCGGGAACCCGGGGACGCGACCCCCAAGCCGCACGCCCTCTGCAACCCTCCTGACTCCTGCCTATCCTCGCCGACCGCGTCGTTTCTCGTTCGGTTTGTCTCGGAACGAGTTGAGGACTGCAGGCGCCGGGTGGACTCTCTGGGGGTGCAGGGTTGTGTGTGACTACTTGCACCTCCAGCTTCGGGAAATATGCTGTGTATTGAAATGTGATCTCTGGGCTCCTTAGTCATTTTCCTAGTGATTTAAAAATGCAGTCTTTGCATTGGAGAAGCGGAAGAAGGTGATGTTGCCGAGTGTGTGTGTGTGTGTGTGTGTGTGTGTGTGTGTCCACATGTAACCTAGGAATATCCCAATAACTATGGGGGGAGTGAAGGGTGGTGTGAATGGTTAGTGCTTCTTGACGGGTCCATAGGTGGGTTTCTCTGGCCACTGCCCTCTTCTTCTATGCCCTACCTCCCCGACTAGGCCAGGTTGGAAAGTACTGGAAATTCAATTGCGTGGTCTCTAACTTTGGAATTTGGTATCCCTTTCAGCAGGAGACATTAAGACGATTTCTGCATTTGGGTCTGTGTGGATGAGAGTTTTGCTCAGGTTAGATGTAGAAACCTCCTCAGACCCGCACCAGTCCCCTACCCAGTCGCCACCCCCCCCCCCCATACAACACAACCCTGGAGAGAAGGTTTGTACACATGCAGTTAACCGTAAGCCACCAACGCAGCTATAAAGACGCAGAGTCAGCCAGGGTTTTGCGGGAATCTGAGTGCACTATTGGCGTTTGAGTAGCTCTGGAGATCACCCTGCTGCTTCGTAGAAGGCGCTGGTGGGGCATGCTCGTGATCCCCAGCGCCCGGGCCAGAGGGTGTCCATGTGCTGAGCTGTGCGGCCGTGCACCGAGGATATCTGCTGAACAGTATCGCGGGCAATTATATAAGCTGCCTCAGTGATCTCCCAGATCTCTATTGCAAGCACCCGCTTCTTGAAAGACAACCCTGAAAGTTTTACTGCTTGGGGACTGTAAGTACATGGGAGACCCACTTGGAGAATGGGGAGCTGGGCACCTTGTACTGAGGCGCCCACTTCTGAGACGGGCTTTGAGTGCTAAAGCTCTGTCCCCAAGGAACCGGTTACCGAAGCAGGGACTGAGTGGGTGGAGATCCAAGATTAATCTGTGTAGAGGAGCGGGTCAGAGCGGGTCTTTGAGTCCGTGGAGCCCTGAGATTCAGGTGTTGGAGGTGTTGGGGGTGTTGGATGGCCTTCCAGGGAACGTAGTTTTTGGAAAATCGGTGTTCTCGGCAGCCCCAAGACTCTTTTCTTGGCCCCTCCCTGTCTTTAAATCCAGCGTCCTTCACCTGTTTAGAAACCTGCCTCCAGTCTCTTTTAGAAATGCCCAGGGGCCCCAGGCATCCAGGCCCAGGTTTGGGGTGGTTGTGGTGGGTTAGGAAGTAGAGAACTGGGCTTTACGGGGGGGGGGGGCAGTAACAATTTATATACCTAATGCGGATGCGATGGGAATGGGTGCCTGATATGGCTTCTGTTCCTCGCCTTCCTCCAGGACTGAAAACAGTTTGGTTTCAACTGTGCTCATTCTCACCCCCTCCCCCCAAGTACCCCATCTCGCTGCTTCCTTTCGCTGCCGCAGCCTGTCGCACGTTGATGGGCTTTGATAGAGAACCACAGTAGTGGAGTGTTTTTAAATCTTGTTTTTCGCCTGTAGAGGGGAAAAGCTATCCCAGCCCTGGCAGAAAGAACCCGGAGGAACGCTGAAGTCTGGGGCTTGGTGGCCGTGAACTCCCTCCCCCAAGTCAGATGATAGCGTGCATGGGTGGGGAGGGTTTTGTTTTTGCCACATTCCGGCGTCCTGAAACTCCGCATCCCCTCCCCCCTAAAATCCCGGGTCTGTCTGAGTGTGTTCGGCGCGGTAAAATAAATCCTCCCCCGCGCAGACCTGTGGGGCCGTTCGGATTTCCTGCCTCTGCCATGATCCTTAACAATGCGATTGCAAAGCCAGTGCTGGGCTGGGAAAAATCCCCAGGTGCCGACCAGCCGCGTCTTGACCTTGCTGAAGGCGCCTTTGCTTGGGTTGCCGTAGCGGCTCTGGCCCAGCCGCCGGGGCTGAGGAAGGAGTGCACCCGGGAGGCGGCCGGGTTCGCTCCCAGGGCACCGCAGGAATCGGTTCGCGGCCCCGTTGGCTTGGGGGAGGGGATGGGCTTGGCGGCAACCTGTTTCCCAGCTCTTGGGGCCCAACACTTAGCTTCCCAGCCCTGCTGCTAGCACCACGTGACTGACTCGCCTCTCCATCAGCCTCTAGAAGCCTTCAGGATGGAGTTTCCAGCGTTGGCTGCAGCCCCCTCCAGCTTTCCGCCAACCTGGGGCTGGGCACCGTCGGCCTTGGGCTTTTTTGGTGGCCTGAACTGAGCTCGACGCTGGAGGGGCGACAGAGTGGGCGGGGCCTGATCACCGAAACCCGAGCAGTGGCCGCCAAGTTCCGACCGGGAGCGCTTCCCAGTTGGGGTCCCCAGCACCTACCCCTCCCTTCCAATGCCTGGCCACTTTCTTTAAGACCCTGGGTGCGCTCCTGGCGGCCTGTAGCTATACTTTCCTGGCTTCTCTAAATGCTAAAGTTACTAAGACTGTTTTCACAGGTGGTGGTAGTGGGAGCAAGTGCTCTCTCTCTCTCTCTCTCTCTCTCTCTCTCTCTCTCTCTCTCTCTCTCTCTCTCTCTCTCGTGTGTGTGTGGGGGGGGTAGGGAGAGAGGGAAAGAGAGAGAGAGAGAGAGAGAGAGAGAGAGAGAGAGAGAGAGAGAGAGAGAGAGAGAGGTTTCTGACCAGGCCAGACTGTAGTCTGAAAGCCGGATTTCCCTATTTCTAGGAGCTGTACGACTACTGTGAAAGAATCTGTTTTCTTTGGTGAGGGTGAGAAGTAAACACTTTCTCCTAGTGGGACTGGGTCTGTGCTGCTTGTCCTTGTCCACTAGTCTACGGTGGGCTCTTGTGAATGTTTAGAGTGGGGGATGCAGCTGTAGCTGATTCTACAGCAACTTTACCTCCTGGAATGGGTATTGAAGTGAGTGGGGGCAGGAGGCAGGATAGTTTGTAAAATTACTATACTCTGGGGTGGAGAAGGTGTCAGGGATGGAGAGATTCCATTCTCTAGAGATTTCTCCTGTTCTTGGGTTGCCAGTCCTGCTTTTAATCAAGTCTTCTCTGGGTGGAAGTAGGCTTTGGGCATTAAGCCATGAAACCACCCTGTGGAGAAACGGGTCAGTCTTTGCCCCGGGATGGGATTGGGGGGGGGGGGGTGTCACAACCAGTGCTCAGTTTAAGGAGGACTTTTGAGAGTACAGCAAATGGAATGATCTGGGGTGGTAAGCAGTGAGCAGATGTTCTAGCAGAATGGTAGGTATTGGGTTAGAGGACTCTTTCAGTAGAGTTTAATTCTTTTTAATATCCCTTCAGCTTTTTCTGGGAGCTTGTTAATGGGGATGGGCCTTGCAGTTTTGGGGGACTGTGATTGTTGTGGTCTCAGGAGGTTATTTGGGGGAGGATCACTTCTGTCTCCTGCAAATGTGATAAGGCCATCTACTTTACCGTTCTGTAAGAAAACACTGGCACCTATTAAACCTTTGGCAAACATCACCGACGATCACTCTGTCCGGCTTCTTTCAACTTTCTCCAATGTTGTACATTTGTTGGGTGAGGTTAGGCATGGAAATAAATCCGCAGTGCCCAAAGAACCAGCAGCATTGCATCCAAAGTCTATTTAAAATCGACTTCAAGTGCTTGACACAAAAATATCTTCTCTTTTCTTAGAAAAGTCATTTCCAGTTTTGTTAGAACTGTGCTTCATTGGGTCCCTTTTTCTGACAGAATTGCATCCTTGTGCAGATTGGCATATTATGTAACCTGGTATTTTCAGATCAGGAGTTACAACTCTGGGAAAAGCAGTGATCAGGAATTTAAGCAAAAGATTGCTGGACAACACAAATGAGGAGCTCTATGTAAGATGCTCATTTACACTCTTTAACTGGGATGGAGGGTGGAGAGAAAGGAGATTGGGTAAGCACAGTCAAGCAAAGCTCAACCAAGTCCTTAGCTGCCTGCTGCTCCTATTCTGACAGCTGGTCCACCCAGGTCCAGCCTTCAGATGCTCCCTCCCATCCCAGAATATTCTCCCACATCCATCCATCCATCTAAACAGTGACAAACAAAGAAACAATGGTGTTTACATCACCCCCTTGCAGGTTTGATTCGAAAAGCCTAGCTGGGTAAATCAAAGTCAATTTTAGGTCCAAGGGGCCAATTTTTTACCTGACTCCTTACATAATTTATCACACAAGTTTATTGTAACTGAGAGCTGAATCACTCCATCCGCTTTGCTCTGACAGACAGCTGTAGGAGCCACTTTGAAAGTAACATGCCCCAGATTCCAGGCAGCTAAGCAACACAGAGCCCACACCTAACAACTTTCCACAGGAAGGTATTTAATAAAACTTGTAAATACAAATGTGCATATGTGTATATGCATGTTCGTATACATACATACATGGTGTGTACTCTACGGGTTTATGTATTTATTACTTTGTCATCCTTATTCTCTATTTGCTCAGATTACCTGGGTAAAATGTTACCATTGAAGCAATTCAGACAACAGAGACAAAACCAAAATAAGTTTAATTGCTGTTGGAGTTTCATCTTGAGACTTTATGAGTACAGAAAAAGTGAGATCATATATATAATATTTTGAATGCTTGTTTTTATTTAATAATAAAGCATATAGATCTATCTTGTTTTAACCAACCCCCCAGCAACAGTTTCAATGACAGTATAGAGCCCAGATGTTTTAATATAACATGCTTTTATTAAGTGAGTCCACACTTTTTGGTTTCTTGTTTATATTTAGTGTTTTATTGTAACATAAATACAACAGTCAGCTTTGTACATTTCACAGAAGTTTAGCATTTCCTTAAGACAGATTCCTAGAAAGTAGGGTTGTAGAGTCAAAGGCATGTGCTGTTCGGAGACTCTGTCACACTTGAGAAGCAGCAGCATAAACTGTGTTCTCTACATCTTTTTAACCAGAATCTGTTTACTTTCCTGTCCCCTCTAAGCTTGGGAGCTGAAGTGGTGGAGGGGGGGAGGGGTGGCAAGCAAACCTCAAAAAGGAATCCGAATAACTTTGCAATGTTTTGCTGAACTGATAGGAAAATCCTTTTTCTTTTCTTTTTTTTTTCCTCCATCTGAGAATATTTTTCCTCCCTGGCTGTCTTGGAATCACTTTCTCTGACTTCAGCCAGCAGTCGAGTTGAAATATGTAAATATGTTCCCTTGTAGGTGGGGTTGGCTTCATGATAAATGACAAACAGTTCCCTGGATAAGCGAGCAGAGCATATCTTCCAGCACTTGCTGAGAGGGTAGACCCACACTTTCTTCCTTCTCCTTGGCTCAGAGGCCTTCCATTGACCTAGGAGGTTTTAGGAGGAGACAGTGGAAAGGGAGGGTGTTGTCAAGCGCGGTGGCCCCACCTGCTAAATGTCATTGCACTGAAAGTCAACTCCTTGTTCTCTTCACTATCCCAGGACAACAGTAAATAAATCACTCGCTGCACCTCCTTGCTGTTTCAAAAGCAAAAGCAAAAGCAGTTGGGTATCTTGTCCCCTCAGTACATGATCCACTTCAATCAGAGGGTACATTTGTCAGGCTTGCTCCTTCCCGGGTTGCCTTTCTGTGACCCAGAAAAGATGTATTGCCCATGGTTAGATGACTTGTCATATGATAGAGAATTCTGTGGAACTAGTAGGAGAAGCCTCCCATTTCCAAGGTGTCCTTATCCTCAGCAGGATAAATCAGGAGTTCCCTTACATCCGGTAAAAAGGTCACCTAAGGGTTGTTGAATGACAGCTTGTCGCCTGACATGGAGTTACTCTGCTGGTCACTGCCTCTGACTTCAGACAAGATTTAGATGCTGTCTTTGATGCCTGTGACACTATGGTTTCACCTAGGGAAGTGAGAGAATGTGTCTGTCTTTTGTCTTGTCTGAACATCAAATCTCAGCTTTCCTTCTGTTTGGAAAACAGGTAGAAACAGGACCCAAGGGAAGCGGTCTGTAGAGCAGTGGCCACTGCCCACTTCTTTCCTGCATTTGTCCTGTGCTGGCTCTATGGTATAGGAACTAGAGCATCAGAGGGTACCAAGTGTACTCACTTAACCATTCACATCCTCTGGAAGTCAGGCTTCAATAAGAAAAACTGAGTTTCTGCAGGGTCAGGAGGCATATATCTGCAGTCTCAGTACTTGGAGGCCAAGAGTTCAAGGCTGGCCTGGGCTACCTAGTGAATTCAAGTCTAGCTTGGACTAGAAAGATCTTGTCTCAAAACAACAAGCAGATGGATTTTTTTCTCTGAAAAAGTCTATTTTTTTTTTTCTAAATCTTTTTTTCTCTCGCTGTGAAATAACTGTTGGTTTCTGAAATTTTGGTCTTCAAACCCTTTGGAAGACAAACAAAAGAGTTAGAGCTTTGTATATACCCAACTAATTCCTAGAACCAGTTTTCCTCACTCTGAAATAGCCTTTGGAGAGAAGAGTAGGCTTGAGGTGCTAGAAACCAGGGTGGCTTGGAGTTGAATATGTGTCCATTCCTAAAGGAGAATCCTGTTTTGAAGCATATTCTGGTTGGGTGGGCTGGAGGACTCAAGAATCTGCATTTCTAACCAGTTTGTTGCTGGCTTTTAGGCTTTGTGTCCACAGTCCCTACTGAATGGTGCATTTCCAAGCACCTTCTTTTCTGATGTTCTTTTAGAACAAGACAGTAGTGATCCCTAGACACCAAGAAATCCTAGCTGTCCTAGATTTGGGGGCTTGCATTATTAAGAGTGTACCAGCCTCTCCTTTTGGGTCTTGTGTATCCACAGACATAGCTTGAAGAGTGGGGTGAACCCTTCTATGCCGTGAAGGAGTGAAAGACAAGGGACAAGAACCAAAGGAAGACCTTTTAAGTGCCTTTGGAGTCTGTCCCAGGTGAGGGAGCTTGGGTTTGCCCAACTTCCCCTGCTTGGGACTAACATTTGATAGTAGCTCTCTCCAGCTCTTAACCCCTCTGTTCCATAGAATGGCAGCCTTAACCCTTTATAGAATAACACAGAATCAAAATTCAGCACTTAACGAAGTGCTTGTCTTTAGAAGAGTTTCTCCTTTTGTTTTGTTTTGTTTTTTTTCTTCCGGGCCAACTTTGGGAGTAGATCAAGACATTTACAAATTTGCATCATTATCATGTAAGCAATTAAAGTGCTTAAGAGCTTAAAAGCAATTTGTTCAAGTTGGTTAAATATCCACCCTCCCCAATCTTGTTTGTATTATTAATTTACTCATCAAACTTGTGATATCAGCTCCACAGTGAAGGCCCATTTCAATATCTGCTTATTGGTAGCCTGGTCCCAACGAAAGGGGTTTGTTTTGAGAAGGTCCACAGTAAAAGGACCCAGTTCAGGACGAGTCAAGGAAACCAGCGTTTAACTAAATAAGCCCAGCCCTTTGTTGGCCTCTGGATGAGAACTGGTTATTTAAACGTTTTATTAAGGTGCAATTATTCTGAGAACCAGCTAGGAATGCAGCTCTTTGCAAACATTAATTAGCTGATCCCTCCATCACCCCACATGACTGATAAGTAGCATTAGCCCTCCATTTGAGAGAATAAATGGACACACAGAGTTGAGGGGGTAAAAGGCCAACTCTTGCCCTGATGGAAATATGGTGGTGGCAGGTGGAGTTGGGAGACGAGCTCTTCCCTCAGTAATGTGTATTGCAGTGCAATAGTAGAGCCACACACTGTAACTCAGTAGTCACTGTGACACCTGAAGTTAAGTTTAACTAAAATGCAATATAACTAAGACACTCATTTCCTCAGTCACTGAAGGCATTTTTCAAGGGTTCAAAAGCCACATGTGGATAGTGGCTACCACCGTAGAAACTTGTACTCATGAATGCTTCCATTGTTGTGGAAAGTATTCAGAGGAAGCACCAGGTTAGAGGAGGGGACAATCAAGGAATAACAGGAAAGTCCTTGCCATCTTAGGACTCAAATATAAAACTTCTCCAAACTGGCTGTCACATGAGGAACGGCGAGGGGCCCAATCTATGGTCTAGCCCTTGAGGTTATTGGTTAGGGAACCCACTCAAGACACCAAACGATGAACTCAGAACCTGGCTGTGGCACGTATACGTTGTAAGGTTAGCATCCTGTGCCTCTTTGAAGACTCGTGCTATCATTTATCACTTTTCTTATTAGCCAAGATTATTTTTAAGACAGTGCTGGATCCTGGAGAGGTTGACGGGAGACAGGTACTCTCCTTCCCTGCTGGTGGAAATGCAGATTAATAGACCCTTTCAGGAAAACAATTTGGCAGTAACTGTCGGTAGTCTTAGAAACACTTACTCCCTCTAGTCCAGTATTCCAATTCTAGGAATCTAGCCAAAGAAAGTATTCAGAGTCAGGCAGAGAAGTTTTAAGAATAAAAATGTTCACTTCGGTGATCTTTGTTAGTTGGGGGGGGGCGGGCGAGTAAGGAATAGACTGGACAGAGGGTCCTGTAGCCAGACAGTGGAATAGTATACAAAGATGAGGTTTTTTTTTTTAAATTCCTTTTTCCTTTCTTTTCCATTCTCCTGTCCTTCCTTTCTTTCTTCCCTTTATTTTTATTTATTTACTTATTTTGAATCAGAGTTGCTGTACAGCTTCAGGGGTCCTCCTGATTCTATCACCTCAGCACTGGGAGAGCAGGCAAATGCTACACCCAACTTAGTGCATGGCTGCTGGGGTCCCTAGGCTGGCCTAGGACTTGCTCTGTAGTTCAGGTTAGTATTAATCTTATGGCCTTCCTTCCTGCCTCAGCCTTCTAAATGCTAGGATTACAGATCTCACACACACACACACACACACACACACACACGGAGAAAGAAAAAAACAGGAAGAAAGAAAAAAGGAAGGAAGGAAGGAGGAAGACAGAGAAAGGCAAAGAGTAAGACTATGGTGACTTGGGTGAGTAGGAGAGGGTATGAGAAGAATATCAGCTTTGGAGACTGTGTTCAGAGGAAGAACCGGTGTTCAGACCCTGAGCCACCACCTTCCTGGAATGGAAACCTTGGACCAACCTTCTGTACCTCTCTGTCCTCATATGTACATGATAGAGTGCAGTAAATCAACCTCACATCTCATGGCAGTGAGGAGCCAGTGCTCACCTTAGCAAAGATCTAGCCCAAGCATGTAAAGATGCAGGTGATGACATCAGGGCCTGGTGTGTGCACTGTGTAGAATATAGACACACATGATGTTCCCTGGAGTTTGTAGATTTCTTACCCTCCAGAGGAAAGTAGATGCCTTGTGGTTCTCTGATCCTGACCAGACAGGCTTGTGATTGGCAGAGCTGAACCTGGTATGGATGTGGCTGACTGTAGTCCTCATCTGTCTCTGGTGCAGACTAGCAGTCTTCTGCCTGCCCCATTGTGTTTATGAGCTTCCCAGCAGGGCACATCCCTGAAATCCTCTGTAAGCTCCTTGACTGCTCCCACCCTTGCTGCTCCTCTCTCTGAAGGAATAAATAAAGCTGGAGCGTCCATTTGCAGGGTCTACTGATTAAAACCAAAGGACCCCTAACTAAAAAGTAGTCTCTAGCTGCTAAATGACAGTGACTGTGAGGCTCAGTGTGGAGCCACCTTCCAGGAAGTACCCAGAACTGTAGATCAGTGCTCTTACTACAGCCTTGGACAACCTCCCAAGCTTTCTCCCCTGGTATCTGAAAGCAGCACTGAGTTTGGCACCACCTACCACGCCCAGCTCCAATGCCTTCTCTGTGGGACCTTGGTGATCTACTTAATGTCTGCATGCCTTAGTTTCCCAGTTTGTCAAATGGGAATAATATTGAGAAGTTGGCAGGGTTCTTAGCATGGTTATTGGGAAAGATCATTTATGACAAGCTTAGGAGTCCCTGTTACTGCTGAGTCAACATGATAATTCCCAGAACCTAAAAGTGATGTATTGACTTTTAGCTCCATAGTGGACGGATTTGCCTGGCATTACAAGGCTCTGAGTTCTATCCTCAGCACCACAGTAAGCAAACGAACAAAAGCAAAAAAAGAAAGAACAGGAGTTTATTGAGGTATAGCTAAGTTCTGGGTTCCTTTTCCTCTCATTGATGATGGTTCCCCCTGTGCTGTGGTTTTGTGAAGTGCATTGGAGGGCCTTGCAAGACAGGGGAATTGCCAGCACCTGTCACTTGGTAGCTGTACACATTCAAACACAGTCCTTAGAAATCTGTGTCTACCCTCTTTTCAGTAATAAAATGGAAAATCGAAGTCTCTGTCTCCAAAGGGTTTATGTGGCACTTGTAGTACGTTTTGGTCAGCATCCTTTGTGCCAATGGTGGCTTCTGGCATTGGCGTATTTCTTCTTATTCCCCCATCTGCTCAGCTCCGGGTTCTGTGACCTGCTTCTGAAACCTGTGAGAACACTTCAGCGGTGGGCACATGAGAAGGGGGGGAGGCTCTGAGACTTAAGAAGGTTTGAAGATGCTGGTCACAAGGCTATACAAGCCTGGCTCCAGGAGGACCTTTGATTATGATGGTACCTGTAGGAGCAGAAAGCCAGGGACCTCTGGGGTAAGGTAAGCAGTTCACCCTGGTTCAGTATCAACTGTCTCTTTGCTCCTTACACCCACAAAATCATAAGATTCTTTCTCTGCTTCTCTGAGTGCCTATTCAGTGCTAGCTTTAGTTTCTAGTATCATTATCAGTCTCAACAGGAATTTCTAACCCCATCCCTGCAGTAGACTCACCTGAAATGTTCTCACCAAAGACCAGTCTCTCTTTCCTCATAATGTGTTCTCTCTCTCTCTCTCTCTCTCTCTCTCTCTCTCTCTCTCTCTCTGTGTGTGTGTGTGTGTGTGTGTGTGTGTGAGAGAGAGAGAGAGAGAGAGAGAGAGAGAGAGAGAGAGAGAGAGAGAGAGATATGGGGGAGTCAGCAAAGCTATACAGCCAGGGCTGAGAAATGACACACAAGAGTAGAGCTTCATTAAGCGTTCATTTCATCCCCTTTTCAAAGAAGCAGAAAAGATCCCATATTGGGTAATTTATGTATGAGGTGAGTGACCTAATTCACTAAATCCATGGGACTAGAATATAGTAATCAAGGCTTCTTGCTCCGCCCTCTGCCCTGCCTCTGGCAAACTGGGGCATCTCTGTGGGAGAGTCAGCTTTCTCCCTCCTGTTCTGTTCTCTTCAACAGCTGCATTCTGCAAGATGGACAAGGCCCTGCCTTGCCTGGAGCTGTCAGGATAGGCCTTTGGGCTACTTCTGCTCTTTTTTGTTCTCTCCTGGGCTGTGCCCATTAACCATTCCTGCATAATTCCCTCAAATTTCCAAGGCCTCTTCTGGATTCCCAAGGTAGAAGAGAGGATGTCTCTTCTCTTTCAGCACGTCAAATGCATATCTCAGGGTAGAAACCTTCCAAAGTTGTGCTGGTGACTGGACATTGTGGAATAGTCTGTGGGAGGCTCTGAAGTTTGAAGGGTTTGGGGATTTTCTTGTTGATGAGTACAATTTGTTCAGAAGTCCTTGGCAGGCAAGATGACTTGCCCCAGTAAAAGTGCTTGCTACAAAAGCCCGATAACCTGATTATGAATTTTGGAGTCTGTGTAGAAGGAGGTAATATATTCTACAAGTTGTCCCTTGAGCTCTACACATGTGCCGTGGCATATATGTCTCTATCCCAATCATGTGCATACATACAAATAAATGTTAATATTGTTACTACTAATGATAAAAGTGACGACATTCTTCACTCCTTTGGATTCATTTTTCTGGAGATCATCTCAAATCTACCTCAAACTGGGAAACGGAGTTGTACTATAGAGAGGCCCTTTAATGTCAGATGCAATAGTGCTTTTCTGTAATCCCAGCAATTTAGGATTCTGAGGCAGGAAGATCACACATTCAAGGTCAGCCTGGACAACATAGGAAGGTCTGTTCCAAGGAACAGATAAAACAAAATAACAAACAAGAAATACTTGTTCGTTATTTCTTGAGACTTGCTTGAGACTTAAGATACAGGTCCTTGGGCTTGCAGAGATGACCTGTGCATGTCACACAAGCACAACCGCCAGAGTGTGGATCCCTAGCACCCACATGAAAGCTGGCTATGTTGCCTTGCTCCAAGAACTGGGAGAGGCAGAGATAGGAGGATCCCAGGAGCTCTCTGACCAGCCAGGGTAACCAAAATGATGAGCCTCAGGTTCGGTGTTAGACTCTGTCTCAAAAATAAGATGTCGGGAGATAGATAGAGACATCCACTGTCAATAAACCTCTGCACTCTAATATATATGAAGAGACACACATCCTCATGCATCTGGGCACACTAGCATACACCACACACGACCCCTTGCCATACACACAAACACAGTAGTGGATTGGAGAGTCAACCTGAGAGTCTGTGTTTCTTTTCTTTCTTTCTTTCTTTCTTTCTTTCTTTCTTTCTTTCTTTCTTTCTTTCTTTCTTTCTTTCTCTCTCTCTCTCTCTCTCTCTCTCTCTCTCTCTCTCTCTCTCTCTCTTTCTTTCTTTTTGGTTTTTCGAGACAGGGTTTCTCTGTGTAGCCCTGGCTATCCTGGAACTCACTCTGTAGACCAGGCTGGCCTTGAACTCAGAAATCCGCCTGCCTCTGCCTCCCGAGTGCTGGGATTAAGGGCGTGCCCACCACCACCCGGCCAGTCTGTGTTTCTGACAAGCTCAGAGATACAAATACTGATGATGGACACCCCCTTCCTTGCTGAGCAGGGGTCTCAAACTTGATATTTCTCTTCTTCGTCTCCTCAAGTCCGTAAGTACCAGATGTGTATGCATCTGGGTACCAGGATTGCTGTGGTCTCTGTAGTGACAGCTGCTGTGTGCCAGTCAACGTAGTAAATAGTGGCCATCATCACCATGCCAGGGACAAACTCCACATACAGCTGGAGCACTGTGCTTTTCAGGCTCCATTAACATCCTTAAATACATTCAACTTTGTGACATATTGTGGAGGAGGTAGCAATTTTATTGTTAAGATATTACTTTAAAGACTTTTTTTTTTTTTTTTTTTTTTTGGTTTTTTGAGTCAGGGTTTTTCTGTGTAGCCCTGGCTGTCCTGGAACTCACTCTGTAGACCAGGCTGGCCTCGAACTCAGATACTTTAAAGATTTTATATGTATATATTTTATGTTTGGGGGCAGGAAATAGAGTTGAGTGCTGGAGCATTTGCCTAGCCTGCATGAGACTATGAATTTGATGTTCTGCACTACCAACATTTTAAAAAAATCATATCCTTATTAATGTGTTTTTCCTTATGATAGCAACAACCACAACATTAAGGAAGCCTAAGGTAATCCCTAAGGAAAGAAAACAACACATGACCCTGGAGTTATGCAAACACACCTCCCTCCAATGTTTTGGTCTTCTCTGATGTTGCTTTTATGTACAACTCCTTGAAAAAACGTTTTTAGATTTATTTCTTTTTATTTTATGTACTTGAATGCTTTGCTTGCAAGTATTTATGTGCACCACATGTATGGGAGTCAGAAGAGGGCTTTAGCTCCCTGGGAACTGGAGTTACAGGTGGTTGTGGGTCATCTCGATGGCTACTTACCTGTGATTCTAATCTTCCCCTATTCCTGCTCTCCCCTGCCTCATAGAGCAACTTATATACATTATTTTCTGACTTTAATGTTAAGATAATTTTCCGTGTTGTTACGTCTTTCTCTCCAATATGCCATTCAGATCTGTAATTTTTCATCATAAGAACGCACCATTATTTATCTAATTTCCCTCTGTTGTTTCCAGTTCTCTACCGCCATAACTAATGCTGACGTTCACATAGCCATGGGCTCTCTGTTTATTTCTTTCACCCATTTTCTTTACTTGAAATTTCTTGGTCAAGGATGGTATAGCACTTCAGAGTATTTGATACATGGGATCACAGGAGCAAGAAGCCCACTTAGGTTCCCCTAGACTGAAAGGAGTTTGATTGAAGGTGTTTTCATCATCTTCGTGTTAGGTTGGGAGCTGTAGAGACGTGCCATGGATACCAGAGAATCTCTGGAAATCTTAGAGCAGACAGTGTCACTGTATTCTACTTCTGGGTATGTGTTTAAACCGTGTCGTGCTAGGTGAGGTGGCCAGCAGGTGATCCAGCTGAACACAGACACATTTTCATTCCTGAATTTCTGTGCAAGCGAGCATGCAAAACGGAGAAGAAAGTTGCTTGTAGAGTCTCCCAAATTCTAGCTTCAAGTGTCTAACTGCCTCTTCAGTATTTCTCTTGAACAATCTTATGGCTGTCTTGAACTTTATGTGTCTTTTCATCAAATCTTTTTCCGTCGGGAGTCTTTGGCCTCTCTTGGCCAATGGGAACTGCATCCTATGCCTCAGAGGTCCCAAACATTGGAGTTGCCTTTAGTACTTCGTTTTTGTGGTTATTTTTGTTTGTTTGTTTGTTTGTTTTCATCTCTGAATGCAGAACCATCGGGATATCTTAAAATGGTTCACCTTCACAATAGACCCAGAACCTGACATATTTTCATTCTCTTTACTGCTACCATCTGGATCCGTGTTCATCTTCTCTCATCTGGATAGTGGTTTCTTCTTGCCTTGGGTTCCCTGTCTGTCCTTGCTCCCTTGCAGTTTATTGTCATCATAGCAGCTAAAATGATCCTATTATTATATCCACATTTAGATCCTGTATTAAAATGTCGCTCTGATCTGGCCGTTCTCTGCTCAGCCCTCAGCAAGGGATCTTTACTTGCCTCGGGGCAATGACCAGTGTACTTACAAAGCCTACAAAGCCCTCCCACCAGGCTTTCCCACCAGTCTCCTGTTCAGATGCTCTCTTCCTTACTCTGTAGGACATCAGGCCCAATCTTGCTTCAAGGCTGTTCCTTCGCCTGGGAGGTTCTCCTCTGTATAGTCCCATGGGTAACTGCCACCTCCCAGACTCTGCTCTAATGCCATCTTCTTGGCAAGCCTTACTCTGACAATCCTGTTGCAATAAGAACCTTGCATCCATGTCTGCTCTACTGTTCCACAGGTCCCTAACCCTACTCTATGTTTTCCTCTTTCCACCGTGTTAAATGTTATGCTCTAGTATTCTCAACAAGATCACCCTAGCTGCTAGGTTGAGAATAATCTGAAAGAAAGGGGTGGGTCAAGGGCAGAGCATGCTATGTAATTTACTTATTTATTACACTTATTGGCTGAAAATGAATAAAGACTACCCAAATAGGCACAGGCAGAGACTGTTTATTCAGAGTTTGTTATAACAACGGAGTCAGCCACCATCACTTGCCTTTGTCAGGGCCTCAAAGGCAGGCAGGGGAGTAAGCAGCCTCACAGTGAGAGCAGGGAAGGCTCCGGGCTTCTCTGATTGGGGGTTGTTGCAAGGGGAAGTGTGTTAACTAGAAGCCAGCATCCTTCAAGACTTGTGTAGAAAGCAGAGTTTACTTTCTCTAATTTCAAGTGGGGGTGGTAGTTAGGGAAGCCGGAGGGTCAGGGTTGTTGGTCAATTTGGCCAGTTGTTTTTGTATCTGATCTGGCCTGGTCGTTCCTCATTCTGTTCAGCTCATTCTCTCGTGGATGCTATTAAATCTCCACAGAGGTAGAGATTAATCTAATTTAATCCTTACAATAAACCCGGTGAGGTCTTTTTAAAATTGCATTTTCATTTCTTTATTATGTGTGCATGTATATGGGTGGGTGGGTGTACATGTATATGGGTGGGTAGGTGTGCATGTATATGGGTGGGTGGGTGTGTTCCTTCATATTGAGGACAGTCTTTGTGAGCCAGGTCTCTCTATACCATGTAGGTCCCAATGATCAAACTCAGGTCATGAGACTTAGTAGCCCATGCCTCTTCCTGCTGAGCCACCTTAATGGCCATCAGTTTAACAGAAGTCCTGTAGGGCCAGCAGGGACAGTGCAATGTCTGTAGCAGAAGCCTTGTCTCCCACAGTAAGATCTTCTTGTTCCTTATTTCCAAAGATAGTTCAGAGAGGTCAGGTATCTTGCCCAAAGTTCTGATCCATAGTGAGCCAGAGACCTGGGTCCTTAAATAAATCTACCTAGCTCTAAAGCAAAATGCCCCCCATCCTCCCACCCCTGTGGAGGTTTCTACTTAGTTCATGGGAAATGGAGGGGCAGGGAACTTGCCCAGTGGCAGACACAAGATTCCTCCCATTTCCACGGTCACTGCACTTTCAGGCAAAGCTTTGAGTAGACACCTACCTTCATTGCTGAATCAAACCTCACTTTCAAAATTAATTTGTGCTCTTGAAAGGCTCCTTTAAAACTCCTTTAAGATTCCAAATACGTATGTAGTATGGGAAAGTTCATAACAGACTTGAGTTTGGGTGATATCCTCATAGCGTCAAAATGGGCCTGTGCGTATACATGTGCGCATACACACATGCATATTCAGGCCTGCCTATAATCTCCAGAACATTCTTGAAATTCTTCAAGTTTAAAGCATTGCCATGGTAACTCTCGTGGTTGTCATTCCTTGATCTATTGTTCTCAACCCATCTCAGTTTTCCATCTCGCTAATCATTACGAAATTAAAGTTTGTTTATTCAGAAATGGACTACAGAGACAAGCCAGCAGGTGTCACACAGTTCATACCAGAGGCAGGGAGTGAAAGCCAGGTCCTCTGCTGCAGACTCTGCCAATGAAGATAGGCCTTATGTGTACTGAGCCACAACACTGTGCACCCCGTGTGGCAGCTCTGCCAGCAGCACTTAATATGCTCCATTGTCTGCTGAATGGAGCCAAGTTTGAGTACAGGGCTGCCTGGTTTTCACTTCACCACTTCCACTACTCCGGACCTCAGCAGCACATGGCCAGGACTTTAGGGCTAACTTCTCATGGGATCATCCTCAGTTATTCCTCTGGAGCTTCAGGTGCCAAGGGAAACTAGATTGGTCGGAGAGCTGCCTTCAGTTTCGCTGCTAGGGGCTTGTTCACTAAGTTTTAGACTGCTGTGACAGGAATGAGCGTCCCATTCCTGGAGGAGAGCAAAGAGGGCCAGACTCCCGATGACACACTTCTTGCAGAGGTTAGAAATTTATGCTCAATGTTTTTTTCCAAGATCCAGGGAGAGAGAAGGGTGGGGTTTTTTGGTAGGGTTCCTCAGCAGGGCATGTGGGTACCACCATAGAATATGTGACTATTTAAGCAACAAGAACTTGTTGAGTGAGCTCAGACTTGGACTACACATGGTGTGCCATAAAAGGAGTAGGTGTGTCTGCTCAGAATGTGGGGTTCTTAGGATTCAAGAGAGTATTTCAAAACACCCAAGTTTGAGTCAGGCTGACCTCTGTTTAAGTGCTGGCTCAGCCTTCTCTGCCTAAAGTTTTCTTAACTTTGGCACCATTGGCTGGGTAATTTTTGGTTGCACTAGTCTGTCTTAATGCACTGTAGGATAGTCAATGGTGTCTCCAGATCACTAGATTCTGGTGCCTTCTCCACCACTTGTGACAGGCAACATTTTCCTAAGACATTGTTAAATGTCATCTAGGAGGAAAATACAAGATTCTCTCAGGTGGAGAACCACTGTGCTGTCTTGTGTGACCTTGGCCAGTTACCAGAACTCTTGGATTTGGTGTGCTTCTCTTCACTATGAGGTAACGAGACCAGCCTAAGGATTAAATGAGAGAATGCTATTGAGCTTCTAACATAGAGCCTGGCTCAGGCAGATGCACTTGGGAAAGAGCTCTCATTCCCACGGTGCCTGGCAGAGGCAGGGGAAGCTTCCAAAAGAAAGAAGTGTTTGTGGTCAGACTGGAAGGATGAGAGCATGCTTTCCGTAAGGATGTGAACTGCTGTGGTCAGGATTATGTGCTCTCTCTCTCTCTCTCTCTCTCTCTCTCTCTCTCTCTCTCTCCCCCACAAGTCTACTCTCACTTGCTTACCATCCTTGCTTCTTTCCTATGAAATAGGCCCAGTAGCCTCCAGAAGAGGTACATTTGATTCTGGCCTCCCGTTTAATGCCCCCAGGGCCTTCTGCTCCAGATGTACATGGACTTGCCCTGTATGCCTGTGCAGGCCAAGAATAGCGGCTGCTTCCCCATCTTGTTAAGGATAAATTGGATTTTTTTTTCTGTGCCACTGCGCGAGAAAATCCCTCAAGTAAGATTTCAGATTGGGTCTGGATGAAATAGACAGAGGCTAAGATGGTGGCTGAATATTTCATGGAGACCCTTTCAAACCATCAGCTCAGCTCTTGTGGACAGTGTGGGAGAGAGAATGTGGGTTGGGAGTCAGTCTGTCTCAGCTCAGGCCCCACCTATTAGATGGAACTTTGTGGGAGAAGTCGCTTCATTTCCCAAACTTCAGTTTCCCTACCTATAAAAACACAGAGTCTCACATATGCCGTGGGGGTTGTTGGAAGGTTCTAGTAGGTGATGGAGGTAGAGAACCTGGCAGGGTCCTGAGGACTTAGTATCTAGATGGTTGGAACTTTTCATTCCTAGAATTTGTGGTTTGAGGGACAGCACTAACCTTCCTAATGACATAGAGCAATGGCATTAAAGTCCTTGAGGGAGTCGCTTTAGAGTAGCCTTCCTGGTCTTCTCTTTTGAATTTGCACTTTGGGGTTAGGGCTGGAATTTTTGGAGGGCGTACCAGAAGACCAGATGTAGAGAAAGCTTTTCCCGTGTTTCCAGCAGCCCAGCTGAGCAGACTTTGGATTTAAAAATAAGCCAGCCTATCAGGAGGCAGTTTTAAAATATAGCTGTGACAAGCAAATGCCTGCCCTGCTATTGCACAAAAATTAGTCATTAGAAAGGTCAAACGAAGCCTAGGAAGCTCCCAAGTCCCAGCCCCCACCCCAGGCCTAGCTCCAGCCCAGCCCAGCTCCTCACTCCTCCTGTTTCTACCGAGGAGCTCAGGTTGTTGTAATAAAAACACGAAGAGTATGGTGTTTTGTAACTATTTTTATTCCGACATCAGACTTGATGTTAGTGCTTCTGAATTATTTAACATTTTTCTTTCTCAGCTGGCCTCTGCAGCGAATTTCTCTTCCAGGGCGGAGGGAGTTGCTTTAGAGGAAACCAAGGAAGCAGACAAACATTGACTGCAGGCCCTCTGCTTTCCCATTGGGAGAAAGACAGTATCAGGTATCCTGTTATGGATGAGTGGTCTCCTATCAAGGGAGGTGTCAGCTATTTTGTCTCCATTTTCCAGAGAGGTTGTGTAGTTTGTGTGAGCGAACCCAGCAAGAAGGGTGGGGGTTCGGGTCTTGTAGATTCATGGGTGTTTCTGACTGCAGAGCCTGTGCCGTTTTTGTCGGAAGAGGCTGCACAGCCTGCTTCACGATATCATACACACATGTAGGCTCGCATCACCTGTTGGCTTAAAGGGTACCTGGTCAAATCGCCCCCCTGAGAGTGTGAAGGTGAACAGAGGTGAGAAGATCAGCCTCAGAAGGCTGACAAGGAGGAAGAGGGGGGGCCTCGTGGTTCCTGTGTATTGTTGTCACCGTCACTGGGAGATTGCTGGTAGCGGTAGTGGGAGGCTGGTTCAATGCATTCTGCCGTTCTCTAGGGCATTTTAACTTGAGTCTGTCAGCTCTGTGGGCATGTGCAGAGCAGGTAGAGCCCCTCCCTCACCGTCCAGCCGCTGCATCTTGGTCCTCTTTGAAGAGGGTGGTGATTGGCAGCTTTAAACCACCCCTAACAATGAGAAGCAAGAAGCTGGATTCTTATCTGCTGCTTCTCATAATTAAAGTTCATCATAGACTTTTAGTGGCCATTTGAAATAGACATCTGGGCTGAAAAGAATCCTGTGGCAGATTTCGATGGTCTCACTGCTGCTGCCCCAGTGTTATCTATTTCTTTATTTCAGAGTCAGAGATTAGACAGTTTTCTTATTCTGTTTCTCCAGCTCCTATTTAATTATCAGTGACCCAGAGATGACTCTATTTAAAGCATGTTAAAACCCTCATCCTACCACGTGTGAAACCCCAGCTAGAATTGTGATATGAAGTCTCTGGGGAAGAGGGGCCTCTGGAAATTAGCTAGGGACAACTTACTTCAAAAGTGTCCATCATTATGGTTTCAATAACATTCTCCAGGATAAAATAGCTGTTGGTAATGTTAATAACAGCTGTATTTTGATAGGGCAGCACTTTATGACTCTATCAAGTGATATCACATTCTGTTAAATAAAGTAATATTTGACACAGGCAGATTCCATGTTATTAAATTTTAGATAGCTATATGAAATACTTGGTTCTCCTTGCTGGCTCTCTCTCTCTCTCTCTCTCTCTCTCTCTCTCTCTCTCTCTCTCTCACACACACACACACACGCACGCACGCGCGCACACACACACACACACACACACACACACACACACACACACACACACACTAGTGAGACAGCTGTGGCCTCCCCAGATGACTTTATTTATGAAACCGTGCAGACTAATGGAGTGACCCCTTTCCTTTCAAGGCAGCTTCTTATAGGAATGATTTGGTTTTAGGTATTACAAGAAAAAAGAACCTGACCAGTGTGTTTTCAAACATCTCTGCTTATGATTCTGCAAAGAGGACAGAGGAGAGAGAGTCACATTTTCAGAGTAAATCCCTTGTGACAGATACCTTGCTGTGTATGTGTCACAGTTCATCTCACGTGACACAGACAATGCTGTAGGAGCCTACTGGGTCTTCTCTTACAGGTGAAGTGGCATCTCTAAGGACATTGCTGGTGGAGTTACCATTGAGCCTGGGTTTATCTGACCGGATTACATACACTGCCTTGCCCCACAACCCCGTCTTGTCTCCAGGAATTTACTGTAAAGCATGTTTTTCCATGTTGTACATGCGTGTGTGGTATGTGGAAAGGAGTAATAGGTTCTCTCCCTCATGGGGGAGAAAAACCCGTGTCTAAATATGTTTGGAAAATACTAAATGAGGCTGCCTAGACAAGTGTCTACCCTGGAGCGTTTCCTATGCTCAAGTGCATTTGCAGAGGAGATAAAGAACCTGCAGGAATTCCCCAAGTGCATGGGGCTCTATCTCAGTGGTAGGGTGTTTGCCTTGTATGTGTGAGGGCCTGGGTTCAAGTCCGAGTTTGGAGGGGGAAAACATGTTCTTAAACTAAGAGTTACAGAATATCTCAAGAGTAAGGTGCCTCCGAGAACTGTTCACAATGAGCCCTGTGAATTCTCGAATGCACAGGGCTAGAGCTGTTGTCCCTGTCTTACTGATGTGCTCACACTAAGAACTTTAGGGGTCCTGCAGAGTCCCATGCCGATTGCCCCGCTTGGGAGGCCACAAGCCTACCTCCCTTTCTGACATCGTAGCTGCTCAGATAAGCAGAATCTGGTTTTGTTCTGCCCATTCCCCAACTTATAGGAAACATCAAAAAATTAAATATGAAGAATAAAGGCTCAACTTGTTTTTAATGCTATCAGGAGGGAGAAAAGTTTTACTAGGTTTTCGGAAAGATTTGTGCAAGTGAAGGAGCTAAAAGGCAAAGATAAACTTTTCAAAATACATAGGAAACAAAGAGAATATTGTGGATTAGAATAGAAATACTGAAATTCTATTCTATTAAGGGAACTTAAGAATCTCCCTCCCTCTACCCATCCCTTCTCCCTCCTTCCCTTCTCCTAGGCTCACATACACACGTGCAAAGTGCCATATTGAAAGTCTCACCTCAAACCCTCTTTCTTGGATCTAAAGGGAACTAAGGGATAATTGTCTTATCCACATTGCCGGGGACACTGTTATCCAGAGAAAGTGCTTTAGCCATCAAGCAAGCCTCTTCAGGGAACATGAGGTCAAGACTTGGATAGAACATTGATGTCTAAGGTCTAAACTCTGACTGGATGGCCAACCTTAACCTGTTTAACCTTACAGCTAACCCAAGAGATGGGTTCAGAGAGGCTGGGCAGTTTTAAGCAGCATGATCCAGGCTAGTAACTGTCCACATGGTGGGACTTTAACTCACTACAAGGGTAATGTTAACAGCATCAGATTTGGAATACAAGTTTTTTGATTGCTGATCTCATTTTTTCCCGGCACTCACTCACTGGTCCTGACTCAGAGGGAAGAGCAAAGCACTGTCGCACTTGTCTCCTAGAGAGCTAGGAGAGAGCTAGGAGAGATCTAGGAGAGAGCACCTTGTCTTGGAGCTAGAGCTGCTATGGGTTCCCATTTGAACAGGAGGAGGAGCAGAACTCCTACCTGTGGGCGTGAGCCTTGGCTTCCTTTTCTCAGCTGCTCAGGTGGTTGGTAAGCCTTGGAGTGAGTCATACAAAGCAGACAAAGGCCGCTGACTCAGTGCTGAGGGAGGGCTTTCCTTTTCAATTCCATATTACCATGGAGCACAGGAGTTGTTTTGAATTCTTTCCTATGTAGTTTTGAAAAGCCGTGTGTGTGTGTGTGTGTGTGTGTGTGTGTGTGTGTGTGTGTGTGTGTGTGTGTGTGTGTATGTGCGTGTTTACATCTCTTTGACATCTTTAGTTGTGGGTTTATACTAGAGGCAGGGATATCTCTCAGCTATTGTACTTAGGGGCTTCATTCCATTCTATGCTTCAAACACTTCTAGAATTATGACCCAGAGCATAAACAATCCACTAAGTTGCTTCCTGCATGGGGGTACCGGAGGGAGACTGTCTATTTATCCAGGTGATGCAGCTATGGTTAAATACAAGGTTGAAGTCATCTTTGGCTATTTGGCAGTTCAGTCATTCACTTGCTCAGCTTTTCCAGTAGTATTTGTGAAGAACATCTGATTTTCTAGGCACAGTGGTAGACAGAGTTAGAGGAAGATAAAATGACCACCCCCAAGAAGGTTGTAGCTGGCTGGAAGACAACCACATGAAGGAGGAGCTGCAGAGGGTGGAAGTGTTCCTAGAGACACATCAGCTACCCCTGCCTAGCGGCAGTCAGTCATGGTCTCATGGGAAAGGAGAAGATTGGTGGGGATATGGCTCAGTGTGCAAAGTTCTTGTCTACAAGTATGAGGACTAGAGTTGGATAACCAGCACTTACATAATTCTGTATGGATGTAGCTTCTCATCTGCAGTCCTAGCATGTGATAAGCAGAAACAAGGGATCCCTAAGTGGAGACAGGGGGTCCCCAGAGCAAGCTGGATAGCTGGACTAGCCAAATTGGTGAGCTCTGGCCTCAGTTCAGAGACATTCCCTTAATATCTAAAGAAGAGAGTGATCAAAGAAGATACCTTCAGCTATCCAGCTTGCTCTGGGAACTCCCACGTCTTCACTTGGAGATCCCTTGTCTCTGTCTACCACAGGCTAGGACTACAGATTTTTAGTAAGTTTCCAGTTTTTTCAAGACAGGGTTTCTCAGTGTAGCCCGACTGCTTATTTATTGTATTTAAATTTTCATTCCGTTAAGCAATCTTACTCTAGTAGAGGGAAACACACGAGTCCATTGCTCATTCACACACCAGGTACATGGTGGGAAAAGAGCTTACCTGGGAGTGAGCATCCAGCAGTTTAAGGGGGACCTGATCTGCCTGGAAGTCACCAGGAAAGACCTCAGAGAATAGAGATGACTCTAAAAAGCCTTGATGGTTGAGAATATTCTCAAGTGAGGGTGTGTGGGCGGACTCCCCAGACAAAAGGCGGAGCTTGTAGAGGCTTCAGGGAAGCTTGTGAAGCCAGGGAAATGGGGGAGGATGGGGCGGTCCTAGGACTGGGGAAGACCATTAGGGAACTTGGACTGTGTCCTGATGAGGCAAAGGAACTCTCTAGCTGCCCTGGAACTCAGTATTTGGACAAGGTGAATTTTGAATAGATGATGTCACAATCTTATTAGAAAAAATGTCAATAGCCTTACTCAAAATCATAAGAAACATGCAGGCATCTTTTTCAGAGTAATATAACACCACAGACATGTAACATCAACCCCATAGTTCAAAGCCAGGGTTTCAGAGTCGAAATGCAAAGTTGAAATTTGGGTACAGCTCATCCATTGAGTATAGCTTCCTTGTTCGCTATTTCTCTCATGGCTGCGGGTTTTTGCAAACCTTTATTTTCTTTTTATGTATATTGGTGATTTGACTACATGTATGTCTATGTGAGGGGGTCAGATTCTCTTGAACAGGCGTTGCAGACCGTTGTAAGCTGAATTTGAGTGCTGGGTCCTCTAAAAAAAGCAGCCAGTGCTCTTAACCAGCGAGCCATCTCTCCAGCCCCCTCCTGCAAACCTTTAAGTTCAAAGAACACATCTTGCCTTCAGGAGGGAGAAGAGGGAGCCACCTGCAGCCCAGAGAAGAAGTTCACCTTAGAGAGTGTAATGGGCAGGCTCAAAGCTACTCAGGTTTCTCACTAGTTATGTAGTCCTGCGCTAGATGCTTGAAGTCAGTCTCTGGGCTAAGAAAACTCTAGATGTGTTTCTGGTGCTTATGCAAGAATCAAACACTCGAGACACCTGCCTTCAAAGAGTAAAAAAATAGAGTTCTTTTGAGTGATTTCTTCAGCATCTCACAGATGTGCTAAATATTGATGTCTTATGCCTTATGTCCTTAGATTCGAGGCTCTTACTTAACTGCTTTCCAGATATCTGCTCTGCCTTTAATGTTATCCAGTATTGATGTATTGATCAAGACCTCAGCCACAGTGTATCTTGGCTAACCTGTCCTGTGTTCCTAGCAAACAGGGAATGACTGGGTGAGCGGCAAGAAAGGGTCGATGTTACATTTATCTGCAGTGTCCATCTGCATTGTCTGGTTGCAAACCGGTGCTCTGACTGTGCTGCGCTGGAAGATGCAAGCTCTGCAGAAGAACCGTGGCAGAGGTCAGCTCAGGCTGGATGGCTGGGAGCAGGGCCTGACAAGGAGACCAAGGAGCCTCTGGCCTCCCTGAGTCTCTTTTTCACATCTATAAAACTGGATCTTAATACCATCTGCTTAGAATGTTGTGAGGGGCAGGTGACATTATGCATGGAAAATTCTTGCCATTGTATCCATTATAAAGTTGGATAGGAGTTTATTAAGGTGTTGGAGAGATGGCTCAGTGGTTAAGAGCACTGGCTGCTCTTCCAAAGGTCAGGAGTTCAATTCCCAGCAACCACATGGTGGCTCACAACCATCTGTAATAGGATCTGATACTCTCTTCTGGTGTGTCTGAAGACAGCTACAGTGTACTCATATATACATAAAATCAATAAATCTTTTTTTAAAAAGTTTATTAAATGCTGACTAACAATATTATTTTGATCAGATAATGATGTCATAGCTAAATAATTGGCTATGGTGAGTATGTCATGATTGTGTATACCTGTTCATATGTATGTGCAAAGGGCCAAAGGTTGATGCTGGTATCTTCTTAAACTGCTCTTTCTACTTTATTCTTTTGAGATAGGATTTCTCACCAAACTTGGGACGCACCAGTTGGGAAAACTGACTGGCCAGTGAGCTTCAAAAATCCTCTTGTCTTTATCCCTCAGGGCTGAGATTAGATGTGTGTCTCCATATCTGGCTTTTTAAATGGGTGCTGGGGGTCTGAACTTGGGTCCTCATGCTTGTATGGTCAACACTTGATTGACTGAGTCTTTGGTTTTGTTGTTGTTATTGTTTTTAATTATTGTTTTAAATAGATCATCAAAGGGATATTTATCATTAGAGAAATGAAACTTGAAGACACAATGAGGCGCCACTTGGAGCTCACTTGCTTGTCTGAAATTGAAAAGGCTGATTTTACCAAGTCTTGCTGAGGATGCAGAAGAGCTTAAATGTCAAACGGAGAGTGCTCCTATTTTTGAGAACAGTTAAGTAGCCTCTTAGAGATAGAAACATAAACCAGGCTTAAGGTGCATGCCTGTAATTTCAGGATTTTGAAGGCTGAGACAGGTGGATCACCATGAGCTCAAGGCTAGCCTGGGCTACATAGTCAGTTCTAGATCTACTTAGGCTCTCTCTAGTAAAAGCTTATCTCAAAACTAAGGGAACTAATACTTACTTTATGACAAGCCCTTTCACTCCTAAGTGCTTAGCTGAGAATGAAAGTATCTTGACACAAAGACCCCCACAACGATGTTTAGAGTGGCTTTGTTTGTTCCAAGTGAGAATGAATCCAGCAGCAGAAATGGCTATCAACCAGTGTATCAGTAATCAAAGGGGAATGAAGCCTTTATAATCCCAATAGAATGAATTAGTCTCAAAACAATTACAATGAGTGGAAATGCCAGACAAAAGGAATATATACTGTGTAGGTCATTTGTTCAGAGTTCTGCTTATGCAGAGTAATTCTATCCCAGTAGAGAGTAGGTCAGTGGTTGAGGAGAGCAAGGAGGAGTTACACAGAGGGCAGGGAAGCAGAGAGTGACGCATGTGTCCTCTCCTAGAGTCCATAGCTCACGGTGGTGCATCTGTATCGAGACTCAAGCTATGCAATTTAGACATAGAGTGGTTTGTTGTCTTTCAAATACAACTTTGTCATGTTTTTCAAAAGCTGAGGCTGAAGATGAAGGACAAATAACATACTTAAACTGAAGTTTGTTTACAAGATGACAGACCAGCACAGATCCCACTGCAATGACTGACTGCTCACTGGTACCCTGGAGATGGTTTTTCAGCTCTCTGAGTTGCAGTCTTTCTATATAAAACAGGGGTGAAGAGTCCAAGACATCCCAAAGGCCACGGCCTTTGGGTTACAGACAAATCCTTTAGCATAGAACTCAACAGGTATTGGATGCCTCCCCTCGTAGCTGTCTATAATGCTAGTATTGTTTATTGGTTTCTATTAAGGTCTGTAGATGACTAATTATCTGCCAACAGATGACTTCCCTATGAATCATCCAGACTGGAAACTGCAGTGAAGGTTCTTCCGTGCAACATAGTCATGAGAAAGTCCAAAGTGCTAAGCCTGGGTTTGTTCTCTTTATGTGGTTAAGTGTGCTTGGTTGTCACAGATGCCTGTTCTAGTCAATAAATATTTCTCTTCAGATTAGGAGGGCTTCTCCAAGGACGAGACTAATCATAGAATCTTAGAACTGGTCAGGGCTGGAACAGCCTTAATCTAACCTATCTTCTTTTATTTTTAACTTGTTTTAGGAGAGTATTGCCATGTAGTCCAGGCTAGCCTAGAACTCCTCATCTTCCCACCTCATCCCCCCCTTAATAATAAGATTATAGGCAAATGCTACCATCCCCAGACAACATCACAATTTTATGAAGATAGAAACTTCTGAGGAAGCAAGGTGCTTTGTCCAAGGTTATAAAGCAAAGGAGTCCGGAGTGAAATAAGTTTCTTGCCCTTACCCATGTATGCAGCCCTGTCCCCTAAGCCATGCTGTTTCTCACAGATTGGAGAGAGGCAAGGTCAGATGAGGCCTTGGCTAAATGTGTTCACAATTTCTACATGAATGAGGTTTTCTACTCCTGTCACAAAGCGCTCAGGAGACTTCCAGCCACAAGTTTGGCATTCCCTCTCCATGACCCAGGCCTGGTTGTGTGGTTGGGTTCCATGTCTCTTTGTAGCCCCACTGCTACCTGTCAGATCCATTCCTATAAGATGACTTTACAAGTTCTTTCTTAAAATAACTGAAAGCATTCGGTCTTATTGCTGTGGCCATACAGGTGGAGGCTGGAGTTCTGTGTCTAGCAGCAGGCAGCTCTGAAAGGCTCATTCTTGAAGTCCAGTTTCAGAAGACAGACACCACAGGAACCTTTAGTCAAAGAAAAGAGACTCATCCAGGCTACTACATTTGAGTGTTAGCTTATTTTTATTGCCTTTTTTTTTTTTTTTTGATGGTGTTGTTTGTTTTGTTTTCTTAAGACATTGTCTCACTATGTAGCTATGCCTGGCCTGAAACTTACTATGTAGACCCAGGCTTGCTTTGTATTTATAGAGATCTGCCTACCTCTGCGCCCAAGTGCTGGGATTAAAGGCGCATGCCATCCAGCAGCCATGCATACTGCCATCTAAGGTAGTGACAGGGAATGTTGACATACCTCGACAGCCCTCTTTCTCCTGGTGCTTGTATCAACTTTGTGGAACTTACAGTCAGGACACTTATATTTCCTGATGATACTGAAGGAATTGACACATGGCCTCTGAAAAACATCCACACAAAGGCTGGAGTGATGATGGCTCAGAGGCAGTTAAGAACACTTGCTGATCTTGCAGAGGACGTGGGTTCAGTTCCCAGGCTTACACCATGATTCACAACCTTTATAGTCCCTGTTCCAGGGGATCCGGTGCCTTCCTCTGGCCTCCTCAAGCACAAGACATGCACATGGTGTACATATATACACACAGGTCAAACACCCATACACATTAAAAAAAAAAAAAAGAACACACACACACACACACACACACACACACACACACACACACACACACACACCAAGTTTTAACCCAAGTCCTCTCTCTGGCACAGAGCCTGGCCCAGTCTGTCATTTTTCTATAACATTTCTCCTGAATTTTCTCTTAGGGCTTTCAGCTTGAAGAAAGTGCCTTCTGGTACAAAAAACTCATGTGTGTTTGCTTGCCAGTATATATGTGTGTGTGTACAAGAAGAATTGCAGGGCAAGAACTGGAGCTTTTTGGCCTTTGAGAAAAAGGCACATTGGATTTTGAATTGTGGAGATTAATGTGTCCTACAGTTCAGTTCTCCATATAAGGGATGCACAAATAAACTCTGTGCAGAGCCACCAGGAATTCATCTTCCTTTTTCTTAAAATATCTCCCCTGTATGCTATATCTGTGTGTATGTGTAACATATGTGGATATAAGTATCCTCTGCGTTCTGTGGACATGGGTCTCCTTATGTACACAGAGATCAAAGATTGTTTTTTATTTTGTTTACATCCTCACAATATGGTACTTTCACCTCAAAACAAAAAACTAAACAAAAATATAGAAACATCATAAATAACCATCTAATTTTGAGTTCCCATCACATTGCCCTGATTGTCCAAACATGTCTTCGTGGCTTCTTTTTCCCTCCCTAAACTAGTATCCAAACATGATTTATGCATTACATTTGGTTGGTATGTTGAACCAACATTCCTAATAAGCAGTTTTCACAAGCTAAAATCATCTCCAAATTGGAGTGAGCCAGCTCTCTCCAGCTGAGGCAGCTGCTAGGGGCTGGCCAGCAAGGTCTCATGGGAACGTGTGTGCCTTCCTTCTGAGGTGCACATACCAATCAGCAGGAGGGACGGCAGTCCCTGTGCCAGGATAGAGAGGCTCACAGAGCAGGCAGAGGCAGAGCTATCTAGCTTTTTGCCTGAAAGGCTGTGAATTGCGAGGGGCTGCAAACCGGAGACCTGGAGTCTGTGGCTAGTTTCTAAGGAGGATGAGAGCTGCCAGAGGAGTTGGGAGGAGCCTGGAGTGTGAGCCTACGGTCATCTTGGCAATAGGAGACTTTGCTAGGGGGTTTGAGGGCCCTACATGCAATAGAAGCAGAGCTAGGATAACCACTTTGGGTTCCAAAGTGCTCAAGCTGTGTGTTTTTACTTTGACCTCTTTCCGATGTTTCTCATTCCATGCTTTTAGTGGTAGCTCTTGGAGAATGGATTTGCCCTTTAGATGGAGATTTAAAAAATTTCCCCTCATCATCTGATTACACAGCCCCTGGTAGTTACAAATCATTAAGATGCTCGTAAGCAATACTTGGTGCCTGTTGTTCTCTGCCCTGGCCTTTGTTAGGTGTTATATCTACTCTGCTTCTTCCTTCCCTAATGGACCATGTGTTGTCTGTGCGCAGCCTCAGTGGGGATGCAGTGACAAGCACACTGCAGTCAAGATGCTCTTGGGATATGTTTCAGTGATCCAGAGTTTTCAGCTCTGTGATCAGGCAGAATACTCTGGGAATGCAGGGGAGAAGCAGATGGGGTGGGGAGAAGGGAGGGAGGGAGAGAGGGAGGGAGGGAGGGAGAGAGAGAGAGAGAGAGAGAGAGAGAGAGAGAGAGAGAGAGAGAGAGAGAGAATGTGTAAAGATATGATAATGTGTTTTCTAAGAAGTTAGCCCTAGCCAGGCAGTGGTGGCGCACGCCTTTAATCCCAGCACTTGGGAGGCAGAGGCAGGTGGATTTCTGAGTTCGAGGCCAGCCTGGTCTACAGAGTGAGTTCCAGGACAGCCAGGGCTACACAGAGAAACCCTGTCTCGAAGAAAAAAAAAAGAAGCTAGCCCTAGGAAGCTCCTGAATGGTGTGGTATTCACTTAGAAAAGACTCCATAGTGTTTATGATGCCATCTTGCTTTTTAAATCCCTTTGTAAATAATTCACTTTACTTTCTTGTAAGCCAAGTAGAGAAGGTCTCCTTTTCTTACTTACTTCACATTTGAAGAAACCGAGGCTTAGAGCGATGAAGTGACTTGTCCAAAGTCATATGGGGTGAATGCACCATGTAATTTGGCTTAAGCCCACTGCCAGGCATTTCACTTTGGCTGAGGAAAAGATAGGTGGGCATCCCATGGCCAGGGAGGACACTGATAACTGCTGGACTCAGAGCCTCTTCTTGGGAGCATTGCTAAGGCTGTCTTCAATTCACAGACAATAGAGGACTTGTCCCTTAGGTGCTCTGAGGGAGGCAGACATCTTTGTCATTCTTAGGATTGCAGTTTCTCACCCTGTTGGCTAACCTTTCCCCCTGACAGTCCTTTAGAATGTTCTGGGGTTCAATTGAGCTGCCAAGGTACTGAAAGTACTGAGAAGGCTCTGTCCTTTCACTGGGTCTTGGAGGTTACCCTGAGGCTACTACTGTTCCCACCTCCCCCCTCCAACTTGATCCCTGAAGGTCTCTGCAACAGGAAGGCTGAGCTAGGGGGAGCTCCGCAGTGCTGTGGCTGAGCCACATCGGGGTCTGCTGGGCTCTTCTGCAAAATTGGAACTGAGCTATCAGTTCCTACCGTTGCAGACTTCTTTCTTGACAGGGAGCATTTGGTGGTGGTTAACAGTGTTGTTTGGTGGTTTGAACTGCTGCCCAGGGCTTGTCTTTACACGTTAACAGAGCTGAAACAGGGCCATGAGCAGAGCAGCCTTCCAGAGTTGAGAGCTAACTCAGTGGAGCATTCCTTTTACAAAGCAAACCTTTCCCCAAGATCTAACACTACCTGCAAGTGAGTTGGGTAAGCAAAGTGCAACTTGAAGGAGCTCTTCCCTCCACTCTTTAGTGAAAGGGAAACCTGGGAGAGAGAAGGGATGCAGTGGGAGATCCAAAGAGGATGGACCAGGCCAGGCCAGAAGAGAGGCAGAGGCAGACGGTGCCAAGGAGCCAAAGCACAGTTTATGCTCTGGAGAATCTCACTTATAAAACAGGCCAGTAGTACCTACTCAGAAGTACCTGGGTGGTGCATTAATTATCATTAAAGCAAGCCAGAGTGAAGCCATTCAACACAGTGGGATACTGCTGTGACCTTCAGCCAGCTGTTAGGGTGTTACAGCTTTAGCAGCACCTCAGGCTTTGGACTTCACTGGGAGCCCAGCAGAGGCAGAGGGTGTGCAAACAATCAAAGACTCCTTAGACCATGTGACCTCTTAGCACAGGGGCAGTCAGCCTCTCCTACTAGGATGGACATTTAAGGGCTTAAGGAATGGCAAGAGAAAGAAATTGAGAGTGGAAGGAACTTGCTCTTGTTAGCTGAATGCCATGTACCAGAAACTCTGTATCTCCCTGCATTTGCTGCGCGATCACTATGCATGTTAGACAATTACCACCTAGTTCACGGAAGCTCAGAGACGGCAAAGATTTCTCTTCAAATCTGACCATGTCTAGTCTTAGAAACACATCCTCAGGCCTGGTGGATCCCTGGGGCCAGGCAGGGGTAGCCCATAACTTTATTCCCAGCGCTTGGGAGGCAGAGGCTGGTGGATCTCAGATCGCTGTGAGTTCAAGGCCAGCCTGGTCTACAGAATGAGTTCCAGGATTGTCAAGGCTTCACAGAGAAACCCTGTTTCAGAGAGAGAGAGAGAGAGAGAGAGAGAGAGAGAGAGAGAGAGAGAGAGACAGAGAGAGAGAGAGAGAGAGAGAGAACAAAAAAGAAATACATCCCTCACTTGATGATTTAACCCCCACCCACTCTTAGAAAACTCTATGATGTACCCAGGTGCTGCTACTACAGTGCCATTCATCTATCTTTATTCCTAACGCCAAGTTCCAGTCTTTTTATATATACTGCTTTTTGAGGAAGAGAGCCTCACAAAAGATTTGTCTCTGTGGCTTGTTTAAAAAAATAACACCACCACATACATGCTTGTGAGTCATGTGTGCATGTGCACCTGTACACACACACACACACACACACACACACACACACACACACACACACACATTATCCCCCATAGACAACACTTTGCAAATTAGGCAAGTCCCATTTATTCCATTCAACAACAAAGTACTTTTAAAGCCCCATGCAATTACACTGTTATTTTATGATTGTTCTGTAGTGAGCTTCAAACAAATCAGATTCCATCAAGCACCTCTGTTTTGCCTGTAAGTCCCTTTCCCAGCAGGCAATGCTCCCACAGCGACGCCGAGTGCTGGGAAGCGCAGCCCTTTCTAATCCACTGGCTTTTGCTCCAATGGGCCTTGCATCACTCTGCCCCTTTCTTTTTACCCGCCACTATCTTCTCATATCTTTTTGCATAGAAAAAGTAGACATGGGCTGGGGGTGTAGCTCACTTGGCAGACTGCCTGCTTAATGTGCACAAAGTCCCAAGTTCAGTCCCCAGCATTTCTTCAGGTGGGCATGTTGGTACAAGTCCAGCGCTTGGAGGTAGAGACAGGAAGATTAGAAGACAAGGTCATCTCAGATTGAGAAAAGCTTGTGATGCCTTGCTGAGAGAGAGAGGTGAGGGAGGGAAGGAGGAGGAGATAGCAATATTATGCAGGATAAAATGCCACTGCCCCAAAAGGGCCAAAGTGCTCCTTTTCAATGAGATAGTAACAAAGAGCACACATATCCTCCGTGGATCACTACTTGGTATTACTAGAAGCCATGTTTTCAATGCAGTGAGTAATTGACAGGTTATATACATAGCCTCATACAATGTAATCTTCTGACTTTAGCTGATAGCAGTTTTCTCCTTTAAAAAGGAGCTCTGACTCTGTGACTGGCTGAAAGTCACACAAAAAGCAAGTGACCAAACAAGACTGTGATGGGGTCTGTCTCCTATTCCAGCACTTGCGTGCATAAGCTGGTGCTTCTCAACATGTGGTCTCAAGCAGGCAGATCCACCTGGGCACTGCCTGGAAGTGCTAGTCCTCAGGCCCCACCCTAGACCTGCTGAGTGAGAACCAGGGGCTGGTCTTCCCAGTTTCTGTCCTAACAAGCCATCTAGGTGATTCCAACACACAGTGGTATTTGGGGAACAGGCCACACCCATTGTACTGATACATGGATAAAATAGTACCTGAGCTGATAGGGTTTTTAAGTCTCCCTGCCTTCATAAGAATATAATTTAAGCAAAATAAAAATAAAGCAAAACCTCAACAACCTTTTTCTTTTCCAGTCTGATTAAATATGCCTTACAAAGTTTGATCAGTTTTTAGCTTGTAGCCAGCTGTCTGGATTGGTATTGAGGCCTCACGCCTTTTTACCTGTGTGATCTGGAAAAAAACCGCTTAACCTCAGTGCCAGCCTTGGTCCTCAGTTCTGTATACCGCAGATGGTAATGATTCTTTCTAGAATTCATGTGAGGATTAAGTGAGCCAGTGTCTGCTAAGGTGTTTAGCACAGTGCCAAGTCTATGGGAAGTACCCAATAAATATCAGCTAGTTGCTAACCATGAAATGATTAATGTGGCTATGCGGGTTCTAACAAAAGCCTAACTAGCAAATGGTTTAATTTGCTTTTGTGGACGTGCTGGAGATCAAACTTGGAGCTTCGTGTAGGTGAAGCAAGTGTTCTCCCACTGAGTTATACCTGCAGCCTAATCAACACTTTAAAAATTGTCACCTTCTGCCCTCACTTGATTTCTGTTGCTGTGACAAACACCATGACCAAAAGCAAGTCGAGAAGGAAAGTGGTTACTTGGCTTGTTGGTTACAGTCAGTCATTGTCAAAAGCCAAGGCAGGAATTCATGGCAGGAGCTTAAAGCCGAGATCCCTGAAGAAGGTTGTTTATTAGCTTGCTCTCAAGCATACATAAACTCTACCCTTTTATACATCCCAGGCCCAGCTGCCCAGTGATGACACCCCCTTCCCAGTGGCTCTCCCACATCAATTAGCAATCAAGAAAATGACCCACAGATTTGCCTACAGGCCAGGTTCTGCTGTCAAAACACACTTTGAGATCTTATAAACAAATATCAAAACAAACTTCTATTTCTCTCCCTGCATATGTCACTGTTCAACACTGAAAAATAAATTCACAAGCTATCAAATGAGATAGGAGGGCAGGAGCCTCACATTCTCGGCTCAGCTTTATTGCTAGGTTTAGATACAGCAAAGTCTTATCCCTTAACCTCTAGGGTTCTTTTATTCGAGTGTAAGTGGAGAAGGTCAGGTTCATGAATGTTTTCCACCAGGGACTGGTACCAAATGGCTGTGTGTGGTACCTAAGTATGGTATTAAATGTCAGAATCACATGGCGATAAGGTTGGTTTTGATTCCTCTTTATTCTTTGTGATTTAGTTGAAGACAGAGCCTGATATTGGGGCTGGTAGATATTTAATACCTCAGTGACGCTTGCGCAGCTCCCTGTTAACAAAGACCTGTGTCTGGATAAGGAAGCAATAGTATCCACTTGGTTTCCCTGGCATTTATTCTTCAACATTTTTTCACTGTTCACATGAGGATGTCTCTTAAATTACCACAATGGGATGCATGTTTCTTCTTAAAATAAATTGATTCAAGAAACAGTCAATTGAATCCAAACAATACTAGATTAATAACATATTAGGAAGCCTGTGGGTGTGGCTTGAGATCAAGAGAATGGAAGGAGCTTCCTGTGAGAAGCCAGAAGATTTCCTGCAGTACTCAGAGTCTGAAGGCTGTACTTACGACAGACCTTCTCTTCCACCCCATCCCATTGGAGATTCTGCTGCTCACTCTGCAGAGGACTGTGTGCATATTCTAGAAACTCCCTTAGGAGATGCCCTGGCCAGGTCAGAGTTCTAGATAAGGACATAAAATACAGAGTACAACTTGAGTTCAAAGCTGCTTAGGAAGTAGTGACAGGTTGAGAGAGTGGGTGGGCAGAAAAGATCACCTCAACATTGTATATATACTGAGTGGCTGGAAAATATCCATCTGCCCAATGGGAAGAGTTAACTATGCCATCCCAGATGCCAAATACTGTACAGCTGTTTAATAAGGTATGTAGGGACAATTGTAAGATGTGGGGGGAGGGGGAAATGTTCAGGGGGTGAGGCAAAGGGAGAAAGCAATCTGCCAATATCATCTATAATTTAAAAGATTAATTTATTTTTGTACATACGACTCTTTTGTTAATATGTCTGTGCATGTAGGCATGTAGTGTCTTTAGAAGCCAGAAGAGATTGAATTCCCTGGGAGTGGAGATACAGATGGTTGTTAGGCACCATGTAGATGCTAAGGACCAAACCTAGGTCTAGCTCTTTTGTTCCTTTCTTTGTTATTGATACAGGGTCTTACTAAGTAGCTCTATATGGCCTGGAACCCACTGTGTAGACCTGGCAGTTCTCAGACTCCTGCATCTATGACTTTGTGTTATCCACATAGGAAAAACATACTAGTAAATTTGTGGATGTTAACAGTGGTCATTTCTGCTGAAGTAATAATGTCTATTAAAAATGTTTGTTGTATTTTCTAAGCTACTAGTCTACTCCCTAGAAGAAGAGATACAGGTTAAATCTTACTCAAAAAGCCGGCACTGAACAAGGTTCATTCGAATTTTAATCCTGATACTTAGAAATCATGCTCCTGTGGGATTGTGGTCGTGCATGTATGCTTGCATGTGTGTGGCGCTCAGTGTCACTTCTTGTACCCACAATGCTAATGCATGGCTAGGGATAGTCTGCATGGCCACTAGTGAGTGTTCTATGGACCAGGGAAGACGGTTGTGGATGAGAGATGGGGAAAGCCCAGGGGCTGCCTCTTGGACACTGTCAATTCCATAGGGATGGGATGGCATTCCAATTCAGTTTTACTTGTAAAGCTAACAGGAAGCAGAGTACTGGTGGAGAGGTTGTCTTCATCTGACCACTTTCTTAGGGTAAGCCTCAGTTTCTGCATTTGCAAAATGGAGATATTAATCAATACCCCACAGGGGTGCTATAAAGAAAAAGTGAGATAAAAATATGTGTGGAAATATTTTGTAAACTGTAAAGTGCTGCATAAGTGTACCTGATTATTTCATGTCTTATCCAGCCACGTTCAATCTCCCAGGTGACAATTTTGTGTCATAAATGTGCTCTAGGAACCAATGGTTAGCAGGTCTTTGGCTTTATCCAGGTGGACCATGACCTGGAAAAGAGGGAGAATTTCCTCACTAAAGGGCCATATCACTTGATTCTATTGACAGCATGTCATGTGAACTCAAAATTGCCTTCTTGAATGCAGATAGATTGCATCTATTAGTTGCTTCTTGCCCTCATGACCTGCCAGACAGGAAAATTAAATGTGCCTACAAATATTACAGTATCTGTGCTATGTGAAGGTCTAATATTCATTTGGAGCAGTGAATTGAGAGAGAGGGAAAATAACCTACATCCTTTACTTTGGGTTAAGAAATTGCTAAGTTCTACAGGGGTTCTTTGAGCCCTCACCCAAAGCTAGCAAGTGAAGGATGTGTTAAGCCTTTGAAAGAATGACATTTGGCTGTAAATATTGACAAGTCCACCTTTATACATTCTTTAAGAAGCTATAGAGGATCCAATTCAGGCAGGAGGCTGCCTATTTCTATGGGACTTGATGAAACTTGGCAGAAAGTAGGTGGGCTGCAGAACAGAGAAAGAACATGTTCATGAAATGAGAGAAAATATTAGCAGTGGGTGGACTGTCTGACCTTAGTAGTGATCCTGTTTGTTAGAATGTGGACATGCACTTACATTTGCATGTGGAACCAAATGATAGATGTCAATAGGCTGGCGTCATAAAAGCCAGAGGTATCTAGTACTGGACTAGGAGTGTAGCTCAGTGGTTAAACATTTACCTAATTAATACATGTGAGGCCCTAGGTCCAATCCTCAGCACCTCAGAAAACAAAATTAAAGATGAGAACAATAAAACAAAGAACACTCAGCAGTCACATGGGAAACCACACAGGAATGACTTTTAGCAGTTGTGTTACTCTCAACAATACAAAGATGATTTCATATACACATTGTTACAGCTATGAAAAGAAATCTATTAAAGAAATGAATAGCCAACAAAAATGACTTTTAAAGTATATACTGTTATTATATGTTGATAATTTTAAGTGTCACAGACTTTCAATGTTTTTAGGATGCTGTCATTGTCAATTTTATATCGATGTAAAAATATGATGTCAGAATTTGGTTGGTGACTTCATTCCCTTAACCCTGTTTTTTTCCACAATAAGGTCCTAAATTCCTCAAGCCTGACTTCTCCTGCCCCAGAGGTTTACAGAAACCTATCCCCCTTGGTTGACGAGGGACAGCTGTGTTTGAAATGGTGACTGCCCTCAAGGAGCTTACAATCTAGCTGGGGGTAGATGACTTGCACTTGAACACAACTAGACTGTGAGCTTCTAGAGGGCAGGGGCCTTACCCTAGTCATCTCTCTGCTCACCCTGCACACCCTCCCTGTGAGACATCCTCCATCCCCATGGCGTCAACCACTGCCTGTTTGCTGAGAACTCTGTAGGCCTGAACTGTCTCCTGAGCACTGACTCCAGCTCTACAGTGTCTCCAGGCTCCATCCCTGATTGGGATGTTCCATACCTCTGATGCAACTTAATCAGTGACATCCAACTCAATATCAATTACTTCTTGAGGCCAGCCCTGGCTCTTCAGCTCCTGGGGCTTGGTCATCAAAGCAAAGATCCAGGGTTGTTATTTTGGACTGAGCTCAATGTAAAGTGCTTGTGTTTAATGTTGATTGAACTGGGACGTCTTTCTCTTTGTATATAGACTGGTTAAATGTGTGGGTTGAAAATTAACAGAGAAATGCTCTGGAATGTTATCAGTCATTGTTTCTAGTGGTAAGAAAATGGTTAATGTTTTAATTTTCTGATAATGTGCTTTCTCAATGTCTTTCGATGACTATGTGTGAATTTTATAACCAGCAAAACTGTCTCATAAAATTGGCTGAAAAGTGTTTCAGATAAGTATCATCTTCTCTGGAAAGTGTCTTATACTTCTTAATATCCCACATGAAGTCTGAAGCTCTGTTTTGACCTTTCTCTGTTAGGGGAACTTGTGTTCTTTGTATAAATCTGTCCCCCCTAGAATGTGAGCTCCTAAAGGGCAGAAGAACCATCGCCTTAATTGTTCATTTCCCAGTGCTTAGCACAAAGCCTACACAAGTAACACCTCAATACACGCTTAGTCTTTAAAGGAAAAGGGGCTGGAATATATGAAACATCCATGAATCACTTGCTTTTACTTCTTCTGGATACTCCTTTACTATGATTTTTAATCTACTAGTCACTGATTTTTAAATCAATATTTTAAATTGTTCTAATCTAAGTGAAAGACTTCATAAATGCCTATTAAGCTTCTTTGAAGTGAGGTCTGGCATGTTAGCAGCTCTTTTAAATCTATCTTGGGTAATGTGCCCCCTACCTGAAACCTCAGGCGTAACATTCAGGGTTGCAGAGTCTAAACCTGAGTGTAAACTCTGAAGCATTCTTTAGATGGAAAAGTGGCAAATGCCAGTGACTTATGGGAAGAAACGTGTCAGGGGGTAGATATAATAGGAGAAAAATGACAGTGACCAACTTTAATTCTGTGTTTACTCTGTACCAGGCACTGTGCTAAGCATCAGCATGCATTGTCCTTGTTCCCTATTGTCCTACAAGATGGGTATGGTTATCATCTCCATTTTGTTCGTGAGGAAACTGAGGCTTGAGGATGTACTTGATTGGGGAGACTAGGATTTGAACTTTGGACTATATATTTTATCTAATCTTCAAAGTGCACTGTGATGTAAGTAGTCTTAACTTTTCCAGTTTACAATGGTGAAACCAAAGCTCGGGGAACACATAAGCCAGGCCAGCCCATGTATCTCTTCTGAAATTATGGAAGGAGTTGGGGGGCGGGATGCATGGCGAGAGCAGCACCTGCCATTTAGACCCCTGTTCCAAGGTTTGTTTGTTAGATAATGTTTGTTAGATATGTTCTGTCTGAGTACACAAAGGTTTCCACCCAGGTTCACACTGCTCCTCCAGTGGGAAGGAATTTGTTCCTTGGTTAAGCAGTGTTCTGGGAAGTTCTTCAAAGGAGTCTGTGAGTTAAAAAACAATAGCTAAGGAAACATAGCCAGGACTGAAGAGGAACTGTGCAAGGTCTGTCTCCAGGCTGGAAATTTAACCATTAAGAGTCAGCTAGCACCGAGAGATGTGGTCTGGAGAGTGTGTGCATGCATGTGTGTCTCCTGGGTATGTAGCCAACTAATTACAAAATCAGCCAACAAATATTTATTCAAGAAGTGACCTGATAGTTCTCTCTTTTGCTGTCTGTTTAAAGAAGGGTTATTGCCTTGGGTAGAGTTTGGGCTAATGAGATAATAATAATTACCACTTATTGAGAGCAGGTTGCATGTCAGGAACTTTGCTGGGCACTTTCTATACACAATTCCAATTAATCCTCACAACCCCGACGAGGAAGGTTTTATAACCTACTCTTGACAGAGGAAGGAACTTACAGAGTTTGAATGGCTCGCCTAAGGTCTCAGTAATTCAATCCAGGAAAGTAGAAAGAGCCCAATTTGACTCCGTCTGTCTCCTCAGATCCACTTCCCCTGTCCTTTCCTTTTGGTGTGCAGGGTGCCTGTGGCTTAGGTTTATCAAATTAGCAAACATCCGTTAATCAAGTTGCTGATAGTCTAGGCTGTTTTATTAGGGACTCTTATCCTAGATAGCATGCAGAACATGACCATTTCAGCTTGGCTCTTACGTGTATGCTCCCCTCTCACACAATAAAATATCAGAGGCTTTATTACCCTCATGAAGCAGAAGACAGCAACTCATCCCAGCAGTCTCCCTTTCTTGGCCATGGTAGCAGGGATTTTATTTTTTCCTTTGCCTTCCTAGCAGATCAGTCCTTGTCTGGAAATGTTTCAAGGGAGAAGAAACTAACATGTAAATATGGGGAACATCTCATGTCAGTGGATATTCCTTCCCCAGAAAAGACTAGGGAACCCATAGACTCAGTTTTGCTAAAGCAGTCAGAACTCTGGTTTTGTTGCCTGGGACTGGTTTGCCTTCTGGAAGTTGCCAGCAATTCCTGGTAAGAATGGTAAAGTAATGCTGGGAATCACTTGGGTGGGGGGAGACGTAGGCTGTCTCCATGCCTTTGCTTCTAAAAAGCCATGGAAGGGATCTACAGTGCCTGTTGTCGTCCAGACACAGCCTGTCCCTTCTCAGGGGAGGCTGAACTTCCCTGTGATGTTCTCCCCATTAAACCTGCCAGTGCCCTTCTCTGAGCATCTTCCTACTCAGGCTTCTGTGGCATGGTTGTGCTGTCTGCTCTGACAGGAATGCTTTCACATGGCTGAGTCTTGCTTCTCCTTAAAAAACAAAACAACAAACAACAAAAAACAAAAAAAACCCTGTTCATTTAAAAAGTGTGCAAAATAATGGATTTCATTAAGATGTTTGTAGACATGAATGTCTTTGTACTTTATTCATCTTTAACCTCCTATCACCCTCTCTTGTTCTGGTCCCTTCCTTTTCCTAAATATTTCTTTTCCTTACACATGCCATGTGACAAACTATCACACACACAAAAAGAAACAACACAATGTGATAGTTTGTCTAACTTTGTTTAGCATTACAACATCCAGATCATCCATTTTTCCTTGGCTGTCTTTCTTGGAGTCGGGCTTTCAGCATACTACAGTTGACTGAAGTTGATTCTGCACCAGCCCTAATTGTATTCTTAAAGTTGGGTCCTACTAGGCTGATGTTTAGTACACAAGCAAATTCTCCTTCTGATAGGGCAGTTTCTAGCTTATAAGAGTGTTTGCTTCCCTCTCTCTTGTCATGTCTTTTCAGCAGTCACTAGTAATCCTCCCATGAATATGGATGGATAAGAAAAGCAAAAGCACAGGGAGGAGGAAAGGGCCTTAGCAGTGCTGAGTGCTCCTGAGTGGCAGTGAGGACCGGTGATCTTCTATCTCTTAGGGTCCCAAGAGACATGAATCATTGCAGTCTGAGCAGTCATAGGAAATTGCATGTCTGCATGCGGAATGCTCTACTGTGCACATGGGTGATGGTGGGGTTCTGTTAAAGGATGCAAGGGTAGGGTACTTCAGAGTGTGGAGAAGGAGAGAAAAATCCACAGAGTATCTAGCACTTGGGTTTGTATTCCAGGTTGTCTACCTTCTGCCTACATTGGACTACTAATATTGTTGTACAAATTGGAGTAAGTGCCAATAAGCAACACACAGATGTACATTGTTCATTTAAAAGATAGTTTCTTTGAGCTTTTCTTTTCAATTTAAGTAGATGATGACGACGACGATGATACCTTTTGTGCAAGGCTGCCATATTGATTTAATGAGGAACCTCTTAGTGTGGGGCTTTCTTGGTGGCATGGAGTCAGTATTTTTAAAATCTTGACTGCTTCTTTCCTAACTCTCCACCAAGCTCGCTCCCCTTGACAGCAGTTAAGATTGATTTGATGGTTATATGCAAATCCTATAAGGGGGAAATAAAGAGTTATATAATGGCCCAAGTTTTTCAGCCATTTAGCAGCCAGCTCTCCCTGGACCAGACAAGAATGTGGTCCTCAGGAGCCCGACAGTGACTCCCCAGACACATGGTCTTAGCACATTCCATGTTGGAGCTTCTATAGCGGCCAACTGCTTGTATTCTCTAGTGACCCTTAGCATTCTTTGGGGTCACCAGGATGTCCTACTTTGTTGTCCATAAGTGGCAGCAAGTGTTGGTCTGGAAAGGAATTAACTTTGGATATCAAATACTGAAGATAATGGGTTAGCTCAGGAAAGTATATAAAGGAGCCTCCGGTTGGCATATCTTTACAGTTCCCCAGTAGCCATGGCATGGAGTCACGTGGATGGGTGAGGATCCCAATGCCCTCCTGCCTAGTTCTCTGATCATGTTTATGTCCCCAAGCCCCCTGGAGTTGTGTGCCTTGGGCCATTTGTAAAATACAAATGTAATGAAAACAATTTGAATACAAGATAAAGTCACATAAAGAGTGATATGCACATTTACTGCCTGTATGTGTGAGGCTGCCGTGACTTTCATGTCCTCATCCATAGATGGAACCTTTATCTTCTTAGCTCCAACTTTCCCTTGCTCAGCCTTGGGCTGTCCCTTCTCAATGCCTCAAGCCAAATCCTGTAACTTAGTGAGGACCAGCATCTGTCTGTCTGTCCTTTGAACTGGAAAGCTCCTTATAAGGCTCCCATGGTCTTGGCCAGGCTCCTAAGCTCTCAAAAGCAGTAGTCAGGAAAACTCCACTGAGAGAAAGACCTGAGGTGCAGCTGAGTGAGAGAGTATGTGTCCAGCATGTGCAAGGTTCTCAGCTCCATCCCCAACACCGAAGAAAGCAAAAGGAAAGGAAGGCAAGGCTGAAGAAAGGAACGGAAGAAGGAAGGGAGGAAAAGGGGAGGGGAAAGGTTACTTTATCAACGGGGATGCCTCCAGCTCCCCCAAGCATTGCCTCATGAAGAGCAGCTTTCTCTTTGTTTCTCTGTCTCTCCTGGCAATTTAGTTACTGAAGCCTCTCTCGTCTTGGTTAGAGGTCTTTCCCTAAGCCATGCGTTGGCACTAACAGGTGGAAAGCAGAAAGGTCTGTGGAGCCCCAGTGACCCTACCTGTAGGTTAGAGGAGGGCACCATGAGGTCCTGTTCTGGGAGACACTCAGGGGAAGGAGGCCTGAGTTTGGCTGCCATGGGCTTTTGTGCCGTCACCTTGCTCACCTTCCAATTCGAGCTGTCATTTGGCAACTATTTCTTCTACCTGGAATGGAAGGACCTTGGCAGCAGGGTAAGCAGCTGGCTGCTTTGGGAGCCAGAAAGGTGTAAGTGGTGAGGCCATTTAGAGCTGGAGGTCATTGAGCTTCCGCTGAGGGTTCCTCTGCCACAACTGTTAGAGAGACTGGCTCCTGAGGAACCCCAGTCTTTAAGGGACTGTGTATGACATCTGTTTTCTCCTCTCTTAAAGGGGCAAATCAGTCAGATATGTCTAGAACAAAAACAAGATACATAGAGCATAATAATGCAAAGATCAGGAGAGGCAAGGAGCTAGGGTAAGGTGAGACACAGATTAAAGAAGCAAAGTTGAGTCCAACCTCCGCATAGTTGGGGAGAGCCTCAAGGTTCATGCAACTAGACAAGGTTGGAAAGCTAGTGAGGGAACACTTCAGAAAGACCAACAGTCCGCGAATGTCTCAGATGTGTCAGCCATGGAAAAGTAGAGGTGAAAGGCTAAGATGTGGTCAGGGTTGGGAGGTCAGTTTTAGGCAAACATTTGGGAAAAAACCCTATGTGCAGGGAGATGTGGTTTGTGTTACACACCTGCCTCGTGTTGTCCTGTCAGTGGTCCTTGGGCTAACTGGAAAGTGCAGACAGTACTGTTGGTCTGTGAGCAAGTGGAGCTGGGAACTCTTTAGCTGTTCTTCTGCTCGAGGACATAGAGGTGTGTGTGTGTGTGTGTGTGTGTGTGTGTGTGTGTGTGTGTGTGTGTGTGTGTGTGTGTGTGTCCTCTGTACTGAGCCCCAGAATGGGTCTCCGATATTTAGCGAGAGTAAAGGACAAAAAGCTGAACTTGTCTTTACCTCAGTTCCCCACAGCCCTTGTTACTTGTCCATTTGTGGAATAGACAGAGCAGTGGATGGTGAAAGTCCAGAGAGAGATGAGAGGAATTCTGGAAAAGCTCAAAATAGGCTTTTGGACCTGGTGCTGTAGCCACTTGGAGTCACAGTAAAGACCCTGAGATGTGAGTGATGCGTTGCCCGTGGCCTTTTCTATCTTATGTGAGGCTGCCAAAGCGGAGCTGGTGACAGATTTAGTGGGCCATCTTTCATCTTCCCACTGTACCTCCTCAGAGCACATAGATGCCTGGCCCTGCCTAGTCATGCATTTCCCAGGTGCAAGACCTTGTTCAAAGTGCCATCCTGTGTGTGTTTCACCCTGGTGTCTTCCATGCCTGCCGTGGCTGCTCAGGCTTGCTTTGATCTATCAGTTTTACAAAATGTTGTCAGGACCTATAGGGATGCATTTCAGGCATATCTTGCCATTAAGCAGTCAGAATTGATTGATTTCGGACCAGTAAGAAGGATAGCCAGAGGTACACACACTCAGGACTTGTGCGGATGAGTTGCCCCTTCCTCTTCTCTTTAGGCTCGGTCCTCTGTTATGGTACTTCTCGGATGGTGGTTTGGTTGATATATTTGTTAGCTAGGACTTCCATTTCAAGGTCTCACAAACTGGGCATATTAAGAACACTTGGAGAGACTCTGTGGTTTATCCCTGTTTGCATAGTAAATAGACAACAGAGATCAGAACACCTGTCTTCCAGCCCATCTGCCCTGGCTATGCCATAGGGAAAGGAAGAGAGAATGAGGGACAAGGCCCGGACAGATGCCTTTAGGAATCAAGGACACCAAACATTATGGTCCAGAGGACATACAGAAGCATCGTATGTATGCAATCTCCTTGAGATTGTCCTTCACTGAGGGAGCTAACACTAACAAGCAAACAGCCATCCAGGCTACTGATGTCCCCTGTCACTTCATTACCCATCAGTAGTCAGCAATGACCACAATTACTAAATTAGCCATTGAAGCCATTACTTCATTTGCCTTGACCCTCTGCTTTTAAGTTCACAATTTACTCTGTCCTGCCCAATATCCCACCCATTTTTGTGACCCCGCAGGACACCACTGTGAGCCACCACCACAAGGAGAGAATGAATTACTATGGCCTTGGGGTAGTAAATGAAGCCTTCACCCTTAGAATCCCTGCTTCATTTCTGCATCTATCCTGCAGTGTCCCTGGACCTAAGGCATGGTAGACGTTGGCTGGCTTTAACTTCAAAGCTGGCTCTCTCTGTTTGAGAACAGTCTGTAGGAATCTGGACTGGCTGTAAGTAAATGTTTGAAATATTAACTCCATAAAAAAGAGGAAAGCTGATTTTATTGCTTAGATCTCAACAATATATTGAATTTTTTTTCAAAGAGAAATAAAAAGTCACTCAGTTATGGGCAAACACCAATTTTCTGTATCTTTTGGTTGAAGGGAACAATAGGAGTGATTACAGCTGTCCCATGGAAGTAATACATGCTTGTCCACAATCCATCATCCAGAGCCTTGGGGTCAGATATGTTTGGGAATCTGTGTCTTTGGTTGTTTGAAGGGAAATGGGTGGCATATACTGTATATTCTATAATACCCCTGGTGGAGTCTGGGGCAGTGTTCTATAATCAAGCCTATTAATTTCTCTGCAGGAAAATGTCTGACTGTCACACTAAGTGGGAAAAATAAAGACAATAAATAGCCTCACATCACTGCAGGTCAGGTTTTGCCATCAACTGAGTTATTAAAAAAAAAAAAAAAGAAGGAAAGAAAGAACCCAAGCAACCTTTTGGTTTCAGAATTTTTTGAGTGTCAGGATTGATAAGAGCCTGTGGCTCTGAATGATTAATACTGGCTACTTTACTATATAAACCCATACAGAGAAGATGATTGCCTGGGTGCTGCTGTATAAATCAATTTTTAGTAGTTCATCAAGTTGTGAAGACCTCAGACATGGGGCTGGGTGGGGGACTTACTACATGTGGCCTCCCCAAGGACTGAATAATACATCATGGAAAGAGTGCAGATAAACCCTGGTTGGACACACCCCTTGGCAGGCTCCAGGCGCTGCTCCTTGACCCCAGTTTGGGTTGATTTAGTTAGATCTGAGTAACTGGACTAGTGGGAAAATATGAACAGGAAATAAACAGAACTATAAAACCATGGCAATAGCTCACACTGCTCTGTCTGGATCTTTACTATAGCTTGGTCCTGTGACTGACATCCTGCATACATGCCACTCACTGAATTCTTAATACAGGACCAGTGTACATCTGTTTTTGTAAATGACTCCCTGGGGGTAGCATAGCTAGTTAGTTGCAGAGCCAGTTTTGGGACTCCAACATTTTGCCTCCTGAGTCTATATTTGCAACTCCATTGCATCCCTGTCTAAGCACACTAAAGCCAGGCTCCTCTGAGGATATGGACTAATGAGGAAGAGGACTAAAAAGGTCGTAGTGTGCATCATTGAGCTGGGCGCTCTGCATTGCCTTATGCACTTCCTTCAGCAATTCTAGAAGGCGCAATCCACCCATTTTCCAAATGGAAGAACTGAGGTTCAGAGTAGAAGAACATGCAGGGCTGGAATTCAAACCCAGGACCTCAGGAGTTTGGCCCTGGGAGCATAAATGAAGGTTTAGGGCCCATATCACACAGATACCAGGAGACATTCTGACGACAGTTATGAGCTACACAGCAATCTCGGTGACCCCTCAGAACACTGAGGGTGGATCTACACTGAATCAGCCTGTCTTTTCCTGACTATGTGTTGTCAGCCAAGTTCCAGCTCTTCTCTTCCTCACTGCTCCTTTCTGTACAATGGGGACAGTATAACCTAATTACTTGTCGCAAGGGATTGGCACCAAGGATGATTTGGGGAAATGTTTATACACAGAAGCACCAGGAAGTGAACCAATTCCAAGGGCTATTTGGAAGAGCACATAGGGCCTTTTGGAAGAGGTAAATATAAGAAGGAAGAGGGGAAGAGGGAATCTCATTTCCTGCTGAACATGTGGATCGCGTTCACTACTGTAAACCTGCCAATAGGTACGCTCAGCCAGGGCTTCTCTGGATCCTTCTGTACCTGGTTTGTGCAAACCTTTGAGATGGCAAGTATAATAACCCCTGTCTTCCTATCACATACTTGAGGTCTTCACATCTTTGTAAACTACCATGATGATGTGGCTGTGTCTGGTGGCTCTGTCTGATCTTCGTAGCCCTAGCAAGGACTCTTGGACTTCCTCTTGCCCTCTTCTCCGAAGTCCACCAGCCGTTGTCCTGAATGTTTTTGCTGCTTCTCCAGCCTCCAAGGACTGGTTCCTTCACCTGCTTCATTCTCACGGTTCCCAGAGAGCTCCTCCCTAAGCCAAGGCAAAATGATGATGGCATTTTTCCCTATTCCTTTCTCTCTTGATTCGCCTCAAGTCTGTCCCAGATGGCTGTTTTGAGCAAATCCTTACCATGGTTCTTTGTCTCCTGCTGAAAATAATTCAGTCATTCCCTATCAACTTTAGCAGGGGTCAGCAAATGTCGCTGTGAAGGGCTGTAATCTGGCCGTTCACATATTTTAGGTTTCTAGTCCAAAGGGGAAGTGAGTATACACTGAGCACCACTAGCCCCCGATTCTGAGATGCTCCTGAACCTGGAACCATTTGAATGACAACCTGACACACCAACTCATATAATTCAGTGGAAACAGACTTTGTCTTATACAATAGTTATTTAAAAGAGCATGTAAAATTCCCTCCATGCTGCGTGTATATGGTGTATTTGAAATATAAATGAATGTCACCTTTAGATGAGCTATTTCAAAGATACTTTATGTATACAAATACTTCCAAATAAGAAGAAATTTCAAAATCTGAAATGCCTATTTTGTATGTGTATGTGGTATTTTTATTCATGTCCACATGTGTTTGTATGGGTGTTTGTATGGGTGTGTGTGAGTACCCAGGCATGTGGGAGTCACCATGTAAGATAGGATATCTTTCTCAATTATCCCCCATCTTAATCTTGGAGGCAGGGTCTCTTATTTGAGCCCAGAGCTCACTGATATAGGCTATAGGTTAGTCTAGCAACTTTGCTTGTTTCAGAGGTCCCCTGTCTCTACCTTCAACGCACTGAAATTACAACTGGAATGCCAGGCTCATCTGTCATTTACACGGTTTCTGCGTATCAGAACTCTGGTCTTCATGCTTGCTGCTTGGATGGCAAGCACTTTACCTGCCGAGTCATCTCTTCAGCCTCTGAAATACTTTCAGGCTCAAAAATTTTATATTAGAGATACTTGATCTATAGTCATTTACTAATACAGTAAGGGGGAAGGTACATTTTCACAAGTCTTGTATTGATGAAATTCAGTGTGTAGGGAGCACTGAATACATTTTGTTTTCAAAGTTTTAATGTTAAGCTAAAATATAAAAAAGTTACATGTATTAGTGGTATACCATTATATATATGTGTGTGTATGTGTATGTGTGTATGCGAAAGGAGTTTAATTTAGATTAGACATGTACCTCATATACCTAGCATTTCTTTATGATGAAAGTATTCAGAATTACTTTCCTAGCTTTCTGAGATGCAAACTACTTAGCCATAGCCTTGGACCAAGCTCTCCACATCCGTCACTGCCACCTGTCCACAGTCCAGCAACTACCATTTGTGGGTTCTGCTTCATGCTTTACATCTGCCAATGAGAAGAACTGAGCTTCGTGGGTATAAAATCAGAGTTTGTTTAATGGTGTTCCTGTTCTCTAACATAAAGTTCATTGCAAATATTTCACCAGTGAAAACCATTCTGAGCCCACAGGCTACACACAAACAGGCTTAGGCCCAGGGCTATAGTTTTCTAGAATGATCTGGATGACTCTCAAGCACACTGATATGGTACCTGCACTGAGGCCCACTGAACATGCAGCCTAGATATCAGTATTGTTTGAAAGCTTCCTTGTGATTCAGACGTGTAGCCTGGACTGAGAACTACAAGCCCACAGGACAGGATCTATAGGATACCCGTTTTGATCTCACAGTGACAGCCTCTCTTCTCTCGGTTCTGTTCTGGCAACACCAGGCGGTCTTTTCTTATTTGGAGGTCTTGCCCATCCTTCATTCAGGAATGCCCACATCCAGCTCTCCATTCATCCTTTCATACCTCCCCCAGGGGATGGAGAATGTTTGCTTGGCAGATAAAGGTTGGGTAAGAGCCTGCTCAAGTGCACACCTGGAGCCCATCACCATCCAGGAAGCCCATCCAGTATTATGGCAGTAAGGAGCCATAGGCAGTAGTAGGTTTCAAGTTTCTGGTAATCAAGAGTTTATTTTCTGGGAAGCTCATGTTTTCTGTGACTTAGGCCTTCTCTCATCAGGACCTTGGCACTTGTTTTAAGAAAACAAAGTGGGTTTTTCCTTGCTTTCTTTTTTGGTCTGTGAAGAATTTCTCTCTTGAAAACAACCCATGTGTGGTTAAAAGGAAAGAAAGTGTGACGCCACATTGGCATGCAGTGGTCACTGCATGCTTCCTGCAGTCCCTGTGCAATCCCCAGCAACAGTGCTTCTGACCTGAGCCCAGCTGAGGCCCACCCTCAGCCTCCACTCACGCCTCCAATGCTGTGCCTACTGTTTGTCCCTTTCCATGGGCAACTTTGAACCTCCCAAGAATTCTGTCACAGACTCAGGCCCTCTTTCACCCTCAAGACAGTGATTTATGTCATAATTATTTTGGCTTGAGTTTGTACCTTTTAAAATGTGAATAAGAGAAAAAAGACTAAGTCTTCAAGAGCCCAGATCATAAAAACATGCCATGATATTCCAACAGAGATGGCAAGATGGAGGAAGCAGAGGAAGAGGAAAGGAAGGAATGCAATGTCTGCAGCAGGCAGGCCTAGGGATCTGTGGATATATGTCCTGATGGTTTTCTGTTTTAATCTGTACATCCCAGCAAATTAAGGGAAGAAGAAGGCATATTAAATGTCTTGCCTAATGTCACATAGTTAGAAAGTAAACTGGCCAAGGTGGGTTGGTTGGTTTGTGTTGGTGCTGGGAGTGTGTGTGTTTTGTGTATAGACTTTTCATGTATGTGTAACTAAACATGAAGGGTGCTCAGCACATTGTAAAGTGAACCAGAACATTAACCACTAAGCAAATTTTACCACCTCCTGAGATCTTTCCTTCACCTTGACCCGGGCTCTGACTTTCTAACTTCCCAGTAGGTTAACTTCTATCCAGACGTAGAACGCTGTAGTGTAGCCAGCTTTATAATGATGTAATGGAATCATAGAGCCTGGGCTCGTCTTGTCTGCTTCCATGCCCTGCTCTGGGGTTGTTCCTTCACTGTCATCACTGTGTAGCATTGGCTTTGGCTTTATATGAGGTTGCTTTCCATCTAGAGATATTTGCAAATGGAGCTTCGAGAGGAGTTATTGTGCAAGCCTTTAGGTGCTACTTTGATTCTAGAATTAAAGTCTCTGGGATACATCCATGCCTCTATACAGGCACGCATGCATACATACATTCAGACACATGCATATGTATGTTGTTTACTAGCTTTTCTCAGGTACAAACCCAGACCTAGATGTCCCGTAGTGTGGTCTGATTGCCTTGCCTACTCCAAGGACACACATTCCCTAGCAACCATCACTTTCACTTTCACTAGTCTAGGGGTCACAATATTGTGTCTTATTGTGATTTAGGTTTCCCTAGTACCTATTGGCTGGGAGCACCTTTCCCAAGCTTATTGGCCCCTGGAGATCCTCTTCCATCAAGTGCTTGTTTATGACTTCCTTTTTGAACAATGAACCACACAGTCTGCTTTCGGCTTCTTATTTGTTTCTTTATGGGAATTCCTGGGACATTACAGTATAAATCCCTTATCAGACATGCTTGTCTTCTTCAAGTTGGTACCTTGTTTGAGTCTTTTTTTCCTGGTTGCTATAATAAAATACCCTGGCAGAGACAACATGAAGGAGACAGAGTTTACTCTAGCTCACAGTTCATGGTAGAGACATCAAGGCGACATAAGTTTGAAGCAGCTGGGCATTTTGTATCCATAGTCAAGAAACAGGGAGCAGAGAATGTTTGGGCTTAACTCTCATCTCCTTTTTATACAGTCCAGAATCTCAATCAAGGGAATGGTGCCACCTGTAGTGCATGAGTCTTCCTACCTCAATTAATATAACCAAGATAATCTCCCACAGGCAGAGGCCCAAAACCTACTGATTCTAGAGCTCATCTAGTTGACAATTGAGATTAGCCACAATTGGGTTTTTGACAGAGTTTCTCTATATAGCTCTGGTTGCCCTGAAACTCACTCTATAGACCAGGGTGGCTTTGAACTCAGAGATCTACCTACCTCTGTCTCCTGGGTACTGGGATTAAAGGAGTGTGTCACTATCAACTGGTTGAATTCTCTCTCTCTCTCTCTCTCTCTCTCTCTCTCTCTCTTTCTCTCCATTAATTTATTTATTGACTTTACATCCAATCACAGTCCCCTCTCCTCCCCTCACACCATCCCTAACCCCATTCTCCCCTCCTCTTCTCCTCCTAGAATGGGGAGGCCCCCTGGGTATCACCCCACCCTGGCACATCAAGTCACTGAAGGACTAGGTACATTCTCTCCACTGAGGCCAGACAAGTTAGGAGAATGGGATCCACAGGCAGGCAACAAATTCAGGACAGCCACTGCTTCCATTGTTGGAAACCCTCATAAAGACTGAGCTGCACATCTGCTACATATAAGCGCGGGTTGGAGCAGGACCTAGCTCCAGCCAATATTTTCTCTTTGGTGGTGGTTCAGTTTCTGGGAGACCCCCAAGGGTCCAGGTTAGTTGAATCTGTTGGTTTTCTGGTGGGGTTCTATCCCCTTTCAGTCCTTCAATCCTTCTCCCAACTTTTCTGCAAGACTCCCTGAACTCCATCTTAGGTTTGACTGTGGGTCTTTGCATCTATTTCTATCAACTGTTGGGTGGAGCCTCTCAGAAGACAGCATGTTCCTGTCTGCAGATATCATAACTAGTGTCAGGGATCGGTGCTTGCCCCTGGGATGAGGGTCAGCTAGTCATTGGTTGGCCATTCCCTCAGTCTCTGCTGCATCCTTGTCCCTGTACATCTTGTAGGCAGGACACATTTTGGGTCAAAGGTTTTGTGGGTACATTGGTTTCCTTATGTCTCTATTGAGAGTCTTGTCTGGTGACAGGAGGTAGCCACTTCAGGATCCCTATCTCCCACTGCTAGCAGTCTCAGCTAGAGTCCTTCCCATAGACTCCCTGCTGTCCCCTTCCCAGGTGCTTTTTATTCTCTTAATGGTACCATTTGATAAATAGAAATTTCCATTTCGGTGAAGTCTAGTTGATAAAATTTTCTTTATGCGTAACATATTTTTACATCATAATTATTATGTCTATTCTGAGTCCATAAAGATAATATTTTATCTTATAAAATTTACTTTTCTGCCATTTCTATTTGGATCTATGGTCCATCTGGAATTGATTTTCCTTTAGAGTGAGAGATGGAGGTCAAAGTACGGTGTCCTTTGCATATGGACAGCTAGCAGAGCTAGAAATAGCTTCTGGGAAGAACCCTCCTCCCCTGCTCAGCAGAGTCCTCTCAGTCACACATAGGGCTACTGCACCTGTGGGTCTGATGCCAGCTCCTACAGTTGAACTTTTTGGTAGAGTGATCTAATTCCTGAGTGTAACCTCTTTTCATTGTTCTGTAATAGAATTAGAGTCATTGATTCAAGAACACGTTAAAGATGGAAGGACTTCACACACTTGTCACTGGAGTAGGATTGTTCTGTGCCATCTGATAGGGATGCTTTCAAAGTAAGAAGTGGCAAATGAGGGTTGGTGGGTGAAAGCATAGGGGGGGGCTGGAGGGAGGAGGACAGGAAGTTCTTGTCCCTAAGAGGGAGGTGTAAGGAAAAGTTCTGGCCATGGGCTTCACCTTTGAAAAGTTCTAAGAGTTTAACCCCAGAGGATAGGGGGAAACACATTTTCATTTTCTACAGCTGTAAAATAAAACAAGCCGTCAGACAAGGAAGTATTTGTTGAATAAATGGAGTTTATAACAGTTTGATTTTAATGAGCGTGCATAATTTGTACTTAGGGATTATTAGCTCTTCAAAATCGTGTTGTAACTGGGTTATTAATTACATTTTTTGATTACAGGAGTTAATCCATATATGCTCTTTTCTTAATAGGGGATTACATTTTTGTAAATGGAGTACATAAGTAGAGCAGTTAGCAGCCCAGCTTCTTTTGGTTTTCTATAATGGAAATCTCGATCTAGTGTTCTGAGTGGACATGATTAACCATCTGGTGTTGTTACCCAAAATGCTGACAGTGAACTTAGTCTTGGCTGATCATTTATATCACGAACGTAAGCGTCAGCCCTAGATTCTTGTTTAATCAGCCCTGAGAGTAACCTGGGCTTTGAAGAACGTTCTTCAACAAACTCCAATAATTGGCCAAGGTGAAAATCACAGGACAAGGTCAGATTCATTCAGTGGTGGGACTTTTCTCCATTCCCTGCAGTACCAAAGTGGACCCAGCTCTATCCCCTGAAGCCCATAGCATTGCTCAGTACCAAGTGACTGTGGACTGAGCAGTGAATCCCCACAAATGGCTTTTCCTTCCATATACATACTCCAAGGACTCATGCAGGAGAGGAACAGGAAGGTATAGGAAGAGGGTCCCTAGTGTGTACTGACATAATAGTGTATTAGTGACAGATGGATACTGAAACACTGGGCTCAGGACCAGTAGCAGGGTGAGGGTAACCAGAAGACAGGGATGTGAGTACCCCTGGAGAAAGGACACTGCAAAAGGATCTGGAGCCGAACTCCATGCAAGGCTGGTCCCAAATAGAAAGTTCTATGGTTGCTGAGTGAATTCAAGAAGCATCAAGGTGTCCTATGGTTCCTAGAAGAAACCCTGACTAGGAAGATTTAAACTCGGTCTCCTGGGAGTTCCTGCACATGCTCTACGCACATCCTATTTGGAATCCAATTGTCCAGATCTTACACAGTGGAGTCAGGTGCCCCATGGATTCCTGACTCCACAGCTCAGGAGTGTGGCTGGCAGGGTCCTAACAGATGAACCAGTAGGATGAAGAAACTTTATCTTTATTCTGGTAGAGAAGGTTTTCTTGGTCACACAGTACATACTGAAGGCTCAGTATTCTGCAGACTCCAAGGCAGGTATGCACCTCATGATGCCTCTTTCTTTCTTTCCTTCTTTCTTTCCTTCTTTCTTTCCTTCCTTCCTTCCTTCCTTCTTTCTTTCTTTCTTTCTTTCTTTCTTTCTTTCTTTCTTTCTTTCTTTCTTTCTTTCTTTCTTTCTTTCTTCCATTTATTTATTTGTTTATTTATTTATTCACTCACTTTTCATCCTAATTGTTACCCCCTCCCCATTCCCACCTCTCACTCGGTCCCTCCTCCTATCCTCTATCCCCTTCTGTTCTGACACCCCACCCCACCCCCAGCTATCTCAGTACCGTGGTATAGCAAGTCTTTGCAGGGCTAGACACATCATCTCCCACTTATGCCAGACAAAGCAGCTCAGTTAGGGGAACAGGATCCACAGACAGATATGGGGATACCACCCCATTCCAGTTGTTGGGGGGTCTTCATGAAGACTGAGCTGAGCATCTGCTATCTATGTGTATGTTGGGGGGGGTGCTATGTCCAGCCCATGTATGCTCTTTTGTTGGTGGTTCAGTCTCTGAGAACCCCAAGGGTCCAGGTTAGGTGATTCTGTTGGTCTTCCTGTGGTGTTCCTCTTATCCCCTCAGGATCCCTCAATCCTTCCCCTAACTCTTCCATAACAGTCCCTGAGCTCTGTTCAATGTTTGGCTATGGGTCTCTGCATCTGTTTCAGTCAGCTGCTGGGTAGAGCCTCTCAGAGGACAGTTATGCTAGGCTCCTGTATGAAAGCATAACAGAGAATCATTAATAATGTCAGAGTTTGGTGCTTGCTCATGGGATAGGTCTCAAGTAGGGCCAGTAGGAGGGTTGGCATCTTGATCAGGGTTTGGCACAAAGAATGTTCTAAGGGCCTTTTGGATAAGTGAATGAATTATTGGAAAACAATTTCTATTATTTGTTCTCATATTTTGTTTATCAAGGATGTAGTCAGCATGGGTGTAGGTTTTTTAGGCTAGGGTAGAAGATGAACACCCCTCCCTCCCACAAACACACTGTGCTAGAAGGGAAACTGCGGGAACAGTGGTAATCCTGAGTCCCTGACTCTCTCTAATGCCTTCTACTGGCCAAGGCCAACTAAGTGTTGCCAGCTAGGGGAGCAAAATAGTGTACCTACTGGGTCGACCAGCCTCCATGGTAGGAGCCCAACATGAGGGTGGAGTATGGCGGTGGCCACTGTAATAGCAACACATGCATGAAGTGTCTGCAGTGACAGAGGGAAAGTCAAGAGACCTACTGGCTGCATGTCCTCACTCCCCATCCCTGAATATTACAAGCTGCAGGGAAGTAATTAAAACCACATCCAGGAATTGAATCCCTGGACCCATAATTACTTGTACAAGAATTTTTAAAGATATGTCAGCAGTGGTTTTAATGTCTCATAAATATTCCTCCAAGGATCCTTGGCATAGAGAGGAGTGGTTTTGCTTCTCAGGCAGGGAGCCAGAACAGCCTGTCCTGGAGAAAGAGTCTGTGGTAGTTCCTCCTTCCATGTTACTTTGCCTAGCTCTAAGCACCACTGAGAACTTAGCCTGGGGTCCCTCTCTACAGAGCCTTTGTACCTTGGAGCCTCTTATAACCTGTTTCCCGGACTGCTACCATGACAGGCATGGAGGCTTCCTGTCAGTCATGGAGGATTGTGCTGGGAAAAGCTTCCCAGGGAACTCGGTTTGTGTGACTACATTCTGGTCTGAGCATAGCATGTACACAAGGAAGAGGTTTTTATTCTCTCATCTGCAGAGGGCAGAGGAAGGAACTAGAAGGCAGGAAGTATACAGTAGTAGGGCTGTGGAGATGATTTTGGTAACTAAAGTGATTGCTATACAAGTATATAGACCTGAGGTCAGCTCTCCAGAAACCACGGAGACGACAGGCATGGCAGTATGCTGAAACAGTGAGTTTCAGGTTCTGTGACATACTCTGCCGAAGGAAGGAAGGAAGGAAGGAAGGAAGGAAGGAAGGAAGGAAGGAAGGAAGGAAGGAAGGAAGGAAGGAAGGAAAGGAGAACAGAAAAAGATACCTGATGTCAACCTCTGGCCCCCACATGCATGAGTGAATGCTTGCATGCATATGTATGTATGCACACATACACCCACAACGTAGTCACAAAAGCAAGCATGTCTAGAGTCCCAGAATAAAAGTAATATTGAACAGACTCTCTGACATAGACACAGTTCGCTCGGTGGAACTGACCCAGGAGTGGTACAGACTTAAGTTTGAATCTTGATCTCACTTCATGAGCTCTCTAGATTTGAGAACCCTCTATATCTGCCTGATTCCTAATTCTTCCTTTGTAAAATATCATCCTAATTGTGCCTGAATAGAAATAATTTATATAAACATCTCCATCTCAGAGTCTGCCTCACACCAGTTGCTCCCTACATGCAAGCTGAATTCAAAGCTACTTTTAGAATGAGCCAATGCCTCATCCTTCCTGCGGTCACAGGACTGTTTGTAACTTTGTCCCAGTGCTAACTGACTCCCTTGCCCTTCCCTCTCCAGCAGACTGGCAGCTCTTTTGCACCTTAATGCCTGGCTGCAAAGTCTGTCTAGAGAGGCGATCAGCCAAGATGTGTTGAATGGATGATGGAGTGCTGAGCAGATGCTGGGGGCTGTTGAAATTCCGAGCCACGTCCTGTGTTTGAGCCACTGCAGAAGCTGTAGTTAAGGAGACAGGGAGCTGGGCATAGTCCAGAAACCTGATGCATTTAGAAGGCAATTCACACTGGTTCTTTCTGAGTTTTTCAGGCCATTTAACTTCGGGGATGTGATTATATCTTTCCATGTGCTGGGGATGGGGGTGGGAGTGGGGGTAGGGTAGGAGTGGGGGTGTTTATTCTGACATTCCAAATTGTTCTTGGCTGCCCCTTGTCTGACTACTTGAGAGCTCGTGAAAGCAAGGAACTGGTATACTTTGGGAGGGCTGTGCCCACGGACAGGTGAAGCTGGTGGAGCAGAGGAGTGTGATCTATACAGATACACAGACCATGTACCCAAGGTTCAGGAATGCCTACTATATGCTGGTGTCCTGCATCCGTGCCTTCCTAGAGGTTATCTCTACTAATCCTCGTGGGTTATTCTCATTCTTGCTAACTTTCAGTTGAGAAAACATTATTCAGAATAGCTCCTCTTATGGCTGTATCCACACAGGCATTCAACCCTGAGTCTGACCACAGATCCTCTACTACTCCACCTGCCAAGGCTCTGGTTTTGCTTTCTGACTCACTCACACTGGAGAGACTTCATGTGTGAGTAGTGAGTCTGTTGACTTTCTTTTATGAACAAGACACAAGGCCAGTCTTTCCTTAATGAGTTCCCTGGAACTCTTGAACTGGGAGATGACTTGCTGTGATGGTTTCCCTTTGGTAATTCCCCTTCTCTTCCCTGGAGGGTCATTGTATGCTTTCCTGAGTTCTACGAGTCCTGCTGTTAGGAAGTTCTCAGAAGTCAGCCAAGCCTGCATCTTTGTTCCATTAACTTTCATTAGCATCCTACAGAGTTGTGATTCTTCAGTGAACCCCAAAACCCCAAATCAGCCTGTTCCCAAGGCCTGACCCATCAAGTGTATCTCCTGGGTCAGAGATTCTCCCATAATTCCACTAGAATCCCTGAAATAGTACTGAATTCTGCCTCTAGGATTTGGAAAGTCTATATAGCTCCATACTGGCATCTTTCTTTCTCTTATACTTTTTCTATCTAACTTGGTTGCAAAATATAAACAGACAACTGTCCATGTTTGAGCAGTTCCTTGCTTTGCTCATTCAGTGTTTACTGCATTTCTGAGCAGGCCTGCGATCCTGCACAGACAGACAGGTAGCAGTTCTTTTGGGTCCCCTGACCCATAAGCCCTGTCTCCACACAGTTCCCCTCCATTTACTGCTGTCAAGTAGCTACGAAGGACTGAGGAGCCCCTGGACATGGCTAGACCCCTGTGTACCCAAGGCAGAGCTCTCCCCCAACTCCAGATTCCCCTGCTGACTTCCAACCTTCATAGTCACACCAACAGTTGGGATGCAAAGAAAACACCCCCTGATCTCACTATGGGACTACATGGGGAAGACAAGAAGAGAGACTGAGTGCCATGCCTCCAGAGAGGACATGCTTGCCCTGACAATAGTGAGACAGGCAGTTGGCAGGGTGTCACTCCTGCCTTAGAGGAGGACATACATATTGGCTAGGTTCTAACATGCTTTAAAATTTGAATTTTGGAATCATAGTTCATATTTATTTGTTAATTAAGAAGTTATTGGGAAGATAGTCTCGGCCAGCCCTCTGAATCTCACAACCCAGACAATGAACCAGATAGGTCAAGAAATTAACATATGCACTGTGGCAAGTGCTAGGTTGTATCAGTAGGAAGAATGTTCTCAACCCACCCTGGGGAAGCTTCCAGGAAAAGGCAAGCGTTAGACTAAGCCTGCGGGATAAGGGAGAGCCAGCTAGGTCTACCTGAGACGGGGAAATGCATTTTAGCAGAGTGCCCTTAACAAAACTATTTAATCACAACCAAACCTGGCATGGCATGATGGCAGGTTCCTGCAATCCAGGTTTTTGAGAGGCTGAGGCAGGAGGATCATGAGTTTGGGACCAAACTGGATCAAACAGAAAGACTGCCTTAACTAAACCTAGAAAGACCGCTACCTGCATATGTCACCCAGTGGCCATCTGAGGACTGAGAAAAATCTTAGATGAGGCCATTTTGCATCTAATACTACATTTTGTTGTTTGAAGTCCACTGGGTATCTTTCCCCCTGTAGCTTTCCATATGGGCGAAATCTATCAAAGAAAAAAGGACAGATTCTGCACGTATCTGTGAGGTGACAGGGCTCGTCTTCTGTTGGATGGATGCCCTGCTGTCCTGTACATGTGGCCCATGGTGTGCAGACAGGCAGACTGGCCAGCCGTGAAATCTGAATGCAAACTGGCTGCTAATTAGAGGCTTGTCAGGTTTGAAGAATCCAGGCCCATGGTGTTCTTCAGCGTTAACACACCTTCCCTTTAAAATGTTAAAATGCACCTTGCATTTATCACAGTGTGAATGGCTTTTCAATGTGTTTAGACTAGAGTGACCTGGGGCAGCTCTCATCCCTGGCTCACTGCAAGGTCTGAGCATAAAAGAAGCCCTGTGCAGTCTGCCCATCCAGCTCCTGCCCAGGAGCGTTTGCAAATGCATTTTCCTCTGCCATCTGACTCCTTTACTCCCATTCTGACCTCACCATCTCCCCCAACCTTCAGGTGTCGGCTGAAGGGGCCCTTTACTTATTACACATACATAGCTTTGATTAACTATGTGTACATACAATCTGCTTCAAATATTTCTTCCTGAGATAGAAAAGATAATTTCATCGGCTGAGGTCCATAACACATGAGCAGGTAAAAAACCAACATCAAAGGAAACGTTAGATGTCTACTGTTAATATGGAGGATATATCCATTATAAGTAATATTATTTAGCCAGTAAATATGGTTTGAAAAAAAAAACCTAAAATGCTGAATGGGAGACACAGGAGAAAATGCTGCATGCAGTCTCATTTCAACTGTATAAGGTTCATACAAATGCATTTTAAACTGTCAAAATATTAGTTCTGGATAGTAATGCTGTAGAATAGCTGTTTTTGTTTTTGTTTTCCCCTGCCCCTTCATCCTCTTTCTCCAAAGTTTTCTCTGATAAAAATACGTGACATTAATAACTTAAAAAATTTAAAATATTACTGGGGGTACTTCAAGCCATCTGGTGTCTTGGTCCTTTCTCAAACTCAGCTTTAATCTTCTCTAGACACACCACAGGCACGGCCGGATGAATTGGCAGCCCTTACTAGAGTGATTTAACCAATTAACTTACTCATTAACTGCCATGGTATCTTATAAGTGCTGGACAAAAGATCTAGAATAATCCTTATTATGGGATAGACAAAGGGAATATTTGAACCCCCCTCCATCGTTCTTTTTCAGCTTTTCTCATGGAATTCCCACAGGGACTAATACTCATGAGGATAAAGGACAAAATGGCATTAGAGTCTTTGAAAGGAAAATGAGTTCAGGACGTGCCCATTGTCGATGCCAGAGCAGAATTCCCGTGAAGTGTGTGTGTGTGTGTGTGTGTGTGTGTGTGTGTGTGTGTGTGTGTGTGTGTGTGTGTGTGTACTAATTATCCTAGGCTTTCAGCTGCACTTACCCTCCTCGGGGTGAGTTCTCGAGCTCTGTTAAAGCATCGCTGAAGTATGTGTGATGCCATTCTCTAATGTAGAGCAGTTTTAGAAATTAAACCAGGCATCTTGCTTCCCATTCAACTACCAAGAGGAAAAAAGTGAGTCTGCAGCAAAATTAGCCTCATATTTATCATTTACTGGCAAAGCCGTCATCCAGTGATGTCATTTTTGAATACTCTCCTTAAGGATATGATATTCAAGAGAAAAACAAAGGAAGTGTTATCTCTAAAGGTAGTCTGCTGCCATCCACAGCAGAGAGAACTTGAATGAATTTCAGCCTGTCAGGGAGTGGGCTTTCCAATAACTATGCCCTCCCTAGGCTGGAAGAGGCCCTTTGAAAGGCCAGCTTTAAGCAACAGGGGACAGTGTGTACAACGTTGATAGTCTTTGGTTCAATTTCTAACTTTGGTGTGCCAGGAGGTATAAATTCATGCAGAGATACTTATGTGCAAATGGCTTTGCCACACTGAGACACAAATGTCATCCCCAGATCCACCTGTGTCCCTTTAAACAGTGCTGGGCTCACAGTTAATTACATACTAATAAGCACATGCTTTGGAGGGGCCCGAGTGTTCACTCATCAGACATCCATATTGGAAGAATCTCCATTCTCAAGGTTCACTGGATTCACCAGTTCCCTGGATTTCCTTTTGGAAAATTGTTACACGATCTTTGATTCTGACACCAGATTCACAGAAATTGTCATCTTATTTCTCATTTGTAGAGTTTGGGAGTGAGTGCTGGCTGCTTCTGTTCCACTGTCTTAGTCTGTTTTACATGACTGTTCTTGGGGTTGGATAGTTTATGAAAAAATATCTTGTTTCATTGCTCTAAAGCGGTGGTAATCAACCTGTGGGTTGTAACCATCAGAAAACATATATTCCCCATGGTCTTAGAAATTGAAACACTGCTCAGTAGCAAAATTACATTTATGAAGTAGCAACAACAACAAAAAATGATTGTTGGGAGTCACCACAACATGAGGGGCTGTCTTAAAGGGTCGCAGCTTTAGGAAGGCTCGACCGGCTGGTTCTCCACGAGCATGGCACAGGCACCTGACAAGGGCCTTCCTACTGTGTCATCCCACAGCAGAAGGCCAAAGGGCAGGAGAAAGTAAGGGTGAGAGGGGAGAAAAGTCCTTACAATAATGGCTTGTGTAGTAACTTGACATTGTTCTGTCTCATGACCTCCACGCCCCCTGGCAGGCCTGGGCCCCAACATTGTTGCATCTGGATGATGTTTCAACACGGGAACTATGAAGCACACTCAGACTCTAGCATCGACCCCACCTCTATGCCTCTGCTCTCCCACCTTCTTTTCTCCTCCAGCCTCAGGTAGTCTTATGTTCTCCTTTGGAATCCAGGAACATTTGCTTTCCTGTGCTGGAGGAAGGGTGGAATGTAAACTGACTGATAGGAGTTAGCCCATGAGCTTCAGGCGGAGCATCTTTGCCTTTAACTTAATGAGTTAAAGGTGACTTTTAGCTGCACGACGTGTTGTGCCAGGCTTTTATACATAAAACAACTATTTTTAAAAATCAACATGTCCATCATATTTTACATTTAAGATAAACAAAAACATATTTTGAGATGATGCTTCATACTACTGAAGAAGGTGCAAAATTCATCAGTCGTACACAACCTGACCTGCCTAGTTCCTTTTCCCCTTCTCTCTGTCTCCTGCTCTCTACCCTTCCCTCCGTCCAGCCCATGTTTGTGTCTATGCCCAATTCATCCTCTATCCATAGATCACACCCCAGATACTTACTAAATGCCTGATACTTCTTAGAAATTGTTCTAACTTTGAATATCTAGCAGTTAACTTGACAGCTCTATATGTATTTAACACCTTCTGTTTGGCATGTGTTTTTAACAATGGTAAAACCCCTCTGCTTTAAAGAACAAAGCCAGCGAACCTTCTTGTCCTAAGCAGTCTGACACGTCTTTTGTACTTTTAATGTGCCTGCATTAGTATACGCTGTTGGATGAGTCCCCACCAACCCATGGATACAGCCTGTGTTATTAATGCTGGGGTCTGCCATCTAGCTCCCTTAGACTGTGCTGTGAGTTTGTCAAAAAGGAGTAATGTGGAGCCAGGATGTATTGAGCAACGATTGCACCCCGTGCCACGCCCTGTAACTTCAAGAGCTCCTGTGTCTTTCCACATGAACAAGCATTTTGTTGCTATTTTACAGGTCAATATGATTCTTAAATAAGTCAAATTACTTCTTCAAGTTTTTTTAAGGACTTATTTTTATTTTTTTCATGTGTGCAGGTGTGTGTGTGTGTGTGTGTGTGTGTGTGTGTGTGTGTGTGTCCATGTAATTATGTGTAGAAGAGGGCAAGGGCTCCTGGGGTCCAGAAGAAGGCGTATGATCACCTGGAGCTGGCGTTATATAGGTAGTTGTGAGTCTCTTGATATAGATGCTGAAAACGGATCTCAGGTCCTCTGCAAAAGCAGCATGTACTTTTAACCACTGAGCCATCCCTTCAGGCTCTCTTAACTGAAAAAGAAAAAAAAGTGTACTGGTGTTTTGCTTTCCCGTATGTCTGGGTACCACGTGCATGCTGGCACCTGAAGAGGCCCAAAGATGACATTGTATCCCCTGGAACTGGAGTAAGAGTTGTGAGCCACCATGTGGATTCTGGGAATCAAACCCAGGCCTTCTGTTAGAGCGGCCGGTACTATAAACCACCAAGCCATCTTTTCAGTGCCCCCTTCTTCAATTTTTTAAGACTGGTGTTTGCAGGTCAGGATTCACACCTGGTTCACTGATTCTATTACAGTTCTTTCTGCTTACATCATTGGCTGGGAGAGAAGGTTCAGTTTTGAGTTTCAGATGGGAACAGTTAACAGCTGTAGGATCGGCTTCATGTCCCTCCCTTTGCTGGCTGATTGTAGGAACTCTGGCCAGATAGAGCTCTCCTTCTGCCAAGGAGACAATGGAGCTTTGCCACAGCGAGGCTGGCCATTCACTATCTTCAACATATAATTTTAGCCTCCCCTCCTTGCAGATTTTCTTATTACATTTTACTGCAAAAGAAAATGGTTCTGCTCTTCAGATCCCATCACAGCCTGGGATGTCCATCTAGTATGTATTGGATTGACCTTTAGAGAGTGAGGTTGGAAAAAATAAAAATAAAATCACCACTCAAAATATATTTCACAAGCTGAAAGAATGATACAAACGTCCATCTGTCTGTGCCAAACTTTCAGTGACCCTGGCGGAAGTACGTGACATTCCGCTGCCCAGCAAGGGGAGATGCAGGACAGGAGCCCTAAGCTAAGCAACAGATAAAGCCCCCTTTTCTGAAAATTACTGGGTGAGGGGTGGTGATGGGGATCACATTTGCTGTGTGTAGTCCTGCGAGGTCTCTTGTCTTCTTGGTAACAGCCATTGTCATTCACAGTAACTCTTTCTTTCTTTGGGGCCTTTCCTCAAGTACTGATCAGATTTGAGGGCCATAGTACCCAGGCTTGTGTCAAAGCACACTCTACAGGAGGTTCTAGGGAAGGAAAGCCAAGAGTTCAGGCTCTTGGGGACAGGGCACATGAGTTTTCTCCTTTGGGAACATGGTAAGTAAGAGAGCTTTCAGGACTGTAAATGCGCCCCAGGGATAGTCTCAGCAGTGTAGCTGTATTCTATGATGACAGGTGCCCGCGTCAGTGGACCTAGCCCATGACACTCTTAGCCAGTGGCTAGGTGAAATCCTGGCTCCCTTCCAGCTTCCAGCCCAAGTTGTTATTGGTTTTTTTACTGGTTTGTTTTTATTTTATTTTTAATATTCAGTGAAGTTGTACCATAAAAGCACCTCGAATTTAACAGGCTACCAGGCAACATAACTGTTATTAACATTCTTGTTCTTTCTGCCAAGGGACCTGCTAACGCTAACCACTCCAGGTCTCAGGCAGTGTGGTTTGGTTGCACAGGCAACTGGAGCTCAGGTCTGAAGACAAGACTATTAGTCCTGATTCTGAGGCTCAGTTGCTGGGTGACCTTGGGCAAAAAAGTCCCTTGTCTTGCATCTGCTTCTGCATCAGTAAATGGAGGCTGTGTCTGACTCTTGTGGCTTTGGTGAGATCAGATTAGAAGATCTGAATAAACATGATTTGCAGCTTAGAGGGCCTTATGTCTTCCTGAAATGGGCTGCTCCAGGCATTTCACAACCTCCACGCTCCTATCAGATCAAGTCACTCTTTGGTTTGGAAGTCTAGATCTTTCTTTGCCTTTTCCCTCGCTGTGTTGTCCTGACTGGTCTGGAACTCCTGACTTCAACGGCCTTCCTACCTCAGCTTCCTGAGTAGGGATTACGGGTGTGCACAACCATGTCTAGCCTTCGATCCTTCCTAAAAAGATGGTTTTCTCAGGTGGAGAGTGACCTGCATATGATGCAGATGGCAGACACTTGAGAGGTGGCATTCAGAAACTTACCCCCGTTAGAGTACTTAATGTGGACAAAGCTTGGTTGGTGACTAGGGGCTTCCTGCATATCCCATTTAAATGTCTGTGGTTACATAAAGAGAGATGGTACTTCACCTCAACTCTGAGTGCTCACGCACTCACACACATGCACACACACTAGAACTGAGGCTTAGAGAAGCTCAGTCGCTTAGTAAATCACACACAAATCAAGCGGCAGGAGGACATGACACTGTGTCAGCTGACCTCTCAATCTATCATATTTCCCAAGGTCTCAGGTGCCTCCCATATCCCACATCCTGTCAGATCCTTGAAAACTAAGGGCAGAGCTTTCAATTTTTATCAGTCTGACGGTTTTGCCCACATCTTGCTGAATTTTTAGGTTTTGTTGTCTTTGAGCACAAAATCAGTTTGCCTGTTAGCTCTTAGGGCCTCTGTCATTGACTTCTAGACTCTTTGTCTATTTGTTAATAGGGGTTCTTAAGTTTTCTTATATTTTGGAAGGACCTTCTAATACATTCTAAATATTAATTTTTGTTAGTGGTAGACAGGTATTTTCTCTAAAATGTATGTATGTATGTAAATTTCAAAATCATTCTGGGATTACTACACCCATCCCATTTTAATCTTAGAATTTATGTCTCTGGAGGTTTAAGTTTTGTGCCTACCACAGTATAAAACTTTCCACTTTGCTTTCTTTTAGTAACTTTTGGAAGCAACAGAATGTTAGACACGATGCTTTCCAATAGAAGGCCCAAAGCTTATGAATCTCAAACTGACGTGGCTGATAGTTTTTCTTTCCTTCACAGGACCCTATAAGCTAACAGGAAAGCAAGTAGATGGGGGGCTTTAATTAAAATTCTCCACTTTAGAGTGCTCATCCCTCACATCCCAGAAGCTAGTGAGTAGGGTCCCCCCCCCCCCCCCCGGAGCTCTGCACTGTAATAGCTCAACCTCACTGTAGTCTGTGGCTCTATGATGTTAGGCCCAGGGTACCAGTGGACAGAAGAAAGGAGACAAGACTGAGGCGTGGGTAACAACAGTGTGGTTGGCTCAGGCCTCCAACTCACTGACCCCTTCTCTATGCAGAGGCACCCACAAAAGCAAGCAAAGCGAGCAGGAGGCAGGTTCAAGGCTAGAGGAGATCTCTGCTTTTTTTCTGGCCTTTCCTCTTTGGGGGAAGTTATACATGAGTCTGATTTGACAACAAATTCTAGGTTAGGAATTCCAGTGTCATACTCCATGATATATGGTTCCCTTAGTAAAGGAGAAATACACACACAGAGAAAGCAGGTAAGGGAGTCTAGAACAGCGTTTGAGTCAGAGACTCGGGATCAGCTTTAACTGCTTCCTGGGAAAAGACTCTGGTCTTGGAGGTAGGCAATCCAGGGTTTAGACAGAGCTCTAGTAGTCATTGATTAGTAATCACACAAATAAGCATAGTGTTTTCCACTGTGGCTAGAGTTGTAGATTTTAGGGGATTTTTCTTTTGATCTACCATTCAAAGGTACTAGAAGGAAATTGGCAGAGATCCACAGATGAATCCAAGTTAGCCTGGTAAAAAGGGAGAGATTATTGGCTACAGGGACGGAAGGGAGGGAGGGAGGGAGGGAGGGAGGGAGGGAGGGAGGGAAGATGGACTGTGAGTTTGAGTTTCAGAAGCTCTGCTTCTCCACACCAGTTTTCTTCCCTCCTGGCCCAGGGATCCTGATAGTAAATTGCTAAATCTGGCAGGAGGGCATGAGGAAAATATCTTTTTCCCTGCCCATCAATTGTCTAAGAGTTTCACTTAAAGCCAAGCACATGCTCTACTGAAGCGCTTACCTCTGTCCCCCTCTGCTTCTTTGAACCCTATCACTGGTCCTTGGAAAGGGAAAATGAGAAAAAGGAAAAAAAAAAAAAAAAAGACCCTGAGTATAAGAGGCATTAATCATGCTGAAACGCAATGCTCCTCTCTGAACCTTGCCAGATGAGAATTATACATGCTGATTTCACCCGCTACTTAACTCAGGGAGTGACAGGCTGCAATTGAAGAGGCTTCAGCCAGTTAAGTGCTGCAAACCTTTGCCCGAGGTTCTTAAGATGCTTTCAGAACCCTCTGATTCTGGTTGGTAATTTGATGGTGGCCTTGCTAGTGAGTCTTGGCTCTGTCTTAAAGAAAGGGGAAAAAAAAAGGGATTTCATCCCTTGCTAGAATGTAACCTGTTCTTTTTGTTGTCTAGAGACTGGAGACAGTTACAAGCAGAGAGGGCGGGGGGAATAGATTTTACGAGGAAAGAGAAGAAAGCAAGAATAGACCCACATGCACCAGAAATAGATAGCCCATCCACAGAGCCGTCTTCTTACTGGAATTGGGAAGGCAAAGGAAGAGAAAGTTAATATTTATTTGTTGTTCACTGGGTTGCAGGTTCCTGCCACTCTTGACTTTTGAACTCCACACATCTCCATGAGACAGGGGTTGTTACCCCTATTTTTCAGGTTGGAAATTAAGGTTAATTGGCTTGCCCAACACGATGACAACACAGAGGTGTGGACGCTGACCGTGAAGGTAAAATCTGACATTTGTTTGTATGGTAATCACTGCTCTCAGTTTTTTGTAGGTACTCTGCTCACTGACTGGCTCCTCAAAGTACAGGGGCGATTAGCATAAGTGCTTCTCCAAAGAAAGCCTGTATTCCTATCCTTTGCTAGAGAGTGGAAGGACTGGGATTCAAAGACACGCAGTCTGACCAAGGCTTGCACTCTGACTCCTAGGATGAAAGTGGGAAAGAAGATCCAAAGAGCTGCAAATAACACGTGATGGCCCCACTGCACCCTGTGCCTGCTCCTGGGAGGGGGCAGTGCTGGGCATGTTGGTCTCGGGGTCATTTGAGTGCTGGCTGCCTGTACTGTTCATCATTCCCTGTATTGACTTCTCACTGTCTCCCATCCAGGCATGTGGAAACTGATGCTCAGGAGGTCAAGTGATTTACCCAAAGTTGTACCGCTAATTGGGGCTCTGGGCTACTTTTAAGCTAGATGATTTCCTTTGCTGACTCATTAAATTTAAAGAACTATTCCTGCAGGCCTGATCTGTTGAACAAACAGTGGCTCAACAAAAGCTGCACAGCTGCCCTTAGCAGCTCTTGCTGGGGGCCAGAGGTGAGGCTGGCTTGGCTTGCCTCAGAGGACTCTGAGTTTTGGGGTGCACTGTGAACTTGTTCCTTCTTGCTTCCTCCCTAAGGGGCCACAGAGAGTCAGTGATAGCAGGACTTGGCTTCTACCCCTTGAGTAAAACCACAGCAGCCTTCATTTGCCTTAGTCAGATCTAGTTATAGCCACATAGACATCAATTACTTCTGCTGTTAATCCCACACAATGGAGGTTTAGACTCTTGATCCTGAGAAACAAAATACGGCCCCCAAAGGGAAGATCAAGACCTATTCAAATTGTCATTTTTTTGCTGTTTTAAGGAACAAGCACCCCCCCCCCCCATACCAGGCCATTGGAATTTCACATTTGTTTCCTTTCTCTCATTATTCCACATATTTGAATCAAAATGGTGATAAATTTCTCCATTGTAGATAGTTTTAGCAGGTCATTGATATATTGGATTAATTGGATTAACACCAATGAGATTTTCCAAATCCCTAATCCATAAGGCCAAGAAAATCATAAGCAAATATGTATATTCATATATATATATATATAGTCATTATAAACATACACACATATACACAAACATAGGTGGGTGTACAAATGAATGTAGTCACAAGTACCTGCAGCCAATGATAACGGTTCTTCCATGGTACCTAGTCGATAACAGATGTGTGCCAGGCAAGGCTGGCCATGTGCTATCTCCTGGTAGAAAAAAATAGAAGTTCTAAGGGACTATTTTCTTAGACTTTTCTGGAGAGGGAGAGGGAGGAGGGAGGGTAGGGGCAGGGTGAGAATGAAAATCACAGGCACCACAGCCATGCACCATACTACGTAAATCTCCTCTTCATGGCTGTCTCATAGGGAAGGGTTCAGGTACCCCTTGACCAGAGCATCCTACATGTTCATGTTCAGGTGAGAAGGGAAGAGGACACATCCCTTCGTGCACAGGAATGCCTTTTAGGTACATACACAGATCTTCCTTGCCTTCCCAATCTTACCACGTGACTTCTAAATGAGACTATCAGAAATTTTAAATGATGGGTCTGGCTCTCAGAAAATTTCTCTCAGACAACCTGTCTTGGTAGAGTCTGAGCTCAGCAAACTTTAGTGCAGTGACCAAATCCAGGCCCCACATCTATTTTTATATGACCCATGTTCTAAGGATAGCTCCTATGTTTCAAACAATGGGGGAAATAAAATCACAAGAAGAATATTTTGTGGCCTGTGAAAGCTGTATGAAATTCAAATTTTAGTGTTCTTAAGTAAATGTCTTTTGGAAGACAGCCACACACGTTTGTTTCCGTGTTGTCTGTGGCTATTTGGGGCCGTAAGTGGTAACACTGAGTTGTGACAGAGACCATAAGCTGTGGGTTGGAACCACTGGAGTGCTCTGAGAGTCCTGTCCCTCCCTGCTTCCTTTTTGGCTCCTGCTGGTTTCTCTGCTCCTGTGTTGCACCCCCATCCCCACTTCCCACAATCCAGTTCTCCAGGCGGATATCAAGGCCACTCTGGGAGATGAAAACCTTTCCCCACATACTCCCTAATACGAGAGCGAATTTGGAACCGGTTACTCAGTCTGTCTAAAGTTAAACTTAGCCATCTATAAAACAGAACTGATAACACCTATCCTTCGGGTTGTAACTGGGCACTTCTCTCAGCAAGCATGGTCTTGGCCGACATCACTAACCCTGGTTGAATGCATACTAGAGAATTTGGTGTGTCCCGAAACTTGGCCTGTCCTACCATGGTACCATGGGCTACAATCATTTTACATGGCTTTTCTCTCCTTGAGGACATGTAGAATATCTTTCTGTATCTTCAGCCTGGTCATGGGAAGGGGTCCAGGAAATAGTCTCAGCACATATGAGTCGTAACCTCCCTTTGTATTCACAAATGTCATATAGTCACACCCTCACCTCTTTTTGTTGACCTCCCTGGATAGCTGTTCTGTTACCATCCCTGCCTGGATTCAAGTTCCACACTGTCCTTCCCTATTTTATTGACCTTTCTAGTTGCTGCCATGCTGGTAGAAATTTAACAACCAGCTTTCAGAGAGGAAAAGAAGAGTGGTCTGTGTAGTGTTTGCCAATTTCTCTGATGTTCTCACAGCAGCCGATCTGTGCCTCCTGACATAAGGCCTCTGTGTGGGGGGTTGCAAAATGGGGCACACAAATTGGTCTCTAAGCCTGTATGTGATTTCATCATTTCAGCATCCACAACCTGCTGGTCTATGACCAGTGACTTAGCTGCTTCCTGTTGACCTCACACCAAAGTTCCAAGTCCTTAATACATTTACAGACCACACCAATCACCTCTGCTACCTGTCCCAGCCTTGCGTTCTCCCCAGGTTTCTCTTTCTTTATACTAGACATTCTTCCGTGCTCCACACACCATGCTCCTCCATCACCTCTGTCTTCCCAGGTCTTCCAAGACGCTCTAAAACCTGGGGTAGCTTCCTTGTTCCCATGCTTTAGACACCTTCTATTTGTCTGTACTTTTGGCTGTTGCAGTAGATCGCTAATCTGCTCAGTTATCCATTGCTACTGCCTGTTTCGCAACAGAGTATATGCTCCAAAATACAGCACCCATAACTCACATTCCACCCTTGCGGCCTGAGTCTCTGGCATAGGGGAAGGTTAGAGAATCCTTCTCAGAAGGCTACAGGGCCCAGCCTTCTTGGGTATTTGATTTCTGTCTTGGGCATAATTTCTAAACACTTGGATCGTGTTTTCTTTAATATCTCATGTTTTTAGAACTTAGAAGCACTCATGATTTGGTGGCTTCTAGGAATGCTGAGGCTATCTCCTCCCAGGCTATAATAAGGCTCAGATGGAGGAAAAGTCTACAAGCTACATTTTTAAGATGATGAAGCACTCTGTTTCAAGTCTTTGGAAAGAAAGTTATCCATCAGAATAGTCCTTCCTTCATGTTGATGGCACAAATGTTGGTGCTTAACATCCCAGCTCAAAGCCCCTTGGGGCTACTATTTTTAGTGGCAAAAATTGAAAAACAATCTGTTATTCCTATGTTGCTAAGTCCATGTAATTTCTCCATGTATTTTCTCCAAAGTCAGAGTAGTAATCCCATATTTATCCCACAGTCAGAGGATTGTGGATTATCGGGTAAAAATCCTCACTGGGAGGGTTTTGAAATATGTCTCCCAAAAGTTTTTGTTTTCCTTTTAAAAACATCTAAAGTTTTTTTTTAAAGTGTGCCTATTGCATCCAAAATGGTGCTAGTGAATAACTCTGAGTATCCCTGTTCAATCCTCTTGAGAAATGAGAATTATAAGATGACAAATTCCACATGGTGTTCGAGTGAAGGCATCAGCTAACTGGGAGGGCATCATACCTAGAACTGTGCATGTATGTGACACTGAAGTAGGGCTAAGCTCTTTCCCTGGCATGTACTGATTTGTGGTTTGGGGCCCAGTATAACCCCACCACTATGGGGTTCTAATACTTCAAGGGGTTGCTACTGAATGAAATGAGATGGTTTAACAGGTATTTAATAGCATATGACAATTCATTGCCTGCTAGTAAATTGGCCTTATTTTGATTTTACTATACTTTTCTATACCTATGAGGATTTTGGTCTACGTGAAATTTGAAATTGCTCCTTACAGAGATAACTGGGGGTGGGGTGGGAACATCAGGCTTAAACAAGGATGAAGTGGTAAGACTATGAGGGAGCAGGCGGAGAGATGGTGAGAGGAATCCCAATCCTCCTGTCTTGGATCTTGCCTTCCAGGCAGGACCATGAGGCTTGTGGGATAGGCTGAGAGGTAAGGAAGGGTGACTGTGATCCAGTGTGTTTGAGAAAGGACATGTAGTCCAGGGCCATAGGGACCAGTGCTGCCCCGTCCACTGTCATATATCTGTGCCCAGCAATGGCAGGCTCTGACACATGGCGTTAACGAAGCCTGCATGTGTTTAACAAGTGTTTAACAGAGCTGAGATTATTCATCCTCCTGTTTCATGGACAGCATTTAAAAAAATAGCGCCTCCGTTCTGTCACTTGGATAAACTAAGGGTCACTCCAAGAATTTCTTGTTTCAATCAGCAAAAATGCCCTTTCCTCTCTAGGAACACAATGGGTTGGGCAGGTAGAAGGTGGCTCCAACTGAAAACGGTCATGTCGGTGGATATTAAGGTGAACGGGGAGACTCATCCCTTTGGGCTATGAATCATTTGCCACAAAACACACAAAGTCATGAGTATTGTACTGGCTGGTTTTGTGTGTCAAGTTGACACAAGCTGGAGTTGTCACAGAGAAAGGAACTTCAGTTGAGGAAATGCCTCCATGAGATCCAGCTGTAAGGCATTTTCTCAATTGGTGATCAAGGGAGGAGAGCCCCTTGTGAGTGGTACCATCTGTGGGCTGGTAGTCTTGGGGTCTATAAGAAAGCAGGCTGAGCAAGCCAGGGGAAGCAAGCAAGCCAGTAAGTAACATTCCTCCATGGCCTCTGCATCAACTCCTGCTTCCTGACCTGCTTGAGTTCCAGTCCTGACTTGCTTTGGTGATGAACAGCAATGTGGAAGTGTAAGCTCAATAAACCCTTTCCTCCCCAACTTGCTTCTTGGTCATGATGTTTGTGCAGGAATAGAACCCCTGACTAAGACAGGTATGTTGTGAAGACAATGGGGAAGAAAGATCCCCAAGTGTCTCTAGCCATCTACGATTAGTATCTAAAGAAGAACTATGTAGTCACTATCATTTAAAACCATCATAGATATAATAGCCTCTCTTTTTCAAGTGTATAGAAGATTTATTATTATTATTATTATTATTATTATTATTATTATTAGTAGTAGTAGTAGTAGTAGTAGTAGTAGTAGTAGTAGTGGCAGTAGTGGCAGTAGTAGTGGTAGTCTCATTTAATGAAACATGAGGAGATTTCATAGGTTTCTTTATAATCTTGATCCATTTTCCCCCAAATAGTTATGAAATGCACATCCTGTGTAGGTCTGCTGCTATGGCCACACACTGAAATACCTCATTCCAACAGCCTCATTTAAACCTTACCCTAGCTGGCATAGATGTGTGCTTTCTTCCCACTTTTCAGAAACACAAGGACAAACATTTCAGGGAGAAATTCAGAGACAGCTGAATTCCAAAGACAAACTCTACCACAGAATCATAAGTTTCAGGACCACAAGTCAAACTGAGGTCAGCCAAATTCCAAAATAAAACCATCATCAATATATCACAAATGCTCTGATATTATACATTTTCAAATGTATATCACTCCACCTTCAGACCGGGGAATGGAAACTCACATCAGGATGAATCTAAAATGATCTCAGGAATTAGGAAGGTGGACCAAATGGGCTGGGTAGGGACAGTAGCAACAGCGAACCCACGGTCACTGTTGTCAAGCAAACAGCCCCTGCTCATTACAAGAATTTTAAAAAGTAGGTGTTTTAACATTATTCTGTTCACTGTTCCAAGAAAGGTTGGAAATCCAAATTTTCATGTGAAAATTTATGTTCCTAATATGTTATCAATTCATTTGACTAAAAAAAAAAAAAATGGTACAAACCATTTTTGGCTCAGAGGAATAGTTTTAGATATCCTTGCAAAGGAAATGACATGTGTGTGAGGTGCTATGTATGCTTCCCAGATGTGGTTATTACAAGATGCGTGTGTATTAAAATTTCACACAATGCTCCATAAACATGCACCATTGTTACATAACAATTAAAAACAGTAATGAAGCTAGCTGTGGTGGTATGTGTCTGTAGTCTCAGTCTCAGGAGACCAAAGAAAGAAGCCATGAGTTCCAGGGAAAACTAGGCTACATATACTGTATCAAACACACATAAAACAAGGAAAAACCTAGAACAAAAGAAGTGGTCATTCTGAGGGATGGTATCTGTGTACACAGTGTGTGCACATATGTGCGTGTTCAGAGGAGATCAGATATCCTACTGTATCGCCTGAACAACATTACCTTGACACAGGGTCGCTCACTGACCCTGGAGCTGGGCTAGCAGCTAGGAAGCCCCAATGATCTTTCCGTCTCTGAGCCCCACCTCAGCACCAGGGTTACACACATGTAGAACCATGTGCAACTTTCTCCATCGGTACTTGCAGTCAAACTCATGGGTCCTGCTTGGGTAGCCAGAGTGCTCCACTCCACCTCAGTCCTATAGAAGAAACACATTTTAAAAGAGAAGATAATGGAGAAGAGGAAGAAAGAGAGGTGAGGGAAAGGAAACAGAAAACACAGTACAAGGCCATAGAATATATAGGAGTAGCCTACCCCAGGGTGATGTCAGTGGCGAGCCTTCTATGACCTCTTCATCTGCCTTGTGAGAGTAGTCAGCAGAGAGGCAGTGTGCTTGTTCCAACTGTACAGCACATATTTGAGAACACTCCCCTGGGAATAGTCTTTGGAGTAAGAAAATGGACCACACCAGGAAATCAACTTAGTCTTAATTAAAGTCCATTGGCTACCTATGTTAATACCACTTAATCTTCCAGTCCACTGATGGATATTGTTGTCCTTGTCTTTTGCTGATAAGAGAACGGATGTAAAGAGATTGAAAGCCTGAGCCAGGGTCATAAGACTTTGAACTAGCCAGGTCTGCCTGACTTCTAAGTCTGCTCTCCTACCTTTTGCACAGTCCTGCCCCCTCTGGGCTCTATAAGCATTGAAGACCTTTGTGGACATTGCTTTACTCAGTGCCCATTGTTCACCAGGGCTGGATGTCAGAGAGTGTAGAAACTTGTTCTAGAAATAAACACCTTGCCTGGAAAAGCATCAGTCTTCCAAGTAAAGTGCTTTGTGTATCGTAAAACCTTCAATTTAGCTCCATTATATTTTAGGTCCACGAGGAATAGATTGCAGCTCCTGCTTTCCTGCTGATTAGAGTATCCTATTTACGTGTATACAGTACCTATTAGATGGTGCGCTTTGCAGAATTAGCTCCCTGATGAACAGGTATTATTTCCCCCTCAGCTGACACTCAGCAGCTGTCTGCAGTCATTGTGTTCAAGTTCACCCGAGCCTGGTATTCTGGGACAAATGGTGCAAAACAGCTTGCCTTCTAGCCCAGAGATAGGTGAGGTCAAGTCCTATGGAATATGCTTTTTTGTTACTAGGTGAATCTGAACAGCCTATGTAACGTCTGGGCCTCATTTCTTTGTCTGTTAAGTAGGAATGATATTTTTCCTAACTGGGTTCCTAACCTGCTCTCGATCCTCTGATGGTTCCATGCTTTTGCTCCAGCCCCTGCTACTCTCCCTCACTGAATATGTTCTGTGAACTTCTGAGTAAGCATGCGTCCAATGTCTTACCGCGCTGCTCTTATTTTTGTCCAGATACTGTTTCTGACTAGTCTGTTCCTTCAACATTGATTGGAATCCCCACTTCCATTGTACATCAAATCGCAGCCTGCCACTCTTCCCTTCTGCTGAAGCATTTCCCTCTCTAGTGTTCCTACACTGTGAAGAACATAGCTTAATATCGGGCAGGCCAACTGTTTCTTCTTTCTTCATGGTAGCTCGTTTGCACTGCTCAGGGTCTCAGCTGGAAAGAGATGGCCCATTAGAATGGGGTGACTGAAGAGAGTTTTGTCAGCTGGCTATGTGTAGAGATGGGAGTCAGGACATGACAAGCCATGGTGAAGAACTCAGAAGCTAGCAATGGTGAGGAGTCGTGGCTACCCTGTGCCTAAGGGATGATGAGGTGATGCGGGACATGGACTCCATGGAATATCCCAGAAAGATTTGTGAATGGGATCTGCCCATCTGTGTCCTGCAGCACTGGGGCTATATGCATCCAGTCACAGCCAGCTTTTATAAGGGTGCTGAGAATTCAGTCCTCTTGCTTCCACAAGGACTCTGATCCACTGAGTCATTTCTCCAAGTCTCCCCTCCCCCCAGTTATTTTAAAAGTAGGTCCATTCTGAGTATGGCGACACATGTCTATAATTCCAGCATTCTGGAGGCTTTGGCAGGATTTAAGGGCAGCCTAAACCAAGTAGATAGACCATTACACCAAATGAGAAAACTGATTCACAGGCTTCCATTTGTTTCACTTTGCTCTACTTACCTCTTCCAGTTCTACCCTTCATACTCAAAGCTGCAACCCTTCCCCCTCCAACTCATCCTATTTATTTTAATTTGGCTCTTAAATATTCTAGATGTAGTTAGTACAAAAATATTCAAACATAAGCGACATATAAAATAGTGTAGTAACCGCCACATATTCACCTTCTAGATTCAGGAGTTGTCAGTGTCCTATTCATCAGATTATTTCATTTGTAAATACTTTTGGTGAGTGTCTAAAGAATTCAAAATTTCCTCTGAAATTGGGAAAACAAATCAAACATGAGATCCTGTGTACATTAATACCAAATACTTAGTAGTGTCAGATGTCTAGGAAGTATTCATATGTCTCAGATTGCCTTATAGAATTTTATAGTTTGTTATTCCAAATACTATAGTTGTTCCATGCCATAAAATAAACATTTCTTTTATTTTAAAAAGAAGACAGCTTTCAAGATATACAAAAATATAACAAAAGATAAAGGTAAGTTTCTGGTTACTAAACTATTAGCAAGACCCAGGACAATGTCTGCCCATTGCTCCTAGCCACACAGCCAGCATGTACTCCGATGATATTCCGATGATCACATTGTACATACACTCTCCACATGATAAGAAGAGTTCATCATCAGGTCTACTTTGATTGACATGGCTTACTGCTTCTTCTCCTGGTCCCCAGAGTCCCCAACCTTGACCACAACCTCTCCTCTTTTTAGCCCATAGCTCCTATGGGGAGACCTTCACTCAAAGGCTGCCCTATGTGATGTAATGCTGGCATTTACTCAGCTGGCACTGTGCTGAAGGTCACTTAAAAATATTTATCATTTAATTTCCTGAAATTGTCTAATATATTTTGAGGGGAGACAAGAGTTTGCAGAGAAGATGAAGAAATAATTGTTCTAAAAATGCAGAGCTTCTTCATGCAGCAGGGTGCTCTGATTATAGATCTCGTGTAACCCAGGCCCAGAAGCAATGGGCAGGGAGTGCCATACAGGAGCTGTGTGTTTCGAGTAGCCTCGATCAAACTATTCCCTGAGACCAGGCTAGGATTTTATATTTTTTTAACCTGATGGCTGAGACAACTCTGAAAGTAGCCTCAGATCAGATGCATTTTCACCATATCTGCTTATTTCATTCGGTCAGTTTTGTGTGTATGTATATATGTGCACAAGAATATGTTTATATCCATTTATGTGCAGGAATACATATAGGAGTGTGTGTAGAATCCAGAGGACAACTTTGGACGTCATTACTCCTCAGGCATCATCCACTTCAGTTTTTAAGATAGGGTCTCTTATGTGACCTGGAGCTTGCCTTCTGTAACTGCCTCTCTGTGACCTAACTGTAAGTGCATGCTCCCACGTCCAGCTTTTAATGTGGTTCTAAAAATCAAACCCTAGCTTGCACATTACTGTCTGAGCTGTCTCTCCAGCCCCTAGAACTGCATCTAAATCATGAGCCTCTTTGGAAACATAGAGAATGTGTGGGAATTGAGAGTGTGCCATTTTTTAAAATTTTCCAAATAAAACGATCCTCAGTCAAAGGTCAAGTTAAGTTTATTACTTAATTTGGTGGCATATTTTATGAGGAACTGTCTACAATGATTGCATGAAGAATGTATGTGGAATTCACCTACCATGTAGCATGAGGAAACAATTCTTTCTGTCTTCTGCTTCTGTGCTTGCTGGAGTGGGGGTGCAGGAGAGGGAGGGAGAAAGGTTTCTGCCTCATTCCCAGGCAGCTTTTGATTTCTGTAAAGTAGATGTAACACCTCATAATTCCACTCTTTGGGCAGCACATTCATATTCCCCAAAGGAGGCTTCCATGACTATAGTAGACCATGGTGGGAAGGGGCCGTTCTCATTAGACTATGATCTCCATTATCCATTACAGATATAAAGTATAGGAACAATTTCTATGAGCAAGCACCCAGTCATGAAACTAAGTTAAAAAAAAAAAAAAAGCCGGTAAGAACTGCATTGTTCTGTCAGACACAGAAATGAATGGCAGTGGCTCTGCAGATAACTCCTTTACTACAATAACACTTCCATCACTCGGGACTGACAGAGGTAATGACGATAATAATGACCTTGACTCATTTGTGAGCAGCACTTTGCTGTTTACAAAGCCCTAGCATGTCTATTACCTCACTTGATCCTCCTAATGGCTTCACTAGACAGATAGATGGGGCTTATTGTTTCCATTTGCCAGGGGAGGAGACTGAAGCTTACGGGGTCTGTGTGCATTAACTTTGGTTCTGTGGTGAGGACAGTCAGAGTAGGAACCTGAGCACCCCCAAAGTCTTTCTCTAGGACTGGGTGACCTGCAGAGCACTGTAGCACGGATACAGAAGGGACTCTTTTCTAGGCACAGGGACAGGCATTTCACAGGAATGTCCTTATTTAGTGCCTCCAGTCCATCCTGATGCCTCTTTAGGTAAGACACTTAGGAATGGAGAAGGCTATCACTTGCCTAAGGTTCTGCAACTGGTTTTGTAGACTTGAATCTAGGACCCTAGAATCCCTAGTAACCTCTTCTATCCCTCACTCTGGCAGAGGAGACTAAATGGTCAAGGATGCAGACAGTTATTGGTCCTGTCCTTGGAGATGTTCCCAAACAGATGGCAGGCCGGCAAGATCCACGACTTACATCACCATTGCCTAGGGTAACCATGGTTTCTTAAGTTGAAGGTGTAAAGACCACAAGAGAGGGGCTGCCTTGGGCCTCTCAAGCCTCTGAGAAAATGTGCTTCCCGTCTTTAAGTTTTAGATCCTGGCTGCTAAAAGCATCAGAGTAATTTTCATTTCTCATCTTGACAAACACTCAATTGTATGAATTTGTTCCACTGAGGTCCCATGATTCATCGTACTGGTCTCGCGTGTCAGTGTGGGCTGTAGCTTGCTTTTAGCCAGCTAGCTGTGACTTTAGCTGAGGCACTTCATTTTGTAGGTCTGTTTTCTTTTCTATAAAAGGGGAGGTTATGACACGTGCCTCTTCTTTATATGGTTTCTCTGCCCACCAAGTAAGTTTGATGAGGAAAATTCTCCATAAGCTAACAATACTTGCAATGGGACATTGCAGACCATTTATTCTGTTCATGGCAGCATTTATTCAGGGCTGACTTGCACCTTTCGGAATTCAAATTCTGTTTCATGTAAGGATTCCCTCACATGCGTCATTAGGAGAGATATCGTGAATCCTTGGAACCTTAATTTTCCAGTGCACATAACCAGTCAAGAAGCGGTGGAGTGATGTCCCAGCTTTTCCCTCGGACGTGTCTGTCAGTCACATCTGTCCATGGGAGCCCTTCAGGATTTGGAAGTGAGCTAGTATGTCAACACCAATTCTCAGTCTTTCCAAATAAAATATCACCAGCTCTTCCAACCACATTAGTTTAAGGCAGAAAAAAAATCACCATGGACTCAAGATATAAAAGACACGTGGGTTTGCCCTCTTTGGTCTTTGAGACTTGATGTACCTCTCTGAATCTTGATGGCCTCCCTCTTGAAAAAGCATTAAGTTCTTATGGGAATTTTTTTAAAAATGAAAGGACAGGAACTTATTAGAGAAAGCCACCCACTAAATGTCCATTTTCCTCTACCTTGGGGTTTTATGGAACATTGAACTCAGTGTGTACTGCCCACCAGCCTGTCTGTGCATTCTGGTAAAGGCCTCGATGCGCACAATGCTGATAACACAAAAGGTCGTTCAGGGAGTACTTGCTATGTATCAGGTGGTGTATAAAATACAATTTTTTAGCTTTCTTTTTTTTTTCATTAAATTATCATGTTGAGGGCAGAAGTTAGTCTTGGTTGTTGTTCCTCAGGAGTCATCTACCTTGTTTATTGAGGCAGAATCACTCGCTTAGACCTAAGGCTTGTTAATAGGCTAGACTGTGTAGTCACAACCTCTCAGGGATCCACTGCCCCTGTCTTCCCAGACTAGGGTTACAAGTGCACACAACCACATCTGGGTTTTTCGAGTGAGTTCTGAGAATTGAACTCAGTCCCTCATGTGTACCAGTCAAGAACTCTACTGGTTGAGCTATCTCTCTAGCCCCTTCAAACTTAATTCTTAGTCTGGTAGAGAGCAAGTATACATCCGCTTCTTAAATGTAGCAAGGTAACACACAAAGAGAGCCAAATGTAGCCTCAGAAACAAAAGACTATGTTGATTGTGGCTTGCAAATCAGAGATTGTCCAACTTCTTTAAAGATGCTGCTGGTAAATCTTCTCAATAGTGCAAGCTGTACCGCTTCTGTCACTAGCACTCAACTGTGCATTGTCATGGAAAGCAGCCATCTATGACAGGCAAGCAGATGGGTGGGGCTGTGTGCCAGTAAAACTTTATTTACAAAAATTGGCTCGCTGGGTGGACTTGGCCTATAGCCCTGAGCATGCCGGCCTCTGCTGTAAACCATCTTTTCTCCTCATTCTTTTATTTGAATTCCCCATCTCTGGCTGATTGATCACAAACATACCCTGTGTCGCTTTGTTTGGCAGTAGTTATGTAAGCAAAAACTATTTCTGCAGCTTTTCTGATTTGCTTGATTGGTTGTAAGTGTTTCTCATGAACCAGGCAGCACGTCGGAGTCATTTATGAGCCACAATACATTAAAGATTGTCACAGCTCCAGGATGCCACCTTTGTTAGATATTAGAAGCTTGGGAAGTCATAACTGTTCAGAATCTAGTCTGATGGGTTCCAAGCGAAACACATTTTCTCATCAATGAAAAACAGATCCAGAGCTCAGGAGATGCCTCAGTAGATAAAAGTGCTTGTCATGCAAGTGTGAGGACCTGTTTGAATTTTCAGGACCCACATAATAGGTGGGCATGCAGCAGAGCACGAGCATCTGTAATCTCATTGGTCCTATGGGTAGATGAGAAGCAGAGATAAGAGAATCCTCAGAAGCTTGCAGGCCAGAGAGCAGCAGAGAAACAGCAAAGAAACCACGTCTCAAATAAATGGCTGGCATTTGAGATCATGCTCTGACTTCTATATGCATGCTATATCTCTCATATGCCCACATTTATACACACGGATACCCATGTATGCATAAGTATCATAGACGCACACACATAAATTAATATAAAAATCATGTTTGAAGTAGGGCTGAAAATGCAGCTGTCTGAGATCAGAAAGTCTTTCTGAACTTGACCATCAGAATTTAGGGTGCCTCAACAGATGCTAGACCTCCCCTAGGAAAACTGGTTTATAATTTTGAAGGCAAGGATAACCCTTTAAGAAAAATAAGGTTAAGCCCAACTATTCTGGAACATTCTGTCATGGGTATTAGAGATGATCTTGTCTCAGAGGTTGATGTGGGCCCATCACACTCACACTTCTCTCCCTAATCCCTAGCAGGCACCACATGCTTACTTCCCCTCCAGCTAAGCCACACATAATGTCCCATAAGGCAAAAGTGCTCAGAGCTGTCCATCTCCTGTCCCTAGTTCCTAACTGGAAGACAGACTCATTCCCTGTATATGAGACTGAGTCTTATTCTTACATTGCTGGCATGGTCAGGGTGGAGACCCATCTCACTCTGCTTCTGTTCTTTTTCTGCCTCTGCATCTCTCTAACCCACCTTTGTCTCCTTCATACTGCATCTTATTTTACTACTTTATGAGAAAAATTGTGAATACAGAAAACATCCCAAAATTATTTTTTGGGTGTCTGTGTCCTCGGCTTATTCCTCTCTTCTGTCTTTTCTTGTCGTGCTATCCATCAAACTCCAGGGGCTACTCTGGAAGCTACTGCAGGCTGGCCAGCTGGCCGGCCATGAGCTCTTTTGCTCACAGTCCTCTCCCCGAACATCCTGCTCCTAATTTTCATCGCAGGTCATGCACGTCCCTCTGTCCACAATGCCCACAAATCAATTAGCTGCAGACAGTCATGCTTTGTGGCTTCTCTCTGTTCCCACAGATGTCAGCCCACTGGTGGTATGAGGTGCCTGACTAGAGAGAGCAGACCAATTGGGAATGATCATGGCAGAGAAGGAAGCTGTAGCACTTTGGGAACTCATCAGCCCCAGAAGGTCTGGGCTTCCCCTCATGTAAATAGCTGGTGTCTGGGTCAGGCGGTGAGCTGAAGCCAAGCCCAGTAGTACTCAGGGTCTCCTATGACCACATACCCCTTCTATTAGCCTTCAAGGTCCTCCCTCTTCTCCTCCCAGCACTGCTTGTTTGAGCTTTCAGAGCCCTCCTAGCACGTGGGTAGGTGGCATGTTTGGGAGATATGCCAAACACGAACTTGGTTCTCCAGAGTCCAGGGCCAGCAGAATTTTTTTCTTATACATCCACTATGCCACAGACATTTCTGGACTCTATATATGTAATCTCATCTTGTTTTATGAACTAGGCATTATCATCTTGATTTTACAGAGCAGAACACTGAGACTTACTTCGGGTTTGAGGGAATGAAAAAAACAAGGGCTAGATCATCCACTCCAGGTTTCACTTTGTTTCCATGGCACCCAAAACTGGCCCATTGCCTTCTTGGCTCCAAGGGAAACTTGTCAAATAATGGCACCAAAGCCACTGGTGAAGAGAAATAAATAATCTTGCCTTGAACCAGAAAAAGGGGGGGTCAAAGGAAAAGCAGGTTTGTTTCAAGCCTGGCCTGGTGAACCATACAACAGTCTCTGTCACCAAGGATCTTACATCATATTAAGGGAAACCAGACATTAAACAAAAGAATTTAGTCTGTTACACATGAGAAGACTCATGGGAAAGAACATAAGCATGGAATAAGAAATGCTGGGAAGGGGTGGAGTGCAGGTTGCAAATGAAAATAGGTCGAAGTTTGTGAAATCTTGAAAATATCACCAACAAGGCCATTCTGTAGTCATGCAGGTGACAGCCATGATGCAGTCCCAGTCCAGGTGCATGGGGTGAGAGGGACAAGGTGCTGAGAGGGTAGAACAGAGTTGGTAAGGAAAGTGATAGGAAGGGAACAATTCTAGAAAAAAAGGGGGCACATTGCATAGGTCATGTGGCCCGTGGAAATGGGTAAGCTTTTACACGGAATGTGTTACAGATCACAGGGGGATTTCCTAGCTCTAGGGAGTTGTGATTGGTCAGGGTTCAGTAGGGTACTTGGCTGCTGGGTTGAGAACACTCTTAAAAGGATAGGGTAGCTTGGGTGCTGGGACTTCCGGGTGAGAAATAATGTCAGCATCCACAAGGTATGAATGGGAGAAATGGCTAGATGGTGGACTTGAGTGACGTGGATGCTAACTGTGGTCCCCAGAGTGGTCCTTCTAGATCAGTAACTAATCCCTGAATACTCCCCAGAAAGCAAGACCCTCAGAAAGTCAGAAGACTTTTCCCCATGTAGCTTAGAAGGAACCTCATTTGGAAGAGCCAGAGACAGTTGTGTGCTTCCTGCCATGAAGCACAGATGTGTATGCATTTGTCCCTGAGGGCAAGACCTTCGTCCGCTGTATTTCCCCAGTCAGTGTCCAGCCCAAGTCCTAGCATACTGTAGGTGAGGGCAGGTTGGTGACATGAGAGCATGGGATCCAGGAGCTCTATCTTTGTGCACACGGAACTCACTTTGTCCCTGGGACTGGCTTAGCTTTGAGACTTGGCATCACCACAGACTGGGATGGAGAGGACATGAGTTGGATTCCTGGCCCTTCTGTGTGCCTGCCATATGTATCTGAGCTCATTTACACACCTATAAAATCAACATTTGGTTTTGCCTTCTTTGTCAAAAATCAAGTGCCCATAGGTGTATGGGTTTATTTCTGGGTCTCTTATTCAATTCCATTGATCAAGCTATCTGTTTCTATAACAATACCATACTGTTTTTTATCACTATTGCTCTGTGGTACAGTTTGAAATCAGGGACAGTGATACCTCCAGAAGTTCTTTTATTGTACAGGATTCTTTTAGCTGTCATGGGTTTTTTGTTTTTCCATATGAAGTTGAGAATTATTCTTTCAAGTTCTGTAAAGAATTGGGTTGGAATTTTGATGGGAATTGCATTGAATCTATAGATTACATTTGGTAGGATGGCCATTTTTACTATGTTAATCTTACCTATCCATGAGTATGGGAAATTTCTCCATCTTCTGAGATCTTTTTCAATTTCTTCAGAAACTTGAAGTTCTTGTCACACAGGTTTTTTTACTTGTTTGATTAGAATTACACCAAGATATTTTATATTTTTTGTGACTATTGTAAAGGGCATTGTTTCTCTAATTTCTTTCTCAGCCCATTTCTCATTTATATAAAGAAGGGCTTCTGATGCCCAGTGGAGGGATAAGGACTCCAAACTACCCACAAAGGCTTCCACCCAAAATTTGTCTGCCTACAAGATGTACAGGACAAAGATGAAGCAGAGACTAAGGGAATGGCCAACCTATGACTGGCCCAACTTGAGACCCATCCCATGGTCAAGAACAAATCCTTGACACTATTAGTGATATGCTGTTATGCTTGCAGACAGGAGCCTTGCATAACTGTCTTCTGAGAGGCTCCACCCAGCAGCTGATGAAAACAGATGCAGAGACCCACAGCCAAATGTTAGGCAGAGCCTGAGGAGTCTGGTGGAAGAGTTATGGGGAAAATTAAGGAACCTAGAGCAGATAGGAACTCCACAAGAAGACCAATAGAGTCAACTAACCTGGACCCTTGGGGGCTCCCAAAGACTGAACCACCAACCAAAGAGCATACATGGGCTGGACCTAGCTACCACACCCCTTCCTGCTCATCTGCAGTAGATGTGCAGCTTGCTTTTCATGCAGGTCCTCCTACAACTGGAGCAGGGGCTATGCCTGACTCTATTGCCTGCCTGGGATCATGTTCCCCTAACTGGACTGCCTGTCTGGCCTTAGTGAGAGAGGATATTCCTAGTCCTGCAGTGACTTGATGTGCTAGGGTGGGTTGGTACTTAGGAGAGACCTCCCCCTTCTCAGAGGAGAAGAAGAGGGGGCTGTGTGAGGGGCTGTGTGAGGGGAGTACTGGGGGGGGGGGAAGCTGCAATTGGGATGTGAAATAAACAAATTAATTAGTGGAAAAAATTAACATTCAAACATTCATAAAATAATTTGGTAATCTTTGCTCAGAGAACGCTTCCTGGCTACCTCAAATGAACCCCTCCCCACTCCATTTCTCCCACCTTAGTTCATCCTAACACCTGCCAGTACTGAAAACACTTTACTTCTATATTATGATTTGTCACTTAGCTACAGCTGAAGCCCCATGCAGGTAGCGGCATGTGCACTGTCTTATTTACCATTAAGCCTAGGACCTTGTTCTGGCTAGCACTTGGGGAAGTACTGAGCATGTGTTCATGTGGCAGTGAGAACTGGGACTTGACCATTCACACACAGAAAAGAAATGAAAAAGATTGGGCTAGGATAAGAGTACCAGGTAACGGGCTCAGTGCTAACTCCTCCCGTAGTATTTCTCGAAGCAAACTCTGCTTATTACAGGTTTTGTTATGTTTTAATTGGGCTCTTCTTCAAAGGGACAACTCTTAACAACTTAATTTAAGGTAATTCCACATGTGGTATTCCAGCTGTAGAGTTCACCTGTAGCTGTCTGTCTCCTAGCAACCTCATTGGGGGCCAGATACTGTAAGAGAAAGGTGATAGTGCCAGTGGGCAGACCAAATGACAGGAAGAGTGAAGAGGACAGGCATTGGGACTTTTCTCAGATGGTGGAAAAATCAAACACCCCAGATTAGATATTCTCTAGCTAGGATACCGTCTGTGAGCCTTATTTCTACAACTCAAGAGTCTCAAGAGCCTCTTCCAGTCCATCACCCCCTGAAGGATATTTCTGTGCTGTTCATGAAGCCAAGCCCCTTGTTAAGCATTGGACATGTATCATTTCCTCTTCTCCTCATTTAGGCTCTGAGGTAGGGTTGGAGTCATTTCCATTTTGTAGGTAAGGAAGCAGAAGCATTTAGAAGATAAGTAACATCACCGTATTAGTCAGACCTTGCCTACCATAACACAGTCCCATGCACATGGACTCCAGGTGGCTTAGACCAAGAAAATGTAAGGTACTAGAACCTGAGAAGTCTGAGGTCAGTATGTAGCTCATTCTGCTTCTGGTAACCTCTTCCAGGACTCTAGGTGGCTACCTTCTCAGTGTTTCCTCATGTGACCTTTCCTCCCCCTTTTCTTATAAATCCACTACTCACACCATACGAGTTCAACCCACAAGACCTCATCTAACTCTGCCTCTCAAGCCATCACATTGGGTGTTGATCAAACTTGGGGTGGGGGTATGAACATCTAATCCCTAACAGCCCCATACTTAGCAGTATCAGAACCAAGGCTTAGTTTCCATCATCAGCGGGTTCCCTATTCTGGATGTGTGGCATCTTGTGCCAGCCCTAGATTTGATACCCTACACCAAGGAATGGGATTCTACAAGGGTTGGAAGGGCTATCCAGGTGTATCACTTGCTGTCAGAGGACAGTTGCCATGAACTCAGACACCAGGACAGTATTGCTCACCACTGTATCCTCAACAAAATCATTGGACCAAAGATATTTAATAGATACAAACACTATAAATGAATTGCTGACTCTGATAAAGACCGATGACTATATTTGCGTATGAAAAGGTTGGGAAGATGGGGTCCCTTGATGTCTGTCAAGGCAGGTGAGCATAAGGGTAGTCACTAATGATATATAGTTTGCCATGGTGGTGCCTGTTCAGAATCCCAGCACCTAGGAGACTGAGGCAGAGAGCTGGGAACTCAAGACCAGCCTGAGACCTAATGTCCTTAGTCTACATAGTACGACCTTGTCACAAAAACCCAAATAAACCCCCTTTTGCATCTCTGACCCCATTAAAACCTCACAGGAGTACATTTTTCTTCTCATAGGTGATGGGGATCGGAGAGTTACACGTATGAGACTCACCACTGAATCAGTACATGCTACTCATGTTCACTGGGTGTAATGATGGCTGTTGTCAGGAGGAAAGCAAAGTCTTTTTTTGAAGTTTACAACCACTTCAGTAATGGAGTAATCTGGAAGAGACTGACTTTTTCTTTGGGAGTGTCTCTTTGTGATGTCACTTACGTCCTTAAGCCTGAGACCAGGTGGCCAAGGTGCTGTGAGGGAATAACCTGCTTTTCTATCAAATTCATGAAGTCATGTTATAACCCCCGTCCTCTCCCTCCCCACTGTAAGGAAGCCAAGAAACTACATTTCATCAGATTTCTGGATGATGGAGTGGGATTCCCCTGCACTGAATAGCATTGGTTTCTTCTATAAGCCTTTACCAGTTCAGCCCTTTTGGAAGTCACAGGCAGACTCTGTAAAAATATAGTTTGTGCTTAATTGGAATGGTTGTTGAGATATGATTGTCACAAAGATGTCTTATTTAGTTCCTACTATTTTCAAGGAACTCAACAACATGTGATGTGGGTGCTAAATTTGTCCTTTTATGTAGAAGTCAGTATGGTTTAGAGGGATGAGCTAACCTGAACTCATAGCTTATAAGTGCTGAAACACAAATAGAAACACTTGCCTTTGGCCCTCACATGTTACTTTCTCTATACATCTATGTTATGAATATAAAACTACCCAGTGACTGAAAGGTGAAAACTTTCGGTGGTGATGATGGTGGTGGTGCTACTGCTTGTGATAGTGTCTGTAGCATGCGCGCATGAGTGTGTGTGTGTGTGTGTGTGTGTGTGTGTGTGTGTGTGTGTGTGTGTGTGTGTGAGCATGCACCACAGGACATATGTAAAGGTCAAAGGAAAATCTCAGATTTTGGTCCTCAACCTATCTTGTTTGTGATTGAGGATCTTGTGTTTTTCAACCATGTGTGCCAGGCTAGCTGGCCCTCAAATTTCTATGGATTCTCTTGCATCCCTAAAGGAACATGGACATGGGCTACAGTGCTCAGGTTTGTGTACGTCCTTGAGATTCAACCTAGGTCCTCATGTTGGAGCAGAAGTGCTTCACCCAGAAAGCCATCTCCCCAGCTTGAAAAGATAGAAAGTCGTCGTAATACTTTATTTTTCTTCTGATCATAGAAACAGCACAAAGAAAAATGTATTTTACAAATTGCCAGGGCTTTGGAGATGTGAATTCTTATTAATAACCAAATAGCAATAGTATGGAATTTAATGGCTCTAATACTAGGAGGTAGGACCATAAATGTGCAGAGAATGAACCATAACATTTGTTGTACTGCATGTAAACACAGAGAGACAAAGCCCGAGAACAATGGATAGCCATTGAGGAAAAATCCCACGCCATTAGAGAAGAATGAAACAAAGAAGACAGCATCCCTGCTTCTTGGCTGTGCTCCCTCCCCTTTGGGTTCAGAATTGAGACACACCAAAGGGGCCGGGTAAAGAGTTGAAACAATGAGTCCACGGTACCAGCATCAGCTGGGTGTCTTGTTAGTGTTAACCTGATGCATTGCGAGTGAGCTGCAGTTAGAGCAGTAATTACAGTAAATAGAACCCATTTGGAATCCTCAAGCAAATATGAGCAGGCAAGAAAGATGAGCTGAAAAAAATCCATTACCCTTTGGAAGTTGTGGAAGCTTCGGAGGGCAGTGATTTCTACGGTGGATTGCGTCCGACTAAGAAGCTGCAGTGTGAATGAATCTATCTCCCGCTCTCAAGTGTGTTTAGATGGTAAATAAAATAAATTACCTACCCATTCCAGCCATGTGCAGTTTCCTGGAGTATTTGTCTTGGTAATTTAGGTAGAAAATGTAGGTAGAACTGGGAAGGTATTCTCTCTCTCTCTCTCTCTCTCTCTCTCTCTCTCTCTCTCTCTCCCTCCCTCCCTCCCTCCCTCCCTCCCTCTTCTTTTTTCTTTTTTTGGCCTGGATTGCTTGGATTCTTAGTGACACAAAATATTGTCATTCTGAAAAAGTAAAAAGGAAGGGCTGGGGGGGGAGAAGGTAGGTTTCCTAGGCCATGGGGCTGCACTTGTACATGTCGTGCACATGGGTATGGAAACTAGGGGCCAACCTCTAATGTTGTTCTCCCGATGAGGCTCTCATTGGCTTGGAGCTCAGCACATAGGCTGTGCTCACAGGCCTGACAGTGAATTCCAAGGATCTACCTGTCCCTGAATCCCAAGACTTGAGATTACAGCCATTTATTTGTCACCATGCTTAGATTTATATGCGGTTTCTGAGGTTCCAACTCATGTTATCATGCTTGCAGAGTGAGCATTTTCCCAATGGACAGCCTGGGGATAGGTTTTATTTTCAAAGACTGCTCCACCAGATGACCATGTCTGAGCTCTCCCAGTCTTTTGGGAGTGTGTTCATACCCTCTGCTGAAGGGTTCTAGACACCTTCCCAGCTCAGACAGAGCAGCAGAGGGGATAGGAGACCTTTCTTCCTGTCTTTACCTTAGGCCTCTGTCTCTGTTCAAGCCCAGGTCAGACTTCCCTCTCTGGCTTTCTTTATTCATCTCCCCACCTCCAGTGAAAAGATGTCTCCTCCTCCCCCAGCTTCCAGTTTCTTGGCCACATGCTCTGAGCAATCCCTGTTACCACCATGTGGATAATGATTGAAAACTTAGAGTTACTGAGTGTGGAAATGGAGACTTAGGAAGAATAAATGAACACACACACACACACACACACACACACACACACACACACACACACACTCATTCAACAATAGTTATTAAGTGAAAACTCTGGGCCAGGCATGACCCTCATCCTGGTTTAAGACCCGTTTAATCCCCCCTGGGATCTGAGATGCCCCACTGGTAAGACGTTTTAAAGCAGAAGACAATGGAAAAGTAAAAACACTAAGAACAGCTGGGAGCTCTGTGAGATGCTCAAGATGTCAGCTAGTGATTTGTGCCACTGAGTCACCCCACTCCAGAGACCCAGCCGTGGCACTGAGAGACACCAGCCTTGGGGAGCTGTCTTTCCTTCCTTTTCACCTTCACCAAATGGCCCCAACTGGCTGGCCTTCAGCATCCTTTTCTTGCCTGGGTACCAGGACAGAAGTTCATTAGTGATGGTAATGATACTGGTAGTTTTTCAGAAAGTGTGGGAAATAATCACTATGTAACCTCTTCAAGCCAAATGCATATTAGTATGCATTCTTTCTAAAAGGGAAATCAAGGGCCTTTGTATCAAGTGCTTACCTCTAAGTCCCAACTACCTACTTCACATAGATAGGTAAATATGGTGTGCGTCAATGTTCCTTAGGAATTATTTGATTAAAAAAAAAAAAACTCCCCATTTTATGGGTGAGAAACTTAGGCTTTGACTGCATGTCAAAGGTCAACCTGTGGAGTCAGCAGACATGGGTGTGGGACTAAGTTCTAACTTCTGTTTATGAAACCCCAGGCTGTGTCCTTCCCCTCCCTGTGCCTATGTATGCTCGTCTTTAGAAAAGGATGCCTGATTCAGCTAGCTGCCACACGAGGAATCCTAAGAAACTGACTATGGCGATTGCACAGTCTCCAAAGCCAGTTGTGAAGAAAGGCTGAATCAACTGATCCCCTACTTTTGGAGCCAGTAGCAAGAAGACCCTCATCCATGATCTCTACGCCATTCACACCAGAGATGGGTCATAGTGAAGCAAGCTTTAGTTGTGCTCATGTGAGGAGCTGTAAGGGCCAAGACCTCACGAGTTCTAGGGTAAAGCCACCAAACCACTGAGACATACTCTGACTGGCGAGGACAATGAGGAAGGAGGAACCTACTCCTCAGACACTGCACAAACAGCCCCAAAGGCCTAGTTCAGACCAAGGACAGGAAGGGAAGGAGCTTGTTCATACAGTGCTTCAGGGCTGGAGGGGTGAGGCAGGGGGAGGGAAGTGTTATATCAGGATGGGAAGGGCTGAGGATAATCCTCTGAGGTGGAATTCATATGACTCAAAACTGGCATTCTGGCCCTGGAGATGTCCCAGAGCACAGCTGCTCAGCCTTTTAGGGATTTGCAATTTCCCAGAGATCTGTGACTAACCTCACTCTGGGAGAGACTGGGTTCAGCGGCTTGAAGTACAGCCTGCACACTGGAATCTAAGTGTTCTTCAAGTGATTCTTGTTATGGAGTGAGGACTGAGAGTCCCTAGCCTTGATGGTTATCTTGGGGCCCCTGAGCTTGCAACTACCAGTCATGCAAGGGTCTTCCAGAACGGCCAGACATCTGCGGATTCCCATTTCAATTCCTTCCCAGCCACCACCACCACCATCTTTCCAATCCAGCTTCCAAATCGTACACCATCCCGTGCCTTTGGCCAGGAGGCCTTGGCTCCATATTCCTCCAGCTTCCTCCTCCACGAGGCTTTCGGTCCTTCATATCACTGCTCAGCCTCTGCAAAATGCCTCAGAGCCTCACATGGGATACTAAAGGCGCATGGTCACAGGTTGACTCAGGTTCTGACCTTTCCCGTCTGTAAATGGAAGGAACAGATCTGCCTAGCGACACTGTAGTAAGATTAATTGGTGTGTGTGTGTGTGTGTGTGTGTGTGTGTAGTGAAGGCTTTAGGCACTCCTGGCCTCCAGAGGGACCTTGAGAACATCAGCTATGCCAAGACACAGAAGGAAAGTGGGTGTGACCAGGTGAGAATGTCATGATGTGGGGACTGTGGCTGTAAGTGGTGGGATGACAGGTGACAAGGCTTTTATGTGGTGACAGAGAAGCAACTGTGTATGCTGTGACAGCTGCTGAGGGAGTCCACTGTGCAGCGTGACATTCTGTTTAGAGAATGCTAACATTCCACCCTGGGCCAGTCTAGCCAGCCTCAAGAGTATCACATTCCACCGGGTGGGGTGTGTGTGTGTGTGTGTGTGTGTGTGTGTGTGTGTGTGTGTGTGTCTGGCTAACAGGACCTGGGGGTCCCCGAGGCTCACAGCTGTCTTTATTGCTTTTTCCAGGCAAGCCCCCAAACTCTAACAGAAGAGTGCCCCCCACCCACCATCACCCAAGTCTCATCCCCTAACTCTACTTCCTGGGGCTCCTGAGCCTCAGAGCAGAGATCAAGGCTGGTGATGGAGAACAGAGCCTAGTGCCCATTTATTGGAAGCCATTTTCCTCCTCAATGTCTTCAGGAGAGGTGGACCGGCAAAGCGACATTCCCGCAGAAATAATTTTTCAATTTCTTATAATAGGACATAAAAGTCGGCCCGGGGAAATTGATTCTGTTCGGTGCTCCCTTTGCAGGACACTTTATCTTCCATGGCGGCCTCTGAATTTCAGCAATTTCTAAAACCCGAGGAAATCTCGATTAATGTTTTTGTTTCTTTTGTTTTTTTCTTTTTGCCACCCTGGCAGAAGGCTTTTGTAGCTCAGCTGGAATGTCTCTGCTGACCTGTCACTTCCTCACCATGTGGCCTGTGGGCCCTCCTCAGGTCTGAAGGACCCACCCCGCCTTCATCCCACACCCCCACCTGGTAGCAGATTGCTCACCTCACCAAAGGTTTCCTCCAAGGCGATTTAGTCTCAGCCTTCGCTCCTCCCTCCCGTCTCTTGCCCCTTCCTGTCTTCTCTTTCTCTTTTGATATTGACCTAGCCTCCGTTTCACCTTTGCCCATGCTTTCATTTCTCTTTCTTCTCCTGTGACTCCGTCCCAAGTTGCAGTTACTATTTAATAACTGTGGGACCTAGCAGCTGACCTAGTCTTTCTGGCTTTCAGCTTCTTGGTCTATAAAATGAGAATTAATAACACATACTTCAGAGATGTGAGGGTTCCAGATTACATATTCAGTGAGCCCTAGGGGAGGACGGGTGTACTCAGGAGCAGAGAGCAAGTGCTTGCCCTGTAGTCCTAGACAGCAGCCCCTGAATTTGGCCCTGGCCCTGGGAAGGAGCCTTGCTATTTTCAGTAGACTAGGGTGAATCACAAAGGTATAGTGCTCTTCATTCTGAAGGATTTTTCTGATGTATTACCAAGTTTGATCTCTATAATGGTGCTTGGCTGAAGAAAGAACAGGCATCCTGTCTTGTTTATAGATGAGATGCTGAAGCCCTGGCCACATTTAGGCCAGGGAGGCGTGTACACAGACCCCGGGGTACGTGGCCACGGAGCCTGATGTTCTTACTTCCTGCATCATGGAGTATAATAGCATCAGTAGATAGACCTACCCACCTCTCTCCTACACACTCTGGGGAAATCTAAAATAAGATCCTTCTCAGCTCTGATGCTGTGCTGTGTGTGAGACTGGAGAGAGTGTCTGGAGCCTTAAGTCTGTGAAGAGGTCCCATCTTCAGAGTCCCAGCCTTGCCTTGCTTTACAGCTAGTTTCAGTGTTCAGATATGCACAGTCAGATGTGGCTCAGCTGGCTAGCGTTCTTCTGCCAAGCTCCAGGAAGTAGTTCCACAGCAAATGTTACTTCCCAAGGTCCAGCTGGGACTTGAACCCAGGTCTGAGCTAAAGTTTTAGGCATCTTGGATTTAGGCAAGCTAAGTGTGGCCAGCCAAATTTCATTGAGCAAGTTTAAATTTCACTGGGCCGAATTTCAGGATGATTTTTTTTCTTTTTTCTTTTTGGCTACATGATTTATTTGAGATTAGATTGCTTCCAAGTGGCTAGGGCCAGAGTTCTTGGGAAAAGAAGTCAGTAGGTAGAAGTTGCCTCTCCACCTGGACAGCTGCCTCTGAGGAGCAGGGAGGGCTGGCTGCAAATCCCTTCAGGTTTATGGTCAGGCAACCAAATCTCTTGCTGGAGATGCTATGAAGGGAATTCCACCTCCCGCCATCTGGGTGGCAGTCAGAGGCCATCCCATTCCAAGGATTAGATAACCCTCTTATATCCAGGCACTGACCTGGAGCTGAACTCAAGTGATAGCAGCTGTTGTTCACAAGTAAAAATTGGCCTCCAAAGAATCTGGATACTCAAATGCAGTGGCTTTTTTTTTTTTTTTTTTTTTTTTTCAGTCTGTGGCTGAGGGTGTGGGAACCTCTATTAATCTTATTATGGTTAGAAGATCCTGCATCTGATTCATGGATTCAGTCATTCATTCCATACGCATATTTAGGCATCTGCTCTGGGCAAGCCCTGTTCTGGACTATGGGAATGCAGGATAAAACATAAGATGGCGCCCCCTAGCCCTAACCTCCCCACCCCCCTCTTGGCTCCCACCAGAAGAATCACAGTCTATGGAAGGGACATTTGGGAGGCAGGTCACCACAGTTTACTTGTCATATCATTTCTTTCTGAGACTCAGTGGGTCCTTTGCAATTTCTCATAGTCAGATAAACAAGGAGGAGGAGAAAAGATCCTTCTGGAATCATGTTGGGTTGGCTACAGATGGAGCTGTGAAGACCAGTTTGTTCTTGTATTGATCAACTGTGGAATAAGGGTAACAGTTATCTACTCTGAGCTTGTCCTGCACAGGATCTTGGGTATCACAGAACAGTGACCTACCTACCCAAGCTACAGTAGAAAGAGGGAGGCCTGCAGTGCCACAGTGGGGGAACCCAAAGACAAGGACCCCATTGCATCAGAGCCTAACAGAGCCCATGAGAGCTGTAGGGCACTGAGGTGGCTATGGGTCTTTGTCTTTGTGTGGCTACTCTGTTCTGCCCTCTGCCCACCTATGTCCGAAGAGCTCACAGACCCACAGAGCTCTGAATTGTACTCTCTCTGTCCTTCTCAATACCCTCGCAGCTCTTGGTACCTTCTGTTCCAAACCACTGCCTCTAGCTCCCAAATTAAGGTCCCAATCATCACAGGAGAAGCCTAATCAAGACAAAGCAAGGCTCCTGAACAGTTAAGGGTTGTCCCCTCCAAGGCACAAGTACCAATTCTGTTTTAATCAGCCCTGATTACAGTGGGACATGATTGTATGATACAAATATCCCTGAGCTCTACATGCAATAGTTTCCAGTACGATGTGATATCGATGTAGCCACCATAGACTTGCTCCTCCTGGACTGCCTTGACCAGGTCAATGAGGTTTTCATTTGCTTTGTTTTGTTTCTCTTTTCTCTTATTTATAAGAACCGAGCAGGCTGATTTCCTGTGCACAGCAAGATTAACTAAATGACTACTGTTTCCAGAATGCCTTGAACTGGAAGGTCCTCTGTAGATGTGAGGTATGTGAGAATGTCAAGCAAGTACTGATGAACGTAAACATTGCAAAGGATGGCTGGGCTGGCTTTGGGCCAGTGGCTTTAATCAGGAATGATTTAGCTTAGTAACTTCCTTGTTCCCTCAGCTGTTGCTTTTCCCTGGGCACTGAGGAGACTGCACTTTGAATGTGAATCCTTCAAAGTGGCTCCATGCTGTGTCCCTGAGTGGGGCCAGGTCTCAGCCTTAGAAATGATAGTTTGTTTCATCCTGCTGGGGAGCATGGAGTCACTGCACACTGGTCTATCTCAGGACCTAGGAGATGGCAGGCAGCCAGCAGCAGGAGTGACAGCTAGGGAGCCATCTCTGTGGAGAGAAGCACAGATATGTTGCACCCCTACTGGGTCTGAATTTTTACATATATTGCATCTTCATAGCAATGTCATAATAAATGGGACATTTTACTCCCCATTTTACAGATAGGAGTAATAAGGCTCAGAAAGATTAAGTAATTGATCCAAAGCAATAAACAGTAAATGGGAAGTCTCTTGGCTCCTACTGCAGTTTAGTAAGAACTTATACATATACAATTAGCAATTCTTTCTGACTACCTAGAGCTCTCTCCTTTGGCGTAGAAATGAGACTTTGCCAGGCTATGTCTCCACCTGACACCACTTACACAGACACGCACAGACTGACGAGAGCTGGCCTTATAACATGACGTCTGCCCTCCTCTGGCCTTGGTACTTACAGAGGCACATTAGAAATGCTCTACAGAGCATCTATAGTCTTCAGTCCTGATTTCAAACTTTGCCTTTCTACCAGGGCTGGATGGGAGGTAGTGTGCGAATTCTTGGCTTGGACAGGGTGAAAAGATGAAGTTGCGTCTTGGTTTCTATCTTCCTTTCAACACTAATCAAGCTGCCTTGTAGCAAACCAGCTGTTTCCTAGCAACATGCAATGATATAGCAGAGTGTAATCTCTTTTGAATCTTCCCAAAGTGACCTGTTGACTCTCTTTGAGAATGACAATTATTGCCTTAGACAGGTGGCCTTGCTGGCAGGGTTCTGCTGCAGGGCTACCCTGAACAGTACCTCCATTCTGAAAATGGATTTCTTCCTTTACTCAACCCTGCACTTCTTATATCCCCCATACATTATCTGTTGCCTACTGTGTCAGAACTGGTGCCTTCTAGAGGCATCTTGCAGAGAAGAATCAGGCCCAGGTCAATGGGTAGGAAAGATCATTTTATACCAAGTCTTGTGATAAATGTTACCAATAAGGAAGAAATCAAGGTTGGAGTTTACAGAAATATTGTTTTGAAAAGTCCTAAGTTGAACCAGATTTTTGCCACATCAATAGGGGTTATTTAGGGAGAGAAAGAATACACTTGTCAGAGGTTATAGCATGTGTTAATACTCTAAAGGCAGAAAAACCACAGAGGGAAGTGGCTAACATCATTGAGTAACCCAAAATATTTCTTCTTGAGATGTTATCAGGTGTTCTTCAGACAAGAGATTTTTGTCTTGAAATAAAAACTTTGGGGTCCAAGTGAAACTCTCTCATAGGTTTCTGTGACATGCTAACTTTCATACAGTTCTCCAGGATCATGAAATAGTGTATAGCATTTCCTAAGTTGTCTATGTCCTAGTTCACTAAGACCAATACTGGGCTATCCAATAAGGTTATTTCCTGGAGATGGTTCTAGACTGGAAGGCCTAGGCTGAGGGTGGAGTTTGTCCTGAGATAGTGAGTACTATGGGCATATGCTAAACAGGTACAGAGAGCTGGCAGCCAAGGAGCTGTATGTAGTAGGGGCTACTGTTTAGAGTCTTTTTCATGGATTTAAATATGAGCATCTCTTATTACCTGAGACAGCTCAGGGGATTCAGCACCAACACACAACAATCATAAAGACCCTGTTGGATAGCCTGGTGTCAGTGGCTCATGCTCTTAATCTCTTGGGAAGCAGAAGGAGGTAGATCTTTGAGTTTAAGGCCAGCCTGGTCTATAGAGTGAGTTTCAGAACAGTCAGGACTATACAGAGAAACCCTGTCTCAAACAAACAAAAAACCAAACAAACCCTGTTGGGTGTCCAGACAGGCTTTCACTGGCCTAAAGTAGTTTCCAGAGTGTGGCACCACAGTAGATGTAGCAGTCTTTTGCTTTTACGATATCCAGGTTATATTCTCTGATTTTGGTAATTGAATTGGTTGGGGTTGTTTTTCTGTCCACTCTCTGCTTCTCTGTCTAGCCCAGCTACACACTCAGTGCTATTCGTCTGCACAGCTTTGATGCGTCCAGGACTGCAGAAACCAGAGACAGATCATTCTCTATGCTGAGAAGAAAGTGTCACCAGATATCAGATCAAACACAGTATTCTAAGCAATGGTCCTTTTCAAAGAAAAAGGAAACTTTAACAGATACAAATGTGAAAGCCCAGGAGGCAAAAGAAAGCTCCAGAGCCAGAGGGCTAAGATCTTATACAGCAGCCTTCCTGCTCACAGGCCGGATGAACACAGACAAGCCACCGAATGTTCTGAGCCTTAACTTTTCTTGGAGGAAAGTACAAGAAGTAAAACAGATTTTTAAAATGTCCCCATTGTTTGTCCCATAAAAATCAGCACCACAGATATTAGGAATGGTTCTTCTTTTTCTTTTTCTTTTTCTTCCTTAGTTCTTTAAACCCAACACTCAAGAACAGGCATGGTTTAGTACCAACAGCTGTGAAAACAATTTTCACGGTTTCAGTTGAAAAGTTGAAAAGTTGTTTGTGGTCCAGAAGAGCTGCTGTGAGCAGAGGCTCTTTAAGAGGAGAGATTGCCACATCAAAGAGGAATTACTCCCAGCCACATGCTTGTCCAGCTCTCTTCAAAGATCGCCCTCCATTCAGAGTCATGGTGATACTGGTCTGTGCTCATTTTAGACAACAATGGTCTGGAAACCAAGTCCATGAAGAACAGATGAAAAAGCCTTGGAATTTTTGCGTGCAAAAGATGAAGGACAGTGATTTGGTAGCCAACAAACCTGCGCCCTTTAGTGAGCACAGCTTCTGGTGCACGGTGTTTTCTGAGTAAGCAGTTGTTTAGATGGATGGATGATGGCTAGGCAGGCGTTTTTGTGGAATCTCATCTTTACCACATGCCAATCTTGACTTTGGGGATAGTGCCCAGCTTTCCTGCTATCAGTTGAAAATGGGAGCTGGGAAGATGTGTGTGTGTGTGTGTGTGTGTGTGTGTGCGCGCGCAGAGACCGTGAAGAGGGCTACTTACTGGCATGCCCCTTATAGGCTTGCTTTCTTATACAATACAGGATGATATGCCCAGTGGTGACACTGGTCCTATGGGCTAGGCCCACTTCCATCAATCATTTATCAAGAAAATGAACTACAATTAATAAAGAAAACATACAACAGACTTACCTACAGGGGATTTGAAGGAAGTATTTTCTCAATAGAGGTTTCTCTTCATGGATAACTCTAGCTTATATTAAGTTGACAAAAAAAAAAAAAAATCTAGATACTTGCTTCACAAACAGAGAATTGGGCATTCCTCTGAAGTTACAGAGTGGGATGGGCAGGTAAAATCTCAGTTCACTTTCTCAAGACTAGGGCCATTGAACTTGACCTATCATAGAAGTCAGCTCTCCAGCTCCAGAGGAGGGTGTCTGCAGGGAGCCATTGTGGGATGCTTAGCTAGGACAGTATATCTCATAAAGATCCATCATTTCTAATGATCACCCATTGGATAGAAGTCTACTGGGGCTATTGGTCTCAGTGTGCCCATCTGTCACAAAGAGAGAGAGCAGTATCCTAGCAAAATAAAGAAACGAATATGAAAAATGCTTTAAATCACAAAGTACTGGAATGTCACTCACCCTTGGAAAGATTTTGGTGAATTGGTGTAATGAACATCGCACTGGTCTTTGATGGAAGGTTGGATTTCATGTGAAAAGTTCAGGTGGTTTGGCTTACTTTGAAGAAAGAGTGGAATAAACTCATGAGTCTATGTTGTCACCTGGCACATGGGACTGAGCTTTGGCAAACTTCCATAGTTCTCACACTCTTACACAAGTCTCTTAAAACTTCAAGGCTGGACTTGATTTTCTGGCCTCTGTAGCCACTTGGCTATGACCTCTGTCCCCATTGTTAAGTTCTATAACCTGAATACACCACCCTTACCCACTGAGAGAGCACAAAAGTCAGCCCAACGAGGTAGTGGACATCTTAGCTTCTGGCATTGGGTTACCTTGAGGCATGCCCCATTTCGGCTACTTTCTAGCTTAACTAATTTCTCAACCTTTCTGGTCTCAGATTTTACTATAAAATGAGGCTGGTAGTCAATACTGCTTTACAGTTTATGTGGTGACTTGAGGGCACATCTGGCACTGAGTGAGCATTCAGTAGAAGGCACCTGTCATTTACAAAGCAAAGGGCTCTCTTGTCATGAGAATCAGTATCATCTCAGGCTGTTTGAACTTTTGCTGTGGACCTGGGCACAGAACCTGACAGATTTTGACAACACTGGTTTTAGAACAAGTGCCCTTTCTGCATGAGTAACCAAGAATGCCAAAGCTGGACCCGGAACCAGCTACCTGGCAAAGGAGAGATTGGGCCTGTAGCCACTGCCAGGGCAACTCAACCCAGGAGCTTCCCCTCGCTACAGTCCCAAGAAGCACTGATTTTCCAGGGCCATTTGGCTGCCTTTGGCCCCAGGATGTGAAGGAACTCGTGTGTCATTTACATTTCTATAACCTCTAGATGAGAGATGATGGGATGTCTCCCCACTTTAACACCACCCCCTCCTGCCCAGTCTATGATACTGTATGCAGTAGATATCTGAGAGCAAACCATCCCTCCCCAGGGAAGAAAAGGGAGATGCTAGATTAGCCCTTGGCTGTCCTTCTCTACTCCACGATCCCCTCAGTACTCCCCACAGCTCTTTGAGGGGAAGATTCTCCTGGACTCTCATTCTCCAGGTAAGAAGAGAGAGGTGTTGTTTGTTCCAATATGGGCCACATAGCTCCTGAGTAGTCTGAATAGAGCCTAAGCTGGTACTAAAAGGACTGAATTCCTACATCTCTATCAGCCTGGGGAAAATGTGTTGGCCATGCAAACGAGTTTTTAAAAAACCACTTATCAGTCAGGGACAGTTCAGCTTATCTCCATCAGGGAGTCACTCTGGCTATTGTGCTGACCACATATGTAGGCTGTTTCCAGGAGGACCACCATGCCACCATTGCTTTTCCCAAACAATGTACGTGGATCATCATTGGCCTTGGGAGACATTGCTTGACCAGGTTCCAAGAGAAAACCTGTAGTTTGCCCAGAGGTCTTGGTAGGACACTGGCCACTACTATGTCCTTCATATCCATGTGGCCCTGCTGCCTCTGCTGAGAACTGACCTACCTTTCGCTGGGGTTGAATCAGCTGCTGAGAAATCCGTATGACTGCTTGGGCCCATTTGAATCCTGGCTCTGGCACGTGTGAGGTGATGTGTTTGTCACAGGGCTCAGCATCCATGAAATGCCAAGGGCTGATGTGAGGATGCAGAAGCAGGGGTGCAAGGAGTCTCAGGTCTTCACTCTGTAAGACGTTATGTTATTTCCTGTGTGATTCTCATGGCTCCCTTTAAAGGGAGTTCACACCACCGTTCCATTTTGCAGATGGAGGCGATCAAGCATGCATTTGTTCTCACACCTAGTCCTTACTAAATTCTGTCTGTCAAACCAAGGGCTAGGGCAACAGAAAGGACTAAACTTGGGTCAGCTCTAGGGGCTCTTGAGCCTCAAGACTATGGAACCCAGAAGCCAGAAGTAACTGCAGGCCAGGTAGGGATTCAGGAAGTGGCTCTTTTTATCTTTCCTGTCACTTTAACCCAAACCTCTGAGGTCATCTTTGGTTTCCCTGCCTTGCCCACATGCTCAGTCCATTCACAAGCATAGCTAAGACTGCTCCTGAGCTACTGCTGTGCTGGGGTCTGCCCCTACCACCTATTAGAAGTTTGCTATGCACATTTCTTCCCAGTTCAGCACTCAGTGTCGCATTGAGTGCTTGGCAGTGGCCACAGTGGGATGTTTACTATGAAAATTGGCAAACAGAGATGCCTCCCAAGTCAAACATTCACAGTGCCCTGTTGCCTGACCCTCTGTTTCTCTTTCTTTCCCCTCCTACCATCTTAGTCTAAGCCACTGTTACACCATACCGAGAAGGTTCTGCCTGCCTTCTAACCTCCCTACTGTCTATTCCATCACAAGGAGGAAAAATACAAACTAGTTTCTGCCAGCTATCACCTCTTGGAAACATCTATGGTTCCCAGATTGCTGGGGCTGAAAACCAGTACTTGTTAGGGCATGCCCGGTATGCTCCATCTGCCCTGCCAGATACTGATCTCAGTATCATTGCTTGTCCTGCCTCTGACACCTAGCCTTCTTACCATGGTTGGAAAAGCTGATACCATAGCCTAGAGATCTATCTGTGCTTCTGCTGGCAGTGTTGTCCTTAAATCTTTGCATGGGTGCCTCCTTTCTACTCTCTGGGTTTTCGGTTGTGTGCCACCTTCTCATGACACCTGAATGCAGACAAGTCCTCCTGTCTGCTTATCCTTCTGCCCAAAGTACTCTCTTTTGCTATTTTATTACCCATCTCTTGAGAACAGGAGGTCTTGGGTGTTTGAGGGTGGAAATGGTGGGACTGACTAGAGCATAGTGAGTATGTGGTAAATGAGGGTGAGACTCACTTCTGCATGAGCAGATGATCCAGAAAGGGTCTCACCCATTGCTAATGACTAGGGCTCTTCCTCAGTTTCTCTAAACCCTAAAAGCAACAAGCCTTGGCCCAAGGAAGCACTCCTGTCCCCACTCTTGCACACATGGTGGAGGTTGTCCTAAATTTAGATAACTAGAAAGGAAATCTCTATGCTTCAAGGGGAAGAGATGTGTTGAGGGGAGAAAAACCAGAAGTGCTTCTCTGTGGGCTGAGGATGTAGCTCTGTTGAGTACCTAGTGCCTCGCATTCCTGAAGCCATGGGCCCCATCCCCAGCACTGCAAAACCCTGGCATGGCGGGTATGCTTACAATCCAAGTACTAGCATTCAGGAGATAGAGGCAAGAAGATAAGAAATTCTAGACTACTTTTGGCTATATACTAAATTTGATACCAGTTGAGACTAGTCTGGGCTACATGAGACCTTGTCTCAAAATAGGTAGATAGATAGATAGATAGATAGATAGATAGATAGATAGATAGATCAACAGACAGACAGATAGATACATAGATAGATACATAGACAGCCAGACAGACAGATACATAGATAGATAGACAGATAGATAGATGATAGATACATAGATAGATATGTAGATAGATAGATAGATAGATAGATAGATAGATAGATAGATAGATAGATAGATAGAGAGTATCCGTTCCTCTGACTGCATATGCTTTGGGCTCTCCAGGCTTTTGAAGAACTTAGCTGCTCCTGAGTGGTGTCCGAGAGGCCAGGTGTCCAAGAGGCCAGGTCTAGTCAGATAGTAAAGTTCCATAGGGCCAGGTACTTTCTTGGCTAGAAAGACAGTTTCATAGGCACAATGACTTGCCATGGGAAACTTTCCTGTGATATCATAAACAGACTCCAGGGTTATGGATGTAACTTCATGGTAGAACACTGGCCTAGCACACATGAGGCCTTGGTTTCAATACCCAGTATCACAGAAAGAAAAACAGACAAATCTCTAGAGTCCATAGAGCCTTGACTTATATGTATCTGTTCTTTAAAACTGGAAAAACTTTGAACTCTTAGGAACCTCAGTGTTGTCTGTGAAACAAGGTTCATATGGTTTACATTGCAACATGCGGTTACAGTGGCTGAATGCAATATACTACATAAAAATGCTCACTTAACAGCGCACATAGCACAGTCATTGTTAGTTTTCTTCCGTGTTTCTCCAGATGTGCACCAGCACAAGTCTGTTCAAACCATTGGGGGGGAAAAGGGCATATTCTTGAAAATGCTATGTATACAGACTTTTCTTCCACTCACTCCCTACACCTCCATTCTGTATCCTCAGTACCTCCAACTGGGCATCCTAAAGAGAACCCCATACGTATGGCACCCGGGGAGTTTGCTAGCCCAAGGATAGGAAACTTTCAACATGAGATTCAGTGACTTTGCTGGAGTCAACCAGACAGTCAGAGAAGTTCCCTGGAGAGCCATGCTCTGTCGTTACACATGTCATCTTCCAAGCTCTGCTCTCTAGTTGAAAAGACCCTCTGCCTGGCCTGAGAAGGAAGAGTGGAGGTGCTAGAGTGTGGTAGCCCTGAGCTGGCATTCAGAGCTTGCCACTCTCTCTTACACTGTAGGTAACTCAATGGCCTCTCTGCACTGACTGATGGGAGCACAGAGCCACTTTGCAGAGCCTCAGCAAGAGTAGGGATAGGGTACACAGAGCAGGAAGGTGATAAGCTTCTGTTTGTCTTCCTCCCAAGTTCTGGATTACAGCAGGATTTGTGGCTAGACATTAGGATGGGTGTGACAGGTCAGTGCTTGAGTTCTAGAAAACATCTTGTTGTGGGGACATCTTGTTGAGAAATCTTTTCAGGTTGGTACAGTCCTTTAATCCCCAGAGGCACATGAATCTCTGTGAGTTTGAGGCCAGCTTGTTCTACAGAGCAAATGAAGGAAAGGAAGGAGGGAGGGAGAGAGGGAGAGAAAGATCCTTTCAGGCAATCTCAGCATGCTTAGGGATCCAGGTGCCTCTTGGCATGAAGGAGAGGCTAGGTGTCCTGTGGGACGGTCATTCCTTGAAGCATTCACTCTCTGACTTGTACCCTGGAAACACTTTCCTCCACAATTTACGTGGCAGAGCCTGGAGCCCCAGTGCAGAGCCTTGCCATTTTAGCCTCCTATGCCAGACAGGGAACAGGCACAGAAGCCTTGGGTGCTAGGACTGAGGTGACCAGGCTTTGATCTATTTTTCCAGGCCTTTTTTTTTTTTGTTGTTGTTGTTGCCATTAATAGTCCCTTGGTTTCTTTAGTTGGTCTGTAAAGGTCACAAAACTGGGTACTTTCCTTTTTATTTTTTAATCTGATTTCTAATTCTAGCCTGGCTCTCACTAGATAGTTGAGTGAGCTTGGGAAGACTGGACAATTAATTCAGTAGGATTCGGTTTTCTTAACTGTAAAATGGGGACTTTGAAACTTTTAACCAACTATACTAGGCACTGTGGACTTTACATTGAAACTGACTTAAGCTCAATAAGATAATAAATATGGATAAGTGTCATAGAGCATTTTGTGCTGGTGGTGATGATTGGGGAATTGTTAAATCATAAAGCATTCTTTTAGAACGTTCTTTTGCTATTGGCCCTAAACTTTCATTTAGTGGGAGCACACTGAAAGGTAACAGGCTTCTATGCCTTCCCCATTGATTCAAATTAAACTTCACTCTCATCTGGCAGTGGAAGCCTCAGTCTCTGTCTCAATCAGAGATTTTATATCTGTAGAAATACAGGACCCATTAAAATTATCTATTTCTTTGGCACTTAAAACTGTCAACATAGTCTTGTTGCTTTATGTCCTGGCTGACGTATACAACCTTACTTTGCTAAGACTTGGGGAGCATGCCGGAGTGTTTGTGAAGATTAATGTTTTGTTTTAAGAACCAGGACTTATGTGTGATTCTGTTCTGAGTAGTTCATATAAACTATTAAATATTTGCTTTGATGGAACATTCGACAGGGCAAGAAAACTGAACAAGGCAAGGCTGGTGGCCTTCTGGATGTATGGTCCAGGATTTTTCCTCTTTCTTTCCAATTTATTAAATAGTTTCCTAATTGAGTGGTAGGTTTATATTAACACCCACAGTATTCCTAGTCCTAGGACATGGGGACAGATATGAACAGGCCTGGTTCCCTAAGAGGAGAGTGGGATGAGGAGATACAGCTGAAGCAGACAGAGGCTCGTGTGGGTCTGAAGCCCATAGTCCTTAGATAGGATGCTGAGATTCTGCTGAGGGAGGGCTTGTTCTATGTCTCACTGTGGTCTGTGGCTGCTGCTACAGAGGAAGACCTGGACCAACCAGTGAACAAGCAGAAAATGGAGACTCGAAAAGGACAAGAATGTGAAGGTTTTTGTCACACCAAACAGTTAAGTGTTGTAAAAGAAAGATGAGCCTGGAGCCATGGGATTCAGGAGAGGAGATTTCTTTGGACTGGGGAGTCATGATGGACTTGGGGTAGCCTTTGGCAAAAGTCTTAAGAGCTGGCTAGACACTCCTGGAATAAAGATACAGACCTGGGGACATTGCTTGGTGCTTGCTATGGGCAGAGTCACCATAGTGAAGAGGTAATGAGTTAAGCTTGAATGGCCAGGTTAGGCAAGGTGGTGTCTAGGAGAGGTAGAGACTGAGGAGAAAGGGGGTCTTCAGAGCTCTTCGGTGTCTAGTGGGAGCTTCTACTGCAGTCTGCAGGCAGGAGACAGAGTCAAGGTAGGTTCGGAGCCAGGTTCTACCTTAGAGCAGAGGGACATTTGGAACTTGTTGATGGCACTCACTATATTAGGAAGTCTTTCCCCCCACAATATGTTCCTGGAATAGGACCCACGTTTTCTTTATGAGCGCGGTGGTTAATAATAGGTACCCGGCCGAAAGTAGGAATAAGAAAAACACACCAAGACACGCACAGGCACATATTTAATGAGTTCACAAAGTGATTTGGTTTCCTGATTTTTCACAGTCCACCTCTCCACCCTCCCACCTGTGTGAAAATCTTTAGTGGAGCTGGAGCCTTGTGCTCCCATGAAGCTGGCAGGAGCTGGAGAGTGTCTGTACAGGCGGTTGCTATCAGAGATTCAGGGCAGTTCTGAGCCTTCTCCATACCTTTGACCCAGTGAACTGGAAAGTGAGGACCATAATATCTCCATAGATGAGCAGGAGCGGGAACCTGGAGGCAGGAGCTGATGCAGAGGCCATGGAGGCGTACTGCTTGCTGGCTTACTTCTTAGTAGCTCGTGCAGCCCGCTTTCTTATAGAACCCAGGACTACCACACAGGGATGGCACCACCCACAATGGTATGCCTGCCACCCTACCCTCACCAATCACTAATTAAGAAAATGCCCTATAGCCAGATCTTATGGAGGCATTTTCTCAATTGAAGTTCCCTCCTTTCAGATGACTCTAGCTTGCATCAAGTTAACATAAAACCAGTAATCACAGAGCAAAGAGGAGTCGAGGTGAAGAGAGAAATATGTAGCCTTTCATTCAGATGGCTGTCAGCTATGATTCCAACGTGAAAACTTCCCTTGTCTGAGGTTCCACAAAGTGACACTGTCACTCCTTCTCCAGAGTGTCTTTGAGAGGAAATGGTGATAGGCTTCTCATAGGTGAGAGCTATGTCTGGAAAGGTCATTATAGGTTTGGAGATTGGAACCCCCACCCCATCCTTAGTTTGGGATCCACTCCCTTCTCAGTGATGGATTAGAGCCAGGTTAAAGCTACCACAGCTTTGACACTCCACTCCTCTCCCTCACTTTCTAGCCAATGTTGGAGCATCTTAACCATTGGTTTATATGCTACGGATGGTGGAGGAGCATGAGCGCACACCACAGCCCTGTGCTGGTTTGTGTCTGTCAGGATTCCCTGAAGCAACTGAAGGCACAGAGGTTTCTTATAAGAATGACCCCCTTCTGAACACTGCTTTATCTCCCGAAAGCTAAGCAGATGATTCCTCACACTTATTTTGCTTCTGAAGAATCCATTTCAGGTACCCAATGTGCTCATTGTGAACATGACCTCTGGGGAGAGCTATATTGTCACTTAGGATATTTATGAGTTCTCAGGTTCTGCGTAGGGTCCCTATAGGAACAGAATCATCAGGGTACATCTGACTATCTATTTGTTTCTATGGATATATAAACCTGTAGTGTATCTGTCTGTATAGCTAATATGCATATGAATTTGTTCACATAAATGCACAGATTTACATCTGTACTATACATGTTTCAGAAGAAGAGATTTTTGAAGGGATTGGTTCATGTGATTGTTGGGACTGACAAATCCAGTATCTACAGGACAAACTTAGTAGCCTGGAAGTTCAGCCACCATTTTTCTACATTAAATCTGGAGATCGAGCAACACCTCTATGCTTTTCTTGGGAAACAATGGGCTTCTCTTTTATTGTCTTCTGTGGATTGAATGAGGGCTTACTACATGAAGTCTACCCACACTAGGGAGAATAAACTGTATTGAGCCAACAGATTCTAAGTGTCAGTGGTATCCACACATACTTTCACTGCAACTCCAGACTAGATCCAGGTGTGCCCACAGGAGCCCCTAGAGCTTGGAAGGGTCTGGCTTTGCTGATGAGCCCCCAGACCCAGGCAGTTCTCACCAGATCTGTAACTAGAAAGGAGGCCAGTGTTTCTGCAGAGCAGCTTCATCTCCAGCCTGGTGAAAAGCGAGCCAGATGAACTGCTAGAAGTTTGAATCACGTGTTCATTTGTCCGTTCATGTAGCTGTCTGACCACTGTTCTCATATGCTGAGGACATGTTAAGTCTTGTGTTAGGCCTTCTAGGACAGGAGACAAAAAAAAAAAAAAAAATCAAAGGGGTTGATAAAAAGCTTCAGAAATGTGTAACCTTATGATAGTAGGTTCTCCATATTGCATCTTGGTGTATAGGACAGAACTTTATGGATATTCTGTTAGCCCTGGTTATTTGTCATGATGGGAAAGTAAGCATCTTTCATTAGAGCCCAGTGCACCTCTGTGGGTCTTGTGTCCATTGGAGAATCCAGCATGAGCCATGGAGCTTACCTTTTGTAGTGCTCACCCCATGACAACATGAATGGAGGGGATTGTTTGAGGAAATACAGAGACCAGATTGAAGTCATTCAAGTTTTATAAAGGCCATTGGATAAGGATTCTCAAGGAAAAATCTACTTTTTTTTTTTCCTTTTAAGGATGTTAAGGGAGTATGGGGAAATGGTTCTGTGGGCAAAAGCCCTTTCTGTGCAAGTCTGATACTTGAGTCTGAGCCCTGCAACCCACAAAAGCGATGAGTTATGTGTCTGTAATCCCAGAACTCCTGCCGCGTGATGAGAGGCAGAGACAACAGAATTTCCCACAAGCTCATGAGCCAGCTAGCCCGGAATGCTAAGCAACACACCTAGCAAGAGAGACCATGTCTTAGGGACAAGGTAGAAAGGTTTTTAGACACTGTCCTCTGACTTACACATGTGCATCTTTAGTTACACCTCTCTCTCTTTCTCTTTCTCTCTCTCTCTCTCTCTCTCTCTCACACACACACACACACACACACACACTCACATGAATATTAATAATATACATTTTGGGGGGCTGGAGAGATGTCTCTCAAATGTGGCAGCTCACAACTGTCTGTAACTCCAGTTCCAGGGCATCTGATTCCCTCACCCAGACCGAAAATGCAGGCAAAACACCAATGCACATAAGAATAAATAAATCCTACAAGAGAATGTCTATCTTTCTAGAGAAGGTTGTTCCACCCTGTAAGCACTGAGTTGTGAGCAGAGCCATCTTCCGATTCCAATGGCCATGCTGAGCTACAACTGAAGTCTGACTGTTGAGAGAAATAAGCTCATTCATAACTCAAGTTTGCTTACTATCCTGGCCTCTTCTTTCTCATCTACATGTGGTTCTAGAGTGTTGGGAAGAGTTTTACATCCCTTTTCACTGTTTAAATACTCTCTGGTTTTGGTAATTAGGCAGAGTAAAAGCATCAAACATCAGGAGCACGGCAAGCTATGCAGTGCAGGAACCTGCAAGGTACAAGGCAGACAGAGTGAAGGGGTGGGAACAAGGCCAGATACATGCTTGGTGGGGCCCCGTGCAAAGTGCTTACAAAGAGTCCCTCATTCAAACATTTATCAAAAATAAGGCGTTAGGCTGAGCCCAGGCTAGCCCAAACTTCCTCTATGCACTCAGAACAGACACATAGAGAAACCCAGCCCTGACAGAAGAAGAGACTTCCCAGTCAGGCAGCACTGGGAAAATCCAAGAGAGAGGGGGGATTTTATCTCCCAGAGCATCGTAGGGCTATCTGGGCAGAGAAGCAGCAGGTGCTAAGATATAAGGATGAGGGAGAGGAGTCATGAGAAGGGCTTAGCCTGAGCTGATTTGGAAAAGGAAAGGTGAAGTGAAACTGGGCTGCCAAGAGCCTGTGACCTATGGTTTTTATCAACTTCCCTGCTAGAAAGTCCATGTGACCCTGACCTCACATGGATTTTAGGCCCACAGAGTCCCATTTGAGACAAAGCCTAGAATATCCTTAATTGCCAGCTCGTCTGCCCTTTGCTCCTACTCCCATCGCCTGACCTTCCCACAGCACAGGAGGAAGGCCGAACTGTAGCTTGTGTGAAGTCTGCACAACCTCCTCCTAGCTAAGATGGAGATAGTCCTGAGATACAGGGCACTCAAACCTCACAGGTCTTTGAGCCTCTGAGACAACAGGCTCTGTGAGTTTCTGCCGATTCCTTCAATGTGTCCCAAATTGCCCATCTGATCATTCCCTGTTTGTGGAGAAAGTCGTCACAGGAGCTTGGTGACAAGTTGTTTGAACTCTGACAGATTGCCTGTTTCCTCTCTGCTATGGCTGTCTTGGTTCTTGCCAGCAGAAATTGGGTGGTTAATTCCCTTCCTTCTCTCTGGTGTCTTTCTGTTCCTTTACAGCACTTTCTCTGATAAATCATCTGGGACATCAAACCATCAACAGCATCGCCATAAGCCCTTTCTACAGATTCATAAATGAGATCACACTGAGAAGATGCATTAAGCAATGACTTGGGAAGCGTTTGGGGCTGTTTATTTGCCTGGAGACTGAACAGGCAGGGCAGTAGGAAGAACAGTGTGGAGCTGAAGGCAGCACTTCTCCGAGCTGAGCTGAGAGAGAGTGTCCCACACAGTTCCTAGAGGCAGCCAGGGTCCTAGGCAGCAAAGCTGGGATAGGGCTTCTGTTAGAGTCTCTCACTGTTCTCCAGAGTAAAGCAGGTGTGGAGGAGAAGGGACTTAGCTGACGTTGTGCAGACAGCAGGCAGCATGCTTTCTCCCAAGTTAGGTCTCTTCTTGAAACCTGAGCACCACTAGAAAATGCTTAAAATGATCAACCATGCATCTTTGAAGAAGTCTTTGGACTTCCAGTGACCTCAGTTTCCCCATATGAGAACAGATAGCACTTTTTATTATTAGTCCAAAGTTGATAAGAAGCAGCTGAGAGAAGCATCCATGTGGAGTCAGCGAAGTTCCTTAGCTCCACAGCTTTGGGGTAGTTCACATAAGAAGCTCTCTGAGCCCCAGGCTTCTCACCTCAGAAGTGAAAGGTTTTATCAGGATTTGGAACCTGAGTTTTATCACTACTTGGCATATACAAAAATGTCAGCTATTTTCATCTTTGCCATTATCTTCATCATTATTATTGGTACCAAATAAGCACTTAGTGATGATTATTTTTTCCGTTCTGTGATAGGCAAGAGCTGAAGTGTAGCTGGAATAAGCATTCTCAGCATAAGCAGACAGGGCTTTAAATCACAACTGTGCAATTTATTGGCAGTCCGAGCTTCCCAAACGTCTGAGGCTTGTTTAGCATCCAAGAAGTGGAGTTGCAATAGACACCTTGAATTGCTGGTTATGACGACTGGGAGAAAAACATAAAACCTGGCCTGCCATGTCATTCATGCTGAAAACATTACCATAGCACTCCTTTCGCTTTCAACCATTATTTTAAAGTGAGACAACCCCCCACCCCCAGCCAAGAGCCAGATAGTCCTCCCTGTGTTTGTTGCAACAGAAGCATTGCCTGCAATTTAGACAGTTTGCATCATGCATCTGTTTCCAGCCTGTCTATGCTACGGAGGTATGATGAAAAAGCCACCAATCCACATAGTCCAGGGATCTTGCTGAAGTCAGTAACAAAGACTTTGCAGGTAAACACTGAGTGCATACGCTTGCATTTGGTTGTGGTCTTGGCTGGCTCTCCTCCTGGACCCTGCAGAAGTGGGCTGTGTCCTTCCTGTGTGTTTTGGGCTTTCTTTACCTGCTGTGCTGTGCTGGTGGTCCGCCTGCCCTTCGGGATCCTCCACTGTAGAAGGTAGGTGGTGAACCATATGGGGTGGGAGTAGACCCCAGGCCCACCAACCATGGATGGGGCAGTTAGCATATTGGTAAAGACATCTGCCAAAACACAGGGTAAGCCCAATGGTAAGATCAGCCGCTGTATACTAGGGAACCCTGGACAAAGATTCAGGATGACAAGAACTTTACAATGGGGCCAGTTTAGAACTCCATTGGCTCCGCAGAGGGTTATTGTAGTATCTGAAGGCACGACAGGGAGAGAAGATGCTGGTATGTGTTCCTTGTGTCCGTGTGATGCAGGAATATGTCGTCAGGTCCATCGTATCTGTCTACTGTAGAGATGTAGCTAACCCCCATGCTCTCCTCCAGATAAAGCAAAGGAGGAAGTTGTCAGTCAGAGCAGGATACTCAAACCTTCACACTGCTCATGTATCGCTGGCCATCTTATTGGCGTGCCCCACACTGCCTGCTAGTGGAAGAAGGTTAAGTTGGGCACATTTCTCTGCTCTCTCCCTCCCCTGTGATAATCATATTCTGTAGAAAAACCTAAGTTAAGTCTTAATAATTTAATTGCTTTTATTGTTGATTTCCAAACCAAAAGAATAAAATGGAGTGTGCTGTTCATTTCAAAACTTTCCTTGTATGCTCCAGGCTATTTAATTTCTAGATCTCAGAGACCGAGCAGTGCTGCTCAAATCTTCACCTGTGAACAAACTTTTTTTTTTTTTTTTCAGTTTTCCAGATGAGTTTGTCTTGAAGGGCAATGGAGTAGTAGAAAGAGCGTATGGCTTATTGTGGCAGAGCGATATGCTTGTGGAAGGAAAGAGGATTGGACGTTAAACATTCCCACGGACCCACTTACTTTTCTCTGATACTCAGCAAGTTGTTTAATGTTTCTAAGCCTTAGTTTCTCAACCTGTAAAATGGGAATGGTAACCCATTTTCAAATCTACCTTCTGTGGTTTTGGTCAAAGGTCATGACATGCCACTAAGCTTCTTTAGTACAGTAAGACTGCAGTCATACCAGTGGCTGATGCTTTGACAGTATGGGCTCAGAGACTTAAGTGACGATCTCTGTGATAAGCGGCCGTCCAACATCAGCTACTCTACCTCTATTCCCCAGGGTACTGAAGGCCCCATGAAGGTCTGTACCCTCCATGCTGGCTGACGAGAATGCATCAATGCATCGTTAATTATTAAGGGATTTGTGTGAGCTAGTTATTAAACACAGTTATGATTAAAAATTAAAGGACATGAGCTTACTTGTAAATAAATCATGTTAAAAACAAAGAGAAAGCGCTTGACAATCACCACTTCCCACTTCCTTTATTCCATTACCCTCTTCTCCTGAAGTCACAAGTCTGTTTTATCATGGTGGTACACACAGCAAGATGGCTGCTTCTGTTCCTCTCTTCCCATCTCCCCTGTGATACCTCTACTGTTTGCCTGAAGCTAGCTATGGTGGGAGTATTTACACCACAGGAATGAGCAAACTCTACAAATCAGTGCTGTTTATTTATTGACTTATTTGCTTCTCTGTCAGGGGGGACACTAGTTAAATATTTACTAGCATGACTTTGGGTAAAGCTTACTAACTAACACGCAGAGCCCCTTTATTGTAGGTCAAGATCTGACAGCGAGCCGAAAGGAATCTCCTTCCAACTGATGTTCTTGTTAGAATTCACAGGGAATTTGTGTTCTGCTGGTAAACAAATACATGGTTTGAGATGATGGCTTGGTATAGTTTTGTAAACCCTTATTCACAAGGTGTGGAACACCAAAGGCCTGGAGGAAAGTATTATTGTGTAAAATCAATGGTCTTTGTATTCAGATCAGGGTTTTTAAACTGTCATTTCTCAGAGAGGACTATTTCCCTCCAAGTATTAACCAGTTTCAGGGTGCTTAAATTATGCTATTGAGGAGATTCAACCTCACAGATGACTCTTACTGAACCTTACCTACTGTGGGAATACTGTAGTTTTGGTTGGTTGTTTGGTTGGAGTAGATTTTTGGTTTGTTTGTTTGTTTGTATTCCAGAGTAGTTGATTGACTAGGAGGGGAACAGGGGTCTTCTGGGCCAGCATGAAAAGCTTTCAGAAGACTCCTTTCTGGGACTGAGCATCCACTCACATAGGACAGCACCAAGGGGAAATGTCAGGCCACTTTGGTGCAGAAGGATCCAGATAAATGAAAGCAGGAGGGAAAGAGAAGAACAAGAAGACCCAGGAAAGGCCATTGTGACACACTAGGGCTCTTAGAACTTGAAATTGAAAGGCCATGGAGCAGGTTGAGCCCTGGACAACTGGATTGACATTTCATGGTCACACGGGCTGCTGTTCAGGTTCTGCTTTCATCATTTTGATGAGCTGTGTGCTCTGAGGTAGGCCACTAGACTTCTCTGGGCTTCTTATCCTCACTCCCATCTCAGAGACTGGAGCACTTAGCTCATTGTTTGTTGTTTCCATTAAATGAGATAAAGCTATGAGGTCCTGGGTCACTGAGTTTCTGGTAATAGGTAGCCACTCCCCCTGCCGTGTTAAGCCATGCTAATCACTTTAAAGTCATGAAGTACTCAAGATAACTCTAGAAATGAGATACTATGTATAAGAAAACGTATTTTTATAAGTTGTCCTTTGGTCATTGAATTATTTAAAATATAAAGTGAAACTGTCCAAATGGACTTTGTAGGAACTTATTTTTGGAGGAGATGCTGGTCTTGATTCTGTTATTTTGTAAGACAGACCCAAGACCAGTCACAAGTTGTGTTGAGCTAGACATGGTGTCCTATATCTTTAATCCTAGCACTTGGGACACAGAAGCAGACAGATTGCTTCAAGTTCAAGACCAGCCTGGTCTACCTAGTGAGTTTCAGGACAGCCAGGGCTATATAGGAAGACCCTGTTTCAAACCTCTCTCCCTCCCAACAAGAAAAGAATTAATGTAGTCCTTGATTCTGACTTTCTCCCTCTCCCCTACCCTCTTCTCTCTCTCTCTCTCTCTCTCTCTCTCTCTCTCTCTCTCTCTCTCTCTCTCTCTCTCCTCTTCCACTCCTTCCATGCAGAACTTACCAAAGTGGAGATACTAAGCTCAGTGTTTTATAAACTCTGCTAGCCTGGAAGAAAATTATTTTAAGAGTCATTTTTGTTATCTCCCATTAGACATCAATTTCCTAGGCAAAATGGAATGTAGGACACTGTTGTGTGAGTGAAATAGCAGACATGTGGCCAGAGGTTAATAACTCCCATTGCCCAGTCAAGAAAGAAAGAAAAATCACAGTGTCACTTATACTCTTGACATTTGGTTCTGTCATCCTTCGAAGCGAACAAAGCGTCTTTGTGAATTATAAAGAGGCCTCCATTTATGTCTTTCCAAAGTTCTCTGGAGCTGTGCCTCTCCACTTTGTGGGTAAAGGTGGAGAGTAGGTGGAGAGAAACCTTAGAAACAGTGCAGAGCAAAGCACCCTGAGTATTGACCATAAACCACATTGCCCCAAATTCCTCCTAGGACAAGTGGCAACAAGCCATCAGAAACAACAGAGAGCCCTCCAGTACAGAAAACCTGCTGCTCACAGTGAGAAATATAATCACTGCCATATTTGTTCTCAGGGTGAGGTAAAATGCTACAAAATGCCATTGAACTAGAAAGAAAATCCAAGAGCACTTTCAAATCGTTCTATGGACAATGACAGATGAGGTCCCCACTGCCTCAGCAAGTCTGCTTGCTTGTCCTTGCTGCTGCTGTCCACTGTTGGCTATTGCTTCTCTTGCAATAGCTGTTGAATGGCATCAAGCCAGCCTTGTGAATTGTTCTGTTCTGCTGGGCTGCTTTCAGCTGTGTGCCTCTCCAGGAGCCCCCGGGTCGCTCTTTCATTCTTTTTTTGTTTATTTGTTTGGCTTTTTTTTTTTTTTGGTTTGTTTTGTTTTTTCAAGGCAGGGTTTCTCTGTCTGTCCTGGAACTCACTCTGTAGACCAGGCTAGCCTCAAACTCAGAAACCCACCTGCCTCTGCCTCCCAAGTGCTGGGATTAAAGGCGTGTGCCACCACTGCCCAGCTCGCTCTTTCATTCTTGCTGTGTTGTGCTGTAACCTTCTTCTCTCAGGCTATCTGTTTTCCTACCTGGTCAGAGTCAAGAAAGATACTAGATAAGAATCACCAGTGCCTGATCTTAAGAAAAATAGTAGATTCAGGCATTGTTTAAAACGCAGCTCATAGTAATGACTACCTGAAGTCCTGCTTATGACCTCAATGTAAGAATAAAGCTTTCTGTTACCACCTGGGATGAACTATGACATTTTTAATCCATTTCATTTTTTGAATCCTTCAAAATGATCTTTCTGATGCATTAGGTTCATTTCATGGCTCATGAAAAGGATGCAGCTTCCTGCTGCAAAACCCTGCATTTCAGACTTTAATGGGCACACAGATCATCTAGGTGCTGGCAAATGGCAGGTTCTGACTCATCAGGTCTGAGATGGGGTCCCTGATTCTTCATTTTTAACAAGCTCCCATGGGATATGGATGGATGCGGCTTCAATTCTGGCAATACCTTGAGCACCAGGGTTCTCTAGGGCCGGCTTTGTTCAGCACCACGGACAGAGCAAACACATGCTTCCTTCCCCTTGCCCCAGTACCTGAGCAATCAAGCCTATGAGGCACTACAAATGTCTGGCTTCTCTGCAAGAACTGTGTCACCAACTGATTCAGAAGCAAAGGAATGTTTTAGAGGCTACCTAATGATGCAAACTGTGATCACTCTTCCACAAAGAAGGCCTCTTAGTCTTCAAGGATAAACACCTTGGAACAGAGACTCTGCCGAGGAGTAGGAAGAGAAGGGCAGGGCTTGACAAAACAGAGAAGAACCTTCTGGGAATTGGCTCAGCTCCTTTCAGCATCCTATATCTCTGGTCCACTATAGTTCCTGCCTACTTATTGTGTCTTTATCTTCATCTGGGGTCATGCAATAAAGGTGCAGCCTGTCTCTCTCACAGATTAGCTGTATTCTCACCCTAGTATACAGCTGAGGTGACAAGACTGTTATATGTTAGTCTCTAACCCTGACTCAGATTTGATCAAATATGGTTGGAGTCCAGAGCACATGTTATTAGGAGCAGCTGTGTGTTTATACCAATCTACAATTAGATTAGTCCTTCTTAGCCTCAGCCATGTCAGGATCACCCGATACCTTTGCAAAATGCTGATAGAAGGGCCTCACCTCACACCAGTTCCATCAGAATCTCTGAGTAGGAGGAAGGTTTCCAATGTTGTTAGAAGCTCTCTAAGTGGCTGGATTATGTGGCCCGGACTGAAGATCACGGTACGCACCATGTTCTCTGTGAGAGTATCGATCCAGTTCTAGGTACCTTTTTTTCTCCTCCTTTTGTTCTTCAAAATTCTTCCCAGACCTTGTCCCATGGTATGGATTCCCACCACATATCTAATGAGTAGGAACTGATGTGACTAGCTGACCTGTACCTGTTCTACATGCACAATGCAAGGTTCTGACATTTGCCTCCATTTCTACCCAATTCTACAAACCTGGGAGTAGATCATCTCACTTATCTCACTCCAAAGTGGAAGAAGCTGAGGCTTGGAAAAGTTGGCTGGATCTGATGAGGTCATGCAGGGAGTGCCAGAGCCAGCATCTTTGCTTGATTCAGGATGTACTGGAGCTGTTTGGAACAGGCACCAGAAGGCTTCTGAGGTTAAGGGAGACCCAAAACTGCAGGCAAAACTTTGTTTTCCTCTACTGCTATCAATTTTACAGCTTTATGGAAAATATAGAATCTTTATTAATATTTTATAGTATTCATTTCAAAACAATAGTAGCCCTTATTAAGTATATTTTGTTTACCAAGTACTGTGCTCAGTGATTAGAGCTGTCAATCAGCAGATATAGGAGATTGGCTTCAGATCCCCTTGAGGATGTCAAAGTCCATGGACATTTGAGTCTTCGAAGTACAATGCTGTAGTATTTACACTAATCTGTGATAATCTTTGTATTTATCTAAAATCTTCTATGGATGATTTCCAATACCCAATGTAAATTCTGTGTAAATAGGTGTTAGATAAACTGTTTAGGGGATATAAAGAATTAAAATTGGCCTATACATGTTTAGTATAGACATGATTTTTTTCCACAAATCTTTTCAGACTTGATCGTTTGAGTTCTCAGATGCAGAACCCAGATATGGAGAGTCAACAGTTGTACCCATTGCCCCTTTACACAACTGAGTTTCATGACGCCATTACAAGGCAGGCATTGCTCCTCTGATTTGGATAATAAGGAAGCCAAGCCTTGGCTTGGGTTAATAAGCCTACCTATAAGGTTAGAGCCAGAAAGTGGCAAAGGCAGATTTGAACCCAGGCCTTCCTGACATGAAGCCAGCCCCTCCTTAAGCACTCTGCCCATTTCTTATTTGCAGTGCAATGTTGATGAAATTATCTCATTAGAGCTTTGAGCTCAGGTGGGAGATGAATGACATGGTAGTAGCCAGGTTCAGGGAGCAGGTGCCAGATGGATGTAAGTGACCATCTGGCAGGAGACTACACAAACAGAGCCCACAGACTAGATGGGCTTCTTGTAAAAGTAAAATGTCTCTCCCTCTGCTCCAGCAATTCCAGCACTCTTGGTATCCCTCCCAGGACATGAGGAGGCAGGTCCCAAGCAAGGCTACCCTCCTTCCTGCTTGCAAAAGGACACAGAGCACCTCTGTTATTGCAGTTAGAACTCCTTGCTGATGGATGGCAGGTCATCGGTAAAAAGCTATCATTCATGAGGGACAATGGCCTACTGGGATCTAACACATTTGGAGAAGAGCATGAAATGGACAAAAGGGGGGGTTACATGAAACAAAGTCAAAGGAAAATTGTTAGGAGTCTTATTTCCTGAGCCTTGATTCCAGCAGGGATGAAACGCTCTGAAAGAGCTGCCAGCAAATGCACCGAGAGCCCGGCAAGTTCTCTAGCTTCCCGGTACCCATTACTAGCCAGCATTGGAAGCGGTGGTAGAGAATTTAGCAGAGGATTACTCTTTGGGGCAGCGTTACATGGAATATACTCTGATGTGGAAGGGAGTCTAGTGTTTGTGAGATTTATTTGACTTTGTAGTGAAGAACTGGAGTATGAAGAACTGGGTCAGTAACTTCAGAACTATCACTGGGAGTTTTCTTTGTCTGGAGCCCTGGTCCCTGTGCATGGTTCTGGGAATACAAACAGATGAATGACTTTGTTTCGCTTGGCTTGGGAACTACTTTCTAAAATGCTAGAAACCCCACTGTGAAATAGGAGGGAAGTTAATGCTGTATGTATGAACATGGGGTTAATGATAATAAAAACATTCGAAGTCAGAGAAGTAGTCTCCAGCCTGCTTCTTTGTCTTTTGGCTTTAGGTCAGGAAGTATCACTGGCCATATTGTCTGATGCTTTCCAACACCCTCTGAGAGTGAGGCTTCTGGAAGTCGATGGATAGCCAGCCTTGATGGTAACAAAGCACACAGCTCCCTACCAGGGAGGGTGCTGTGGCTTGGAAACTGAGCATATCATTGAGAGAAGGGGAGCAGCCCACTTCAGGTCATGCTTAGAGCAGGATTGGCAGGGTTGGGGCACATTCTGCCAAGTACTCATTGTATCTTGGGTGGTAGCCTTCTATGGAAGGAATGTTGGAAACACATCCTAATGAGTACTAGGTGCTTGGTGCTTGGTGCTTGCCTGGTTGCATTCAGATGTGCTATTTTACTGGTCAATGCTTAGAAAACCCATTTCTGGAATAAGATGGCCTAGATTGAACCATAAGTCCTGAACTTGATCCACCTTAATTGGGTGTATTCTTTGGCCTCTCTGTAACTTGGGTTTTTGTTGGGTTTTTTTGGTTTTTGGTTTTTTTCATCATAAAATACTGAGGCTATAGGGATGTAGAGATGGCTCAGCAGTTAAAGATGCCAAGCCTAAGGGCCTGAATTTGATCCCCAGGACCCACATGCCAAAAAGAGAGAACTAATTCTTGTTAGTTGCCCTCTGACATATGTTCTTTACTAGTGTGCATCCACCCCCACCACACACCACACACACACACACACACACACACACACACACACACACGCACGCACTCAAATAAATGAACAGAAAAGGAATATAACAGACCATACTTCATAGGAAGTTGTACATATTAAATTTGCAAAATATATTAATACTTGTAGAGCATTAAATAAGATAATATATCTAAGGTATTAATTAAACTAATATATAAAGTATTAAATAATCTAACACACAGCAGTTGCAATGATATCTGGCACATAGTATTTTATGCCTGTTTTTAGTTATTGTTATTATTTACATATGTGAGCAGATGCATGTACATATGTGGGTTCATGAGCACGTGTGTGCATATGTATGTGGAGGCCAACCAACCAACTTTGGTGTCATTCCTCAGGAGCCGGCCACCTTATTGTTTGAGACACGGTCTCCCATTGGGATCTGGGACTAATCAGTTGGGCTTGACTGGTTCGTTTTGGAGCCCCAGTAATTCTACTGCCTCTACCTCCTCACTGCTGGGATTACAAGTGTGTGCCAGCACATTCCAGATTTGTACATGGGTGCTGAGGAGTGAACTTAGGGCCTTTCCAAGGCTGGAACTATACTAAGTCATCGTGCTAGCCCTGTAAAACTGAAGTACAGTGAGAGCTCGCCCAACGCCCACCTTTGTGCTGATGACAGGGATGTATCAGTGGACATCATATGGCCTTTCCTTCATGCACTCATAGTGTTGAGGACCAGTCACATACATGACCATTCTCCATGACCGGAAGTTATATGTCCTCTGAAAATGATTCAGGCGACATGTTACAGGGAGTCGTCAATGGGAGAGCTGAAGACCAATTTGCTGAGCCAAGGAAAACTTGGAGGAAAGAGTGCTAATTCTGAGGTTAAGGACAGGGAGGCAATTCTGACCTGGTGAAAGCAGATGGGAGCCTGGACCTGCCCTGCCTCACGGGCTCTCATCTTATGAGAGTATGGGGACACTCTGTAGCTAATAAAACAGAATACAAATCTAGAAGCCACTTCTCAAAGCACTGGGGGACTCTGAGGAAGGACAAGGGAACAGCAGTTTAAATACAGGGATGTGCACACCTGTGGGCAAGGGTGAGGGAGGCCCGGAAGCACTTAGATTCCTGTGGGAGAGAAACTGTCCACATGAGGAACGGTGCAGAGGCAAGCCTGGGCAGCAGTGTGTGCATGGGTGTGTGATTTGCATGAAGACTACAGGGCTCACTGGAGGGGATTTGGCCAGAGAACTTACGGTATAAGCTTGAGGGGATATAGTCCTCAAACCAGAGAGTAGCAGGTGAATTTGATTCCACTCGGAAGATTTTTATGGGCTCATAAAACTGTATATTGTGGGCTTGTAAAGCATCAATTCAACCCATAGCATAGGATTAACAAGGTCCAACAGAAGCAAGGTCCCAGGAAATAAATAGCACAGCCACTGAATCTGTCCTTCTCCGCTCATCTTTCTGTTACTTGTCTCTCACACTCAGGCCCCAAGAGCTCTGAGATGAGAGTGGCAGAGAGCCCAGGAAACCAGCTTTTCACATGTTGGGCACACACCTGGACAGCTGGCCTGAATCCCGTGACCACGAGAGACCTGTCAGCCTGAGCAGAGAAGCAGAATCAGAGGGGTTGGGTGGACTCAGGACTTTGGATTCTCTGACTCTTAGCACTTGCCCAACCCACTTAGGAAGCATGGGAGTTCAGTGGACTAATCATTGTGAGACGCAGGGTCCCGGCCCACTGTAAGTTCCAAATGCACAGAGCAACCAGAATGGTTCTAGTGTGTGGACTCTCAGCAGTGTCTGTACTGGAGGTTTCAAGTGGGGAAATTTTATTCAAAGCCCACTCCTGCCTCTCCATGCCTAGGGTAAGCAGTGAGTCTGGAGGATGCAAGAAGGAACCCCGCAGACAGGTGCGTTGGCTTCCAGCCTGCCTTCTGCTCTGTGGTCCTTACCCTTTGCTCTTCCAATCCCATAAGACAGGTGTTTCCCACACTCTTCAAAGCTCGTGGAGATGCAGTGTGTGAGGTACCCAGGTGGAACCTGGCACTTCTCAGATCTTCAGCCGCTACTTAGCTTCTCTCCTTCATTTGTTCATAAGAGCGACTTTCAAAGAAACCATGTATCTTGCCTTACCAGAGTTCTGGCTGTTCTTTGAAGATCGAAACTAAAGTCTTTCTGATATCTCAGACTTGGGACCAGTTTTGCATGTTAGCTTGATATCAAGATGGAGTTGCTGAGCTCTCTCTCAACAGAGTGTTTACTTGCAGCTTCCTTACTCCGCGGCAGGTGGGAATTGACAGGCTGAGTTCCTCACCAGAGGTTTATAGAGCACCCCTGTGTGCGGACCAGATCTGGGCACTGGGATAGGGTTGGTGGATGAGGCAGAGACCTTTCTTAAGACTCCCAGGCTGACTGCAGAGCAGACAAAAGAACCAACAGTGGCCATCCTATTGGGTGTGTGCTGAGGTTGATGGGGACACAGGAACTGTGGTCTCTGGCAGCTTTATATCTGCTTCTGCATGGAGGAGTCAGAACTAGGCCCTCACTGCCTGACTCAGATGGATCTTTCAGGTCAAATCTGAGATAGTTCTGCAAGTCAAGGATATTGGGTGGGAAAGAGTAGAACACTTTAAAAAAAAAAAAACAAAACATAAAACACTGTTACTGTCACTTTAAGAGTTCTCAGATAAGGAAACCAAACCGATGCTGAATATCAAATGATCAACAGGACTCTGGCAAGTCTTTTCTTGTTTCTGGGTATCTCCCCATCCTTCACATGAGTATCCCTTCCAGTTCCACAGTCGTTGATGCACAGTGTGTTGCTCACAGCCTACAAGCCAGTGTGAAGCCAGCTTGGCTCTCAGTCTATTTATCTTATCCCCTATTTATATTTGGAAGCCTGCTTCTTCATCTGTTAGAACTGCCTGCACTGCATGGCCTGGAAATGTCTCTGTTTACCTTGATGTGCTGTGAGCACGATCCAGGGTTATTAATAAAACAGGGGAGCTTCCCAGCTGCTAGGGCTAAAGAACTGCTATAAAATCGATGGCCGCAGTTTGGGGCTCTAGTTGCCCTAGTAAGAACACCCACACTCTCCACACACCCCATCTGACCCTAGGGACCAGGGTGGGGGAAGGGACGTTGAACCAATCTGCCTAGGAAACACTGCCCTGTTTTACCTTCTCCTACCTCAGATGGTAGAACTCACATTTCTGTATATGCCAGAGACAGCAAACAGACAAGGTTTTGGTTGCTCATTTTGTCTAAGCATAAACAGAACAAAACAGCAACCAATATCTCATCAAAATAACTGTTTCCACTATCTCCCAGAAAGCCTGATTTGCCCATGGCAGGCCTATTTTCCCATGTGGCATTCCCACCGTTCTGTACCATGTCAAAGGGCAGCTACCCCCTTTGTCTAAGTTTGCCATGATAAATTACAACCAAAGGCAACTTGGGGAAAATGAGTTTATTTGGCTTCAACATCCTGATCATGGTCCCTCATTGAAGAACACCAAGGCAGGCTCGAAAGCAGGGCAGGAACTTGGAGGCAGGAACTGAAGCAGGGACTGTGGGGAAAGGCTGCTTACTGCCTTGCTCCCCGCGGCTTGCTCAGCTTTCAGTTATTTCTTTTATCTTTGGCATCATAACGTACCACCCAGGGTTCACGGGCTCAGAGGTGGCACAGTGAACTGGGCCCTCCCGCTTCAATCAGTAACCAAGACGATGCCCTATAGACTTGCCTACACAGGTCAATCTGATGGAGATACTTTCTCAGTTGAGTGCTTCTTCCCAAATGACTTTAGCCTCAGTCAAGGTGACAAAAACTAAACAGTATCCTCTTTCACAGGGGCGTGAAGTTTTGTTTGCCAGTCTCCGCCCCTCCCATTCCCCCTCCTCCTCCCCCTCTATATTCGAAAGTGAGCTTGCCTCCCTAGACCTGCGTGTGATTTGGTTTCTCACGATAGTGTAACTATGCATATTATTGATACACAGTCCCCAGCTTACAGTTATTCAACGTAAGGATTTGGGGGTAGTGCAAGAGTGACACAATCGGGGGAAAACATTCTGGGAGTGATGAGGATTCATTTCTCCACAGGCTAAGGAAAAACCATGCCACTTTTCTGTGTGGCTGGGCAGTGAAGCAAGGAGCTGTCAGTCACACAGTCAAAGGGGGAAACAACCAATACCCACAGTGCATTGTTTCTAGGCTAGAGTGGTCAGTAGGGTCAGGTGTACTAAGTACGTTTGTGTGTGTGCACGTACATGTGGTACATGTGTGCTTGCATGGCTCTATGCACACATGTATGCATATTCATGTGTGTGTGTGTGTGTGTGTGTGTGTGTGTGTGTGTGTGTGTGTGTGTGTATGTGTGTAGATGAGAGGTCAACTTTGGGTGTCTTCCCCATTTGCTCTCCATTTTATTTTTTAAGACAGACTCTTCACTGAGCCTAGAGCTCCCTGATTTGGCTAGCCTGGCTGGCAATGAACTTCAGTGACCTGCTGTCTCTGCCTCTCCTCCCCCCAGTACTGGACTTACAGATGCACACCACTGTATCTGGCTTTATGTGGGTGCCGAGGCTCAGAGCCTCAGGTCTTTATATCTCACCCCTGGCACTTTACCAACGTGGCCATTTCCCCAACCCCTTAAGTGCATTTTTGACTCATTAGCATTTGTAACTTACAATGGGTTTATGAGTTTTGACCCCATTATGAAGAAAGGAGAGTCTATACACACCGTGGAAGCCTTTCCAGCCATCAAGACCCCCATTCCTACGCATCCCCTCCTTCTGACCTCACTGCAGCCTGCCAAGCAGGGAGTGGTCATTCCCCTTTCTCAGCTCCAGGAATCAAGTGAAAGAATGAAGTGACTGTCCTGTGTCATGGGTTTAGAGAGTCTTACTCGACCATAGCTCTGCCCAGGGGGCAGAGAGTGGTTAAAGAGGCAGTAAGTGCCATGGTAGTGTCTGGTAAGTCACACTTGCTGTGTAACCCTGTGCAAAGACCTGCCCCTCCCCTTGGGAGCTCAGTTTCTTCCCACTATAAAGTGAGGTTACTGCCCTAAATCAGAGCTTCTTAATGTGAGTGTATGGCCGGGAAGAAAATAACTGAAAGTTAGCATTTTCTCCCATTGCGAATATAGGCAATAAACCACAATAGCATTAGCAGTTTCTGGGACTTTGTTACCAGGAAGAATCAGATATTTTTGTATCCCATTATAGTTATTGGAGATGCCTCAAAATATCATTTGCACTCATCACTACCTCAAGGTTATGATAGTTATTAGACAAGCTGTTAGATCTTGTTATGACTTAGAAAAGAAATAAAAATATAACAATCACAAATTTCTCATTTTAACATTTTGATAACTATTTCAATATAATTGGTTTCCTTTGTAATCCGATTGGTTTTTATTTTATGCATTTAAAAGGTTTTTTTTTTTTTTTCTTTTCTGAGAGGATGGTCTATATGTTTCAAGGATCTGCCAAAGGGGTTTGTGAGACTCCAGAGGTAAGACCTTGCTGTGTCTCTGCAGGACCCCAGGTTCCACCAAACCCAGGTGCTCACTCATCAGCCCCCCTCCCAGCCCCACCTGCTTCCACACCTAAGGCAGCTGCAGAGGTGCTCCCTTGGGCCCCATGCAGCTCGGATGGCATTCAATTTCATCAGACCAGTGCCTTCTGGTCTATAGTTAAGGGAGGCTGATGCTGTCAGAGTCATCTGGGTTGAGTGGGAAGAGGGAGACGAATGCTCTAGGCCCAAACAGGTCTTTTGAGATAGACAGCATCTAGTGCTCAAATATCTTGGTTTCATCCCTCACAGCTGACATCCTCCTCACCCCTGTTCTTCTGCAAGGTCCTCATGGGGGCATCACAGATCCAAAGGGTATGGGTGTTTGTTTTTGTTTTATAGGAAAAGGCACAGGGAGGGCCAGAGTCCAGAGTTGCAAAAGACAAGATGTAGGAGGAAAGAAAGGATGGTGAAGCAATCACACACACACACACACACACACACACACACACACACACACACACACACACACACACACCAGGAAACAGAGCTGCTGACAGGCTGGCAGGGCCCATCTGTTCTAAGAACACAAGCACAGTAGAACTTTTGATGGGACCATACCAGAAGTTGAGGTGAGAGATGACTGTGGCTTCATGTAGGCTCACAAATGGAGGCAGAAGTGGAGAGAAGTAAACAGAAGCTGGGAGAGCCCGAGAAGGCAGAACCAGAAGAGCTCAAGGATAGACAGCTATTGGATGGAAATAGAGGTCAGGGAGCTAGGGCGACCTGGGCGCTCCACTTGCTGACATGGAGACCAGCCAAGCAAGGCTCTCTGGTGACAGACGGTGAGGTATGAACTGCTGCCATGTGGAGTTTGAGGGTAATAGGTGATTTCTAGCCTCGAGACAATTGTTTCTCTTGTAGTCTAATTACTCTGCAGTTGAGAAAACAAATCACCCTCCCATTGCTTCCATGGCAACCATTAAACTAGGGGAGTAACGCCTATTTTAGGGGTTTACTGTGATGTTTGTTGCAAATATGAAGTAAAAGCATCCAATGCATTGTGAGCTGTCCCTGTCCCCAGGTGGTCTCTGGCAGTGGTTGAGTCCCCTGGAGTCTCAGGGAATCCCATTACAAAGAGGCACCTCTGATGCATTTCCCACTTAGGAGCTGAAATTTGGAGTCCATAACAAGTCTGGCCGTGGTGATGCTGACTATGTTTTCTTGCCTGTTGGGAGGAAGTACACACTTTTGTCTCTAGTTCTTGGGATCGTGTCACACAATGGCATCAGTGGATGGAATTCACATAGTCGGTTTCCAGGATTGTCTCTGTGGCCCATGGTCAGCCCTGCAAGCTCTCTGAGCCTTAGTTTCTTAAATTAAAAGAAGAAATGGTGAGATCTCTAACTCATTAGGACCATCAAAGTTGAAGCTCGATGAATTTATGTAAAGTTAATGTAATAATTCACCTTAGCAGGCTCATGGTGGGTACTTAGTAACGGTTACCTCTGTGGACAGCTGAGCAAGGACTGGACTAGGAGCCCTCAGATGGACAAGCTGTGGCTATGGGCCTGTCTGCTTCAGCCTCCCTCCATCCCAGACCCACCATTCAGGATGTCTTCCCCACAGCCATCAAGAAGCTCAAGATCAAACTGGGCCCTGTGCCTCCAGCTTAAAACCCCTTGACTGGACTGGAGAGATGGCCCAGAGGTTAAGATCAGTGGCTACTTTTCCAGAGGTCCTGAGTTCAGTTCCCAGCAACCTCATGGTGGCTCACAACCATCTATAAATGTAATCTGAAGCCCTCTTCTGACATGCAGGTGTACATGAAGATAGAGCACTCATATACGTTAAATAAATAAATAAATATTTAAAAAGACAGAAACAAGAACAAAACCCTTGACTGCATTCTCATGGGTAGAAGCAGAGGCCTGAACCTCATTCTTCCTAGTCCACATATTGTGCTGCTGTCTCAGAGGCTCAGCATCTTCTTGCCTGCCTGCCTGCATCAGCATGGTTCCACATTCCACATCTCCTGTCTGGACTTTCTGGTGGTAAAAACTGTTCCCAACTTCCTTTTCTTATTCATTAGAACAGAGCCTTCGGTGGGTTCCACTATTGAGCATAGGACCCCTTTCTTCCATTTTTTGCTCTAGACACATGTTTTATGGTCCAAAATGAGCAGCTGAAAGGTCAAAGCAGAGCTGGAGAGATGGCTGTTCTGTATAATTCCCATAATCCACATGGACATTGTGATAAAGAGACTTACCTTATAGATAGAAGCTAAGGCTGGAAAGTAGTAAGTAACTTTCTCAGCATCAAATGACAGCTTTTTACAATCTGGGATTTGACACTGTTGATAGGATAAATGAAGGCCAGGGCCTATTCTCTTACTGAAGAGCTATTGGTGGCTGATAGGTGCTGGGGATGGAGAATCATTCCTTTTTCGGATGTAACACTGGGAGTTCTCCTATACTCCAATGGATGGCCACATATCCATGGATATATGTATGCTCAGTACTACTTGAACTTAGTAAGTTATGAGAGAGAGAGAGAGAGAGAGAGAGAGAGAGAGAGAGAGAGAGAGAGAGATATGAAGTTGGGAGGGGTATGTTGGGAGCATATGTCGAGAGTCGGAGGGGAAATTAGGGGTGGTTATGATCATATTTCATTGTATACCTGTATTAAAATCTCAAAAATAAGTAATTTTTTAAAGTCGTGATTTGGATGCTGATGAGGCCCATGATCTTAATGTTTCTCCCAGTCACCAATTCCTTCCCATGTGCAGTCCAGAGATGGCGGCTGTATGTCAAATGGAAGGGTGAGCATGACATTGCTGGATGGAGAAGTTGCTCTTCCAAGCAAGGCTCACTTGCTTGAGTTGGTAAATTAGAAAGGATCTTCTCTTGCTCTGTGGGTCTGGTTGAAAAGATCGGCACATCTACAACAGCTTGGATGAGTAGTAGACCTCTCATGTTTTTAGATAAATAATAAAAGCCATTATTTCTGTAGCAAACTCCCCCTGAAAGCAATGTAATGCAGAGCATCCCAGTGGGAGTGTCTGCAGCTGGGGCAGCTGTCTGGAGGACCTTGCTAGTCCCTGGGAAGCTGGTAAATGTTCTAGGGTTTCATTACTGCCCTGCCAGGCCGTGGGGAGTTGTTGGATGCTGAGGGTTGAGACCTTGTGTCTACAGAATCATTTTTTTCATCCTAAATTGCTTCCATCACCCTGACCACACACACAAGATGAGATCTAAGTGAGAAAGCCTGTGAAAGGACAGGACCTTTGATTCTAAAATGCCCAGGAGAAAGTTCACTTGAGCATGTTTTGATACCCTAATCAGCGACAGAAGTCCAAGGGGTGAAAATCCAAGCCCCAGCAGTGATGATATGGGAAATCACAGGCCATCATCTTCAGGGAGTATTTCCTCACTCAGACATCTGGTGGCAAGGCTTAGCTTAGATCAACAGAGTTTCCTCAAAGCATCTACATCTGAAGAGTGGACACTCAGAGCTCACACTGCATGCCTAAACCTTGGGGTCCCTGGAGCCTCCTAGGTGGAAGCTTCTAGAAGGCTCAGTTTATGTCTTCTTCAGCCCTCTATGCTGAATCACCAGGGATGTAACCACTCAGGGCTGGCATCCACCTTGATATAAGGGTGACTCAGAGAATGTCTCTGTTCTCCTGATAGGTAGATAGGTTCAGGTGCTCTATTTTCAGTAGTTAGAGTGATAACTGTGGCCATCCGCCTTCCATCCCATTCCCAGACCTCAGAAATCGGCACAGCTCTGGGATCCAGCTATGATTTCCCCTTCACATGCTTGCTTCTCACTGGAACTGGAAGGCTTCTGGGAACTCCTGAGTTCCTGACACCCTGCCTAACCCTATCTCAATCACCCCACCACCTGGATTGGCATTCTAATGCTGATTTGCCTGGGTTCCAAATCCTGGTCCTAGAGGGGTGTGGTTGTATACTCCTTCAGTTTCAGCATTTGGGAGGCTGTGGGAGGAAGATCCCAGGTTCTCAGGCTATAGATTTGACCCTGTCTGAAACAAACAAAGAAGCTAATAAACACAAAATCTTGGCTCTATTACTCATTGTATGCTTTTAGACAATTTTGTGGGCCTTTCAGTATTCTTGTTTCATCTGTAAAATAAGGAAATGACAGCACCTACCTCACAAAATTGTAAATGAAGATTAAATGGAGTGATATTTATAGAGCATTCAGGACATTGCCTGGCCCACTTGGGCTGCTCTGACCACGCAACTAGAACAAGTTGCCTCTAGTATCATAGGCAGGACTAACCAACGAAAGCCAGTGTTTTTACCTGGTGCCTGAAGCTATGAAAGGCAGATTCCTGGCAGGCAATGCACAAGGCTTTGGGAAGTTTCAGGCAGATGGGAGCTGAGAGAAAAGGAACAGTATTGTCCTGGAAATATGGTGGCAGGCTCTTAAGGGATCCCAATGAGAAAGGCACCAGGGGAAGAGGCTGAACTATTCTGTTGGCAATTCAGGCCATCAGACTGCAATCATAATGATAATTACCAACTTTGTTAGGTGTGGCATTGTTTCAATAACCCTTTTTTCACGTCTCTATTAGATGTGAGGCATACAAAGACTAAGGCAATCCTGAGGTTCAGCGCTCTTAGTTTCTATCCATTTCAGGTGAAAACATGGAGGCTTGTGGAGATCACAAATGTTGTCTAATGTCAACAGGCCTAGGAGGAAATCAAAGGCAAGGGTCAATCCTAGGCCCTCACTAAAGACTCCATGGTCCCTCCACTCTTCCTTGGATATTGAGATTCAAAAGAGAACTTTTTAGGGGTGTGGGAGTTGACTCACAAAAAAGGATATTGGAACAATAACTAGAATGTTTGGAGATGGGGCAGAGACAAACACAGAACCCAAACTACTGGTCATATCTTCGTCTTAGTGTCTCGATGGAAACTTGACTTTGATCAGGGCATCAGATGAACTTTGATCTTTCTTGGTACCTCCTTCAGGGCCCAGAGAATCCTGATTTACTGACCTTCCACTTCCATATGTCAGTGACCTTCAGGGGCTAAAGCAAGTTATCAACATGCCACTGGCAACTGTAGTAACTAAACTGAGCTGAAGAAGTGGCACCACACCTATTAGCATTTCTTTTCCTGTTGCTGCGATAAAAAAGACCTTAAGGGAAGAGGGGCTCATTTCAGCTCATAGTTCAAGGTATACTCCATCATGGCAGGGACCTTAAGGCAGCAGGGGTTTGAAGCAGCCAGTCATATCATACCCACTCTCTCAGAGAATGTTGAAGGCAAGCTAAAACTCAGCTCGCTTTCTCTGTCTTATCCAGTCTAGAAGGCCATACCCAGGGAATGGACCAGCCTTCAATTAAGGTGGGTTTTCCCCATAGGTGTGCTCAGAGGCCTATATCCCAAGGAATTCTAGGTCTGCTAAGTTAATTAATTCCCCACCTGACTTTTTATTTCCATCTCTGGGACCCTATAGGAGAGAGGGTGTGGAGTGAGTTGAGTTTCAGTAATTCTGGTGACTGGATGTTGAACTGAGGATGAGGTAGGTGCAGGGAGCAGAGAATCGATGTGGAGATGAAGCCAGAGGAGAGCTGAGCCTCTCTCCCCTATATCTGCTTCTCCCAATTTAACTCAGAAAAATAACCTAAGAGCAAATGTTCATAAATATGTGTCTCGCTCTATAGAAAGAAAAACTCATCAAATCAATAATTCCAGTCATGCAAATTTATTTTTGAATGTGGGAGGGAAGAGGGTAAATTTGATGTAATTACTCTATCATTTGACTTAAAATTAAGTCCATTGAAGAAACATTTATTAAATGTGGGCACAGAGGATAGAGAAACACTGGAGCTGCCAAAGAGCTTGTGATGCAGATCTAGCCTTCCTGACACCCCCAGTTCTGGGACTCTTGTTTTCAAGGCCAAGGCTATGAATTGTATGTGTGAGAAAAGATGTGATAGTCCCTCATGGTTGCTGTAAATCAGAGCCTGGCATTTGATACAAACCATTTCATCCCTCATCTTTTTCAGTCATTATTAAAATCTGGAGGAACTAGGTATGGTGGCACAGACCTGTAGTGCTAGGGAGATGATAGACAGACAGACAGACAGACAGATGACAGGACACCCAGAAGTGCTGTTGTCAGCTTCTAGAAAGAAATTTGAGAGGCTCATGGATGCCCCATGGGCTTCAGATTTTAATTTCAATAGAACAGGAAGTTGGGGGGGTACTCATTCATAAAAAAATATTCCTCAAACTTGTGGAGAGAGAATTGCAGTAGAATGTATGAACATAGTGGGTAGGAGGGTCATGCAGAAATCCACATGAGAGACAATGGTGGCTTGGTGGAATTGTAAAACTCCTCAGGAGGGAGAAAACGAACTGACTTAAGGTATATTTGAAGGTAGAATCGATGCGCAGTGGTGAATAATTGTCCAGGGCCAGGGTAACATGCAGGATAGTGTCAAAACAGCTGCTGGGGACTCTGGTGGAAACCATCAGGAGCCAGTGCTGTGATTGAACAAGATGGAGGAAAGCTAACAGCAGCAGCAGCTGCAACAGTAATAGTAAAGGAAAAGACAAATGGCAAATCCTTTTGTACCAATATGGAGTCTAGCGCCTACTCAGAAATGAGTAAAGGGCAGAGAACATGTTGATTCCTCAACAACATTACTTGCTAAGGCATGTAGGAAAACATGTTTACATTGTAGATACAAAGATTAAAGTGCCATGGCATCGTGTGCCTACCTCAGCGACAGAGATAAACCAGGCTCCTGATGTTTACTATTGAGGAGAACAAGAGGAGCTGGCACGCTCATGCTCATGGAGTGCTGGTAGAAACGAAAGATGCTATGCTCTTTTGTGGGAGGCACTTACACATTTTCAAATTGTTTGGCAATGTAGCTTACGTACATAATCAAACTGCCGCGTGAAAAATATGTATGAAATATTAATTAACGAAAAATTGTATACATCTGTCAGTGGGGGATTACTTATCTACCTATATAACCATTATAGAGAATGCTTTCTTAGTAAGTTAAAAAGATTAAAGTCAGCAGCCATGGTTGTGACCCTATTTTGTAAGCCATCAGAATACATAGCCTATCTGCATCTGTTTCTCCAATTTCTCATAGAAAGACTTAAGGGGCCTGCATCCAAATCAATACTGCCAGGGTGGCAATACATTTTAAAAATATTTAGTGTATTCTAGTTCTTTAAAAGAGAAAGCAATCTATAGGTGCAATAATTGTAATGTCAATGACTGTAATAATTGACCCATTCTAATGCGAATTGGTGGGCAAATGATTCCAGAGAGAGGGGTTGCTGGATTGGGAGGGGCTAATCAAGCCATGTCTTCTTGAGGGAGTGAGGCTCTGCACTGATGCAGGCTAAGCCACTTCTACAGGCCCTTTCACCTATTTACTCTCTCCTCATAAAAAATTTAGAGCAATTAATTTTAACGAATGACAGGAAGTGGGAACTTAGAGTTCTAACAAGGCCACACCACAGCCGCATTGGCCAGAGTCCAGCGCAGCCTCTCGGTGGCTGCAGTTTCGTCCTCATTTACTGTGACAGTGGAGTCCTAGGTATTATGTGACCAGCCCTTTCTATTCCCTTGGTTACTATCTGGGATCTTTGAATAAAGAATCACTTTCAGTCACATTTTCTGAAACCTGGGCGCTTCTTACTAAAGTGCCCTTTTCGGGAACTTAAAGAGCTATTGATAGGATCTCGTCACTTTATGGAGACCCTGATGATGTTATAGAATGGGCTGAACCTGCCTTGAATTGCAAATAGAACTTAATTAGTGGCCAGGTGCCAAGGAGTTATAGATTGGAGTCTGAGAACAGGTTGCAGGAGAGGGAGCGACTATATTCACAGAGCACTGGATTGGAGATGGCAAGTCCTGGCTCGTTCAGTTGCGAACTGTGCAACCTTGGGAAACCATGGTAACATATAACAGAAGGTAAAGTGCTCTTGTAGCTTTACTAAACTTTGACATGTGATATCTCTAAGTTCTGAGGCTGCAGAATGGCCAGGGACCAAATGCCAGCAGTCCCCAAGTATAGTTAAAGAAACTGCTAAGAGGTGGCATGGTAGACTTCAAAAGTTACATACTCTAATGAGATACAGGCGGATATGTTACACAGACAACACCTAAAGCCTGGGAGTCCGGAGATATTTGTGTGTAGAATGGCCACTGAGATGAACTCTTTACATTGTTAGCAACCCGTTTGAAATGATTGATTCTGTCTTCATTGCCACATTGCTTTTTATTGGACCACGGAGAGAAGGGCAAGAAATAAAGAGCTGCAGGAACTTCTTCTAAAACTCCTTTAAAAATGAAGAGCCAGGGAGATGGCTCAGTAGGTAAAGTCACCTATCACTAAATCGATGCCTTAAGCTTCATTCCCGAGTGTACAGGGTGGAATAAGAGAACTAATACCTACAGTTGTCCTCTGATTTCCACAAGTACACTGAAAACATGCTCCACCCCACTCCCCCCTCCACAAGCATATAACATAAATACCTAAAATTGTAGAATCACAAAAACTTTGGATATAAAGTTAAGCCAAAAAAAAAAAAAAAAGTAAGTCAGTAATGGTATAAATGACACACTGGTATGGCTAAACTGTATGGTGGCATCCAGTGACTGCAGTGGGCTTAGGATGGATTGCCAGCCAGGCTGAACTCGTCTTAGTGGCTGTGAAAATTTCCCAGTGTGGTTATGAGGACCTGAGAGAACATCTGTAGGTAGTGTCACCTACATAGCTGTCACTGGAGGGGCTCAGATAGACGAAGGATTTCCTTTTCTTTCCCTTGGACTCTTGTTTCTAATTCAAAAGGAGTATCTGTGAGTGGCTGCTATCCTTTCCTTATTTTCCACAGGAGATAGTCGACTGAAGGCTGGGGTAAGTCCAGTGGCCGAAGTTGCCTTCTCTGCACTCCACTGGACCGAGTGCAGACAATGCTCCTGCCAGAGACCAGAGTTCAGACTTGCAAAGCACTTGGAGGAAGTGACAGATGAGAGAGAGACAATGTGAGAAGGGCAGCAGGCCTGATCTTTATGTGAGGGACAGGAAAGGGAGGCCTGTGAACCAATGGGTCCATTAGATTTTATGTGCCATTGTCCTGCTCTGAAAAATGGTAAAGTATAAATGCCTGTGAGGGAAATGATTGTAAGAACAATGCTCAAATGGAACTGGAGAGATGGCTCAGCCATGAGAAGCTCTGCCCATGCTCTAGAGGACCTCGTTTCAGTTACCAGTACCCGTGTTTCCCATCCTACAACTACCTGCAAGTCTCTCTCCAAGGGACCTCATGGCTGCTTCTGACTCCAAGGACACTTCTCACACACACACACACACACACACACACACACACACGCAAACACACACATACAGCATTCACTCATACAAATGACACACACAAATACACATCTATAAAATTAAAAATTAAAAACTTTTTAAAGATTTATTTATTTTATATTTTATTTATATGAGTACACTGTCGCTGTCTTCAGACACACCAGAAGAGGGCATCAGATCCCATTACAGATGGTTGTGAGCCACCATGTGGTTGCTGGGAATTGAACTCAGGACCTCTGGAGGAGCAGCCAGTGCTCTTCACCATTGAGCCATCTCTCCAGCCCCCTTTAAAAAAATTTTTTAAGACGAGAGTGTGTGAGAGCCGTGGCAGTTCTCTTTATACTCTTTCCTCTAAGTGTCTCGAGCTAAGTTGTCATCTATGAATATTAAGTGTGCACTCAGATGACTGGAAGGTTGAATTCAATACTGAGATACAAGTACTGCTGGTGTCCGCGTTTGACACAGTGCCATCATCAAGATTCTTTCTTTCTTTCTTTCTTTCTTTCTTTCTTTCTTTCTTTCTTTCTTTCTTTCTTTCTTTCTTTCTTTCTTTCTTTCTTTCTCACACTTCATTTTGTGAATAGTTCCCTGGTGACCCCTGACCACCAAGAACATCCTCTGTTCCATGGGCTGGTAAGTTGGTGGTAGGCAATGTTAGGTGTCAACACTGTGGCGCCTGTGAGCACAGAGGACACTCAGGGTTCATTGCGGTTGTCTTCTTGTTTTTCAGATGGACAGTCTGAGGCTGAGAGAGGGCTAGTGATTTCCCGGACACTTGGGCAGTAGGTAAGTTATGGCACTGAATTGGGCCTGAAACAAAGCATCTGTCCGGTCGTCAGGGCTTCACCTCCGCAGCCACACGCACCCTAGTCTCCTGAATTGTCTGTTTTATGCAATTTGAGTAAGGAAACAAACAGAGCCGGTTTGAAGCATTTGGATTTTAAATCCATTGTGATTTATGTTTTATTGTTATGATCTGCTTGAACCATTGAGCAAGTGAGTTTGTAATGATCTCTTGGGTCCACGTTAGTGTTAGGCCTTTCCTCAGAATGGTAGGAATCTTTAGAGCCTGGCTGGTGTGACACTCCTGTTCAGCCCCTTTGGTAGACCTGAGTGTTTGTGTAACCAGGAGTAAGAGGATCTGTGCTCAGACCCTGCAACAACATATTTTATGACCTCCAGATATGAACTCGGATGTGGTCGCCATCACTAATTCCTTTGAACTGTTTTTCATCAAAATATTAGGCTCTGTGCTGGGCACAAAAAGTGACAAGTTAGTGTGGAGTAGGCTGTGCCTCTGGTATATAAGCACCTCCTTTGATCATTATTGCTTCATGGAAACTTCTAACACCCGCTTTGGAGTTCATGGTTGTGGTGTTCATAGTTGTAGTGTTTTTCTGATTGATTCACACTGTAAAACAGAACGCCATTGACTAGTGTTATTTGGCATAGGTGGTAAACCTATAAACAAGAGAATATCTTGGCTATGTGCTTGAGATGTGGACGAATGCCAAGGGCTTTCTGGTCTCAATGAACTTCCCTCCAGGGGTTTTATCCCATGGATGGAAACCCTTAAAAAATTCTTTGAAATGGACATTTTAAACCTATTCCTCAGCAGTAAGGATGGCGCTGGGGAAAATGGAAATCAAGAGAGGTTTATGCCCAGGTAGGGCTATTTTTTGCATAGGTTTGTTTGTTTGTTTGTTTGTTTGTTTGTTTGTTTTTGGCAGAAAGCAGTGCCTTTCTTCCCTAGGAGTGAAGATAGTTGTGAGCTCTGGGCAAGCCAGTAACAAGAGGAAAAACCTACCCAGTGCCAGGACAAGACTCTGTCTCCGAGTGGCTGAGAGTTAGCATATCAGAGAGGCCCTGCCAAGGGCTGTGGGGACATTCCCCTTGTTGTGCAGTGACCCTGCTGAAGGCTGCTGCTTCCTAAAGCTCAGTGGTTCTGGACACGAAAGCAAGTGCTTTGCAGAACCTTGCCTCAGGCACTGCATGGAAAGCGGCAGGGATTAGAGGCTGGGCTGTTTGTTTATATGGTGGACAACTTCTTGTAGTTGAAGCTCTTGGGCTCTTTCAAAGTCCAGAATTTCAAAGGGTGCACGAATAACCTCAGGCCTAAGCTTGTGTTTCTGTTCGAGTGTGCACTGGGACTGGCTGGGGGTCCTATTTAATTGAGGAGACATGCTTTGTGGGTGATGATAGTGAGGCAGGGAGGAACAGGCATAGAGGGAGGGAGAGAGAGGAGAGAGGCCCTGAGAGAAAGAAAACACCTTTGAGTGTGTGTGTGTGTGTGTGTGTGTGTGTGTGTGTGTGTGTGTGTGTGTGTGTGTGAGAGAGAGAGAGAGAGAGAGAGAGAGAGAGAGAGACAGAGACAGAGAGACAGAGACAGAGAGTACAATGTTTAGAAAGCAATTCTTACAAGGGGATTTCTCTATCTCAAGATTTATGTTTTTAGAAGGACCCAGAAATGGGCTTTAAAAAGACTTACTTTAATTTTTTCTTCATGCGTCTGTACTAGTGTATACCACATGCATACAGGTGCCAGCCTCCATTGGATTCCCTGAGAGTTGGTGTGACAGGCATTTGTGGTCTTCCAATGTGGGTATTTGGTCCTTGGAAGAGCAGTAAGCACTATTACCATTGAGCCATCCAGCCAGCCTCCAGAATGGCTCTTAACAAGCCTTCTGGACCTCTTTGATGACAGTGGGAAGCCAGCTGACCCTCATCCTGGCTAGAATTACCCAGATCTCTCTTACCTTCTTCTTCAGAGTCAACTACAGACTCTTGCATCTCATCCTGATCTCTCTGTGGCAGGCACCCTCCATCCTTTGCAGTTCCCTCTCCCTTCAGGGCTTTCCCTCCACCTGTCTCACTCGGCACTAGCAAGGCAGGTGGCCACCTGGCCTGACAGATGATAGCTGCCTTGCTCTTGGAACCTCATCCCCTGTGTTTCACGTTGTCCCAGCAGGAATCTTTGGGGGCTTTGTTCCACAGTTGCTCTGAGCTTGGAATCCAGGGACATCTTCCTTTCTCTGCAGGTCACTTTCAGCTGCAGACAGCCAGCAGGGCAAAGCCTTTCCTTGCCAGGTAGGGTTTCCCTACATCCTACACAGGACAAGGGGAAGGCTTGTTGAAAGGCGGGCTTGGCTCTCCATTGCAAGCACTCTGCCAGGTCTCCTGAGTAGAACCTGTTCCCAGAGCGATTATCTTTCCTGCATGAGAAGCAGGTGCTTGGTGACAGGAAGCAAGGCAGGCTTAGCAACAGACTTATCAGGATCTCTACAAGAATGTCGTTCCTGTAAACAGGTCTGAGTCTGTGTTGTTTTGTTCCTCTCACCTGCTCAGTTGTGGGGCTGGTGCGCTCTGATTTGCACATTTGTGCTGCAGAGGTAATCAGTCCCTGTGATGTAAAGCTCTGTCTGCAGGACTCCTGTTTATCCCCCACAGGACTCTGAAAGGGGCCAGGCCAGACAGGTTGTGGTCTCCAGAGAAGACTCTGGCTCCCTCCTGAAAGCCCTATGGAGTGGGCATGTATGTATGTTTGTATGTATGTATGTATGTATGTATGTATGTATGCATGCATGCATTATGTGTGTGTGTATGTATGTATGTTCCTGCATTTAGTGCTACTTAATCTCTTTGCACAGACTATTGCACAGTGGTTTTGAAAGTGAACCTTGTATAGGCTGACTAAGCAAGGGGGCAGAGATGTGTTGGGATCAGATAAAGATGTCTGTTCCTTATATTGATCCTTCCAAGGAGGAGGCAGCTTCCCCTCACATACTGTGCACCCCCCCTCCGTCCAAGGCTGTGATCTCTCCTTCTGTCTTGCTCACAATGGACAAAGCTGGTGTATAAACTGACAGGATAGCTGCTGTGTGCCTGGATCCCTAGCTCCTGGTGTTTCATGTTGCCCTAGCAGGAAACTTTGGAGTCTTTATTCACATTGTGGGTCTATTTCTTTCAGCCTCAGTTTCTTTTTTTTTTTTTTTTTTTTAAACAAAGGGCAGATTGTAGGGCAGATTGCTGATAACCCTGAAGGTACACCTGACAGATATTTAATAGCTATAATTAGTGTTTGCCACAGGAGCAGAAGTAGCAGGGATGTCAGTATTGATAATGTATCGTTTTATAAAACTTTATATTCTTTTACATTCAATTCTCTCAGCAAACCCACAAAAGAAACAAGACTAGGATCATTGTCCTGCCTGGAGATAAGGAGACAGAGGGAGAGAGAGGAAGGGATATTTTAGCTTCCAGCCGCTGAGGGCTTGAATAGAGCCAGCAAGAGCCCTGTAGCCAAAATGTGGGGGTGGAGAATAGGAACCTGGGGGGCCTGGGAGAGCCTAGAGGCCCAGCTTTTCCTGGAGCTCCGCCCACTTCTTCTCTCTCCTTCCATCTTTATCGTTTGCTCCATGCTGGAGGCCTATCCTATTTATTTGGAGCATTATGCCTGATTCTTGTCAGCAGCTTTATCTGTGAATCTAGCCTCTCATTCCTGTGGCTGACATCTTTGACCTACAATGGTCTCCACACCAGAAATGCCTCACACCCTGGTAGCCTGTTGCCTGCTTTCAGATTTTCCCAGACACACAGGGCTGGGAGCACAGCCACTCAGTGTCTGCTTCCCATACAGTCCTGAATGTTTCAAGGCATATTCTGCCCTCTAGGCAATTGGCATTTATTAATATATACACGACCCTCTGGTGACATATATAATATGTATATGTGTTTTCTAACTTTTGTCAAGGTGAGAAATCAGTTTCAAAAAAAAAATTAGTGAACATGGCCAAGATTGCACAATCTTGCAATAATGCTGGAATTTGGATTCAGGTATTCAGATTAGAAGCTATAAGCACTTATTTGCCTTATATGAAGCCTGTAGCATATAATATCTAGTCCAAATGTGGTGACCCTGACTAGTGATGTTCTTTTAGAAATAATACAGCATCCTAGTCATTGTTTCTCTGTGGTCTTCTTCCATTGGCTGGTGAGGTTCCCTGAGGTAGCAACTGGAAGCCCTAGCCCCAGCCCCAGCCCTAGCTCTAGCCCCAGCCCTATCCCCAGCCCCAGCCCCACCAGGGCATAGTGTCTACAGCAGCTGAGGAATACAGGATGGAATGAGGAACAGTATTAGTAATAAGTTATTGAGTGTGTGTTAACAGTACATGACGCTAAGGGCTTTCACATGCTGCTTAAGGACAAGATGAGCCCAGAGAACTTTGAGGTGAAGTGACTTCATCGTGCCGTCAAAGTGCAGACTCTTGTAAATGCCACAGGGTTCGGTCACTCCATATGGCCTCTTGATGCAATCAGACATGTAATTAGCATAGATATGTGATTCTGGTGCTGACATACCATGGCAAAACTTAACTAAAGTATTTGTAGTAAGTAGAGGTATACTATAAAAGAATGATTTAAGAAAATATGCTAAATCAATGGGCTTAAAGCTGCTTGCTATCACTACCAAGTACTGTAGGCGATGTACATGTTACACTGCCATACCTCTGGCAGTGCAATAGACTGTTTACATTAGCATCACTATAGTCATACGAATAACACATTGAACTCCGCCATGGTAATGATGTTACCACAAAGCAATGAGTTCTACCCGCTCAGCTATAATCTCAGGAGGCGCTATTGCATATGTGGTCTGCTATTGACCAAAACATCCCTGGGTGACATATGACTGCCTTACTTTGTTTAATTTCCGCAGCAACCTCTACAATAGATGCTGTAGTTATACAGGCAATGGCTCAAAAACCTTGAATCACTTTCCCAGGTTGCACAACTGAACAGTAACAGACTCGGGAAGGAATATGAGTTAACAGACACAAGAGCTGGCATTCAGTGGATGTCTTGCCCTACTGAGAACTACTTGTTTTCTTAAGTAATCTTCCTCATAGACGCAGCTGGTAGCTGTGGCTGCATCTGTAAACTCCTGTGAAACTGTCGCTCAAGTCTAGTGCCAAATAACCTAAAGCCATGTCTTCATGCAGCCAGGGCAAAGCTGGAGAAGGCTGAGATGCCCATGTCATATATGAAAGATTATATGAAGAGCCAAATAAAAATCGACATACAGTGGTTGTTCCGGCGGTAGACCTCATCTGTAACATACAAGTAGGACAAGGTTAACATCAAGAGATGCAATCTAAGTTCATGGAGAATAGTGGGGAAATTTGCAGCCACGACGTGTGTGTGTGTGTGTGTGTGTGTGTGTGTGTGTGTGTGTGTGTGTGTGTGTGTGTGTTTCCTTTTATAATCTGGCAATTTCTCTACAGCCAAGCCATTGGTAGGTGAGGCCAAGGGAAGGAAGGCAGGCAAATCTTGATGCGTTGCTCTCAAGTGACCACCTTCCCTTTCCTGTACCTTCCCACAAGACCCCATGGGTCTATGATGTGTGTTTCATCATATAGAGTTTCATCTTATGCAAGCCGGCGAAATGGTCCTCCAGCCTCAGCGCAGCAAGATAATTGACCCCTTGTGACTTTGTCCAGAAGCTAGTAGAAACATGTACTCTTGTAAAGTCAAGCAGCAGGGAAACTGATCTAAGTCAGGAAGGAGGGGCTTGGAGAGACTCAAGGGGCTACTGAAATGTGACTAGATTTCTAATGGAATTCATTAAGCTGCAGGGTTCCCTCATGTGGCATGATTCTGAGCTATGTTCAGAGTCTTGGAGACAGCGATGGCAAAGGTGCCAGAGCAGGGGCACCTGTTCGATGAATGGAAAGGTAACCAGAATGACCATGTCATGATCAATGAGCTATAGTATTGCAGACTCACCTTTGGCTAGAATCAGAGCATTGCTCTCCTGGCGGCTGTCCCCGTGCACCAAAGGGAGAGGCCATTCCTGCAGTGCACCCACGCTCTGAAGAGCATCATTAGGGGTCAGGGATCCTCTGTGGAACGTCCATATGAGATAAACAGAAAATTCTCTTTTGATACCTGGGCCTCAGCTATGGGTTCTCGTCTCTTTGTATGTGTTATGTTTCTATGAGGCTGGGGCAGATGTTCAGCTGGGACACCCAAACACCCATGGCACTGCTGTTCTGCAGCCCATACCCATTCTCATGGTCTGTTCTGATTGTCCAATACTCACATACAGCAGTTGGTAACTGCTTGGCATTTGACTTCTGTTTGCGGGAGGTCCTTTGTTCAGAGCCAAAGGGATCACCTCATGCCAGTAGTTCCTTACACAGGTTCAACAGGTCAGTGATTCGTCATTGTCATCAAGCCCTTGCTGCACATAACTAACTACACATGTGTGCTGACAAGGACTTGTTCTGCTTACCAGTATACCCCAGGGTTACAGAATCACTGGAAGTCACCAATTCGCACAGGTACATGGGACTGGTGGATTTGTCTATAGCCCAATCTTCCCATTTGATCACAAATGCAAGTGTCATTGCAGTGGCAGACCAGGGAGCTGGCTCTTTCTTTGCTGTCTCTCCAGTGAACAGGTGGCATCACGATGTATCACATGACTCTGGGACTTGCCCTGCAAAGCAGGTGAGAGCAGCTCTCTCAAGAGAGTGTACTGTGAAGCTTCTCAGACAGAAGCCCTCCTCAGTATCCCTTATTCATTCTGTCCTAAAAAGGAAAAAAAAAAAAAAAAAGAATGACAAAAGAAATGTTCTATAGAGATAAATATGTGACCTGAGGATCTGGGTAGACCAGGGTTTCTATACAGGTTCTGCTCCTTATTCAGAC